>OU343217.1:74008239-74067706 GCA_910596185.1 Chrysanthemum makinoi
TCACCTAAAAGTTAGGATAACACAGGGCTATTTACTCTTCCGTAGGCTTGAACTTCCAAAACCTCTGATGCTCTAGCTAACTTAGGATCATGCATCAATCTTGTTCCGTTGTCCCTCCATAGAAGCCTTAACCTAGGTAAAATAGAACCAACGGAAACCATTTTAGGTCTAGCGTGATGGTAGTGTTTCCTGTATCCTAGGGATAATAAAAGACATGGTAGTACACATAGGAGAGCTAACTCTTCTGGCTGATTTCCATGTGCTTGACATGAATAAGGACCCGACATGCCCATTACTTGTAGGAAGAGGATTCTTAGCTACCGCTAGTGCCATCATTGATTGTAAGATGTCCAAGATAGTGGTAGGAGAAGGTAGTACTAGGTCGATTTACGATGTCAAAAGGCATACATACTACAAAGAGGAAGAAATTCAACATGAGATTAGGATGGATAGAATACCTTCTAGATATGGACCGTGGATTGAAAACCTCATAGGCCCCCAACGACCTTTCTATCTAGATGATGCCTTTGCTAGCAAAGCAACTTTCCATGAAAAAGAGATGGCTAGAGACATGGAAGTGAACCTGCTCGAAGACGCTTTAGTGTTTAGGAAGATGACCGAAATTCTTAGGAAGTTTGCCCGTCAACCTCGTTATGAATAAGTGGAAAATTGAGAAGCCTAAACATAAGGGATTGGAGGACCGCCTAGTGATGGAATTGGAGAATGGCACATTAGGATAACAATTTATGATCCCGATGGAGAAAAGTTTGAAAAGGCGATCGAACCTAACGTACTACTAGGAACCGATAAGTTTGATCCTTATGACATTGTTAAGGACAAGCTCACTTATATCGGTAACGTAGAGCACGACTACGAGTCTAGCTACAAGACTCTTAAATAAAGAAAGCGCTTCGTGGGAGGCAACCCATGCTTAATTGTTTGCTTGTTAGTGTCATATATCTTTTATTGATTGTTTATTCTCATGTTTAAATTTGTAAAAATGCTTTATTTTGTTTTAACCTCGTCTTAATTGCATATAAAGGTATTTTACATAAAGGATAAGTGTAGGAGGATTACACACGCCATAAGAACGCGTGAACATGAGAATAACCATTGATTAAAAGATATATTTGCGTGTTTGTTCGAGTCAAATGCTTGTATCGAGTCATAATGGATGTTTTGCAGAAATTTTCCAGATTCTAAAGATGTAAATTTTCCAGAATTTTTTCCAGAAAATCGCAGACCGTTTTTGTCAGATAACCGACGGCGTCAGATTGCAAACTGACGGGTCGGAAGGAATAAAACATCGATCACTTTTTCTCGTTTTCTGAGCTACTTAAAATTTTTGGAAATTTCCGGTATTAATTTTCTTAGAAAATCTGTAAACATCCATTCCACAAGCATTATATCCTAGTTTAAATCGAGTCTTATATATTATTACCGCCGATTTTACTGTTTTGTTTGTTTTCTTCGTGTAGTTTTGTTTATCAAGAAAAAGATACATAAAGTTGGAGGAGTTTTTCACGCATACATTCTTCTTGGAAAGGATTTAACCACTACTTCACACACGGATCCTACCGAGCTAATCAGGGGAGTACTAGTTTCTTTCGTTTTTAATTACCTTCTTTTATCATAACCTTGATACTTTCGGGGAACATTGGGGACAATGTTCAGTTTAAGTGTAGGGAGGGAAAATAAACGGGAACTTTGAAACTATGCTTATCCTTGATTATTTGCTTTGTCCAATTGCATTTTTGTAATAAACCATGAGAAAATGTCGGTTAGGGTAATTTTGGCACCAAATTTAAAACTTTTCATAATATATAGGAGTGGGCCATTAGTCTTAACAAAAGCGTCTCACGGATAGAAAGTTATATGACTAGCACAAAACCCTTTACCACTTAAATTCCACCAAAATGTGAGGATCGCCCTTAGATTAGTAGGAATTGAAGCATTCATCTTCAATGCTTAGAGTGTGAACCGGTAGTATATTAGATTCTAGAACTTGTTTTGTGATGCATTCCGAGATCGCTAGTAAGACTACACTTGTGTAGTTAGGAATAACTAAATGATAAGAGGCATTAGGATAACCCTTGTTTGATCCCCGTAATATAATTACTTCTTCCACATCGGTTGAGTAATTCCCCCACACCTTTGCGTTGTACTCATCTTTAGTACACGATACCCTAGTTAACCCCTCAGAGCCTATCCTTTTCGCGGTTCTCATGATGTTTCGGTTTTCCGGAATATCAATGAAGAACATTGTTTACACCCCACCCCCAAATATACACCCAAATCGCCTTAGCCTACCCTATATGCACTCACTTTTAGTGCATTATTGTTATCACCTAAACCCTTAGTTCAATTATCTAGTTGCTTGCATGAGTTGCTAAGTCGAGTCATATCCTTTGTATGCAGTTTTGGGACGATTGGGATTCATGGGAAAAGTTAAAGTTTTAAATGACTAAGGGAACGCCAATTCTTTCCCTATGCAATAACGTACTCCAAGTGTTTTGATCTTTTCAATTAGGGTCATATTAGTGTTAGAGTAATAAAAACTCAAGTGTAGGGATGTGCTATAAACCCCTATCATTTTGATGTTATCGTAGAGGATGGTAGAGTAAAAGTGTATAAAAAAAATCAAAAAAAAAAAACGGGTTACCATCCTACATCTATCTTTAAATTTATGTTTTTTTATTTCAGTTATCTAGAGTTTAGAGTGTCGAGTCTTGGCTTAGCAATGCCATTCTTCGTATGCATGTAACATTGAGATTTTTGACTTGCCACCACTAAAAAGCCTATCCCACCAAACCATTTGTTTCCCTACCGTAAGCCTAACGTTACAACCCTTTAAAGACCTCTTTGATAGTCTTTCCTAGGTGCTTACCAAAAGCGACGGAGGTTTGATCTATTCTCAAGCCTATGGTAATCTATGTACTAGGACCCGTTAATGAGTGTTTATCTTCCATTTCCAATTTAATATCATATACACCAAAGAGATGTGAGTATCCAAACACCCCATGTGAGGTGCTAGTATGTAATTTCCGTGCTTGTTATGACTTTTTCGTGGCTTATATGTGTTTTGGACTGTTTTAAACCAATGCTTCATGACCCCCAACTTATAAATTAATTGGCTAAAAGCACATTTTCTTGAGGACAAGCAAATACCAAGTGTAGGGATATTTGATAAGGATTTAAAATGTACCTTTTTGAGGGGTCGTTTAAGCCCTTATTTGATCACTTGTGTATCCGTTATTACTTAATATCGTTCCTTTTCACTTTTTAGGTCTCTTGAAGGCAAACTGGTGTAATGGCACTTATTTGGACGAAAAGGCGCGGATATATGAAGAAAATGGCCAAAGTCAAGAATCGAGACACTCAAGCTGATAAATTACAAGGGGACGGCACCACTGTAATCTGCGACTCGAGGAAGTTGTGACGGCCGAAGAGAAATTGCTAGTTTTGAGGACGGCGCGGGCTTTAAAAGAGAGGTAGGTCGTGCAACTCAGACGCCTAGATTCAATCCAGACGACGCCGAAGCTAAAGAGGACGGTGTCACAAGCATAAGGTGACGCCGTCGCAAGATTAACTTGGCCATGACAAAACCCTGATGACGGCGATACGACGGCGTCACAAATCATAAGGTGACGCCGTCGCACATGTAATCTTATATATAGAATCCGAATTTTCAAGATAAAGAGTAGTCTTTTGGGGGTAAACTTTTGGAGTAAAACCTAAACCGAACCAAGGTCGTATTTTAGGGTTTTAAACCCTATCTTACACCAAGATAAGTTGTTTACTTCATTAATTTAATTATGTCTTCAATTATTTGTGTGTATGCTTGCATGTTCACCATGTCCGGCTAATTTACTTGTGTGTTTGCTTAGGGAATATGAAACTTAATTATTGAATATTGATTGGTTGTTTCTTATCTTAGTTGATTAATGATCAAGTAATGCGATTGGTCATTCGTTGTGTACTGAATGCTTGATTAATCTTTGTGAACCTTAGGTTATAGCACTATGAGTTGTTATAAGCTAAACTATCCAAAGATGCCTTAGAGTTAGAGTTTATCATCCCTAGTGGGTTTTGTAGGCGGGACCCTTTGGTAACTTCAAAGAGTAGGGAGAAACGCATACCCTACAACTTTAGACACACAACGAAACTAGGAATAAGGACGTGACAATTCAACCACCAATAGGAGATAATTAAGGAGTAGTAAAACCTAAGTAAACACATCTTTAAACTATCATACGAGCACATAATAATTAGACATAGACTACCACCACCTTAGTTTAGATAATTAGATAATAGTAGAGTAATCGGTAGAAATACCAACCCCCCCCCCCAATCCAAACCCCGAGATTCGTACTTTTCCTTTTCTAAAAAAACATAAAAAGATAAAAAATAATCTTCCTCAACCCCAACCTTAGCGTAGTAACTTCTCACTAGCATTCCTATTCCCCTAGAGAACGATATCAATTCCCGTGGCTTACCCTAATAGTACACTACAACGATTAGGTTCACTGCCTAGGGTGTTGAAAAACTTGCTCGACGAAAAGGAAGTTCCTTTGACCCCGAACGCGCTGTGTAAGCGTATCAAGTTTTTGTTTTTGATAAGGATTTAAAATGTACCTTTTTGAGGGATCGTTTAAGCCCTTATTTGATCACTTTTATATCCGTTATTGCTTAATATCGTTCCTTTTCACTTTTAGGTCTCAAGGCAACTGTCAAATGGCACTTATTTGGACAAAAAGGCGCGAATATACGAAGAAAATGGCCAAAGTCAAGAATCGAGACACTCGTTGATAAATTACAAGGGGACGGCGCCATCGTGTTAATCGGCGACGCCGTCGGAGGAAGTTGTGACGCTCTGAAGAGAAATTGCTAGTTTTTGAGGACGGCGCGGCTTTAAAGAGTAGGCCGTCGCAACTCGTGACGGCCTAGATTCAATCCAGACGACGCCGAAGCTAAAGAGGACGGCGCCATGCATAAAGGTGACGTTGTCGCAAGATTAACTTGGCCAAGACGAACCCTAATGACGGCACACCACGGTGTCACAAATCATAAGGTGGCGCCGTCGCACATGTAATCTTATATATAGAATCCGAATTTTTCAGTTTTAGAGAGTAGTCTTTGGGGTAAACTTTTGGAGTAAAACCTAAACCGAACCAAGGTCGTATTTTAGGGTTTTAAACCCTATCTTACACCAAGATAAGTTGTTTATTTCATTAATTTAATTATGTCTTCAATTATTTGTGTGTATGCTTGCATGTTCTCCATGTCCAGCTAATTTACTTGTGTGTTTGCTTAGGGAATATGAAACTTAATTATTGAATATTGATTGGTTGTTTCTTATCTTAGTTGATTAATGATCTAGTAATGCGATAGGTCATTCGTTGTGTACTTAATGCTTGATTAATCTTTGTGAACCTTAGGTTATAGCACTATGAGTTGTTGTAAGCTAAACTATCCAAAGATGCCTTAGAGTTAGAGTTTATCATCCCTAGTGGGTTTTGTAGACGAGACCCTTTGGTAACTTCAAAGAGTAAGGAGAAACGCATACCCTACAACTTTAGACACACAACGAACTAGGAAGGACGTGACAATTTTAACCACCAATAGGAGATAATTAAGGAGTAGTAAAACCTAAGTAAACACATCTTTAAACTATCATACGAGCACACAATAATTAGACATAGACTACCACCACCTTAGTTTAGATAATTAGATAATAGTAGAGTAATCGGTAGAAATACCAACCCCCAAATCCAAACCCCGAGATTCGTACTTTTCCTTTTCTAAAAAAACATAAAAAGATAAAAAATAATCTTCCTCAACCCCAACCTTAGCGTAGTAACTTCTCTCTAGCATTCCTATTCCCCTAGAGAACGATATCAATTCCCGTGGCTTACCCTAATACTACACTACAACGATTAGGTTCACTGCCTAGGGTGTTGAAAAACTTGCTCGATGAAAAGGAAGTTCCATTGACCCCGAACGGCTTGTCTCCCGAGGGAAAATAAAACGGGAACTTTGAAACTATGCTTATCCTTGATTATTTGCTTTGTCCAATTGCACTTTTGTAATAAACCATGAGAAAATGTCGGGTTAGGGTAACTTGGCACCGGGGCTCCTAAAATTTTTCATAATATATGAGCAAATATTATCTTAACAAAAGCGCCTCACCTGACAGAAGTTATATGATCAACACAAACCTTTACCACTTACCAAATCAAAAAGTAGATCCGCCTTAGATTAGTAGGATATAAAGCATTCATCTTTAATGCTTAGAGTGTGAACCGGTAGTATATTAGATTCTGGAACTTGTTTTGTGATGCATTCCGAGATCGCTAGTAAGACTACACTTGTGTAGTTAGGAATAACTAAATGATAAGAGGCATTAGGATAACCCTTGTTTGATACCGTAATATAATTACTTCTTCCACATTGGTTGAGTAATTCCCCCACTCCTTTGCGTTGTACTCATCTTGGCACACCTATACCCTAGTTAAACCCTCGAGCTATCCTTTTCGCTGGTTCTCATGATGTTGCTTTTTTTGAATATCAATGAAGAACATTGTCTACACCCCACCCAAATATACACCAACGCTTAGCCTACCCTATATGCACTCACTTTTAGTGTATTATTGTTATCACCCTAAACCCTTAGTTCAATTATCTAGTTGCTTGCATGAGTTGCTAAGTCGAGTCATATCCTTTGTATACGCTTTTGGGATGATTGGGACTATGGAAAAGTTAAAGTTTTTTAAATGACTTCAGCACCAATTCTTTATTTTAATGCACCCAAGTGTTTTGATCATTTCAATTCGGGTCATATTAGTGTTAGAGTAATAAAAACTCAAGTGTAGCGATGTGCTATAAACCCCTATCATTTTGATGTTATCGTAGAGGATGGTAGAGTAAAAGTAAAAAAGAAAAAAAAATCTAAAAAATAGAAAAAGAGAAAAGAAAAAAATAGTGAAATAAAAAAAAAAAAAAAACTTACGGGCTACCATCCTACATCTATCTTTAAATTTATGTTTGTTTATTTCAGCTATCTAGAGTTTAGAGTGTCGAGTCTTGGCTTAGCAACGCCATTCTTCTATGCATGTAACATTGAGATTTTTGACTTGCCACCACCAAAGCCTATCCCACCAAACCATTTGTTTCACCGAAGCCAAGTTACAACCCTTTTAAAGACCTCTTTGATAGTCTTTCCTTGCCAAAGCCGAGGAGGTTTGATCTAGTATTAAGCCTATGGTAATCTATGTACTAGGACCGGTTAATGAGTGTTTATCTTCCATTTCCAATTTGCTATATTTCATATACACCGAGAGAGATGTGAGTATCCAAACACCCCATGTGAGGTGCTAGTATGTAATTCCGTGCTTGTTATGACTTCGCTGGCTTATATGTGTTGTGGACTGCTTAAACCAATGATTCATGACCCCTAACTTATAAATTAATTGGCTAAAAGCACATTTTCTTGAGGACAAGCAAATACCAAGTGTAGGGATATTTGATAAGGATTTAAAATGTACCTTGGGGGTCGCTTAAGCCCTTATTTGATCACTTTTGTATCCGTTATTGCTTAATATCGCTCCTTTTCACTTTTTAGGTCTCTTGAAGGCAAACCGCCGTAATGGGACTTATTTGGACGAAAAGCCTGATATATGAAGAAAATGGCCAAAGTCAAGAATCGGAACACCAAGCCGTGATAATTACAAGGGGACGGCTACCGCGACCTGCGACGCCGTCGGAGGAAGTTGTGACGTCAAGAGAAATTGCTAGCTTGGAGGACGGCGTCGGGCTTTAAAGAGTAGGCCGTCGCGCAACTCGGACG
This sequence comes from Chrysanthemum makinoi, assembly GCA_910596185.1. Taxonomy (NCBI): domain Eukaryota; kingdom Viridiplantae; phylum Streptophyta; class Magnoliopsida; order Asterales; family Asteraceae; genus Chrysanthemum; species Chrysanthemum makinoi. The sequence goes on from OU343217.1 coordinate 74,016,086, forward strand.
CCTAGATTCAATCCGTGACGACGCCGAAGCTAAAAGAGGACGGCGTCAATAAGCAGGTGACGCCGTCGCGAAGATTAACTTGGCCAAGACGAAACCCTAATGACGGCGATACGACTGGGCCGCCACAAATCATGGTGACGCCGCCGCACATGTAATCTTATATATAGAATCGGTTTCGAATTTTTCAAGATAAAGAGTAGTCTTTTGGGTAAACTTTTGGAGTAAAACCTAAACCGAACCAATGCGTATTTTAGGTTTTTAAACCCTATCTTACACCAAGATAAGTTGTTTACTTCATTAATTTAATTATGTCTTCAATTATTTGTGTGTATGCTTGCATGTTCTCCATGTCCGGCTAATTTACTTGTGTGTTTGCTTAGGGAATATGAAACTTAATTATTAAATATTGATTGGTTGTTTCTTATCTTAGTTGATTAATGATCTAGTAATGCGATAGGTCATTCGTTGTGTACTTAATGCTTGATTAATCTTTGTGAACCTTAGGTTATAGCACTATGAGTTGTTGTAAGCTAAACTATCCAAAGAGGCCTTAGAGTTAGAGTTTATCATCCCTAGTGGGTTTTGTAGACTAGACCCTTTGGTAACTTCAAAGAATAGGAGAAACGCATACCCTACAACTTTAGACACAATAAATCGCAACTAGGAATAATGACGTGACAATTCAACCACCAATAGGAGATAATTAAGGAGTAGTAAAACCTAAGTAAACACATCTTTAAACTATCATACGAGCACACAATAATTAGACATAGACTACCACCACCTTAGTTTAGATAATTAGATAATAGTAGAGTAATCGTTAGAAATACCAACCCCCCAATCCAAACCCCGAGATTCAGATTTTTCCTTTCTTTTCTAAAAACATAAAAAGATAAATAATAATCTTCCTCAACCCCAACCTTAGCGTAGTAACTTCTTACTAGCATTCCTATTCCCTAGAGAATCCATATCAATTCCCCGTGGCTTACCCTAATACTACACTACAACGACAGTTCACTCCTGGTGTTGAAAAACTTGCTCGACGAAAAGGAAGTTCCTTTGACCCCCTCAACGCCAAGGTAAGCGTTATCAATCCTCTCTCGCCCAAAGATCTACCGCAAAACAACTTGCAACCGATGCCTTATGGTGCTTCTTCAACTCCGCATCATCCAAGGTCGAACCAAAAGATGTTAAAACAACCATGAATAAAGACAAATTGTTCAATGCCATGCAAGAAGAAATTCATGAGTTCGATCGATTAGATGTATGGGAATTAGTACCGCTTGATCGTAAGCATGACCATTGCTCTAAAGTGGATCTTCAAAGTAAAACTTGATGAGCATGGTGATGTTTTAAAGAACAAGGCTTGATTCGTTGCAAAAGGATACCGTCAAGAGGAGGGTATTGACTTTGAAGAATCATTTGCTCCAGCTTGCTCGACGTGATCGAGGCAATCGTAATCTTCTTGGCTAATGCCGCAAGTAAGAACATAGTAGTCTATCGATGGATGTAAAGACGCCTTTCCTTAACCGGAGATCTTAAAGAAGTTGTATACGCCACCAACCTCGGTTTTGTGAATCCAGAGCATCCTAATCATGTCTATCGCTTGAAGAAGGCTCTTTACGTTTTGAAGCAAGATCCAAGGGCATGGTATGATACGCTATCAAATTTTCTTCTATCTACTGGATTCAAAGAAAGGAGCAAATTGATCCGACATTGTTCACCGTAAAGTCGAAAACATTTAATTCACGTTACAATCTATGTTGATGATATTATCTTTGCCTCGACTGACCCCAATGAATGTGACCGGTTTTCTAAGGAGATGGGCTCCAAATTTCAAATGTCAATGATGGGACAAATGTCATTTTTCTTGGGATTACAAATTTCACAAAGTCCCGGAGGCATTTTTATTAATCAATCTAAATAAGGAAATGAAATTTTAAAGAAATTTGGATTTGACACTTGTGACACCGTTGACACTCCCATGGTGGAACGTACCAAACTGGATGAGGACCACTCACGGATCATGGTAGATGAAACGAAATATCGAAGTATGATTGGATCCCTAATGTACCTCAAGAGAGACCCTGATATTCTGTTCGTTGTATGCATGTGTGCTAGATACCGTGCTGCCTACCAAAAGCACCTTGAAGTGGTTAAACGGGTCTTTCGGTATCTCCAAGGAACCATCAACATGGGACTTTGGTACCGGCGACACCGTATGTCACTAATGTACCTATGCAGATGTCGACCATGCAGATGTCAAGATACACGCCGGCACACGCCCGAGGTGCTCAGCTGGGTGATAAGCTTGTAAGCTAGTCTTCAAAGAAACAAATGAGTACTTCTATATCCTCTACAGAGGTTGAATACATAGCCATGTCATCCTATTGTGCTCAAATCCTATGTATGAGATCCCAATTATCTGACTATAGCTTTGAATTCAACAAAATCCCTCTATATTGTGATAACAAAAGTGCCATTGCTCTCTCTTGCAACAACGCTTCAACAATCAAGAGCAAAGCACATTGACATTCGACATCATTTCATTCGGGAACAAGTGGAAAAGGGTGTGGTGGAACTCTATTTTGTGAGGTCCGAATACCGCTTAGCGCACATCTTCACCAAAGCACTTCCTAGAGAACGTTTTGAGTTTATCCTTCCACGACTTGGTTTAAAGAGCCTACAACCGGAAACACTCAAACGTCTTCAAGAGGAAGACGAGGAGTAAAATTGGTTCTTTTTCCTCATCTATCTCTTGTATATATTTATTCAAAAAGCAAAATACAAAATTTCAAAACCCACAAAAGAAAATATAAAAATAAAAAATTTTCAAAAATCCATAAAAATTAGAAAATCTTGAAAATTATCAAAAACTATTGTTAGTTTGTCATGTTTTTTTATATTTATTATTTTTGTTATTCGATATCATCTACGGACTTTGTGTTGACATTCAAAGAATGTCACGGGTTTTTAGATGCTCTTCGAATGTACATTAAAAAAAATGAGGCGGAGAAAAATGGTGGTTTATTGTCATTTCAGGCAGTAACCCATTTTAAAAAGTAAAGAACAGAGCCATGCTTTATCTTATTTTTCAAATCTCATGCTCTGATTCTTAAAACAAATGTTTGTCACCAAAAAAGGACAAATGTTTTCTTTCCAAATATTTTTCCGTCTAATGATTTTTCTGAAAATTATTTGTCATCTAATGAAAACAAAATTGCTTTGAAAATACCTCGTACTCTACCATTTTTGAAAATCATCTGGGCTTATCTTTGTCAAAATCTCTAACGCTCAATCAACAACTCATGTCATTGATTGAGGGGGAGAATGATTTCAATTCAATCAAAAAGGTTATTTTTCCAACAATTGGCACGTAAAAGAGCAATGTCTACTTTTGAATAATCAAAATGAACAATGTTTTATACAAATGGTTCAAGACCTTGGCTATTGTTATGTTTTCAAAAGATATTTATGCTTGAGTGGTCAATAGAGTTTAAAGTCTCAAAATCTAATCCTTATCAGTTAAAATGTCTTTCAAAAGCAAATCACTATTCTCCTCAAAAGCTCTCAAAATTTAATTTAAATCAATAGAGATCACAACTCTCAAAGGATTTGTAAATTGTGATCGGGGGAGAATTTGTGATTTAAATTGGATTTAAACTGATAATTAGATAAATGGTTTTATACGTGATTAACAAGCTCTCCTCCCTGCATGTGCCAAACGATTTCAAATTTTCCATGCACATGTTAAGGGGGAGCATCTATTTTAAACAAAAATGGATTGCAACATGATTAATTCATTCCAAAGTGCAGGTTTTCCCTAATATGTGCAAAACAATTTCAAAATCAGCCGCACATATTGAGGGGGAGCAAATTTTTGAAAACCACATCCTTTCCATAAAATATCTTTATCAAAGTATGAAAAATACTAATTTTGATCGGGAAATTGATGTCGATAAGTTTTAGAAATGTTTGATCGAAGAATCGAAGCTTTCATTCTTAAATCTGAGATTTTCAAATCCTCTTGCCTCCATGTGCCAAAATGATTTCAAACATATGATGCACATGTTGAGGGGGAGCCGTTTTCTAAAATATCAAAAACGATTCAAGTACAAAATGCTTTGATAATATATCACAAGTACTTGGATTGTTTTTCAAATGGTTTTAAATTGGTTCCAATGGCTGATGAACAATACCAAAAGACCGACCAATTTATTTTATGCATGGTGTTATAAGGATGGTTAGGTTAGGTATTCGTTCCCATTATCCCGCCAGAGTCGAGGGATCTACCTGTGGACAATCCACTAGATAATGTAGAGTCCTTAGGTATAATGAAAAAAGGAGAAAAGTGAGATATGGGAAGAGTGCGGACTGAGATAGAGCTAGAACTGGAATAAACCCAACAAGGTTCTAGTAATGAAGTCTCGGTAAGCACTGAAGGGGTTGAAGAATGAAAAAGAACTGAATGTGAAAAGGGTGAAAAGAAATAGCCCTCTAATTATTCAACCTTAGGGCAGAAACCAGGTTCAATACACATGCTACTGGTGGTTACTAAGGTAACACTAGTATTAAAGACAAGACATCATGGACCCAAAGGACGACTCGACTACATCTTCCCAAATTACTCAAGTTCCTCTTAAAAGGACTTGTTTCATTCTCACAGGGGAACCGACATTATCTATCGACTTTATCTTATAGATGGTTGATATTGAAGAAGGAGACCCTCTCCCTAGTCTCCGGCAGAGGAACCAAATGTGCACAATTGAGTCTAGAGCCACGAGATCATCAATAAATCTCATTAAGGACACAATCAATGAAGACTTTCTGTTTCACACAATGTGGAAAGAGAGAACATACTTTTAGAGTCCTACGCATTATCCTTGTGGTATTGCCAGAACATCTGAGTGATATGCAAACATATTCACAATGAAGATGGAAAGCCTTCTAGAGCCAACATCAAACAAGCTCTTGGTAGGTGGCATGTGAGATCTATCCAATAGAACAGAAACAATGGGGCAATTCAAATTTTTGAATCAATCCTGGTTCAGGTTACGGATTGACGAATACCTTTGAAAAACCGATCGTTGTGCTTAAAACTCTTTTCTCTAGCACATCGACTGTGTATTAATATTTCAAAAATAGAAGGTGTTTATGATTGATAATTGATTTTCTTTAAAACCTTCGTTGTATTGCAAAAACACTTTATTTTGAGTAGTACTCGATTGTTTTTTCAAATCTCTTTTCATCAATCAGCTGAATCTCAAATCCGCCGGTTCACTCACTTCCGTGTTGTCTTCTTTGAGACGCTCCAGTTTGAGAACAAGCTAGAGCAACTGCGAAACCCTGCCAAGGAGATTCTTCGAATTATACCGATCATAGGCAGATACTTGTACCTGATCAACGGGGAACATGGGCCGTGTACCTCAATTCAACGAAAGTGATCAAAGACACTTTCGTGCGCTTTATTTCTAACTGTAAGCAGTGTACACCCGACGCTTACTGATCGTAATTGAGAGGTCAATCCATAGCCGCATGCTCACACAACACATTCATTTCCAAAGAAATCATGATTTGTGCATCATTGTCTCTGATATTCTCACTCCATGCTTCGCTACGCTGCAAATATCATGAATCATCTAAAGCTTCCGCTACTCTGATAAGAAGAAATGATGATCCAGAATGTGAGCATGTCGGTCCACTATCACAAAGTCACATAATGTCAACACCACAATGGAAGAGTCAGAGATTTACTCAAGCTGATGATCTCAAAGCTAGCTCAAAACTCATCATTACGTGGATCAGTTAAAGACCTCCACTTGATTTATTCAAACATGGATAACATGAAGAATCAAAGACTACGAGCTACTGAGCAAAGGACTTAAACAAGAATTCAAGAACAATCTTAATGTAATATCTGTTTGTATTCTGTGTAAATTGAGGTGACCTCCCTTAGGGGGAGATTGTTAGGAATTAGAAAATTCAGTAATTAAAGTGTCGGTCACCTCAAGTATATGTAATCATTATAAAGCTTGTAGTCGTAGTTATTTTATATTAGTGAGTAGTTAGTTAAGTAAAACCGTGGAGGACGGACGGGTATTTACCCACTGTATGCCTGATCCACAGCCCGTTGGTGGCGTTTATTGTATGACACTATAAATACCCTCTACCTCCCAAGGTAGAGGGTTGGAGCTTCAATACCATTTTTCTTTGTTTCATATAGTTCCCAACTCTCTTCCCTTTCTCTCTCTATAACTTTCTCTATCTAAACAATTGTGAACGCCCCATATGGATTTGGTTTAATGTGTTTGTGAAATCCTATATCTTACACGATTCAAGAGCATCAAGCCATCCCTGTGGCGAGCTCGAGGTGGTCATAAAGATGATTCAATCTTGTTATGTGTAAAGATGAGGAGCGTTTTCTTTTGGTATGTTAAGTGGGGGCGGATTATCTTGAGACCTATTAGGGTTTAGAGGCGGATTTCTTTTGAGAAAGAGCAGATTTGTTGTTGGAGTATACTTAGGGTTTGTATAAAAGAGAGAGGTTGATGTTTGAGAAATATTAGGGTATGTGTGAGAGTTGTCTTGTTTAATACCCGTAGTTTTAGGGTAAATTGAGGATCGGATTATATTACTTTGTCATGGGCCAAATTTTAAATTTGGGCCTGAATAATCTCTTGGGCCTTAAACTGAATCAGATATGGTATTACCCAGATTTGGATGTTGGATATTATGGCAAAGTATATTACTTGATTGAGAGTGTTGGTTGAAGTTTAATCTGTTGAACGTCAAAGATTAATCTTGACGTTTAATTTTGAAGTGTACTCTTTTACCATCTCATGGACACATACGAGTAATCGTGTTGTAGACCGGACTTGAGGTGATAATTGTGTTGGAAGGTACTTGGCTAATGGACACATTTCGGGCACCTAGTATTGCTATTATGATGATTACTCACGATTGGTCGAATTATCTACCTTCAAGATTATTCTTAATCGGTATTTAAAATATTGTAATAGACCTCGAGCTTTATGTTGAAGTGAATTGGATCCAATGGTCATTTTTGTGAGTTGGACCGGGCTTGAGTTGTATATGTGAGTTGGATATTGGATGATGGATATTGGATAATTTAACGGTTGAGATGTAATCTACAATTCTAAAGAATTTTTGATGATGTTGTTGATATTAGATAATGAACCGCTGATGAACCGCTGCATGTTCCCCTAATACATATATTCACTAAAACCAAAGTTGTCATAACACATTCAAGCTGACATTGTTTATGGTTTTGTCTTGATTTTGTAAAATCCCACGAAAGAATCTATTGCTCTGTTTAAATCATAGATTTGTAAAATCCCATGACAATGGAAACATCCTGGTAATTATAAAGTGCATTTCTGGATCTATCTTACGGTTTATTCTTAGATTTGTAAAATCCCGCAAAAGAAACTATTTCTCGGTGTAATCCATAGAATTGTAAAATCCCGTGATCATAGATTCATCCTGGAGAAAGGGAAAATGTATTTCTGGATCTTATGATGCTGGTGCTACGATTTCTACTTCGAAGAAGGGTTAAAAGGGTGTACTTCATGAATTGGATGTGTGTTTGGATATTCGTCATGGCAGTTTGGTTATTACATGGTTTTACGGGGTTATGTGCTTTTAACCATGGTCGAGATGAAACCATTATCATAGTTCACTTAAAACGTCAAAGGAGGCTAGATGTGAGTTTTTAACCAGAAGATGTGACAACGGCGTTAATTTGCTATCATTTATTTGAGGTTGAAGTGAAACATCACGGGCGAGTGTACTTAGTATCTGAAGGTATCAGGGATGGTTGGATGAAGATTCTTCATAATCCTTGTTCGAGCTTTTTCAAATACGAAGACTTGGAAATCTAGTTATTTTTGGGTGACTTTTTCCTTTTCTTTTACCACTTGGGGGAATTGGGCTCTTATCACCACAAAATAACTATCACTTTAAGGAGTTACATTGTAGTGCTCAGTGTCACATTCAATTGTGGATTTACAAGAGGTGATGTACGTCTTATACTTGATGGTTGGTTGGTTGAAGAGTATAGAGTACTTAGAGATGCTAATGGAAATCAGCACCGCTCTTTATTACATATGTGCAAGTTTAAGCTACGAGTTCGGGTTAGTTTACTTCAGGGTTAAATTCTTCATATTGGGTTTTCTCCATCAGCTGTCACGACAAAGAGCCTACTAAATGATAATGGGGTTGATTACAAGTTTGCCAAGAGTAGATGAAAAGAGAGAGATAATGACATTTGAATACTTCAGTTCAAGCCTCATACTCTAAAGAAAAGAAATGTGTACGTTTCAGTGCGCATTATCTTCGAAAGAAGAGAAATCTTCTAATGACGTTTGAACACAACAGTTCAAGCCTCGTTCTCTAAAGAAAATAAAAGTGTACGACTCAGTGCGCTTTATCTTTGAAAGAAGAGAAATCTTCTTATGACGTTTGAATACTTCAGTTCACACCTCGTTCTCTAAAGAAAATAAAAATGTACGTTTCAGTGCGCTTTATCTTCTAAAGAAGAGAAATCTTCTCTATTATGACCATTCTTGTTAGGTCACAAGGTTTACCACACAAGCTTATAAGAAAGAGATAAGGCGATTGAACAAGCAAAACCACACACATACACGATATAAAAGACGGTTTAGGCGTAGGTATGTGAAAGAGAGAATAAATTGAACAACCAACCCTCAAGTGAGAGTTATTACATGATATTTATAGGCAAGGAGCTAGGGCAACACTCCTACTCCTTCCCTTTCTCCTATGGGCTTGGGCCTAAGCTCATGGGTCTTCTACATAAGCTTAAGGCTAATAACAAACATAAAGGCCATAATAAGCTAACTATTACATATGAGTAACTAACACTTGAATAAGGTTTAGGAGTGATTCCAACAATCTCCCCCTCAAGTGTTATTACATATGAGTAACAAACACTCAAGTGTTGGTGATGAAAAACGGTGAAGGCGTTGATGTAATAGTGGCTTTGACGTCTTCTGACATTCTTCTTTCTTGTGAGAAGAATTGCCTTGATTTGAACCATCTCCCCAGTGTAGCGAGATAGTTTTCTTTGAACAGTTATGCTTTAACGTCATCTTTAACTTTGTTCTTTGATCGTTGTTCTTTGTGATGAAAGTGATAGTATGTTGTTGTCTGCATTGAGTCTGCCTCAGGTCTGCTTCGCTGCTACAGTGTCTCCACGTCATTTTTCAACATGCTCACACGCTCTTTTGACGTTTGAATTCAGTACCGATGAAGTTCTTTAAGTCTTTAACTTTGTAGATTCTTTGATTTGATGAAGAATCATTCTGACTGTTGTGTTGCTTTTGGATAGAATTTCCATTAGTGATGATGTTGGCGTGAGCATGAGAAGAATTTGCACGATCATTCCACTCCAGAGCTTCCATAAGAAGAAAACATTAAAAACGGTTAGTAATAAGCGGATTCCGGCACTTACAAGTTTGAACTTCAAGAGTGTTAACAAAGATAGTGTGAAAACACAACTCTAATTCTTACAAAGGCCGCTTCTGAATCGGAGTCCCACAAGTGAGATAACACGATGTACCGAAGTACATCTACGATTCAGATGAGTCGCCGAGGTACACCGAAGCATCACCTCATGATCAGAGACCGCTTTGATACCACTAAGCGCAATCCACGGGAGTTGCCGTTTAATTCGACCGCCGTGGCCGTTTGATGTTGACCCTGGCTGGAGTTTCCATTCAATCACTGAGGATCACAAATGTGAACCTCTCATAAATGTTCTCGACAGATTGCTAAGATCTGTGAAGGACTCGATAATGTACCACTGAAATTCTTATTGTTGAATATCAAGAGATGAAATGTCAAGTGTACCTAAGAGATCTTTTGATGAATCTCGTGGCTCTAGACTCAATAGTGCATTTTGGTTTTCCTGAGCGGAGACTAGGGAGAGGGTCTCTTTCTTCAATATCAGCAATCTCTAAGAGAAGGCCGATAGATTATGTAGGGTTCCTTGTGAGAATGAAACAAGCTTATGTTGAGAGAAACTTGAGTGGTTAAGAAGGTTTAGTGAATGCGTCACTGGGTCCATGACGACTTTTAATCTTCAATACCGGTGTCATCTAGTGACAACCAGTAGCATATGAATTGAACCCGGTGTTCGCCCTAAGTTGAATAATTTGGAGGGCTATTTCTTTTCACCCTTTTCTTTGCATTTCTTTTAATTCTTCAACTCCTTCTTTCTCCGATTCTCATTTTCTCCTTTTACAATCATACCTAAGGACTTCTAAATACTAACTATTTGTGGTGTCCTCGGGTAGATCCTCCGCTCAAGGCGGATCATAGGATGTTTATTCCTAACCTTAGTCACCTTATAACTCCATGACTAACCTATGTTGCCATAAAAACCATTGTTGTGAAAAATCTCTCAAAGTGTTTGTGAATGAAAACATTTTAGTACCACTGTTGAGATAAGATTTTGCATAAATACTCCCTCTCCACATGTGCTTAAAAGTTTTAACGGTTAAAATGCACAGTGAGGAAAGAGCGCGCACATTTTGAATTGATCAACTCAAGATAGACATTCCCCCGCGAGACACGGTTACGTGGCATAGTTAAAGAGTTGCATTGTCGGCTTTTAGGTGACAACTAGCTCTAATAACTACCTTGAAGGTGTAGACAATCCTCGAAAGGTTGTCAAACCCGTCCGAGTTCATGTCTACCAAGAGTTTCTCGAATGGTACATTCTACTCGGACAAGTCCTTTGCGAGACACGCTTACATCACTAGCGAACTAGCTTGAAATTATTACCCCGTCCCGGACAAGTCTTTTCGAGTTACTAACATTTAAGATCTCGTCAATTCATGGGTTAAGTCTATAGCACAAAGATTCATTTGCATTTACACAACATATTTCTTATCACGTATTTTCTCCCCCTCAAAAATGGCATATAAAATGTTATTTTTGAAAAGTTGAGAATAAATATGACCATTTCGAGTGTTGCGGGAAGAATGACCACTGTGAACAATTTTTGAACAAAGTTTTAATTCAAGTACTCCCCCTCAACAAGTGATATAAACGGTTGAGGTTTGAAAATCATAAGGGAAAGTACTTGTTCTTTTGAGCAAAACCTTGAAAAATGAAAGGTTTGATAGGTTTTACTCAAAAGTAAGAAGCTTTCGCTCCTTTTATAAGGATTGTGGCACTGAAGCATACCACTGGGTCCTTTATTTACAAGTACGGGTTGTACATTGTAATGTGTGCACAAGCCATTGACATAATAAATCATACATCCAAATATGTAATGAAAGAAGCGTTCAAGGGTTACCGTGTAGTCCGAGATGTCGCCAGAGTGTGAGTCGGGCGTTGAAAGCTGATGATGTTTCTCCTGGGACGACCACCAACATAGCTTTCCAGTCCTTCTGAATGATCCCTTCTATACAATCGCTCATCAATCATGGTGATGATCCTCTTCACGCCCCTTCGATCTTGAGAATTCCATCGCTAGGAGACCCGATCTTTTGGTGTATATCCTTCAACCTCGTAGCCAATCCGCCCCTAACCATCTTCAAAGTGTGATCTCCAAACTTATGAAGATCTCTACACGCCATCAAGCAATTTCTTTGAAGTTCACTGCGGTAAACGACGCCGAAAGGTTTGCCGATGAGCGATATTGTGGAAGGTGGTTGATGTCGGGTAGATCAAGCCGGGTGGAGTGACGTTGACACGGGTTTGATAAGATTCAACCGCCACCGAGATCTTCTACACGTTCTTGGATAACTATGCGTCTGATGAAGATGAGCACCGACTTGATGAATTCACGTTGTACTGCAGTGGAGAATTGTCTCATACGACCCTGCACTTTGGCAAGGTACATGTCTTCGATGTCGTTGATAGACAAATTCTCAAAGTCACCTTCAGAGAATGCATAATCCCTTTCATCTTGTCGTTTGACCACGATATTCTTTAGTAAGGTGTAGTCCCACTTAGATGAAAGATCGACGTGTTGGATGGCAACGATACTTTTAGAACTGAATATTGCATGTTGAGACTTCAACCGGCAGCTTCAGTAGTAGATTCTTCGGCGTTCCGCCAATGATGAATCCCATGCTGCATCTCGGTCGTAGGCTTCCACTTTGTTGGAGAACAAGTGATTGGCACGTGCCTCGATGGCTATGCGCTCGAGTATATAGTCTGCTGGAATGGAAGTGTCAACGATGTAGCGATTTGCTTGAACCATCGCCACCATGTAGAAGAAATTCCGTGTCTTTGTTGAAGAAATATCCGAATGGAATCCTCGGTTCATCCGGGTTGGCCAATTGTTGGTAGAGGTTTTGACCAGTCGGTGTAGTATGGAGGGTTGTCCCGCTTAGTGAAGTCGATTTTGCTTCGGGTTGAGCCAATCAATGTTGTTAGACATAGCTCGAGCAATGTTTTCAAGGTGATATTCGACCTCGATGGCACTTTTTGAGCTATCTTTCCATAGTTGAAAAGCTTCATTCTTGATTCGCCTCAACTCGGATTTCGTCATCTTCTTCACATGGAACTTTTTTTGCATAATCTTAGCATGCTCCAATGTATTACCGCCTACCGATCTTGACCTTCTTCGGTGGGAGTGGAATTGACAAGTGTAGAAAACCATTCAAAATCCTCTGTGGTGTCTTCATCTAGCCATGATAGGACGTCTGCCTTGGGCGCCTTTTTCTTCGCTTTTTAGGCCTAGATGAGGGTTCTGGTTTCTTTACTTGTTTTGGGAGAGGTGGGTTGTTGTAGGGGCTCAAGGACCTCTTCATTGTCACCACCCGTATACTTAAAGTGATCACCGGTTTTCTGAGTCTGGGGTGGTAACTCGGAATCGCCCCGAGGTTTATCAAGAGAAGAACGAGGAGGGGACCTTTGTTGAGCAGGAGGTCATTGGGGAGGAGGTGGCATGGAAGATGATTCACCGACTTTTTCTGTCGCTTAGCTTCATCATTCTTATCCTGATCCTTATCTTCATCGTCTCTAGGACGCTTAGACTTTTCAGCTTCGAATCTGCATGCTTCTTGGAGTTGGAAGTCCAGCAATGCTTGAAACAGCTTTCCTTCATCAGAAGTAAATGTCCCAGATTGTGTAAACGTTTGTGTGACAAGCTTGGCCACCAATTCATTATCCGAGAAAACTACAGGATCGGATGGATTGATTGTGACGGTTAAGGGTGTTGATCTTATAGTTTGCTTGGCTATCTGCATAAGATTCGGATATAGTTGTCCGGTAAACATCTCCTTTGTGACTTTAGGAACGATATCCATAAGGTACTTGTGAGTGTAGCCTTCGATCATTTTGTCCATTTTCCCTTGTAGATCATCCCGCATGAGCTTCAGATGTATTCCCTTTCATTCTCGCGATCTTGTCATTCTCATCATGTAGATATCTGATTTGGTCAGAAACCAATTCAGTTTTCAGAGAGCATGTCCTTCTTTCAGACTTGTTGGACAGCTTTCACAATTCTTTCATGAGTATGAGAAATCCAAGATCGATGTGGCTTCTTCACCGATCCGGATGATGATTTGGTTGAATTCTTTGATGGTGGTGGTGAAGAGTGAGAAGAAGAATCTGATGATGATGAGATGTGAGGAGACTCCGAGTCCTTTGGTGGTTCAGAGGTTTCTTCCTTTGATCGTGCAGGACTATCTAGAAGAAACGTATCATACTCAACATCTTCTTCATTGCCAATCTTAGCTTGTTCATCAGCTTTGGCTTTGACTGCAGCTTCTTCATCAGCTTTAACCTTCTCCAGCTTCTCAGATTCTGGTTCTTCAAAATCAAACTCAATAGTGTCTTCAACACGTGGATGTTGTTGTAACAAAGTGGTGGCACCAGATCCCTTATCGGGTTGATTAACCGCATCAGGACTTGGTGAAGGTTGAGCTGCACCACTTGACCCTCCGGGGCCACCTATTTGTTCTTTTGCAAATTCTTTTGCTGCGTGTTGGAGTCTAAGGAATTTGAATTGCTTCTTGTATGAAGTATCCAGTTGCTCTTCTTCTTCATCTGAGCTTTCATCATACGGTACAAGTACAGGAGTCTTCCCTTTTCCTTTGTCAGCTGGTGGACTTGGAGGTTTTGGTACTGATGGAGAGTCATCCTTGCGCTTTCAGAGTAGTGGACCTCCTCTTCTGATTGTGTATCTTCGAGCTTTCGTCCCAAGAGCTTTCTTTGTGGTTCAGGTGTAGGAATAGGAGCAGCTTCCTTGGAGGGAACTCACCTTTTGCTTGGTGGAGTCCTCTTGGGAAACTTTCTTTGACTCTCGCTTGCAGACTTCCTCGCACTTCCTCGTTCGGTTTTCCCGGTAGGTGTACCGTAAGATTTATCATCCGTAAATCCAACTTTGTTCTCTTTTACCGCAATCAAATATCTTTTATAAGAATAGAGCTTTTTGATTTCATCTGTGAGAAGGTGATCGGGCAACACAAAGACCTTGTTTCTTGGTCGTTGACTCCTTAAATCGACGTTAGGGTAGGTTCGCACAACATGTCGAGATTGTCGGGTCATTGATTCTTTTGGGGACTTCGTGGTTATACCCAAGTGCTCTCGTGATCAACAGTTTAGTGTATCTGATGTAAGGAATCTTTGAGCCAAGCTTTTTGAGGAATGCCATCATGTCATCCCAAATCAGAGCTTCAATTTCTATGTGCTTCATGTTGATTAGAGCCCAGAAGATTTGCGCTTCTACGAGCTTGGGATGCTCATAGCCACCGCCTCGACCGTAAAACAGATTTTGTGATGATGATATAAAGGGTTCTCCAAGGTTGAGGGATGTTCTTGAGATCCACGTGAGAATGCTTCATGATCACCCTAAGCTTCGCCATACCCAATATCAATCAAGAATTGCGCAACGCTTTCAAGAGGTGTAGCAGAGAATTCAATTGGTAGGATGTCAGGAATGAGGAGAACAGCCCGTAAGTCAGCAGGAGTGATGGTGAGTAGCTTGTGATTGAGCGTCACTGTCACAATATTTTGACCTTTGACCATCTGCATTGTATTCCAGAATTGCTGTATGTAGATTTCTGGAACAGTGGCAGAGTGTGAGAGCATGTTCTGGTACGTATGATTCCTTAGAATATCCACAGCGATCAAGCAAGAAGATTCTGAGCATGTGATGGTTTCAAAGTCAACCCTAAGGTTGTTCTTTCCAATCTTTCTCGGATAGCCATTTGGGAAGATATCAGCAATAGTGAGAACTTCTGATGCATCCACATTCATTTGTTCAGCCATGTCGTGATCTGAAATAACATTAGCCAAAAGAACCAACATATCGAAAGACATAATGTTAGTCAACAGAAGGTCTTATTGTCTAGTTATTGAACGCATAAAGGTCAATGATTGTTACGAATCCTAAGTCACTTGTTTGTCCAATAGTCCAATGATGTCGTGAAATGTTTCGTGAGTTAGTTAACTTTAAGTTTTAAAGTTTATGTTATCACTTATTGTTCACAACATATCAAACGTTTAATTTTATTAGTGACATTATTGGTTTCGTGACGATATGATTATTTTATTAACAAGTTTGTACACGTAACAACTTATTATGAAGGTCAATCCAGGCTTAGGCGTAGAAATGATAAAGTTACGCGTAAACAGGAGTTGTATATGCGTAGGCGAAAGCTTATGCTTAGGATCCTAACTTACGCGTAAGAAATGTTACGCGTAGGAAAAAAGGGACCTTATGCGTAGAGCTTACGCCAGGCGATAAGAACCTTACGCCGTAAGACTTACTCGTAAGAGTAGACCTTATGCGTAAGGATCACTGTTTACGCATATCCTTCACAGGATACGCGTAGTCCCATTGTAGAACCTTACGCTTAATAGTTACGCATAGGATTTCTCTTACGATAACTTTCACGCGTAGGTGATCCTTATGCGTAGAGATTCAAATGACCTTGATTCTCAATTTTAAGCGTAGCAAGCCTCGAAATAAAATCATCGATCAGAATCTTAACACGTATATTCAGTTTACAACAAATCATGGCATCAAAACACGTTAAACATTTATGCGTAGAAAGTCATACGCCAGAGGTCAAAACCCTAAGAGTTATGAATTACGCGTATAATTTCTAGCCATGGGATTTGCACCAAACAATTTCTGGTAGTTCTAAGATGTTGTGAGAGTCTATAAACCAAGCTATAACATGTAAGTCGTGGAGAATCAAAAATGCCCAAACTTATGAACTTTAAACCCTAATTCCAAATTTTTAATCATTTAAAGTTTCTGGGTGGTTATAGAGCTTGGAAATCATCAATTCATCATCATATAAATATTACACAACAATATTTTTGAACAAAACTCTTCACATTTGTAAACACCCAAATCGACTCATAAACCCTAATATCCAAAAACCATCAATTCGTGTTTCTGGGTGGATTTAGAGGGTAAAAATAGTATTCTTGTTGTTAAAAACACGTTTTGACACATTCTTTTCAACCATAAACACACTCACATTGATTGTGTGTTCATACGCATATGCGTAGAACACATAATCATGCATAACTAACGTTTTAGCCGTAGGATTTGCTTGAAATTCAAAACCTTAGCTTGTATTATCGTTAAGATCATGAAAACACTTACAAGATGATGATCTAGAGCATGGATTTCTTGAACGATTTTGGTTCGTAGGATTATTTAGGCCTAAGATGAGAACACCACTTGAATTCCAATGCTTAAGGATGATTATATTTGTTGACCTCATCGAAACGTTCGAGGAGGTGATAAAACATGAAACGTAGCTCGTCACGTACTTCATGTATTAAGCCTTCAACATGTTGACAATGATAACAATCTTTGTCATGGCTAGGTAATGGTGGTGGTAGGAATGGAGTTGTTTGAGGTGGAAGGGTGGATGAAGAAGGTGGAGGTTCCACAAAAGATGGAGGGATTTGTGGAGGTACGTTTGATGAGGTTGGAGGTGGTTCAACTAAGGATGAAGGTGGTGGAATATGTGTTGATGATGGTGGTAGAGAGGTATCTACTTCCATGTGAACCGGTTGTTGATTTTGTTGATTCATCATAATCCAAAATGGACCATTTGAGGGTGATGGAGAAAGGGATATTGGTGCTAGTGTTGTTTCAACACCAAAGTTTTGTTGTTGCGCCATTTTCTCAATTGAGGAAAATGTTGGCAATGGTGGTGGATGAGATGGCCTAGAAGGCAAGTCCTCTAAGTTGTAGAGGTGTGGAGATGAGAGTGGAGTGGTGAAAGAGATAGCTCTAGGTACTAGAGGTGATGGTTTAGGGGTGTTTGGTTTAGGAGGTACAATAGTATTTGGCAAGGGTTGTCTTGTGGGAACAATCCTTTTGGGAATTGGTTTGATTGGTAGAGTTGGTTGTGAGGGAATTCTAGTGTTTGAGGTTTTAAAGGGTGATGATTCGGTTGAAGAGATTTCGTGAACAACCCGAGCAAGTTTCTTGAGAGGTCCTTTAGTGGATGAGTTAACACTAGGGGCTTTCCTCATGGTGAAATGGTAGAAAGGGAAGGTATGAAAAGAGAGTTTTAGCTACTGAGAATGTGTGTGTGAATGGTGATTTAGAAGTTCTAACAAGGAGGTTTATAAGGGGAAAGGATTGGTAAGTGAATAAAAGCTTAAGCCACTAAAAACCTTCAAATTGCAATGATTTGCATTCATAAGAGTCAACTACAGAGTTGTACTGATCTAGGAAGTCATTTAAGATAATGTGGAGTGTTCAAATTAACAAAGAAGGTTTGAAATGATTGTCTTAAGTAGGAATAGCTTAGTCTGTGTAGCCGGTTCCCACTGATCCCTCAAATGAGGGATCCGTCTATGCTAAACCTAGGGATCCGGCTCTCAGCAGCCAAGGAAAAGAATAATGATGTTTTTGTAAGGTCTAGTACCTACATAAATTGAGTGTTTCTATCTCCTCAGGTGTCTTAAATGATATGAGACTTAAATGATCAAGTGTAATGAGTGAGGATAGCTAATGATGTCTTTTATGGAAAGAAATTGGTTTTTATGAACACCAATGGTTGATCAAAGATGACACTAAGAATTTTGAGAGTGTCAAGTGGAGTTAAATGATCCTAGAGATCAGATGATGATCTAAAGAAAATTTATAAAATTCCTTAAGAATTATAAGAAATGAAAAACTAGTGTTTTGCCTATTTTGAGATAAGAATGACTAAAATCAATTTGCTAAAATTGAGAGAAATATCAAGCTAGGTGTTTTAAGATGTGAAAAACAATATGTGAACATTGGAGCGGAAATATGATGAGTTTTGATGAAGTGATAAATCAAAAACACCTTGAATGTGATCCTAAGTTACCTATGAGTGAATGTGAGACCAACTGAGCTTGAGAAAGACTTAAGTGATCCTAAAGTATCATGTTTAACTAGTCTAATAAGGTCTGGAAGATTGGATTGATTTGAAGATGTTTAAACATCTACTTCTGTCTGCCCGGATCCCACGGATCCCTTACTTTAGGGATCCGGCTAGTTATAGATCAGGGATTCGGCATCTGGGATAGATTACTCAACAGTGAACATGCAATAATTAGTTCTAGGGTCAAGACTTGAAACTAATGATCTCCATAGTAATTATACAAGCAAGTTAAGGTAAGAACATCAAATGATCAACAAACGATTCATTTCATAGGTTATGATCAAGTTAAAAAGGAAGATAAAAGACAATGACTAGGGATTAATTATATTTAAAGAAAAGACTAACTTCCTCATGCGTATTCGTTTGATGGATTGTCGAGTGGATTGTGAGTAGTAGATGATTCAGGAACGAAGAATGAGGTGATGAGAGATGTGTTCAAAGGTTCCATCATTTTGTTCACAAGTATATATAAAGGACTTTGAAATTGAGGATGATAGTACATGACATGATGATAAAGGCGTGTTAGGAACATTCCATATGGAATTAGTTTGTTCTTGTTACCTTGGAGGTTTACAGTTCGTCTTGTGAAGAAGTAAGCGAGATTGTATGATTGTTGAGTTAGGAGACACTAAATCATGTGAGCACAACATGCAGGAAGTATCTCACGGTTTCCTCTAAGACTCCAAACATTTTCACGTAGAATGATTGCGAGAGGTTTAAGATCATCTCAGAGATTACGTGTATGGATTATGTTTTGATTTGAGTAATTGGATTGAGGAGTGCATAAAATGCGAGTTATTTCTTGAGGAGAGGGTATGTATGAGCAATATGGACTATTTTCTTCACGGTAGTTAAAGAGAGAATCAAAAGACCAATCTTCAGTGAAGGCACATTGTCCATGATTTGTAATTTGGAGAATGTGAGCAAATTGCTCAAGAATCAAAACAAACTTTTGGTTTTTGATCCAAAACCATAGTGATAGAGAACGATCCTCGTTACGAACGAGTTCAACTTGATGGAAGAATTCCAAAACAAACCGCGGACAAATTTTCTCGTTAATCCCAAGAATACCTTCTAGTCCTATGGTGCAGAATGAGGTATTGATAACTTCTTGGTATAATAGAGGTGAGTCAACAACACGTCCTTCATGGAAGCAACGAGTTTCGAGATTATTGAACCCACGAACATGATTGACAGGTGTCTTGGGCTCAAGAGATATATTGGGAATGCAGACACAAGTGAGTTGATGATCGAATTCATTTTCATGAGTCATGATGAGATCTATAAACATGAAATGAACGATTTACATGAGTATGTTAGTGCACTGGTAAACCTCCGAAAATGAAATTGTTTTTCTTGATTGGTAATACTTTTAAGTATTTTAATAAATAACATCTCCTATTTTTTATTCTATTTTTATTAACAATGACTTTCTTCTTTTTGACAATTTGGAGAGGTTCTCATTTTAAGGCAAGTTTTCATGAAATGGTTATTATTTTGCATGAGTTTCTGTCACCAGATCCACGGTTCTGCCGGTTCCCATTTAAAAGGGATCCGGCTAGTTAAAACTCAGGGATTCTTGGATCTGTAGTTTTGACAAAAAAAATGATCTCGATGTAGAATTGATTTTTGCACTTTTATTTTATAAAGAAAAATGCATTTTAGCCAATGTTACTACTTAAGCATGTATTGGTGATTTCGAAGTATGTCAAGGTTTGAAATGTGCGAAAAAGAAAAACAATATAATAAACACATTATGAGAAATAAACGAGATAAACTACGATATTAATTATAAGGAAAATGACGCAAATGAACCGCGCGCCCTGAGGCTGATCACTTTCCGGACCACTCTTTTTTTTTATTTGAAAATGGACCGATGGCAACCGCTGTCATTGAGCAACTCATCGACATTGTGACAAGTGTCCTGTATGGGTAAGGTATTGTTTTTTGGACAACTAAAAAACGCTGGGCAACCGTATTTTTTAAAAAGGGTTTTTTGATAATTTTACATAATACTTGTCAAGTCAAATACACATACTTTTTACATAAATAAAATATTCTATATACTAAAGATTGGGGTAAAACTGTGTTATTAATACAGATTTTCATACTACTGCTTCTTCTTCTCATAATACTGCTGACTCCATTAAAGCCTCCTTTACACAAATTCAAGTTTCAGGAATCTA
This sequence comes from Chrysanthemum makinoi, assembly GCA_910596185.1. Lineage (NCBI taxonomy): Eukaryota > Viridiplantae > Streptophyta > Magnoliopsida > Asterales > Asteraceae > Chrysanthemum > Chrysanthemum makinoi. The sequence continues at coordinate 74,036,661 of OU343217.1, forward strand.
CAATTCGATTTTCACCCATTCAAAATCACTCTCCCTGATATAGTCCGATTCAAAACAAAATAAAGAAAATATTTATGTTACATCACTCTGCCAATCATTTGTGCTTTGTCATCAATCAACATCTTTAGCTGGTAAGTAGCGATTTAATTCAAATATTTAGGGTTTTGAATTATTATTTAAAGTAATTGTTTTGCTTTGTTTAAAATATATGATATATTTCCATTGATTATATTCAAATAATTTCTTTTTAATGAAAACCCTAAAAACTAATTTGAGGAAAATCAGTTTGAACAATTACTTGGCTATAGTTCGTCTGCTATTGTATTCAACTATCAATAATAAAAGAAAATGTGGTTGGATTTAATTTTAGAAATTTTACATTTTTTTCCATATAAACGAAGCAAATTCAGTTCATGGGTTTTATTGATTAACGTTTGTGATTAGTCCTTTTAAATATATTTTTATTCATGTATGAGACTAACTTTTAAAATTTTTGTAAATAATTCGGAGGAAATCATAGTCATTAAAGGTTTGGTCAATTTTTTTTTTTTCAAAATGAGTTTGAGCAATCAGATGGAAACCGATTCTTTAAATGATGCTAATAAACAAGATGTTGTTCCTCCTCTCGATCCAAACTTAGAGAGTGATGACCAGAGCATGTGTAAAAATCAGTATCTTGATGTTCAGACTGCTAGTGATGAGGCAAGTAAGGTAGCATATCGTCTCGTTGGTCTTATGCTGAATGATTTTGCCCAAATAGAAGGATGCGAACTAAGTTCTAGTGATAGGTCTTATCTCGGAGTTGGAACCTGTGATTTGAACCCAAAAAAACACAAAGGTACTTGTAGGCAATCTCTTTATTTCCATTTTTTATTTTTATTCCCAGTTATTTTTAACATTCGTGTCTCGTTGAGAGGTTATGCGGATGGTAATAAGCAAGTACAAGTGCCAAACTTAGAGTATGTACAGTTAGTAGCTTACTTGCATATTCCATCCAGTTGACCAGTAAACTTCATCATATTAAGCCTTTCCTAAACTCTGATTTGAAACTAACAAATCAAACTAGCAAACAATAAGCTAAGACATGCACGTGAGAAAGCTAGAGATGAAAAAGGGACTCTTTAATACAGGTTCAAATTTGCCGGGTTGGGCCGACTCTTTAATACTTTCATGAAGTCATATTATTGGAAATTTTACTAGTCAATGCCGTTCCAAAAAATAAATAAGTAAATACTTGGTTAATGTATCATAAATGTTATAAAAAATCCATCAAAATACTGAAATAGTATATACCTTTTTTATTGCATTTCTTGAACTTTAAATACAAATGGACTTGCTTTTGGCCCCTTTCACAGTGTTCTGTTTTTAAGAAACGATAATAAAATGTACCCATTGATCCATGATCATTGACTATTTGAGGTCAATCGTAACCATTTTAGGTAAGTGGTTGAAAATGCCACATCTAGGGAAAACCAGACAATTTTCACTGTCATTTCATTAATTATTCTTGTCCTCTATATACTAATCCGTTACTAAACTTCAATTACCATGAGCAGCAGCTAGAAAAAAGCGAGCTGCTAGCAATGGAGATGGCTGTCCTGTTTTTATTAAGGCGGTCGAAGAGCTATTACCCTCTTTTATTGAAAGGTACTCACTTTCTATAATACAGATCAACTTTATCTATGCAATACAGCCCTGAAAATAATAGATTTTCACCACAGTTTATTCGCTCAACGTATATTTCATTTCATCGTTCAACGGAAGTACATTTATATGTTGTAAGTGAAATTTCATTTTGTTTGAATGAACACATCAGTAACTTTTGGAGCATTTATCTGCATCAAGTGTTCAGGAGCACATAGAAGCCTTGGTGTTCATATATCAAAAGTACGGTAATCATTCCTTTCTTTAATTGTTTAAATCTTGATAGCTTGGATTATAAAAGGGAAAATAAAATCAGCAGATGAACTCTAGTCAGATTGTCCCAGGTATTATCAGTTAATTTAGATGAATGGACACATGAAGAATTTGATCTTGTAATAAAATGTGGCAGAAATGCCATGGTGAATTCAAAATACGAAGCTTCGGTACCCGATAACTGTATGAGTTTTTTATGTAACTCGTTGAGAATCTTTTGATGATAATCTACTATACGACTCCCAAGTAACTCCCTTTTCCTTGGTGCATAGGATTTCTTTGAACTCGTTGTAATCACGTTCGAGAAAGTCTCTTCTGCATCTCGTGGATGTTATACTAAGATGACTAGGATTCTCGAACAATTAAGCGTTGGTAAATTTCCGGTGCTGATGTGTAACCTGCAGCTGGATGGACTAATAGTTTATCTGTTTACACTGTTTTTAACCGCTGCTGGGTAAGAACTCTAATTCCTTGATAGTCGGGTTTTGTGTATGATTCAAGAATGGTTAGTTTATTTAGTGAAAGACTTGTATAGCTGTATGCTCAACTAAGCTTGTTCTTTCTTCTGACTTTTTAGCTTCAATACCACTGCTATTGTACTTAAAATGAAGAAAATCATGACCGTGATCATAAAGGAAAGTAAGCCGCTAAATTCAGAGCTTGGAAAACTCTTAGCTGCGTAAGAAGAGAGAATCAGGTGATCATTATGTTTCCATTCATCACTGAATTCATAATATCAAAATAATGAAGTATTGTTTCTCTTTTAGATTCCTTCGTCAAGGCAACTAGCGGGAGACGTTCTCAAAAACTGTGTTGCTCAACTCAAACCGTATCTTCCAGATATTGAGAGATATTGAGACCAGAGTTGGAGGCGATTAAGCAGGAGATGCAAGATAAGGTATGGAACTCAAAGTTTTTTCACGTGTTTTTGATATATGTTTATTGAAATTGCTGTCTTTTGATTTTCGATATATTAAGCCTCCAGTATGAACAATTGCTCCTGTATTGAAATTGTTGTCTTTAAATAAGTTTGTGGCTGCTGGGAGTGCTGGAGAATGTCATACCACCTGTATGAACAATTGCTCCTGCAATGCTTACTCTTTTACCAATAACGAGTGTTCATTGTGCAAGAGGGTTGGTTTATCTTCATGAAAAATGCAGGGACTGTATAATTCACTGTGACATAAAGCCAGAAAACATACTCTTAGATGCCGATTTACACACGCAAATCGCAGATTTTGGTATGGCAAAGCTGGTAGGTCGAGACTTTAGTCGGGTTTTGACAACTGTGAGAGGGACCAGAGGGTATCTAGCTTCAGAATGGTTATCAGGGGTGGCCATCACAGCCAAAGCAGATGTTTTTAGCTATGGAATGATGCTCTTTGAATTAGTGCATGGCAAAAGAAACATAGAGCAACATGAAGATTCAAACGAACTTTACTTTCTTCCCTAATTTGGCTGCGAGTGTTCTTATGGTGGGAGGTGACATCCTTAGCCTAATAGATAGTAGGTTAAACCGGGAAGCTAGTGTTGATGAAGTTACCAAAATTTTCAAAGTTGCGTATTGGTGCATTCAAGATCAGGTAGACAATAGACCTTCAATGACTTGTGGAACAGATTCTTGAAGGACTTTCCAATGTGAAGAAGCCTCCTATCCCGAAATATGTCAACTTTTTTGTTGATAAAACTCAGCGTGATCTTTTTTTCACCAAGATATCCTCAAATGGGAATTCCCAAAGCAATTTTCCGAGTGGTGATTCCCTGTCGGACAGTGCATCATCTTCTTGACGTTTTCTTCTCTTTAACTCATTAATTTAAGACCACATACTACACTCTATAAGAACAAGGTTTGTAAGTGTTTAGAATGATATCTTTGTTGCATTTGCATTTTTATAACTTTCTCCAGAACTATATATTCTTGAGCATTGGTGTTCTTTTGACATTTGTGGGAATTATTGTAGCAACTCGTACATTTCAGACTATAATTTGACTATTATTTTGGCTTATTATTATTTTAATTTTAAGTTATATTACTTTTATAAGTAATTGCGTAAGTTCAATCGCCCGAGCTTTATTCATAACTAACACAAGACTATGATGAGTCTAGGTGATCTATACATTTTATTTTCTCCAATAGTTATATTTATATGAACTATCGCTATTTTGTCATTTTTACGTAAACTTTGTACTTTTTACGTAGTACTCGTATTTGAACCAACGTTATTAGGTTTTAACAATATAAACGCACCCCATTATACTTATCACACATTAATTAGACTTATTTGAGGTATATTGATAAGTTTAGACATTTTCATAAGTGTTACATTCTTATGTTGCCCGGTTTAAAGGTTCGCTATTTAATGACTTAACATTAGTAATTACCGGAACCAAACGGTACCCTCTATACTCTAATGATATCTTTATATCACAAGATAAGCATACAAATTTCCTTTTTACTCTCCTTAGTCCACGATTACATACACCTAAAGTACACATGTCTCAATTTTAGGTAAAGTGATAACTTATCTAGTGATTAATCACTTTAAAAAATTATTATTTCATTTCATTTACATACAAAGATAACAAAAATTACATCATTTCTTTTTGTGTTTTTTTTTCTTTGGCCGTGAACTACACAAATACCAAACACCATTATCATCTAACTTTTCATGTAAAAATTTCTATACCAAAGATTGAAAGCCAAATTAATTTACTAGTTCTTGGTTCACTATCTTTAAATAAGTCTTTGATTCCATGGTTGAAATATAAGATATTCAAGGTGATTAGGAGGTTCAAGGGCTGAGATAGAAAGGTGATTTACAAGAGTTAAAAGGGTTATAAGAATTTTGGTTAAAAGATTCACGAGAAGGTTTGAAGATTAGAAGGGTTAAGTGTTGAATTGTTCTTGTTGTAGTTGTAACTTTCCAACCAAATCCTTGTAAGGTTTGTGTTTTTCTTTATGTTTTTCATTCAATATGGTTGTAATAGGTTCTTGACCATATTTATTTTTATGATATTTGTAAGATTATATATGCATTTGACATTGTACACAAGGTTTAAACAATAAAAACAAGCTTAAACAAGCCTTAGGTAAGTTTTATGAATCTGAATTCTGAAACAGCCCCAAAGATTGGAAATTTTGGACAACTCAGTGAGTTATGGACCTGAGGTAATTAAATAGGGTAGTAGAGCTTTGTTTTGTGGTCGTTTCTCCGGGTGGCGCACCTCATAAATCATCCCGATGAGTAAATGAGAGCCAAAATGGCGAAACATGTCAAAATCTGCATACCAGATTTCATTCGGAAAAAGCTCATAGTTATGATCATTTCTGGTAGTCGGCCCAGTTTTATGAAATGTAGATAAGACATAAACTTGAAGTTTGGCGAAAGACGCGCGTCAAAACAAGTTTTAGAACTCAACTTATGATCGTTTTGGCGGGACTGAATGTGCAGCCAAAGTTTCTGCAATGAAATACAAGTGTAAATTTGTAAATTAACTTATGATATAAGTTAATAAAGACTTTAGAACACCTAAGTATGATAAATATATGTAGATACTATTATTAGGACATAAAAACTAATTGATAATAATTTAAGGTTTAGGAATAAAGTATTAACCAAGTTGGGATAAACATATAAGTAATAATCGAAAATTGATATGAGTATTGTTACACTTTTATGTAAACATCAAAGTAGTAAGAACTACTATTGGAAAATGACCTATTTGTCCATATAAGAGGTTAAATTGATATTTACGGGATAGTTGGATTAATAAAAATTATATACATCCGAACATAGGATAGCTTACCAATGAGGCTTGTCATCATTTTAAATCTTAATAAAAACTAAACTTATACATTTTTGTAAACTTACAAAAATGTGTACAATGTCAAAAGTATATAAATAGTTTTATAAAAGTTATTTTGTACTTTCTCGTTATATACCTAAGACGCGACTATTTAATTTTTAGGTCGTCGTTAGAAGCTCATGACTTCTTGATCTACGTTATATCATTGTAATCCGTTGCTAATCACGACAGTGAGTATTCACAACCCCTTTTTTTCGCTTCACTTATTTGGGGTGAAATACATGAAAATAAATTTAAATTGTTTTCTCTGAACTTGTTGACATATTTTGAACCTTTGACTTATATTAAACTCTCTTTTGACTTGATTTGAACTATTTGATATATTTTGAACCCCTAGACTCTTAAACGTAATTATGAACTTATGACTTGTTTGAACCTAATGGACTGTACGTCCTTGACGTAAAGTCTCCCATGTTCGGAGCAGCGTAAAGTCTCCCTTGTTCGGAGCAGACCTTGGCCTAAAGTCTCCCTTGTTCTCAGTAGACCTTGACCTAAAGTCTCCCATGTTTGGAGCAGACCTTGACCTAAAGTCTCCCATGTTCGGAGCAGCGTAAAGTCTCCCAAGTTCGGAGGAGCTTAAAGTCTCCCATGTTCGGAGCAGTGTCGAGTCTCCCATGTTCGGAGCAGTCAAGATGTGATAATATATAATAGTAGTTATGATGGACTGTCCGTACAAACAGTGCATTCGCATTGTAAGTCCCCGATTGGTTTGCCGTTCGCACTCCAATTTATACGTACCGTTCGTGCGGCCTCCTTGTGTGGGGTAGTAGATAATATGGATAGCGCCATTAGAGGTCAGCCAACCTCTCTTTCCCCTGTCTACGGAATGCATATTATTTATTTTTGGGGCTTTGCCGCATAACTTTATTATATATGAGGCGTTATTATTTAATATGACCACGTGTGCTTGACTATAAATTGTGCTATCTGTTATGCAATGGTTTGTGAAAACATAGGTTGCAAGTCTTGTATGGGCGGGATTTGCAACTGGATGGTTTAACCGAGCCTTTGCCTTTGGACCTTTCTCAAAAACGTTGTACTTAACTTTATTGTGAAAATATATTTGAACTCTTCCTCTAAAAAGACTTTCATATTATTTAAAACGTGTATACTCACCAACTATTTTCATAGTTGACCCGTTTTTCTCATGCATTTCAGGTGATCAAAGGTCGTTTTCTATGACTGGAACTTTGAACTATGAAGTAACACCTTCAGTCGACTTCCGCTGCTAGACTGATTTTGGGGGTGTTACAGATTGGTATCAGTGCCAAATGTTATAGAGAATGCCGGTTTTTCTAAAATAAAAACCTCAACTATAACCAGACTAAAGTTTTCATAAAACCCCAAATATGATACAAGTCGACTAGCCCGAGCAGTCCATCATTGTTCCTAAATTATGCATAGCCTGATCAACTATGTTTAATTCAGGAGGGATCATGGGATGATGGGGGTAGTCATCTTAGATCATGTTTGGTTGGAGTCGGAGTCTAGATGAGTTAGAGTCTGAGTCACCTGAAATTGCATTGGTCTATGTGTGTGAATTTGCTTTACGTGTTTTCTGTATTTGTGACTGTGCTGCTAGGCATTATGTGTGCCAAGACTTTTTGTCTTTAATACAATATATGAGCTTGAACTTAAGTGCTTGACTTAATTTGATTGAACTATGTAGTTAGACATCTATCTTTAGCATTAAGCATGCCTTGTTCCTGTAATACTTGCCTCGTTTTGTTACACTATGTATTGATTAGGCTTAATAGTTACCAAGTACTTTTGTTACGACATGCCTTGTCCTATTTTTGATACGTACTTACAGTATATAGTCCTGCCAAATATTCACCGAATATCGTTTTATATCCACTTTCTCATCAAGGCACGTACTTGCGACAAATCCTGAGGGTCGAAACCTCTGAACTCCTAGGAACGACTTACTAGGCATTGCCTTTCCATTCCTTACCACCACTGGAATCTACATACTATAATTCAGGACGACATGATATCCAGCTTTAGCGACAGTATTGGTTGAATTGTTCATGACGTTGTTTGTGATGATCCATGTGCTATGAGCGTTATTCTAGTGTACTGTCATTTTCCGTTCATATCTCTGGAACTTGTATTTCTTTTTAGGCTATTGACTACTTCGCCAAAAACAGACAAAACTTTTGGATACTACGTCTCTTGCAAACTATATTAAAATTTTAATGAAGACCGGAGGTGAAACCACTAATCCTTCCTTACTCGCTATACAATTGATGTCTACTAAACGTCTTTAACTAGTAAAAGTTCTTTACATATATTAGAACTGATTTATTGTATCGCTCCAAAAATCTTGAAACCTTTCTTCTAAGCCTATTTATCTAACCTCTTGGATAGAACTTCTTCTCATCACCTATATTGATTTTTTTCAAAACGACTCATTTACTTTGACAATACCCTTGACCTTCCCCACTGATCTCATCAACCTATACACTAAATATCAATTCGGTCATTATTGAGCAACCCTCAAACTTTAACTAAATTTTCAAAAACGTTAAAGCTTCATAACAACTCTTAACTTAATTTCATGACAGTTCTTGTTTGATGAGTTGTGAGATTAAGTTAAAGTTGCTACTTAGATTAATATTTTAAATGATTTAGCTCAAGAATGGACAATGCTTACTCCGTTTAAATTTGGTCACTTGATTCTTAAAATTGAAAAATCTATCTCATCACACTTAGTAGGACGTGTACGGATGAAGTTGTCATAATTACAAGCTTTAACGGTATACCCCTTATCATACAAGCTTTAAAATCCTAGTTCGACTCCTGATCGTTTCATTAAGACTTTGACCTCCTTTGGATTTTTCATTCAAACGTTACTACACTGCTTTAAGAGCAGCCTGAGTAATCTTTCATGTGGACACCAACAATGTACTGTGCACATTCTTTCTGAACAATCTTTTTACTTTAGTACCATTTGATTCATGTGCAGAATTTACTTCTATTACTTATCAAGTTAATGACATTGATTAATGTGAGACCTAATGTCATAAGCCTTAGTTGTATTTCTAGCCTTCTCTCTATTCTAAGCCACCACTATTCATTGATTTGATTGGTTTAAGCAATTCCATAATCGAGCCAATCTTTCAAAAGACCTCCTTCAAAGATGTGAATTCTTTCTTTTTGACAACTTGTTTTCTAGCTTGATTTAGTGACAGTTCTTGTTTGATGAGTTGAGAAAATCAAACTAGAATCAAGTTGTTACTCAACCTATTCAACTTAATCTCATGACAGTTTTTGTTTGAAGAATTGTGGGATTATGTTAGAATCAACTAGCCAAAGGTCTTTGGAGGGCTATGCTCGAGAATGGGAAAGTTTGCCCATCATATCTAAGCATGAGAATGTACATTTGTAGAACGAACAAATTGAATTCAGGGACTGAATTCCTTTGACAGGTGGAGACTGTAGCAACTCGTACATTTCAGACTATAATTTGACTATTATTTTGACTTATTATTATTTTAATTTTAAGTAATATTACTTTTATAAGTAATTGCGTAAGTTCAATCACGTGAGCTTTATTCGTAACCAACACAAGACTATGATGAGTCTAGGTGTTCTATACATTTTATTTTCTCTAACAGTCATATTTTATACTATCGCTATTTTGTCATTTTTAGGTAAACTTTGTATTTTTTACGTAGTACGCGTATTTGAACCAACGTTATTAGGTTTTAACAATTTAAACGCACCCCATTAGACTTATCACACATTAATTATACTTATTTGAGGTATATTGATAAGTTTAGACATTTTCATAAGTGTTACATTTTTATGTTGCCCGGTTTTAAGTTTCGCTATTTAAAGGCTTAACATTAGTAATTACCGGAACCAAAGTGTACCCTCTATACTCTAATGATATCTTTATATCACAAGATAAGCATACAAATTTCCTTTTTACTCTCCTTAGTCCACGATTACATACACCTAAAGTACACATGTCTCAATTTTAGGTAAAGTGATAACTTATCTAGTGATTAATCACTTTCAAAAATTATTATTTCATTTCATTTACATACAAAGATAACAAAAATTTCATCATTTCTTTTTGTTTTTTTTTTCTTTGGCCGTGAACTACACAAATACCAAACACCATTATCATCTAACTTTTCATGTTAAAATTTCTATACCAAAGATTGAAAGCCAAATTAATTTACTAGTTCTTGGTTCACTATCTTTAAACAAGTCTTTGATCCCATGGTTGAAATAGAAGATATTCAAGGTGATTAGGAGGTTCAAGGGCTGAGATAGAAAGGTGATTTACAAGAGTTAAAAGGGTTATAAGAAGTTTGGTTAAAAGATTCACGAGAAGGTTTGAAGATTAGAAGGGTTAAGTGTTGAATTGTTCTTGTTGTAGTTGTAACTTTCCAACCAAATCCTTGTAAGGTTTGTGTTTTTCTTTATGTTTTTCATTCAATATGGTTGTAATAGGTTCTGGACCATATTTATTTTTATGATATTTGTAAGATTATATATTTGACATTGTACACAAGGTTTAAACAATAAAAACAAGCTTAAACAAGCCTTAGGTAAGTTTTATGAACCTGAATTCTGAAACAGCCCCAAAGATTAGAAATTCTGGACAACTCAGTGAGTTATAGACCTGAGGTAATTAGATAGGGTAGTAGAGCTTTGTTTTGTCATCGTTTCACCGGTTGGCGCACCTCATAACTCATCCCGATGAGTAAATGAGAGCCAAAATGGCGAAACATGTCAAAATCTGCATACCAGATTTCATTCGGAAAAAACTCATAGTTATGATCATTTCTGGTAGTCGGCCCAGTTTTATGAAATGTAGATAAGACATAAACTTGAAGTTTGGCGAAATCCGCGCATCAAAACAAGTTTTAGAACTCAACTTATGATCGTTTTGGGGGGACTGAATGTGCAGCCAAAGTTTCTGCAATGAAATACAAGTGTAAATTTGTAAATTAACTTATGATATAAGTTAATAAAGACTTTAGAATACCTAAGTATGATAAATATATGTAGATACTATTACTAGGACATAAAAACTAATTGATAATAATTTAAGGTTTAGGAATAAAGTATTAACCAAGTTGGGATAAACATATAAGTAATAACCGAAAATTGATATGAGTATTGTTACACTTTTATGTAAACATCAAAGTAGTAAGAACTACTATTGGAAAATGACCTATTTGTCCATATAAGAGGTTAAATTGATATTTACGGGATAGTTGGATTAATAAAAATTATATACATCCGAACATAGGATAGCTTACCAATGAGGCTTGTCATCATTTTAAATCTTAATAAAAACTAAACTTATACATTTTTGTAAACTTACAAAAATGTGTACAATGTCAAAAGTATATAAATACTTTTATAAAAGTTATTTTGTACTTTCTCGTTATATACCTAAGACGCGACTATTTAATTTTTAGGTCATCGTTAGAAGCTCGCGACTTCTTGATCTACGTTATATCATTGTAATCCGCTGCTAATCACGACAGTGAGTATTCACAACCCCTTTTTTTTCGCTTCACTTATTTGGGGTGAAATACATGAAAATAAATTTAAATTGTTTTCTCTGAACTTGTTGACATATTTTGAACCTTTGACTTATATTAAACTCTCTTTTGACTTGATTTGAACCATTTGATATATTTTGAACCCCTAGACTTTTAAACTTAATTATGAACTTATGACTTGTTTGAACCTAATGGACCGTACGCCTTGACGTAAAGTCTCCCATGTTCGGAGCAGCGTAAAGTCTCCCTTGTTCGGAGCAGACCTTGGCCTAAAGTCTCCCTTGTTCGGAGCAGACCTTGACCTAAAGTCTCCCATGTTCGGAGCAGACCTTGACCTAAAGTCTTCCATGTTCGGAGCAGTGTAAAGTCTCCCCTGTTCGGAGCAGTGCCGAGTCTCCTATGTTTGGAGCAGTCACTATGTGATAATATATAATTGTTGTTATGATGGACTGTCCGTACAAACAGTGCATTCGCATTGTAAGTCCCCGATTGGTTTGCCGTTCGCACTCCAATTTATACGTACCGTTCGTGCGGCCTCCTTGTGTGGGGCAGTAGATAATATGGATAGAGCTATTAGATGTCGGCCAACCTCTCTTTCCCCTTTCTACGGAATGCATATTATTTATTTTTTGGGCTTTGCCGCATAACTTTATTATATATGAGGCTTTATTATTTGATATGACCACGTGTGCTTGACCATAAATTGTGCTATCTGTTGTTGGAAAATTTAGTGCACTTGTGGGAATAGTTCACACCTTGTAATGGGTTAGGAGGTACGAAGTGTACACCCATAAGGTCCATGAACACCCTGACTCTTGTAGTGGTTTGTATTGGTAGTGCTTGGTGAAAGTACTGTTGTGGTTACCACTGATTATCACTGTTTCCACTAAAGCAGTACTTCCACTGGATCAGTGTTTCCACTGAAGTGGTGTTTCCACTGAAGTGGTGTTTACTGAAGTAGTGTTTACACTGAAGCAGTGGTGTTTCCACTGAAGCAGTGTAACCACTGATAGCACTATGAAAGTACTGCTTGTAACGGTTTTGACCTATTCAAGTGGCAGTTTCAACTACTTAATGACCACGTTTAATTGGTCATGTAACCACTAACGGCTATAATGGGGATAATTATGAGGCTATTAATGGGCCGATTAATACTCATAATTCCATTGAATTAGCCAAGAGTATTATCCTATAAATAGGATATCTGATTATGCATGAAGAACACACAGAAAACACTAAACACTTATAAGTGCAAGGGTTATTGAATTGTGCCTAATTCTATAACTACATTTGGTCTTATCCCAAGTAGATATTCGTGATACCCATGCATTAGGGTCGAATAGTTTACTTTGGAAAGTGATCACACGATTCCAAGTGATATCCGGCAACCACCAAGTGGTATCTGTTACTGCTGACCGTTTATTTGTTTCTGCTGAACAGTTGCACATTTCTGTTGAAGTTGATTATCTTACCCTGTTCTAGGAGCTACACCCCCAACAATCAAAGTAAACTATTTGTGATAATCAATGGCTGCTGCTGCAATGAAACACATGGCTTCAAACTTTGCCAAACTTGATAAGTTTGAATGGGTGGACTTTAGGAGGTGGCAGAAGAAGATGCACTTCTTGCTGTCAAGCATGAGTGTGGTGTATGTGCTAACCACACCTATTCCTGATGATGGTGATGATGCTACTGTGGAGCAGATCAGGAGGAGGAGCAAATGGGAGAATGATGACTACATATGCAGAGGTCTTATTCTCAATGGTATGTCTGATTCTCTGTTTGATATTTATCAGAACTTTGAATCTTCCAAAGAACTGTGGGATTCCTTGGATGCCAAATATATGGCTGAGGATGCATCAAGTAAGAAGTTTCTTGTTAGTAATTTCACAAATTACAAAATGACTGATTCAAGACCAGTTATGGAACAATACAATGAACTTCTTGGAATACTTGGAAGGTTTACACAACACAATATGAACATGGATGAGGCCATTAAAGTCTCATGTGTCATTGACAAACTCCCTTCTTCTTGGAAAGATTTCAAGCATACCTTGAAACATAAGAAAGAGGAGTTAACTCTGATTGAGTTGGGCAGTCATCTGCGCATTGAGGAATCTCTCAAGATGCAGGATAATGACAAGCCAAAGAGTAGCAATGCTACTGGTGCATCTGTTGTCAATATGGTGGAGCATAATAACTCCACCAGGTACAATGACAACAAAGGCAAACGCAAATATCATGACAACACAAGGGCAGATCCTAAAAAGAAGGCAACACCTACTTGTTGGAAATGTGGCAAAACTGGTCACATCAAAAGGGACTGCAAGGGTGTTAAGGTTGGTGGTAAAGCCAATGGATCAGGCACTAATGGTTCAGTGAGTGGTGGTTCTTCCAACTCACTGAAAGGTCAGAATATGGTTAATAAGTCTTTTCAGATTTATTATGTTACATATGTATCTGAATCTCATTATGTGTAGGATGATGATGTTGCGTGGTGGGTTGACTCTGGTGCAACAGTTCATGTGTGCAAAGATAGAAGCTGTTTCAAGACTTATGAGTCACTGAATGATGGTTCTATTCTTCACATGGGAAATGAGTCAACAGCCTTGGTGCATGGTCGTGGTTGTGTAGATCTTAATTTTAGTTCTGGAAAGATTGTAACTTTGTTTAATGTTATTCATGTTCCTGATATAAGGAAGAACTTGGTTTCAAGTAGTGTATTGAATAATCATGGATATAAACAAGTTATTGAGTTTGATAAATTTGTGCTTTCTAAGAATGGTGTTTTTATTGGTTTTGGTTATTTATGTAATCAAATGTTCAGACTTAATATTACCACTGACAGTGTTATTTCAGCTTTTGTGACCACATATAACCAGACTGACTCTATCCTATGGCATGCAATACTTGGCCATGTACACTATAAAAGAATGCAAGATATGTCTAAGGATGGGTTGATCCCAGCTTTTGACATGGACACTGAAAAGTGTAAAACTTGCATGTTGACCAAGATAACCAAGAAACCCTTTCAGGGTGTTAGTCGTGAGACTAAGGTCTTGGAGCTTATTCACAGTGACATGTGTGATTTGCATGCCACTCCTTCTTTGGGAAATAAGAAGTACTTTGTGACGTTTATTGATGATGCTTCTAGGTTTTGTTATGTTTATTTGTTACATACAAAGGATGAAGCATTAGATAAATTCAAAGTGTTTAAAACAGAAGTTGAATTACAACTTGGGTCTTTGATCAAAAGATTAAGGACTGATAGGGAGGTGAGTACATGGATACTCTGTACTTTCAATCTGTTGGAATTATCCATGAAACGACTGCCCCTTATACTCCTCAGCAAAATGGTATTTCTGAAAGGAAAAACAAGGTGCTGAAGGAGATGGTTAATTCCATGTTGTCCTTTTCAGGACTGAGTCAAGGGTTCTGGGGTGAAGCTATGTTAACAGCTTGCTATTTATTAAATAGGGTTCCCAACAAAAGGAACAAGGTTACCCCTTATGAACTCTAAACCCAACCTGAACTATCTCAGGGTCTGGGGTTGTAGGGCTGTTGTAAGACTCCCTGATCCAAAGCAAAAGACTTTGGGTGAAAGAGGCATTGACTGCATCTTTGTTGGATATGCTGAGCATTCCAAGGCTTATAGGTTCTATGTTATTGAACCTAATGAATATGTTTCAGTTAACTCTATAATTGAATCAAGGGATGCAACTTTTGATGAGAATAGATTCTCATCAGTCCCTAGATCAAGTTAGAGGATTCCTAATGGAACTCATGACACTGGTGTATCAGAGGCCCCTGATGATGAACCATCAGTGGTCCCTGATGAGGTTGTGGTTCAACAACCTGAACCTGTGCTCAGGAAGAGCAAAAGGGTCAGGAATCCAAAGTCATTTGGACCTGAGTTTCAACTATACTTAGTTGAAGGAACAAGGGATGAGGTCTCAGACCAATACTCCTATTGCTTCATTGTTGAGGATGATCCCAAGACATTTGAAGAAGCAATGAAGTCCCAGGATATTGCTTTCTGGAAAGAAGCAATCAATGATGAGATGGATTCCATCATGGGGAACAACACTTGGGTGTTGGTTGATCTACCTCCTCGTTGCAAACCTCTAGGTTGCAAATGGATTTTCAAGAAGAAAATGAAGGTAGATGGAACTATTGAAAAGTTCAAGGCTAGACTAGTCATTCAGGGCTTTAAACAAAAGTCAGGGATAGACTATTTTGATACTTATGCCCCTGTGGCTCGACGTACCATAAGACGCTGATTGCTATGGCATCTATTCACAATCTGATTATTCATCGATGGATGTGAAAAAGCTTTCTTGAATGGTAAATTGGAAGAGGAGGTTTATATGAACCAACCTCAGGGCTTCATCATGCCCGGCAATGAAAACAAGGTGTGTAAACTGATTAAGTCTCTTTATGGACTTAAGCAGGCACCTAAGCAATGACATCAAAAATTTGATGAAGTGGTTTTGTCTAGTGGTTATGTTCTTAACCAAGCTGACAAATGTGTGTATAGCAAATTTGTCTATATGTTGATGACATGTTGATCTTTGGCACTGACCAAAATCAGGTTGACCTGACAAAGGAATTTTTGTCATCAAGGTTCTCCATGAAGGACATGGAGGAGGCTGATGTTATCCTTGGTATAAGGATTAAACATGAAAGTAAAAGAATTTCTATCTCTCGCCTCATTATATTGAGAAGGTGTTGAGGAAATTCAATTACTTTGATTGTACTCCAGTGAGTACACTTATGGATACTTGTGAGAAGTCGATGCCTAATCATGGCAAGCTGTCATCTCAACTTGAGTATTCTAGGTAATTGGTCCTGATGTATGCCATGACTTGTACAAGACCAGATATTGGTTTTGCAGTGGGAAAATTGAGCAGGTATACTAGTAATCCTAGTGCTCATCACTGGCAAGCGGTTCAAAGGGTACTGAAGTATTTGAAGAGAACTATGGATTATAGTCTCTCATATACTGGTTACCCATCGGTGTTGGAAGGTTACACTGATGCAAGTTGGATCAAGTAACATCCTGAAGACAATTCGTCTACCAGTGGCTGGGTATTCCTACTTGGTGGAGGAGCAATTTCTTGGGCATCCAAGAAACAAACTTGCATCACCAGTTCAACAATGGAATCTGAATTTGTGGCTTTAGCAGCTGCTGGTAAAGAAGCTGAATGGTTGAAAAACTTGCTCCTTGAGATTTCATTGTGGCCTAAACCTATAGCACCTATTTCTATCCGGTGTGATAGTGCAGCTACATTGGCTAACGCTTATAGCCAGATGTACAATGGTAAATCTAGACACTTAGGTGTCAGACATAGCATGATTCGTGAGCTTATCATGAATGGGGTGGTATCTATAGAGTTTGTGAGATCTCAACAAAACTTAGCTGATCACTTGACGAAGGGTCTGGCTAGAGACTTGGTTATAAAGTCTGCTAAAGGGATGGGTTTAAGTCCAACTTAGTCACTGAATGCTAGGACACCCAACTCCCTCCTAAGGAAACTTGGGAGTTGAGTTCAATGTGGAAAGCTGAACATTCAGTGAACTGGAGCACATGTTTTTTATTACATCCCAAGGTTGTGCTCAGAACCTACTGAAAGGAGGATGAAGTCTTTACTTCTTAATGGTTATTTTTCTTTGAAAAAGTGCTTGGCAGGAGCATGAATAAAGAGGAACCACCTATGTAAATGTTGAAGTTTTGCCGCTTCAGGAAGCTTTGGACTCTTAGCTTTTACAACATTTATGAATTTGGATATAGACACATGGCTTGTATAGTGTCAGGAGCTTTTAAGTGTTTGAAAACTTGTGTGTATTTTATCTTCAGTATTCAAATGGGTTGAAGGGTTCAATTCTTAGAACACCCTGATTCTCGAATATTTGAAACGGGTAATTTACTAAGATGGAAATTCAATCCTCAGGACATTTTCATTTATGCACATGGTTTGCTTGATGTTTAATTTTCATGGAAAGGAAGTGAACTAAATTTGGGGAGGATTGTTGGAAAATTTAGTGCACTTGTGGGAATAGTTCACACCTTGTAATGGGTTAGGAGGTACGGAGTGTACACCCATAAGGTCCATGAACACCTTGACTCTTGTAGTGGTTTGTATTGGTAGTGCTTGGTGAAAGTACTGCTGTGGTTACTGATCGACATCGCTGTTTCCACTGAGCAGACTTCCACTTGATCGGTGTTTCCACCTGAAGTGGTGTCAAGTAGTGTTTACATCTGAGCGTGGTGTTTTCCACGAAGCAGGTAACCACCGATAGCACTATGAAAGTACAGATGAAAGTACTGCTTGTAACGGTTTTGACCTATTCAAGTGGCAGTTTCAACTGCTTAATGACCACATTTAATTGGTCATGTAACCACTAATGGCTATAATGGGGATAATTATGAGGCTATTAATGGGCCGATTAATACTCATAATTCCGTTGAATTAGCCAAGAGTATTATCCTATATATAGGATATCTGATTATGCATGAAGAACACACAGAAAACACTAAACACTTATAAGTGCAAGGGTTATTGAATTGTGCCTAATTCTATAACTACATTTGGTCTTATCCCAAGTAGATATTCGTGATACCCAGGCATTAGGGTCGAATAGTTTACTTTGGAAAGTGATCACACGATTCCAAGTGATATCCGGCAACCACCAAGTGGTATCTGTTACTGCTGACCGTTTATTTGTTTCTGCTGAACAGTTGCACATTTCTGCTGAAGTTGATTATCTTACCCTGTTCTGGGAGCTACACCCCCAACATCTGTTACGTAATGGTTTGTGAAAACATAGGTTGCAAGTCTTGTATGGGCGGGATTTTCAACTGGATGGTTTGACAGAGCCTTTTCCTTTGGACCTTTCTCAAAAACGTTGTACTTAACTTTATTGTGAAAATATATTTGAACTCTTCCTCTAAAAAGACTTTCATATTATTTAAAACGTGTGTACTCACCAACTATTTTCATAGTTGACCCGTTTTTCTCATGCATTTCAGGTGATCAAATGTCGTTTTCTATGACTGGAACTTTGAACTATGAAGTAACACCTTCAGTCGACTTCCGCTGCTAGACTGATTTTGGGGGTGTTACAATTATGATTTTGTAGATGGTTTGAAAAGTCTATCATTTTGAAATAAAGCCGATATTTGTTGGTTTAAGTTATTCTAATTGCTCATTTCAATAGCTTCATAATTGGAGTATGAATATCTAATATAAGATGTATTCATAAAACGAGTTAATTACAAATTTCGTTCATGTGATCCACACTCAATTGCACCTCTATCATTAAACTTCATTGCGTTACGGTTTTTTTGGTGAGTGAGCGGTGTATTTTTAGTAGTGTTATAAGAATTTGATTAAAAAATTTGTTTATATCATAGTGATATTATAGAATATATATACTTACAAAATTTATAAGACACGACTGCACCTAACTGCCTTAAATCTTAGTTATGTTTGTGTGATTGTGTAAACATACTAAATTACATTTCACTTATGCGCCATTGGTAGCCACACGGCTGTTATATGATATGCCATAGGATTCAACAAACTAATTAGATGACAATGAAATTTCACGAAACAATAATCATATGAAACCACATGCCAGAATGTCGGACTATATAATATCACCTTTCAGCTATTAAAGACCCAACTTGGGTTATGTGTTACAGTATTTTCTAAAAGATAAAGACACACAATTGGTCAAATTATATGACATGAGTCGATAAACCATAAACTAGGAATGATACCAAAACTTGGACTAAAATCCTGTACTTTATAATGTCATCTTGATGCTGCCTAAAATACAAATCTATAGACCACAATAATATGAAAACTTTAAAGAGTTAAACTGAGAACTAGCAACAGATGTTTATAGGGTAACTCATATAGGTTATCTTTCGTGGATGTTGCAAATTGGCTTGGCATGAATTGATGATTTTTAAGCTCCCACCTTAGCAACTTTTCTCTGCTCAATTTGACCAGTCAACGGACACTGCATTTCTGTCCAACTTATTGGATCCATCGTGGCACCTATAAAGATCATGACACCAACATCAAAAATTAGTTATAAGCAACATTGTTTGTGTATTGATAAGGAGGTACACTTTGACTTGATGGGGTCGATAAAACAATTAGCGCAACTCTAAAATGATAGGAAACAGTTTTATAAGAGGTGTTATTTGAATATCAAACAATTCATACGCAGCCTTCTTGTTTTGAGGAGGTTTCATACTAATTTGAGATGTTATAAAAACTGAGTTTATTTCTGTCGGCATGCTTTCGACTAGTAGAGGTGACAAGATGGGTGGGTCGGGTGGGTCAAAAAAGGTACTTCTAAACAGGTCAATTTTCAATATCTTAAGACGTACATATTTAGCGACTTGTGACACATTTAGCCTGTTTATTTTGACCCATTTCAATCTTAGCTAATGTTCGGATCATTTACACAACCCCAACTGACATGTTCCTAATAATGGGTTGAATTTGCCACTTTTATATAATGATTACTAACATCAATGTATTCAGTTTCAGATAGAACAAGAGCTGTTACCTGCCATGCTTTCTGCTGATACAACACCCAATTCATTCTGTGCAGTTGAAAGATAATATGCCCGAGCATCTCCTAGGGAAATCTTATCAATGAAAGTTTTGTTAAAGGTGAAAAACTGACAACATTGGAACAATTAAAGGTTTGATTGATGACAACATAGAAAATATAAATATATATTTGCAAAGAATATTGAAAAGAATGATACAACTGAAGCTTTGACAATGTCACCAGGGCGGAAGGATGTGTGCATATCTACTTTGTCAATCTCAGTTGCTCTAACGTCTTGTTGCCTGTTCAAATAAAAACACACGAAATTTAGAATTTTAAAATCAACATAGACATATTGATGACTTCATTTATATCCGACGGAAGTGAATTAAATCAACTAATCTAAGCATTATTGTGTGCTTGAATGAAATCAACTAATCTAAGTATCATTGTGTGCTTAAATGACTTCATCTGCTCTAACATCTTGTGTGCTTTATGTACATTTCCTAATGTGGCCACTCTGAAATACATGATCACCTCTAAAACACTCCAAGATAGATTAAATGTACTGCTAATATTCTAATAAGCTTCTTAACTAAAACAAATCTTAAATACATGTTACCTGATGATGCCTGAGAATTTTTCTCGGACAGATTTGGAACCTACACACATAACATCTGTTGACGCCATCCTAGCCATCACCTTAGTCACCTATTTTAAGCAATTTAAACATATCAGTTTCAAATCACTAACAGTTCCATGATTAAGCTATATAAATCATAAATTAAAATACTAGTAGCATGATCGAGTGAATCAAGTAGCTTCAAATTAGGATGCAGCTATGAAGCTGTGTTAAAGAAAAGCTTGTGATCATTACATGGAGACTCTTAAAAGTGAATCAAATTACAGACTTTTTTTTGCGAACTTATGTAACCTTCCATATATCAGTGGTTGCAAATCAAGATTTGGTCTTTAAGTTTCTGCAAATGGGTTTTTTGGTGAAAATTAAACGAAACTGCGCTCTTTTATTTTCTACAGAGAGAGCAGGATGTGCACACGATCCATTTAACAGAGGTCTGTTAAGGTAACTGTTAATGTAACTGCAAGGAGAGATACTTTAGATTTCAGTAAAGATGCTTACTCGAGCGATCACAACACAGCCTGGCTCAGGGACAGGACCATGGGCTTTGTGTCCATTTACTTCCACTGTTGGCCTCTGACATTCAGTAAGAAAAAACAGTACATAAATTAATTAACTAAATAATTAGACGAGAAAGGGTATTTATTTATGATGATAAGAACCACGAAACAATATTGCAGTGGGGAACGAAGAATATATCAGCCAATATACAAAATGAAAGAAGGTCAACATGCTCAACGTTATAATCAACAACACAACATCCTGGAGATGGTATGGAGATGCCAACCCGATTTTTCATCGTTATACAATATACAATTATGTCTGCCTTGAAAATAAAATATCAGAACAAGTGTAAAGACGTATCATCAACATAAACACCTTCTATCTAAAAATAGCTATATTTCACTTTATATGACTCCACTCCTTCTTCTAAGGATGCCTGACCCGCCGCACCATTCGGGATCAGTAAAACAATTTTTTTGTAATATGAAGCGCGTTTTCACATTTAACAATTTAACATAGACTATTCTATACTCCAAAACTGTATCGCATTTAGATCCTAACAGTAATACCCCCTAGGAGATCCCATATAGAATAGTCTATGTTAAATTGTTAACTGTGAAAACGCACTTCATATTACAAAAAAAATTGTTTTTTTTCCCACTATTAGGATTCCTGCTTATTTCATATTTTTTTTCCACTATTATATTATTTTACCCAACTTAAACGAGATATCTAAGCATAATCATCTATGTGATACAACTCATCTTTACGGCTCTACCTAACAATAATCCAAAACAAATTCACAAAATCCTAATAATCAAAACAAAAGTTAAAAAATACCTTGGTAAATAATCAACCACTTTATTGAAAACTGATTTGTATAAAGAATATAGGGGATGTTTGGGACTGTCTATTTTAATTTAAAATAGACAGTCCCAAACATCCCCTATATTCTTATCTGCTTAATAATTTAAACACGTAACAACATGCTTATTTACTAGTTTAATCCAAATGCTCAAAATGTTTATAAATAAGCACTTAAATAAGCAATCTCAAACACCCACTTAGCTGATCAACCAAACTATTGATAATATAAAAGGTGTATGACCTTAGCGACAAGGGTCTGAACACCGGCATACTTAACATCCCAACCGAACTCAGTCATGGACCAACCGGTCCCACCAAAGGCGTCACCGTTTCTACCTAGGTAATCCGAATAAAACTTATTGTTTGTTGCCTTGTACATCCAAGCAGCTCCCCATAGCAACTCATCCTACAAAATCAAATGAATAAACAAAAGGTTAAAATGTAAGTCAACATTGATGCATGAAAAAAGTTAGTTAAAATTAGTTATAGTTCATGATCACGTACTGCATATCCACTGACAGACCGGTAGTACTTTTGCGCCACAGTAATACTCCATTGTATATTTTATTAATCCTTAAAATGTAATGGCTGACCTTTTTACTATTACCTTTGGGGCATTAAGGTAGCACCAGCTCTCATCAAAACTTGCTGCTGCACTTAGACATTCCGTTGCTAGTCATTCTCGTTCCGCTGCTACGATTCGGGTTACCACCGCTTGCTTTACTCGACCACTGCTATCATGACTTGATACCACTGCTAGCATGTTCTTTCCACTGCTAGTTATCTCTTTTCCATTGCTAGCGTTTTCTTACCACTGCTAGATTGACGTTTCCACTGCTAGTATATTTTGGTAACCACTGCTACGTTTCTCGAAACCACTGCTAGTTCGCTAGTTACCACTGCTAGTGTTAACTTTTACCACTGCTAGTTAACTACTCGACCACTGCTAGCTTTATTTGTTTCCACTGCTATTCATCGTGTTACCACTGCTAGTTACATGGGTTACTACTGCTCGCTCAAAGTTATATTTGGCTACTGTTGATTATGCTTGCATGATTGAATGGAGGCTGAACCTACGATCTACACTGATAATGGATAAAGCTATTTTAATTTAAAGTGCTCGTATGTAGTATGCTAAAGAGGGAAAATTTTGTGGTGAATTTTTAGATCTGATTGGCTGCATCTCCACATGGGTCGGTGAGTATTCACATCATATAAATTGGTCGATGTTCTTTTATGATATTCATATGGAAGGATCATATTTTATATGTGAGTATCATATTCTGATTACGAAGAACCTAAGATTCCTCTTGCTTTGTGTTCACAACACAGAAACTATAAACTAAAATCCTTAACTATAAACTTTTAAATAGCTTTTAAAACATAATCCTCAACTATAAAATCCTCACTTTTAAATATAGCAGTGCTGTTAGAGTTGGCAATCTTTGGTACATTTACCTAAAAATGGGGCGCTTTGGTATATTTACCTCCAACGGGACACACAGGTTCAAATCAAAACTCTGACTAATATTTAAAGGGTTCAAATGGGTTAAACCCAAAGCA
Source organism: Chrysanthemum makinoi (assembly GCA_910596185.1). Taxonomy (NCBI): domain Eukaryota; kingdom Viridiplantae; phylum Streptophyta; class Magnoliopsida; order Asterales; family Asteraceae; genus Chrysanthemum; species Chrysanthemum makinoi. The sequence goes on from OU343217.1 coordinate 74,060,124, forward strand.
TATACAAATGCATACAACCACCTAAATCACTTTATTCAAAAGATTAGATTATCCTTTATAATATAGGTCTTATAATCATATTTAATCAGTTAAGATAAAGTGATAAACTGATAAAGTTCAGATATCTGGACATAAAATGTTAGTGAGTCAACCAACCCAACCCATTGTGACCCTTCTTAAACTGTTGCGCTGACCATTTACCCAACCCACCCGACTTGCTATTACACCAGCAAATGGAAGGTATTTGATCCTAAATCAATCTTTAACTAGCGCCTTTAATCATTTTGACGACTGAACTTGCATTAATGGGAAAGCAAAATAGACTCATCTCATTCTACTAGTGTGGCGTCTATCAAGTTACCTGCCAAACTAACCCTTCAGGGTCTGCCATTGCTTCAGAAAAGCCCTCTTGCTGGTCCACTGTACATAACTCAACACATGTAAAGTTTAAAGCAGTGTCATGCTTCTTTAACATTGAAGCAATTGGACTATAGCCATCCCGGTTGGTCCGAAAGTAAAAGCCTACAGTCAGTTTAGCAGCATGACTGGTAGTTTTGTACCACAAATGAATACCTGATAGCTGATCATCCATGAGAATTTCAAGTAAATATATAACAAATGTTAAAAACCGAAGAGGTTAAACTTTGAAAATTAATGTTGACTAATTGACTTACCTTTACAGAAGTGGGAGTACCTTCAAACGCCAAATTCGCCATGACTAGTACCCTGTCCCCATCTTCATCACCCGCATTTCAATCTTTTTCAATACATCCCCTCCTTGCACAAGCTTTCCAAAAATAACATAATTCCTGTCCAAGCCATTTCTAAGCTAAAATTTCTTTCTCTAAAAGAGCAAATAGTTGGCATAAAACCTTGAAACTTTAGATGAACAAACATTGCGACTTTAAAACTAACAGACCTGTCAAGATGACGATTAGCACCGAGAGTCACGTTAAATAAGGAACCACGTGAATCACGATCCGCAATTGCCATAGTTAAAAGACCAGCGGCATCATGTTTCATCTTGGAGGATTCATCTGAAATGTCATAACCAGTCATTATAAGTAATTAACAAAAAAATCAAATGGTCAAACCTTAACTTCGAGAAAGATATTATAAAGACAGTTAGATTAGTAGATTCAAAAAATTATGACAGATCAGCTGCAAATCCCATTATTAACAGAAGGGTACATACATTAAAAACCTGGTCATACAAGATCTGGATCAAACATCTAATAAAAGTGTTATACAAATGTTCTTATGCAATCAAGAGAAGCCAAGTGGCTTCTAACTACTCATTCAGCTGCAAACCAATAAAGATTGCATGGGTTCTCAAATTTAGTCCTTATGCCCTTTGTTGACCGTCAGCAAAAGAAAAGATATTATCAACAAGTGATTCCATCTAACATATTTATAATTAGAAACTGTGGTTCATGGTGATCAAATCAAGTAGTAACGGTAACAGTGCAAAGACGAGCTACTCAGGATATGGCAACAACATATACACCATAAATTCAAAGCATAAATTACAGAAACAATTATCTGCATGATCAATAAAAACCATACACTTTGTACTTTAACCACATGCCATAGATTTTAAACAAATCTAGAAACAAAGGCACACAAAAATATTCATACACCCACCATTTCAAGACAATTACAATTGTCCAATTTCATTGTGGGTCGAGCTCCCATGTAGCGAGAATAAGACCAATGTCAGCCCCCACCTTCACATACAATGCAAAAAGGAAACCCATTTTCTTTCAAAATACAATTTGCATAGTGTAAATATAAATAAATATACAACTTTAGGAGTTACTTAGAGCTTATTTTAATATTTTTGACACACTATTGGAGCAATTATAACGAAATTCATCAACTACCTAAGCTAGGACACAAGACCATCAAGATCCAAACAGATACCATAAGCTGTGAACAGAGTAAATTCTCACCTGGAAACTTTCCACCATATATGCTCTCTCCATAACTTCCTGCAAAAGTTGATAAAGACCGTTCAGTTGACTCAATAGTTTAACAATAATGGGAATGAAGGCTATAAGATATGGATTATAGATTCAACAGGCACATGGCAGTAACAAAGATAGATATGTAGAAGGCTAAGATAAATGAACTATTGAGATTTAGTGATAGAATGTACATACCATCACGTTTAAAAAAATCTCGACCCTGCAAAACAAACACAAACCATTAGTTAAATAGTAGTTATACTCAAAACTCATTGCAGATAGATGGCTTTGTATAATAAGCTTTAGAAAACAGAATTATGTGGAGGATATACAGCCAAATCCAAATAAGTACAACCTTAAAACTACATCACAAGAAAAGCAGTATAATAACCCAAATTCACAAGTTTGCCCTTACAACTCATAGCTAATTATTTGGATCTTCTTATAAACATAACCTACGAAACACAGAAGTTGTAAACAAAAAAATCTACTGACCTCATTTATATACAAACATGCATTTTCATATAAGCACTAACACTCAAACCATTTCAATAAAACAAACCATTATTTGTTACAAGATACTAAATCTAACAAAAGACGATATTATTCTTCACAAACATTAAATATCACTCAAATAAGTATAAAAACATTAAACATAATAAAACTAACATATAATATATAAAGATTAGAATGGAAGAGTTAAAAAAAGAGAAAGAAAACTAACAGTGACAGGGATTCCATAGTCAGAAAGAATCAAAGTAGCGTAAGTGCTAGCAGGTTCTCCAATCAACATCTTTTTTCACTGAAATCAATTCAAACACTAGTTATAACAAAATGCAAATACAATAAGTTATACATAACATAAAAAGGAAGAAAATAAATTGGTACCTGAATGAAGAAGATGAAAGTTTTCTGTGTGAAACCCTAATTCTGTTCGCAACAAGCTCCTCCAACCTGATAAAATATTCAAAAAATGGAAGTTAGCGCCAATAATCAATTGAAACAAAAAACTATAAACGTATAATCTTCATAATCTTTAATTTGTGCATATACCTTTCTTTGTTGTAAGGTGTGACTGTTTCACGATAAGTAAGATTAAGAGCAATGCTCCATGGTACTCCAAATTCATCAATGTTAATCGTTGGATCCGGAGTGATGACTGTACATGCCGAAAAGTCAACATGCTATCACAACAAGCCTACTGCATATGGGATTGAGATGTATCTGGAGTCCGGTGGTAGTGGCGTCAGGTGGTGGTGCCGTCCGATTGTGGTGGCGTCGTGTTGTTGGGTGCTTGTGGTGGTGTGAGTTGTGATAGGTTTATGCGGTTTTTTTTTTTTTTTTTTTTTAAATGTAAAATAAGTATTCAGGTGTATAAATAAAAGTTGCCTAAAAAATATAAAGTTGCCCAAATAACGATACAAGTTGTCCAAAAAACAATACGTTACAATACATGACATATACATTTAAAATACGTACTTGTGTCATAAGTTGTCGGACACGTGGCAGCCCCTGGTTGGGTCCAAGAAAATCGGTAGGCAACCGGTCTATTTTCAAATTAAAAAAAGGCGTGGTCCGAAAAGTGATAAGCCTCAGGGCGCCTGGTCTATTTAATTAATTTTCCTTTAATTATATTTCATTTCAATGCTTAGAGCAATACAAAGGATCGGATAGATGATACAAATGTAGATCAATAAGACAAAGTACATGTCTCCATGAGAAAACTTGATCATGGGATACACGAGAGTGATGAGCGATATGATGATGAGCACGAGGGCGATGTAAACCATGATGATGGAGATCTTTCTTGGTTTAGATTACTCAAAGTGAGATGATGAAGAAGATGAAGTTTGAATGTGAGTTAATTTGAAAGTGGAAGATTTGAAAATTGAGGTTTGTTGGTGATATTAGACGATCGGAGGAAGTTTTATGGGGAAGGAGGGATTTTTGAGATTTGTGTTTTGTTTTATTAGTATTTAGAAAGATTTGATTTGTAGGAATTAGGTTAAGACAACACATATTGATATACCTAGTTTTAGACGGATGATAACACGTATGCACGAAGGTTTTCTAATGAAGCCACGTATATCACATAAGTATATAACAAAAATATAAATAAATGAAAAATAAATATAAACATATAAGTTTCCATTTAGTGATATGCAGGGGCATACTCATACTTAGCTAATGTTACTTAGAGATAAGTTTTATTAAAAAAACATACCTCTATTGCAATTTCAGTGTCCTTTTCTTTTGACAAAAAGTATCAATGGACAACTTCGGTTTCTTCAAGATCTAGTTGGTAGTATGTTTAGACACCCTTTATGAAAAGGTTATCTTATTACCAAGGAATCCTGATGACATTGTTTATTGTGAGATTAGCTAAACAAGAAGCCAAGAAATGTTAGTGCATTTTGTAAGACAAAATATGGTGGAACAATTAATGTTGTCATCTAATCAACATCCAACAAGAATGTTCTTAAGACCTAGTATTTGTTTTTAGAAAGTTTCATTCTTTGTAGTTTTTAATCGTACACGGATCATATCAAGTTTTTAAAGTACAATATACTCTAAAAAACTTGGTAACGAAGCTCTGGTACCAATTGTGGAAAACTAAAAGGGAGGGTTAAATAGTTTGATTGAAACTTCATTTTAAAATATTTATATCGACTTATGTCAATCTAGTTAATGTGTATGTTGGATGATGATAGATAAGCATATAAAAAGTAATGCAAAGATAAAGAGTAAAGGAACACAAAACCACGTCACGAGTATTTATAGTGGTTCGGCTACAAGGACACCTTACTTGCCCTACTCCACTCCCCGAGTTCCCCACTCGAGAGTTCGTAAGCACTACAAAACACAAGCTCCTTAATGTGGCGGAGAAGCCTTAACAACGTCGCCTACTCTTTATCCGGTACTAGGCTAGACACCGAGTTCTTCCACGAGGTAGAACCACACCTATCACAACGTCGTCTACACTTTATCCGGTACAAGGCTAGATACTGAGTTCCATTACAAAGGAGGAACTACTACCCAGCACTATAACACTACACGGTTACTCCAAAGGAGACACACTCCTTATTACAACATCATAAGGATATCAATATCCTTTAACCCAAACTAACTATCTTGTACCTCGATGTACCATATCGAATGTACACCCTTGGCACCTTTCACTAATGCCTTTGACACAACCATTCGGCACCTTTCACTAATGCCTTCGACACAACCCTTTGGCACCTTTCACTAATGCCTTCGACACAACCCTTTGGCACCTTTCACTAATGCCTTCAACACAACACTTCTATGGAGGGAAAAAAGAATTATCAACTAGAGACACTTCAGTGGTCTTGATGATGACGAAGCTTAGCAACTCATGACCTTGAGCTTGCACGTCTTCAAGAGGTGGTGATCTCGCCTTTAAGAGGAACCTAGAGAATCACACAAACATAAAACTACATAGAATGATTCTTTTGATCTAAGGTTAGAGATGTTATAATACTAAGAGAGAGTATGTGTAAAAGGGGTGATGAGCAAGAGAGAAATGGCTCACTATTTATAAACAAAAATGTGTACTGTCCCACGGTTCCAACGGATCTCTCCCCAGAGGGATCCGGCTAGTGCAAACCTAGGGATCCGACTGCTGGGTCAGCTTAAGTCCGGATTTCAGGTTGCAAACCGGGTTATGGGTTATGGGTAATGAATTATGGATACCCAACAAGATGCAATGTATCTAGACATTGGTTCATGGGTCTTGGGTCATGGATCATGGATAATACCGAACATGACTTCATGCATGATGTCATGCAAATGGGTCATGGGTTATGGATCATGTTTCATGGGTATAAGTTATGGACTTTGGGTTTTACCCAACAACATTCATTTTACCTAGTCAATGGATCATGGGTCATGGGTCATGGACTTAGGTTTTTACCCATTCTAATATATACAAAGTATATATGTACATTTCCATATTATGTAAACACTAGTTGTTATACATATGCATTTCTATAAGATGTAAACAATATTACTTGTTTAGTGTTTTTATGAAAATGTAAGTGTGTTAGTAAACTATTGGCTCAAACAATTTACGTATTTTATTTCTTTCGTTAAAATGATTTTACGTTTGTTATCGACAAAACATTAGAAGATCGTAAAATATAAATAAATTTTTTTATGGCTTATTTGTATTAACAGTTTCTATTCTTTGTTTCTTATATAATCCATCTTCTGGTTGTTGTAGTTCGGAAACACGGCAGATATCCGGAAATTGACACCAACATGAAAAATCCAATGTAGAGTTCTAGGTTATCTTCTTTTTTTTTTTGCAGACTTAAAGAAAACGATAGGCATGAGTTGGAATGTATTAGTGGTATTTGGATTAGAAGATCAGGCTTGGCCAAGTGGCTCTTGTTTCTAGCAATTGATTTTGGATTTCTGGATAGAAATCTGACTTTTTATTCCGAACATAACCCGATATCATTTCTATTGCACATTGTTTGGATTGGTTTACTTATTACAGATATCATTTCTATTGCAAATTGCTATCCAACCTTCAAACTTGCCTTTATAAGTTGCTAGGGAAGATGGTTTTCAGTTAAATTCATGCGTGATTTTTATAAGTGAACTTGTTTTGCCTGGTTATCCGATTTGATAAACTTGTTGTCACTCATAATATATAGTACAGTAATATAATTTCAGGTTATGCTAAACATAGCCCTAAGGGTTATGTTTAAAAAATAAGAGTCTGCAAAAAGAGTGATACGTAAGGTTGGTTGGGGTAATTTTTGTAGGTGGTGGGGTGGTTTTATTTTGAAGGGGGAATTGCATGTATATTCCTCCAAATTCTTATAATTGCATATATATTTAACCAAAACTTATAAGAGAAAAGTACAAAAAAAGTACAAAATCTTTTTGATGATCCCAACTATGGTCACTTTTAAAGCTCATTCCTAAAATGATCATACTCAACTTTTCAACTTCGCAACTCCACCCAAATCTTGACACGTATCATTTGCATCAACTGCGTAACTCCATCTAATGATGAACACGTGTCCCCTTTTTTATTATAAAAGTACTAGTGTGTTATTACTAATTGTGATAAAAGACCAAAACACCTTTATTTCTTATATACTCTCTCTTCTATTAACTCAACCCAATCCTGTCATCTCTTTTTCTCTTTCATCTTTCATTTAACTGAACCTCATCCTATATTTCCCATTTCTCAATATCATTAAGGCCGGTCCCAATCGTGACCGGAGATGACCTGGGTCATCAGCGCCACATCAGTTTTCTCTCTCCAGCGACCAAACATGACCCGGATGCCACAGTCGATGACCTAAGTTTTTTTTTTTTTTTTTTTTCAATTAATTGTTTAAGTTTCAATTTGTGTTTTTCATATGTTTTTCCCAACTCTAGAAATAAAAAGAAAAAAGAGAGAAAAAAAAGGGGGAACAAGCAATATATATCGGTCGAAATTCGAATCAATATACTAGTTTCTTGCCACACAACCGATCATGCGCCCAATCTCACCACATCCAATGCGCCCGATCTCCACATCGGTCAAGTGACAAAATATTCGATGCCCAACCGATGTTAACCTTACGTTGGGAC
>OU343217.1:74067806-74240589 GCA_910596185.1 Chrysanthemum makinoi
TAATACACATCTACGTAACAAATAAAAAACTACAAGTGTAAAGGAAAAAAATTGCGAAATACCCGGTAATCTTCCATATTCACAGCCATATCCCACCACAACAGCACCACACGCACCACCAACACTTTTTTTATAACCACCACTAAACCACCAAACTCACAAACTACTTCAACGTCACCACCACAAAACAACCAAAACACGCAACAATGTTACCACCACCATACGATGATGAACAAGATGTTGTGTATATTGGTGATGAAGAAGATGTATATTCTTTCAAGATATAGTGAAGAAGATGTCTTGTATATTGTTCCTCATATATGTATGTGATGAAGAAGATGTAGTTTGAATGAACTTGCAAGAACAAAGATACACGACATATATTCAAGCTTTGAATGAAGTTCATCTACCATACATTGAATCATCAAATCAACCTTTTAATATTTGCTCTTTCCCAATGCTAAGAGATAACCCTAAACGCTAAGAGATAACCCTAAACCCTCTATCCCTTTAACGTTTTTCCGATATAGCATGTCTTTTTTCCCATCTCGTGTATTTGCATCCACTAGACCCGACATGAGCTTGTATTTTCCCCATCTCGTGTATTGAAGTCCTCTTACACGATATGAGCTGTTTTTCCCATCTCGTGTATTGGAAGTCCTCTATACCCGACATGAGCATGTGTTTTATCCCATCTCGTGTATTTTCTGGATTGGTACCCGACATGCCCTTAAACTTTGTCCAATGTTTGTCCCATGTCGTGTATAGAAATACACTAGATGTGTGGGTAAGCTGTGAACAAGAATAATAAAAACCCATGTCGTGTATAGATGTGATTTTATACCGCAGATGCTAAAAATTTATTTGCCAGATCATTTATGCCATACGTCCATGTCGTGTATATAGTGAAAATATATACCCGACATGGATGGGTAGTTTTGATATTGAGAAGAAAGATGGGTATGTGCAGATACACTATTTTGATTATGAGTACTACAGTAATTTTCACTTGATTTATTACTAGCTTTGTTTTGGTGGAGAGATAAGAGAGAAGATGAAAGAAACTGTATATGTATTGGTAGTGGGTGATGATGGGTTAAGAAAAGACTAAAATACCTCAGTGGATGGGTGACTAACACCGGTTAGTGTAGCCCGTTAGAGTGAAGGACCAACGGTAGATAACGTTTGCCACTTAAGGATGGACGGTAAACCTTTTTTGGTCAAAGGACGAAACTTGTTGGTCAACGTAAACCACAAGGACGAACGGTGTAATTTACTCTTTTTTTTTTTAACATATTGTTGTTTGATTTACACAAGTAAGATGCTAATAAGTGCTTGATGAATTTTCTAATCAAACGGTTTTTATCAGTTAACATTGGATATAAGATATTTAGGTTACCTTTTCCAACTTATTCATAACTTTCTTGATCTATGACACAAACTCCAAAAATATAAACTATCTACTTATATACTATGAAAAACAATCTTAATTTTGTTTAGGAATCATCTCCTAAAACCTCTTAGTCGATACTTGATAATCAAGTTAAACCAATTGCTAAATACCTTATATCCCATGTTAATTGATGGATTATCACCATAAGAAAATTCCCATTAGTGACGTAAAATATATGGTCAATAACATTGAAAGATTGATCACTCAGAGGGACTAGTGATATCGTTTAAAGTTTTCGAATAATTATATTAATGATATATAAAAAGTTACTCGTTTAGAATCGACCCGCACTTGGTAAAAATTATTTATCGTCGATCGTTTTGTTGAGGCTTGCTACCCGTTTAAATAAGAATTCAAGTGAAAAACTATATCATCTACGTTTCAATCTCGTATCCACAACCATATTGATCTAGCAAAGAAGAAAAAGAACAAAATATGATGCATTCCTATGATAATGTGCAGGTTACCGTTGTTGAGCAACAAACCCCACAAACACACAATCACATATTCTTCTTGGTTACTTTTTTGTTTCAATGCATACACTATGTATTTCATTTAGCAAAAATATGTGGTGGTCTAGTGGCACGTCTAGGCTACGTCTTGAATAATTGTTACCCACGTGTAACATTTGGGGAAAATGTTGTACTGATGCCATCATCTGCACTTTCATTTATGGTAACCGTTTTACTTGCTATTGTAGCAATTAAATCTCAGGGGAATGATGAATTTCCTTTCCAAACACACCCTAACACCATCATGGTTGCTGTTGGACAAAACCACCAACAACCCGAAGCTCGATCGCGGAACACTAGATCGCAAGTTATGTTGAGCACAAGTAGCAAACAAGAGAGACACGATATACTACAAAGAAACGACAAGAATATTGCACACGTTATACCCTCGTACCAAACCTTTATTAAAAACCTAATAAAGCTATTACAACGAAGAAAAAGAATGAATAACTAGATCCCCCTCATCTTATTTATAGATGCGGGGGGTAGAAACCTTTCCTAATTCAAATAGGAAATAAGCTTGACTTGCACTCCAAGCTACCTAATCCTAGTTTATGTCTAACACCTAATCTAATTACAAAGTACACTTAAGTCCTTAATATATGTTTAAGTTTACTACTAATATATAACAATTTCCACCTTAGGAGTAACACTTAAACATAACCGATACTTAGCACCTTTTCCTTGTACTGGAACCTCGGACAGGGGACCACCTTGTCGACCAGGCAGTGTACTTCAGTAATTTTCCAAGATTAGCTTCTTTAGACTCCTTCACTTTCTTCTTTTCAGCAACATTATCCTCTGACCCTCTTGACAGGTACTTCGGTTACATAATGTCTGCCCCAACCTTTATATCAAGGTGTACCTGTTCCTGCTCCTTTACCAAGCTGTCCGTGTTTGTCTTTCCTTCAAGTTGCTTGTCCTCCAACTTTCTTTGAGCCACTGCAACATCATCGTTACTATCCTGAACAACCTCAGCTTCACGATTTTCTGAGCCCCTGCAGTTCCCATTCAAACAAACCCGTTCATTAATGTACTCCATGGACTCCTGTTTAACACCAGGACCAGTTGTTGAACCCAACTTGCTTTGGACCAAGTTGTTTGAACCAACTTGTTTTGACCAAGTTGTTTGAATCTAACTTGTTTTGAAATCCATGCTTTTGTACACCAAAAGTCTTCACTTTTGCTTCAAGAGTATACACACAGTTCTTTCCCCTGATCCCGGTCATCATAACCCGACAACCTTTGATCACCTTGACTTTACCCAACTGCATCTTCACAGTATAACCCTCCTTTTCAAGAGTACCAATGAAATCAAGCTCCTTCTTAACCTTGGAACATACCTAACATCTTCCAGTATAAAGCTTGAACCATCATGCAACTGTATCTTTACTTTTCCTGTCCCTTTGATAGTGCATGTCCTGTTATCACCTAACCGAACCGTACCACCATCAATATCCTTGAAGTCATACAAGAACTCCTCCTAGGTGTCATATGATAAGACCCACCTGAATCCATTACCAATTCAGCCATCTCATCATTACCGACTACCACCAAGGCTTCTCCAAAGTAGGCGTTACCCTCGTCATCAGAAGAATCAGAATCCTGATCATGCTTACCCTTCTTGACGAACCCACTTGACTTCTTTTTGGACGTATCTCTTCAGATGACCCTCTGAATGACATATGAAGCACTTGAGTTTACCAGTTCCACCTTTTGACTTAAACCGCGAACTTCCACCAGAATGAGCTTTCCTTGAATGATCTGACCCTCCCCTTACATATAACCCGTCACCAGTTTCTTCCTTTGTGCCTTCTGTTCTTCTCTTCAACTCCCTTGAATTCAGAGTCGCAAGAACATCTTCCATTGTCAAGGATTCCCTCCCATACAACAATGTCTCCATAAGTTTTCGTAAGAGATGGCAACGACGTAAGTAACATAAGTGCCTGATCATCTCCCAATCTCGATATCAATATTCGCCAAATCAAGTATCAACTTATTAAACTCATCTATATGATCACCCAGTTTCATACCTGGACTCATATAGTACGTGTACAGCTTCTTCTTCAGATACAGTCTGTTTGCTACGGACTTAGTCATATACAGATAGTCAATTCTTCCAAATTCTGAGCAGTTGTTTCCTTGGTAACTTCCCGTAAAACCCGGTCTCCCAAGCATAGAATCAAAGTACTGTATGCCTTCTTCATCAAAGCAACCTTTTCACCTGCTTCATGTCCTCGGTAGTCTCTAATGCAAGCATCACATCCCAGCTGTCCATTAAGCACGCGTTTTATTTGCCATAACCGAAGTCATTCTTCCCATCGAATTTTTCGACGTCAAACCTAGTTATCGAACTAGCCATTCTTCTTTAACCTTGCTAAAACCTTGTCAAGTTGTTCTAAACAACTTACGACAAGCCTCACAAGCCGTGTGCAATATTCCACTTGTTGCTATAAATCCTTCTTGCAAATCGAATTAATTAAAATAATCCTAACCCTCTATTTCGAACAAGCACTTGATCGTGAACTTGAACCCAGTGAAACCATAATCGAAACTTGAACCACAAGAAAAATAAATAAACCCTGCAACAAGAAACCTTCGAACTTCTCGAATTAAAAAATCCCTGAAGTTAGAAGTCGTTTTTCATAAATAAAAAAAAACATCCTTGTATGCCAACTTTGTAGCATTAAGACCCACGTGATTAAGATACTATTATTCTTAGTAACTAGCAACCACGTCCCTTTTTTATATTATTTTACTCGTCTTCTCCGATTGGAAAACCTGCTACTTGAAGAATGATTTGAAACCCGAACCACGAACCCTCGAACGAACTCGAAACCTCGATCTAGCACTCGAACTTCGATGACCACAATAACCGCGGCTCTTGATACCACTTGTTGGACAAAACCACCAACAACCCGAAGCTCGATCGCGGAACACTAGATCGCAAGTTATGTTGAGCACAAGTAGCAAACAAGAGAGACACGATATACTACAAAGAAACTACAAGAATATTGCACACGTTATACCCTCGTACCAAACCTTTATTAAAAACCTAATAAAGCTATTACAACGAGGAAGAAGAATGAATAACTAGCATCCCCCCTCATCTCTATTTATAGAGATGAGGGGGTAGAAACCTTTCCTAATTCAAATAGGAAACAAGCTTGACTTGCACTCCAAGCTACCTAATCCTAGTTTATGTCTAACACCTAATCTAATTACAAAGTACACTTAAGTCCTTAATATATGTTTAAGTTTACTACTAATATATAACAGTTGCTGTCATGAGTCTCCTAGCCTATGGTTTGGCTTCTGCTACTGAATTTATCTTTTTGGTTGCAGGTTTTGATCGCACTACGATTTATGCCATTATTGCTCGCTTGGGAAGTATCGGTTCATTGTCTCTTTTGGTTGTATCGTTGATATGTTTGTTTTTTGTTTGATACATTTCATATCTCTTGTTAGTTGATATAAACAGGAACATACGTGGCATGTTCCTTCCAAAACATCTATGGAAACCATGTATTAGTTCCGGGTATAATTTTGTAAGTCCTATAAGTGGCTAATATATTAATAACGAAGTTCCTTTTGATTCAAATAATGCTTCACTATGAAGTACTAGTTCATTGTCCAAGTTGGTTGTATACTTGTATCGCTGATATGTTTTAGTTTTTGTTTGATACATTCCATATCTCTTGTTTGTTGACATAAACATCATTTATGTGACATGTTCCTTACAAATATTATATGGAAAGGAAACCATGTATTGTTGGATATGATACATTGTATCAGGATAAGAATCTTGCAAGTGGACCACAAGTTGGTATGCTATGAGGTCATGGATGATGCCAATGTTCAATTTGAGTGCCTATAAAAGGCATGGTACATGGCTCATTTGAAGCATCCCCATCTCACAGCAAAACACATAGTGTTCCTTGTTTTCTTTCTCTCCTAGTAGTGCTTGTAAGATATAGAGAGTTTGTAATATCTCCTAATACAAGAGTATCCTTGTATTGTGGAAGAAGGTGTAACTCCTAGTTTACAGTGAACCGATCTTTCCTTGCCCGTGGTTTTTACCCTATTGGGGTTTTCCACGTTATATCCGTGTGTCATCTTTTAGATTATTTCATATTTTAGTTGTGGGTTTCTTCAGTGGTGTCACTTTTCTCAACAAGTGGTATCAAGAGCTAAGGTTGGGTGTGTGTATAATAATTTATCGTATGCTCGTGGTTGCCATAATTAGTGGACCCTCCACATCAAAAGATAAATAAAATTATACTCACTCAAAAGGTGTTCGTTACTATTATTAACAAATAATAGTTTTGTCAAAAAGTAGATTGTGATGTAGCACAATGGCGGCGAAATTTGAAATTGAAAAATTCAATGGGAATAATTTCTCGTTGTGAAATTAAAGATGAGGCTATCCTTCGAAATGATAAATGTTTAGCGGCCATTGACGAAAGGCACTGAGGTCACGATGACAGTAAATGGGACGAGATGGACGGAAATGCTATTGCAAATCTTCATCTGGGATTAGCAGATGGAGTTTGGTCAAGCATAGAGGAGAAGAAAAGTGCAAAGGATATTTGGGATCATCTTGCTCGATTGTACGAAAGTCAGATCACTCCACAATAAAAATTTTCTTTAGAGGAAACTTTATGCTTTGCGATGACGGAATCTACTTCAGTGACTGAGCAGTTAATAATAACTGAATACTTTATTTTCTCAGCTCACATCTTTGAGTTGTAAAATAGAGCCACAAGAACGTGCTGAAATTCTACTTCAAAGTTTATCTGACTCATATGACCAACTCATAATCAACTTAACCAGTAATGTTCTTTCTGACTATCTAGTTCTGATGATGTTACGCCGCTATTCTGGGAAGAAGAAAAAGGCGAACAATAGGAGGACAGACAGGACCAGTTCAAGACAGGTGGAGGCTTTGGTGGTGACGAGAGGGAGGTCAATGGAACCTGGCTTTAGTGGAAGTCACAATCATGGTAAATCTAAACAGGAAGGAAGAAAAATGTTAAATGGTACAAATGTGGCAAGCCAGGTCACTTTAAGAAAGATTGGTCGGGGTTAAATACCTCTAATCCTCAGGGAATTTCGCAAGCACTTCAGAAGATGGTAACGCTCTGTTGTGAAAGCAGCGGTTGCAAATGAAGGCAGGAAAAGATTTGCAGATGTATGGATGTTCGATACGGGAGCTACTTTTCATATGACCGCAAGAAGAGAATGGTTTCATCAATATAAACCTATCTCTGGAGGCGGATCTGTGTACAGTTGCAATGATCATGAACTAAAGATCATTGGAATTGGAAATATCATGGTGAAGGTGCATGATGGTACAGTTCGTACTATTCGGGATGTGCGACACGTGGAGGGCCTGAGAAAGAATCTATTGTCTCTGGGGCAATTGGATGATCTTGGTTGTAAAGTTGAAATACAAAACAAGATCATGAAAGTTATAAAAGGCGCGCTTGTACTTATGAAAGGTGAAAAGGTGGCTGCAAACTTATACCAACTGAAAGGAGAGGTAATGGAGGAGGCGGAAGCATCTGTTGCTTCACATAGTTCAAGTCATAGAGTTGCAATAACATGGCATCAGAAGCTTGGACATATGTCAGAACAAGGAATGAAGATTCTTGTTGAAAGGAAGTTAATTCCTGGCCTCACAAAGGTTTCTTTACCTTTCTGTGAGCATTGTGTTATCAGTAAGCAGCAATGCCTAAAATTCAAGACATCAAATTCTAGAAGTGTCTCGTTTAGAATTGGTCCACTCTGATGTGTGGCAGGCATCGGTTCTATCCCTGGGAGGGAGAAAGTATTTTGTATCCTTCATTGATGACTATTCCAGGAGATGTTGGGTGTACCAAATCAAGAAGAAGTCTGAGTGTTTGAGTTTTCAAAGTTTACAAAGCGGGTTGAACTTGATTCGGAAGAAGATCAAGTGTTTGAGGACAGATAATGAGGCGAATACATGGTAATGAATTGATACCTTTTGCAGGCAAGAAGGAACCAAAAGGCAGTTCACTACAGCATACACTCCTCAACAAAATGGAAGTGGCAGAGCGAATAACAGAACCTTGTTAGAAAGAGCTAGAGCAATGCTGGCAACTGCAAGCTGGAAAAATCGTTCAGAAAGAAGCAGTCAATACCGCCTGCTATGTGATAAATCGTCACCTTCAACTGCTTGAGTTGAAGACACCGATGGAGATGTGGACGGGAAAGCAGTCATTATTCGACCCTTCATATATTTGGAAGTCCTGTATACGTGATGTACAATTTCAAGAAACACAAAGCGGATCCAAATCCAAAAAATGTTTGTCTTGGGGTACGCTGACAGAGTAAAGGGTATCGCTTGTTGACCCCATGCCCACAAAGTAGTCGTCAGCAGAGATGTTGTCTTTATGGAAGACAAAAGTCAAGAGGTTGAAGAAGGTGATAGCACTACAAGAGAAACTACATCAATACAGATGGAAAGACAATTTCAGTCGAATGATTCTTCTGAAGCCGTACCACAACACGAGGTGAATGAGACGACCGAGTCTCAAGCCCCAATGACTGTTCTTAATCGTGAAAGAAAACGCCCGGTGTGGCACTCAGATTATGTTATGGAGGGCAATGTTGCATATTGTATTCTTACAGAGGAAGGAGAGCCATCAACTCTTCAAGAAGCATTGAATAATTCAGATGCTTCGTTCTGGATGGAAGCAATGCAAGAAGAAATTGAAGCTCTTCATAAGAATAAAACGTGGGAGCTAATGCCACTACCAGCAGGTAGAAAACCTATTGGAAACAAATGGGTATATAAGATCAAGAGGAACGGTGATGACCAGGTGGAGAGGTATCGTGCAAGATTGGTAGTCAAAGGATATGCTCAGAAAGAGGGAGTCGACTTCAATGAAATATTTTCCCCTGTGGTTCGAATGACAACTGTTCGAGTAGTTCTGGCAATGTGTGCTACGTATGATTTACATCTAGGGCAGCTAGATGTGAAAACTGCATTTCTTCATGGAAATCTTGAGGAAGAAATTTACATGCTCCAACCAGAAGGTTTTAAACAAAAAGGAAAAGAGAACTTGGTTTGCAGGTTAAACAAATCTTTGTACGGTTTAAAGCAGGCGCCGCGGTGTTGGTACAAGAGATTTGATTCTTTCATCATTGGCCTTGGATATAACAGACTACATGCAGACCCTTGTGAATATTACAAGAGGTTTGGAGACAATGATTTTGTCATCTTGCTGTTATATGTTGACGACATGTTGGTTGCAGGCCCCAACAAAGATCGTATCAGTAAACTGAAGGCACAACTCGCTAGGGAATTCAAGATGAAAGACCTTGGACCCGCAAACAAGATTCTAGGGATGCAAATTCACCGAGATATAGTTAGTAGGAAAGTTTGGCTTTCACAGAAAAATTATGTGAAGAAAATCTTGCAAAGATTCAATATGCAAGATTGTAAGCCAATATCAACCCCGTTTCCTACTAATGTCAAGTTATCCTCCAATATGAGTCCTAGCAGTGAAGAGGAGAGGATGGAGATGTCTGAGTCACAGTTATGCATCAGCAGTGGAAGTTTAATGTTCGCGATGATTTGTACAAGACCAGACATTGCACATGCAGTGGGAGTAGTGAGTCGGTACATGGCGAAACCTGGTAGAGAGCATTGGGAAGCTGTGAAGAGGATCTTTAGATACATTAAAGGAAGCTCAGATGTTGCATTATGTTATGGGGAATCAGATATAACTGTCAAGGGATATGCTGATTCGATTAGCAGTGATCTTGAGGGAAGTAAATCAACCACCGGGTATGCGTTTACACTTTCTGGCGGAACAATAAGTTGGGTTTCAAACTGCAATCAGTTGTGGCTATGTCAACGACAGAAGTAGAATATGTTGCACCGCTCAAGCCAGCAAAGAAGCAAGATGGTTGAAGATGTTGTTGGAAGAGCTCGAGCACGAACAAGAGAGAATTACTCTATTTTGTGACAATCAGAGCGCTTGTATCGGCAAGGAATCCGGCATTTCATTCAAAGACAAAGCATATACGAGTTCAGTATCACTTCGTTCGTGAGAAAGTGAAAGAAGGAACCATGGATATGCAGAAAATTCATACTGATGATAACGTGGCAGATTATCTGACAAAAGCAATCAACTGTGACAAGTTCATATGGTGCCGATCCTCATGCGGCCTAGCGGAAACGTAAGCAACATGGAAGTGCAAGGAAGGATAACGGTGTGAAGATTGATTGAGCCTCAATCTAATCTTCAAGTGGGAGATTGTTGGATATGATACATTGTATCAGGATAAGAATCTTGCAAGTGGACCACAAGTTGGTATGCTATGAGGTCATGGATGATGCCAATGTTCAATTTGAGTGCCTATAAAAGGTATGGTACATGGCTCATTTGAAGCATCCCCATCTCACAGCAAAACACATAGTGTTCCTTGTTTTCTTTCTCTCCTAGTAGTGCTTGAAAGATATAGAGAGTTTGTAATATCTCATAATACAAGAGTATCCTTGTATTGTGGAAGAAGGTGTAACTCCTAGTTTATTATCATAGTGAAACGTATCTTTTCTTGCCCGTGGTTTTTACCCTATTGGGGTTTTCCACGTTATATCCGTGTGTTATCTTTCAGATTATTTCATATTTTAATTGTGGGTTTGCTTCAGTCCGGTGTCACTTTTCTCAACATGTATAACTTCCGGAACTTCCGGATATAACTTTGTATGTCCTATACGTGGCTAATCTACTAATAACGCTAGCAAGATGTTAAGCTCCTTGCCGTCTAATACTGTTTCATAATGCAGGCTCAGATTTTCGTTATATCACAGAAACTAGATTTAAATTGCATCAGCTCTCAAATATATTTTTAACATGAATAATGAGCTTGTTAGGCTTTGGCTTTTTGGATGTTATTTGGTCCAATCTACAGATTAGGCCCTTCACCTCGTTTCCAGTCAGGCCCTTGTACGATCTTGCTATTGAGACATATCGGGAATTGATACTCACACCACATATCCCACCATGGTTTTAAAGTATGACCATTTTTCACTTTTTTTTCCCCATATATGAGCCTATGTTTAAATTGGTTGTTTGCCTTACAACTTGACTTGAAGGTTATTGGGATATTAATTCTGGTTTTTATGTCACATGAGGACATTATTATTTGAGTGTTGTGGTTGTGCTTTGGAGTTAAACACTAAAACATATATCATAATTACTAATCTCGTCTTTACTGCCATAAACTAGAACAATCAGTAAAACCGTTATTTCAAGGCTTTTCTGATGGAAGATAGGGTACCTAAAACTAAAAAATAAAAAATATAAGTTGATCTTATGTGTAAGAATTCGCTAAATAATGCATCTTTTGGTAGTACTTTATGAGAATCTCCCCCACCACCTTGATGACAACCATCAAACCCATCTTGATGTACCAATACTTATGCATGACGTTTTAGATCATAAATCCATATTAGTACTATAAAAGTATTCTTCTGATTACGTGCATCAATTTAATAGACCATGAATTATATTGCTTTACGAGCCAATATTTCCATCACCTTCGCCATACTTTCTATAGAAGTCTATTTCGCATATGCTTCTTGCATTAGTAACATACATCCTATGACCATATTGTAATAAAGAAAGTAGTGATCACAAATATATGAGCACATTAGTATGGGACGACTACGGTGGAATATCACTGAGATTTATGTAGTGCAGTACGTATCAACTTCCACGTGGTTTATTCTGAAAACTACAATACATTTTTGTTATTAAACAAAGTAAAGAGCATTTGCATATCATTGATCAAATCCTAACAATGAAATCAATTTCCTCAAAATATGATTATTATAACGTGTTTATTAATTTGCTGAAGTGCTAAAGTAACTGCTTTAATTTAAATATAAAGCCAAAGTGGATATTTGCTATTAATTATTTGTTCACTTACCCATATAATAATTTATAGTCGATTACTTGGTGAAGAAGGTGTAATAACGCCACGACCGCAACACTTACGTTTGTTAGCATTCCTCGACTTGACTTTGTTAAAATCTAGTCACATGTGAATAACGAACTTCCATTTCAATCACATGGTTTGGCTAACATGGTGTCCATGACGAGTGTTGTCATGCTGGATTCATTTTAACAGTTGAATTCATAATTTCAAGCCATCACATTCAGGTCTATGTTTTATTTTTTGTTTAGTATACCTGAGCCACTTAATATCAATGGATTATTAGTATAACCGAAGCGCTTATTTTTTAACATATGATTGTTTGATTTATACAAGTTAGATGCAAACGAAGTGCTTGATGAATTTTCCTAATCAAACGGTTTTATTAGTTAACATAGGATATAATACCAATGTAACTTTTCCAATTTATCGTATATGTTGCAGGTTTTGATCGCACTATGATTTATGCCATTATTATTGATCGCTTGGGAAGTATCGGTTCATTGTTTATTTTTGTTGTATCACTGATATGTTTGTTTGATACATTCCATATCTCTTGTTAGTTGATATAAACAGGAGCATACGTGGCATGTTCCTTCCAAAAAATCTATGGGAACCATGTATTAGTTCTGGATATAATTTTGTAAGTCCTATATGTGGCTAATATATTAATAACGCTGGCAAGATATTAAGTTCCGTTTTATTCTAATAATGTTTCACTATGAAGGTATACATTGAACTTCTATTTATGCCATTATTGTTCTCTTGGGAAGTAATGGTTCATTGTCCATGTTGGTTGTATGCTTGTATCACTGGTATGTTTGTTTTTTGTTTGATACATTCACTACAAGAAAGAACGTCATTAGTGACAAAGTCATTTTGGTCATTAAAAGGGTTAGTGACCAAATTTGGATGGTCGCTTTTCATCACCATAGCTCGGTCACTAGATTTATTAATGACCAACTTTTGAGTTTGATCTAAGCAGAATAAGTATAAACGCAAGTACCATAGGCTAGGTTTTTTTCAAAGCCAAGTATAATCACAAAATCAAAAAAGAAGTTGAATCAATCACAAACACTAGATCTACAAGTAAAGGAAGCTGCATAACCTTATCTTAATCAAAGACTTGGATACTAGAATATTCAGTTGAGCATTTTACCAAACGCGTTATCTTCATATTGACCTAACCATAAAATCTATTCTTCTAATTTTACAGCTCAATGCAGCATGTATAACAAACTGAAACTCAACAAAACTGTAGCAAATCGAAATCATTCAACAAAGTATATTCGATCTTCGCTAATATAGAATGACTAGCCGGGTACCCGCGTGATGCGACGGCGAGTACCCGTGTGATTATATTTTTTGGCGATAGCAAGGTTTTTCCGATACATTACTTTTAAAGAAGGAAAAAAAAAGTCCACCAGAGGTTATTAATTGGAAATTAGTTTGTTTTAGCTTTTATAGCAAGGTGCCTACGCGATTATATGTTTTTCATGATGCTAACTTAACACATGACGATAACTTAATGGAACAACTTTACCGCACAATGTTGCTTTAAAAAAGGGTAGACTTGCATCACGATGCAACGGCGATATGGAAACGATGGTCAACGATATTGCTATTCGTTTAAGACGTGTAATATTATATATTGTTTAAACATACAAGGTGTTTTAAAATAGCAGTTTTAGCACCATCTAGTGGTGTCTATATTGCTAAGTTGTAGTGGTAAATGGTAGTCCATTGTGTGGTCGAAAAAGGTGGTGTCGGAAATTCTGGCTACATAAAAGATTTGTTTCTATGATCTACTTAATGATTGTAAATTTTATTTAGTGGATGTTTTAAAGAAGAAATATAAGATAAGATGATTTATGCATTATTGTTTTATACCATGTGATATATTATGTGTACTTTTGAGTGAAGAGTATTTTAATAATATCATTAATGAATTGTAACATTCATTTAGTGGATGTTTAACAGATATAAATGACAAAATGATTTATGCATTATTGTTTTGTACTATTTAATATATTTATTGTACTTTTGAGTGACGAGGTATTTTAATTATATTACTAATGATTTGTAAATTTCATTAGTGAGTGTTTTAATGAAAAAGAAAAATTATATGATTTATGTATTATTATTTTGTACCAAGTGCTATATTAATTGTACTTTTGAGTGAGAGTATTTTAATGATTTCATTAATTCTGACATTAATATACACGAATGTTACAAGTGAGATGATTTATGCATTATTGTTTTGTACCAACTACTATATTAATTGTACTTTTGGTTACAAATTTAGCGGGTTACTTTTATTAAAAATGTTTTTTATCTTAAAAAATTTAAGACTTCTTTATTTAGAATGTCCTAAACACCTTATATAGTAGTATAGATTGCAGCAAATACACTCATCTAATAGATAATCGAATGCGTTAATTGAACAAGCAAATTAATTGTAATTGAAAATTAATTGCTAAATACCTTCATCGAATTTTGAAGGTGTTGTAGGCAATGGTAGGGATATAAGGTTTTGGGTGGATAAGTGGGTTGATAATTCAAAATTATGCGATAGATTTCTTATGCTTTATCATTTAGAAGGAAGGAGGGTAGTGTGACGGAGAAAGGGGCTTGGGTGGATAACATGTGGCGTTGGGAGTGGATTGGGTGAGGGTTATTAGAGGTAGGGTGTATAAGGAGTTTGAAGATTTAATATGTATTTTGCAAAATGTTTCTATTTCTAATGATTGTAGGGATAAATAGAGATGGACGCTTAAAGAAGATGAGAGTTTTAAAGTTAAAGACTTGTCAATTTTGATCGAGGAGAAGATGCTACACGTGGGGAGTGGTGGTCAAGAAACACTATGGAACAAGTTGGTGCCAAAAAAGGTCAACATTTTTGTGTGGAGGGCTTTAAAAGGAAGACCACTGGTGCGTGAGGAGCTCAACAAAAGAGGAATTGATCTGGATTCGGTACTTTGTCCGTGTTGTGATAGTGCGATCACTACAAAAAGTTAGTTAAATTGTCTACATTTTAAAGGCCAAATGTCCACGGTTAAAATGTATAAAATTATAGTCCTTGCTCATGTGTGGTAATAATAGGTGTGACAGATTTTCCTACACATATAAGTGTGAAGATATTATCCAAATGTCTATAACTAAAAGTGTGAAAACATTCTTTGAATGTCCGCACCTATAAGTGTAGCAAAATTGCAAAAGATGTCTACAATTAAGTGTGACTTTCTTATAATTTGTTTTTCTCACACTTATAAGTGTGGCTCTTTTGTAATCTAGCTATGAGCGTTTGGGAAAAGATTTTTTGTTGGTGGAAGGTCGGGAATGTTAATGCATTTTCTATTGATGAACTGTTTGTGAAATGTTAATGTTCCTAATCTTTCACCTTGTCTTTGGCAAGCGGTAATATGGACAACCGGGTACTACATCTGGAAAGAAAGAAACGTGTGTGTGTTCAAAAGGAAAGTTTCGAGTGTCAACAAAATCGTGCAAGATATTCAATTAAAGAGTTATGAATGGATTTACTAGAAGATAAAAAAAAATGTAATTGATTGGCAGCTATGCAAGCTACCATATTCATTCCATACGAAAAGTACCTTTTTAAGAAGGGTATCAATATACCATCACACTTGTGAGAAACCATTGGACAACCCTATGAGACTCAAATCTGTTGCATGTATCAACACCTCTTCTGAGACACTACGCTATCGAATGACTTGAATTGAATTGCGAGGACGCGAGTCCTTTTAAGGAGAGTAGACTGTAGCAACCAGTAATTTTTCCAAACCTATTTTAATAGTAAAATTATATTATTATTATTTGTTTTGCATTCCGGACGTTTCTGGGCCAATTTGAACCAAATACGATGAGTTATCTCGTTTTACATGAAAACCGCACACAACGCGTGTTGACACAACCGTAACTCAATAAACATTTTAAAGTGGCTGTTATACTCAAGATCCAAGTAAGTGTCGACATCATTGACAGAAGTTTGTTTCAGGCATGAGATAGCTGGAAAACAGAATGAGATGTTTGGATGGCAGACTAAGTATAAAGAACAGTTCATCAGTGACAGTTTCCAGTATCTATAGCTTCTGTGATGGTTTCAAATATTCAGGTCTGACATTCCCTTTGGTTTGGACTTAAATTGTGAATGGGACCTGGTATTTGTTTACATCATATTTGGTCATAGAAAGTGTGAGTTGGTTATGGTTATGGTTATACTTTGTAATTTGTGTAGTGTCTATTGGTGATTTTGCATCACCAATATAATTTAAGTGTAATGGATTGACTTAGTTGACCAATGTGTAATTGTGATAAATGTTCAACAAGTCGGGGTTGTGTGGAGTGCACACTTGTATGCCGTTATTATGATTATCATTTGGGGGCGAAGCCCCGAATGACGGGGGTCTGGGGGCAGCGCCCCTGGTAGCAGGGTCCAAGGGGCAGCGCCCCTGGATGGGGTCGAGATGGAAATTTTTTATTTGGTATAAAGTGCTATGTTAAAAACGCACTAGAAAATAAAATTTCCGGTTATTTACCCCTTAATTTTTAACTGATTCGGTGATTAATTTAGGGGTGGCAATTCGGGTCGGTTTCGGGTTGGCGGGTTCGGGTTGTCAGGTTGGCGGGTCAGAAAATCCCAACCCAAACCTGACCCATTTAAATCATCGGGTCAACTCTGTCAACCCTAACCTGTTTAGACATAACCCGAACCTAACCCATTTAACTCGTATATATACTTGGGTTGGTAGGTTAATTAGGTTACACGGGTTGAATATGTTAAACGGGTTGAATCGGTTCAGTGGGTTTTGGGTTGACCCATTTAACTCTTTTTATATAGTACAAAAGTTGGCATATTACACGAGTTAAATATGTTAAACATGTTGTTGGGTTGACATTTTAACACATTTAACCCGCATAATAAAATATAAATAATTTTAAGTTTATGAAAAAATCTTAAACGGGTTGGCGGGTCGACCCGCTTATTTTATTCTCAACCCGAACCTGACCTGTTTAATAAACGGGTTAGATAGGTCGACCCAAACCTGACCCGAAATCTATTTAGCACAACCCGAACCTGTTAATTTTCGTGTCGGTTTCAGGTCGGGTTTCGTGTCGGGTCATAAATTGCCACCCCTAATTAATATAACTTTCATAGCAGTTATAACCGACAGTTAGTTTGTTGGTCATATGTATGCATTGTCCATCTGGTTCGGTTTCATAACTTAAAAAACATATTCTCGTTTCCAAATCTGAGTTTTATGATCCTAATTTTCTAACAGTGTCATGGTTGTCTCTTGTTGTTGTGTCCTTATGTTTTGTTTTTCATCGCTGTAACGTCCAATATGGGTTGTAGTTTTGAGTTTTTGGGTCCCCTTTTTCTAATCATTTTGTTTGTAAAATGGGGATGCCTTGTATTTGTAATTGTTTTTGGTATTCTGTGGTATATATGGTTGCCTTTAAAAAAAAGGACAGCAAATACAAACAAAAAAATTTTATAACTGTTGTGAACAAGAGTTGAGGGAATTCTTTTATTGATAATAATGTAGAAGATACAAAGGGCATATATAGATGAATATTAGGGTAAAAACCCTAATAGCTAATTGGGCCATGGGCCTCTTATGAGTTATATGGACATCCACAAATAATTATTCATAACACTCCCTCTTGGATGTTCATATTGTTAATACGCTTAGGAATTGTTGCCTCATTTAAAACCTTGTCAGGAAAACCCAGTGGGACAAAACCATGACTAAGGGAAAAAGAGTACATCGCGTATTATCTTCCTCTGATGACTACATCACTTGAGCTCTTTGAGTCGACACATCCCAATACTGTGACTTAGTTTCCTAAATGTTGAGGTAGGAAGTGCCTTGGTAAATAGATCCGCCAAATTTTCGCTTGAACGAACTTGTTGAACAATAATATCACCATTCTTTTGTAGGTCATGAGTGAAGAAGAATTTTGGTAAAATATGTTTCGTCCTATCGCCCTTGATAACCTTCTTTAAGTTGAGTAATACATGTTGCATTATCTTCATGCAAAACTATTGGTGCCTCATTCTCTAAAGAGTTATCACTTGATCTATGTATGTGTTGTATCACACTTCTTAGCGAAACACATTCTCGACTTGCTTCATGTATCGCTAGAATTTCTGCATGGTTGGATGAAGTTGCTGAGATCGTCTGCTTAACTGAACGCCATGAAATTGCGGTTCCTCCACTTGTAAATACATATCCAGTTTGAGATCGACCATTGTGAGGAACAGACATATATCCTGCATCTGCAAAACCAACTAAACTTGTATTTGATGGGTTAGTGAAAAATAAACCCTTGTCCTTTGTACCTTGAAGATACCGAAATATCTGTTTGATCCCATTCCAGTGCCTCTTCGTGGGGCATGAGCTATATCTTGCTAATAAGTTTACAGCAAATGTTATATCAGGTCGTGTATGACCAGCAAGATACATTAAAGCTCCAATAGCACTTAACTATGGAACTTCAGGACCAAGAATTTCCTCATTAGCTTCTCGAGGTCGAAATGGGTCCTTTTTAACATCAAGTGTCCTAACGACCATTGGAGTGCTTAACGGATGTGATTTATCCATATAAAATCTTTTCAACACCTTTTTTATATATGTTTCTTGATGCACAAGGATTCCATTCTTAAGATGCTCAATTTGTAACCCAAGACAAAATTTCGTCTTTCCAAGATATTTCATTTCAAAATCTCTCTTTAAGTACTCAATCACCTTAGGAAGTTCACCAGGAGTTCCAATTATATTCAAATCATCAACATGTGGCGCAATTATAACATATTCAGATCCGGATCTTTTAATAAAAATACATGGGCAAACAGAATCATTCTTATATCCTTCCTTTAACAAATATTCACTAAGACGATTATACCACATTCGCCTTGACTATTTCAACCCATATAGAGATTTATTCAACTTAATTTCATATTTTTCTCGAAAACTTATTTTACATGATACAGACAATTTAAACCCTTCAGGGAGC
Source organism: Chrysanthemum makinoi (assembly GCA_910596185.1). Classification (NCBI taxonomy): domain Eukaryota; kingdom Viridiplantae; phylum Streptophyta; class Magnoliopsida; order Asterales; family Asteraceae; genus Chrysanthemum; species Chrysanthemum makinoi. Next base: position 74,086,782 of record OU343217.1, read on the forward strand.
TTCATGTAATTTCAATATCTAGTGAGCCATACAAATAAGCTGTCACTACATTCATTAGACGCATATCAATTCCTTCTTGTATTACCAGACTAATCAAATATCGAAGAGTTGTTGCATCCACCACAGGAGAATATGTCTCCTCATAGTCAATTCCAGGTCTTTGAGAAAATCCTTGTGTTACTAGTTGAGCCTTGTATCTAGTGATTTCATTTTTCTCATTTCACTTTCGAACTAAGACCCACTTATATCCAACATGTTTAATACCGTTATGTGTTTGGACTATTGGTCCAAATACTTTTCTCTTCTTAGGAGATTTTGTGGAAAACTAGAAGGGGGGTTGAACAATTTTACTGATTAAAACTTCTTTTTTTAAAATGTTTAGATCGACTTATTTCAATCTATTTGAACGTGTATGTTGGATGTTGATAGACAAGCGTATAGATAAATAAAAGCTAAGATAAAGAGTAAGAAGCACAAAACCAGAACGTGAGCATTTATAGTGGTTCGGCTACAAGGACACCTTCTTTGCCCTACTCCACTCCCCGAGTCACCTACTCGAGAGTTCGTAATCACTACACAACATAAACTCCTTGTGGCGGAGAAGCCTTCACAACGTCTCCTACTCTTTATCCGGTACAAGGCTAGACACCGGGTTCTTCCACGAGGTAGAACCAAACTTATCACTACGTCGCCTACACTTTATCCGGTACAAGGCTAAATACCGAGCTCCATTTACAAAGGTGGAACTACTACCCAACACTACACAACTCCTATCCCAAAGGAGATCTACTCCTTATGACAACATCAACAAGGATATCAATATCCTTTGACCCAATACAAGTCTATCTTGTATATCGACACACCATATCGAATGTACACCTTAGGCACCTTTCACTAATGCCTTTGACTCGACTTCTAGGCACCCTTCACTAATGCCTTGTGACTTGAATTCTAGGCACCCTTCACTAATGCCTTCAACACGGACTTTCGGCACCTTTCACTAACGCCTTTACTTTGACTCTTCGACACTTTTCACTAATGTCGTCGTCTTGACCCTTTAGACATCTTTCACCTATGTCTTCGTCACTACACTTCTAATGAGAAAGAAAAGAACTCTCAATAAGATACCAATAGTAGTCTTGATGATGACAAAGCTAGGCAACCCATGGACTTGAGCTTGCTCGACTTCAAGAGGTGGTAATCTCTCCTTTAAGAGGAACCTAGAGAATCACACAAATACAAAACTACATAGAAAGATCACTTGGATCTGTGGTTAGAGGGTTTACAACATAAAGAGAAAATATGAGTGAAATGGGTGAGTTACAATGAAGAAATGGCTCACTATTTATAGACAAACTATTGCTACTGTTCCACGGATCCTTTACTTGTGGGATCCGTCCAGTGTAAACTAGGGGAACCGTGGGACGCTCCTCTTTGCCCATGGGTTTTGGGTCATGGGTCATGGGTCATGGGTCCTAGACTTTGGACCATGGGTATCCAAGTAGATACAATGTATCTAGTAGGTACAATGCATCTAGTCCATGGGTCATGGGTTAACTCCATGGGTCATGGATAATATCCATTTATGACTTATGCATGATGTCATGCAATGGGTTATGGGTTATGCTCCATGAGTATGGATCATGGACTTTGGGTTATACCCAACTATATACAATGTATTTGGTCAATGGGTCAAATACTTAAACTTTTACCAATTATATTAGCCATTATAATACATACTAATTATGTATATATCTACCCAATATGTAAACACTAGTTGTTGTACATATGTATTACTCCCTCCGTCCCATATTAAGTGTCCACTATTTATATGCGCAAAGTTTTAGAAAATTCCACTAACTACACTCTCCACCAATCAAATATCATTTTCACCCACTAAAGTCTCATCTCATTGGTTGAAATATTCTATGGACACTTAATTTGGGACATCTAAAGATTCCATTGTGGACACTTAAATTGGGATGGAGGTAGTACTAAATCATGAAAACACTATTACTTGTTTAGTGTTTTATGTGAAAACGTAAGTGTGTTAGTAAACTATTGGCTCAAACTATTTATGTATTTTATTTGTTTCTTTAAAATGATCTTACGTTTGTTATCGACAAAACACTAGAAGATCGTAAAATATAAATAAACGTTTTTACGGCTTATTTGTATTAACAATCTCCCCCTTTTTGTTGATGACAAAACATAAGATTATTTTAAGGAAAAACTAAAATTCGTAAAAGTTTGAATTGGAGTTTTTACCCTCTTCTCCCCCCCCCCCCTTTTGTCGAAATAAAAAGAGCGTCGAAAAGAAACTAACACCTTGTTTTAAGAAAAACATGTGAAAGAAAGAATTATGAAAAATAAAGAGTAAGTGAGGAGAGGTATTCTCGACTTAGCTCCCCCTTGACGAGTCCATCCCTTTGTGAGGGCGTCAAGTAAGAAGAAATACTAAACTAGTGCATTGCAACTATGTTTGCAAATGGTTCCGTCTTTGTGACGAATATGCTCCCCCTTGATGATTGCAACTTTGCAAGGAGGACGTCATGTAATGTAATCCTAATGTGAATTTGCAAATGATTTTGCAATGTATCGCTTTGACACGAAACTCCCCCTAGCTTAGGGTGTCAAAGTCCTCATGTGTATATTGAAAATCTACAAAACAAAGGTTAGAAAACAAGTATATAATGCATAATTTCCTGCAAATAAGACTCAAGTTAGTAGTAAACAAGTCTTCTGTTGCACGGATCCCACGGTTCCCTCTTTGGAGGGATCGGTCTAGGAAAAACTGAGGGATCCGTTTGTCTGAAAGTTTAAGACAGCAATGGTGATGTGAAAAAATGATGTCAACATCAAAATGAGATATGTATTGAGGCACCAAACATATACTCAAGAAAATATGGCATAAAACATGTAATTTCATTCAATAAAAATATGAGAAATGATCTATAAATCTCTAAAACTAAGAGAATGATTTAAACATGAAATATGATTCCTAAACTATCTAAGTTAAGCTTAAGACTAGGACACCACTTGAATCCTTAAGCTCACGGTTGTTTAGGTTTTTTGACCTCATCAAAACGTTCGAGGAGGTGATAAAACATGAAACGTTGCTCTTCACGTAGTTCATGTATCAAGCCTTCAACGTGTTGACAATGATAGCAATCTTTGTCATGGCTCGGAAAAGGTGGTGGTAGGAATGGAGTGGCTTGATGTGGAGGATCAAGTGAAGAGGGTTGAGGATCCTCAAAAGAAGGATGGATTGGCGGAGGCACATTCGATGATGGCTCAACAAAGGATGATGGTAGAGGTAGAGAGGTGTCAACTTCCATGTGGTCGGGTGGTTGACTTTGATGATTCCTCATAATCTAAAATAGACCATTTGAGGGAAATGGAGAAAAAGATACCAGTGCAAGTGTTGATTCAACACTTTGGTTTTGTTGCACAATCTTGTCTATAGAAGAGAGTGTTGGCAATGGTGGAGGATGGTATGGCCTAGGAGGTAAGTCCTCTAAGTTGTAGAGATGTGAAGATGAATGTGAAGTGGTAAATGATATGGCTGTAGGCACCAAAGGTGATGGTTGGGTGGAAATGGGTGTGTTTGGTTTAGGAGGAATTGTGGTGTTTAGTGATGATATTTTTGTGGGAGCAATTCTTTTGGGGATTGGTTTGATTGGTTGAGTTGGTAGAGGAGAAATCCTAGCATTTGTGGATTTAACGGGAGATGATTCGGTTGAGGAAATTTCGTGTACAACACGAGCAAGTTTCTTGGGTGGTCCTTTGGTGGATGATTTAGCACTAGGAGCTTTCCTCATGATGAAATGACTAAAGATTAGTGATGTAAAGGTTTCTAAATGCTGAGAATAAAGTTGAAGTAGCTGACTAAGAAGTTCTAACAAGATGAATTATAAAAGGAAGGATTTGGGAAGTGCATTAAAGACTTAAACCACTAAGATCATTTGAAATGTGATGATTTGCATGCACAAGGGTCAACTACAGATTTGCACTGATCTAGGAGTTTAATTAAGACAAAATGGAGTGTTCAAGTTAGCAAGGAGAGCTTGAAATGATTGTTTTAGCTAGGATTTGCTGAATCTGCCAGCCGGTTCCCACGGTTCCCTCCAATGAGGGATCCGTCTAGGCTAATCCTAGGGATCCGGCTATCAGCAGTCAAGAAAAGAAGAAAATGATGTTTGTAGAGTCTAGTACCTATAAATCTTGAGTGTCTCAGTCTTCTTAAGTGTTTTAAATGAAATATGACTTAAATGATCAAGGGTAATGAGTAATGGTAGCTAATGATTGCCTTTCATGGAAGGAAAATGGGACTTTATGACCACCAATGGATGATCAATGATGACACTAGGAGATTTGAGAGTGTCAAGTGATGTTAAATGACCCTAGAGATCCGATGGAAACTTGGGATAAAATTTAAAAATTCCTTAAAAATTATAAGAATTGAAAAGCTAGTTTTTGACCCATTTTGAGGTAGAGATGACTAAAATCAATTTGCTAAAATTGAGAGATTTATAAAACTAGATTTGTTGACATGTGAGAGATGATGTGTAAGTATAGGAGCGGAAGGATGATGAGTTTTGGTGAAATGATAAATTGAAAAGCACTTTGAGTGTGATCCTAAATGAGCTATGAGTGAGTGTGAAGCTTACTGAGCTTGAGCAAGACTTAAGTGGTCCTAAGACATTATGTTAAGCTAGTGTGAAGTAATCTAAGGACATGGTTTGATGTATAAAGTCAGCAACTGCATTTCTGTTTTCCCGGATCCCACGGTTCCCTAAGTGGAGGGATCCGTCTAGTACAGAGTGAGGGATCCGTCTCCTGCTAGACAGTACCTTCACAGAAGGTATGCAAAAGTTGCACAAGGTATCGTATTTCAAAGCTAGTGTTTTCTAAGTTTGAACAACTATATAAACGAGGCATCAAACGTAAAATGTTTTATTTTATGAGAAAGATCACATTACAATGATAAAACATGAAATCTAAGGATTGAGCCTATTTGGAAAGGAAACTAAGTTTCTTGAGCATTTTTGCTAGATGGATCATCAAATGGATGATGAGTATTTGCCGATTCAGGGATGAAGAAAGACTTGATGAGAGATGTGTTTAGAGGTTCCATCATCTTATTCACGAGTACGTACAACGGACTTTGAAATTGAGGGTGGAAGTACATGATGTGATGATAAAGGCATGTCAGGAACATTCCATAAGGGATTAGTTTGTTCTTGTTAACTTGAAGATTTTCAATTCGCCTTGCGAAGAAATAGGCGAGGTTGTATGGTTGTTGTGTTAGCAAACAATACATTATGTGAGCACAACAAGCGGGAAGGATTTCTCGATTTCCCCTAAAACTCCAAACATTTTCACGTAGGATGACTGTGAGAGGTTTAAACTCATCTCGGATATCACGTGTTTAGATTATGTTTGGATCAGAGTAATAGGGTCGAGGTTTGCATAACATGCGAGTCAAGTCTTGAGGGGAAGGTATGTGTGAGCAATATGGACTATTTTCTTCACGATGGTTGAAGAGAGAGTCAAGAGACCACTCTTCAGTGAAGGCACATTCTCCATGATTTGGAATTCGGAGAATGTGAGCAAATTTCCCAAGGGTTAAAACAAACATTTGGTTTTTGATCCAAAACCAAAGAGATAGATATCGATCCTCGTTACGAACGAGTTCAACTTGACGGAAGAATTCCAATACAAACCTTGGACAGATTTTCTCGTTAATTCCGAGAAGGCCTTCTAGTCCTATGGTTCGGAAAGAGGTATTGATACCTTCTTTGTATAGTAGAGGTGTGTCGACAATACGTCCTTCATGGAAGTGACGAGTTTTGAGATTATTGAACCCACGGATATGATTGCCAGGTATGTTGGGCTCAAGAGAAATGTTAGGAATGTGGACATAAGTGAGTGAAAAGTCGAACTCATGACGAGACCTATGGAAGTGAAAAGTTAATGAGACGCATTAAAGCAAAAGGATGATCACCTAACGTTTTTACTAGATTTCTATTAACAATGACAATTAACTCACTTATTATTTAACATTCTAGTGGGATATTTCTTTTTAAGATGAAAATGTGGTTTTTATGTTGCATGAGAATCTGTTTCCCAGTTCCACGGTTCCCTCCCAAGAGGGATCCGGCTAGTTGAACTAGATCCGTGGATCTGTAGTGACAGAAAAAGGATTTTGACGAAAAATAGATTTTTACATCTTATAGGTTTATGAAAAGAAATGTATTTTAGCCAATATTTACTTGGTTAAGCATGCATTGTAGGTTTCTAAGGTATCTCAAAGCCAAATGTACGAAATACAAAAAGTAGAAGAAATGACAAACACATTATGAAAAATAAACTAGATAAATTAAAACATTAGTAATATTTCATTTCAATGCTAAGAATGATACAAAGGATTGGGTATATAACACCAATATATATTAACAACACAAAGTACATGTCTCCATGAGAAAACTTGATTATGGGGTACACGAGAGCAATGAGTGTCAAGACGATGATCACGAAGGCGATGTAAACCATGATGATGAAGTTCTTCCTTGGTTTTGATTTGAGATGAGATTAGATGAGAAGGAAGAAGAAGTTTGAATGAGAGGCAATTTTTGAAAGTGGAAGATTTGAAAAATGAGGGTTTGGTGGAGTTAGACGAGCGGAGGAGGTTTTTATAGGGAAGGAGGAATTTTTGAGATTTATGTTTTGTTTTATTATTAGAAAGATTTGATTTTTGGATTAAGTAAAATAAGACACATGTTAATAAAGCTAGACTATATACGGAAGAGTAACACGTATGCAAGAAAAGTTTCTTAACGAAGCTATGAGTAATATGTGAAAAAGAATCATACAAGTTCCTATGAAAGCATATTTAATCTTAAGCTAATGTTATTTAGAGATAAGTAGGAAGTCATACCTCTAATGCAATTATGAGTATCTTTCTTTTGACAAGAAAAATGTCAATAGACAACTCCGGTTCCTTCGTGATTAAGATACCTTCTTAGGGAAGGTAATCTTGTTACCAAGCAATTCCTATGGCTTGATAAACATGAGCTTTAACTAAGCAAAATGACAAGGAAGGTTAGTGAAATTTAGTAAAATAAAATAAGAGAGAGAAAAAATTGTTGTCATCTAATCAACATCCTACAAAATTGTTTTTAAGACATAGTGTTTATTTTTGTAAAAGACCTTCTTTGTATTTTTCAATTATACACGGATCGTATCAGGTTTTTAAAGTACAACATACTCTAAGAAACTTGGTAACGAAGCTCTGGTACCAATTGTGGAAAACTAGAAGGGGGGTTGAATAGTTTTACCTATTAAAACTTCGTTTTAAAATATTTAGATCGACTTATGTCAATCTATTTGAACGTGTGTGTCGGATGTTGATAGACAAGCGTATAGATAAATAAAAGCTAAGATAAAGAGTAAGAAGCACAAACCCACAACGCGAGTAATTATAGTGGTTCGGCTACAAGGACACCTTCCTTGCCCTACTCTACTCCCAGAGTCACCTACTCGAGAGTTCGTAATCACTACACAACACAAACTCCTTGTGGCGGAGAAGTCATCACAACGTCGCCTACTCTTTATCCGGTACAAGGCTAGACACCGGGTTCTTCCACGAGGTAGAACCAAACCTATCACTACGTCGCCTACACTTTATCCGATACAAGGCTAGATACCGAGTTCCATTTACAAAGGTGGAACTACTACCCAACACTACACAACTCCTATCCCAAAGGAGATCTACTCCTTATGACAACATCAACAAGGATATCAATATCCTTTGACCCAATACAAATCTATCTTGTACATCGACACACCATATCGAATGTACACCTTAGGTACCTTTCACTAATGCCTTTGACTCGACTTCTAGGCACCCTTTACTAATGCCTTGTGACTTGACTTCTAGGCACCCTTCACTAATGCCTTCAACACGGACTTTCGGCACCTTTCACTAATGCCTTTACTTTGACTCTTCGACACTTTTCACTAATGTCATCGTCTTGACCCTTTAGACATCTTTCACCTATGTCTTCGACACTACACTTCTAATGAGAAAGAAAATAACTCTCCAGAAGATACCAATAGTAGTCTTGATGATGACGAAGCTAGACAACCCATGGACTTGAGCTTGCTCGACTTCAAGAGGTGGTGATCCCGCCTTTAAGAGGAACGTAGAGAATCACACAAACACAAAACTGTTAATACAAATAAGCCGTAAAAACGTTTATTTATATTTTACGATCTTCTAATATTTTGTCGATAACAAACGTAAAATCATTTTAACGAAACAAATAAAATACGTAAATGGTTTGAACTAATAGTTTCTAACATATTCACATTTTCACATAAAACACTAAGACAAGTATAAGTGATTTTATGATTTAGTAATACATATGTATAACAACTAGTGTTTATATATTTGGGTAAAATATACACATAACTAGTATGTAGTATATTGGGTAATATAAATGGGTAGAAACTTAAGTATCACAACCCATTGGGCAAATACATTGAATGTAGTTGGGTATAACCCAAAGCCCATAACCCATGGATCTTGACCCATAACCCATTGCATGACATCATGCTTATATCATACATGGATTATATCCATAACCCATGGATCAACCCATACCCAAGTGACTAAGTGCATTGCACTCAAAGATACATTGTATCTAGCCAAAGATCCATGGTTCACATGACCCATGACCCATAACCAAAATACCCATGGGCAAAGAGGAGCGTTCCACGGATCCCTAGCTTTGTGCTAGCCGGATCCCTTGTGGTAGGGATCCGTGGGATCCGAGGAACAGTAGGATTTTTCCTCTATAAATAGTGAGCCATTTCTTCATTATTTCTTACCCCTTTCTAACACACTTTCTCCCTGAGTTAAAAACTCACTAACCTCAGATCCAAGAGATCTATGTTTGTAGTTTTGTTTTTGTATGATCTTTTAGGTTCCTCTTAAAGGCAAGATCACCACCTTTGAAGTCGAGCAAGCTCAAGTCCATGAGTTGCCATGCTTCCTCATCATCAAGGCTACTGAAGTCTTCTTGTTGATGATTCCTTTTTTTCTTCAAAGAAGTGTAGTGTTGAAGACATTAGTGAAAGATGTCTCAAGTGTCAAGACGAAGATATTAGTGAAGGGTATCTATCGTCTATAGGATAAGCATTTGTGGTAGGTGCTTAGAAGTCAAGACAAAGAAGCATTAGTGAAAGGTGCTTAGAAGTCAAGACAAAGAAGCATTAGTAAAATGTGCTTAGAAGTGAAGACACAAGACATTAGTGAAAGGTGTCTTGTAGATCTAGTCAAAGGCATTAGTGAAAGGTGCCTTAGATGTACATTCGATATGGTGTGTTTCGATGTACAAGATAGACTAGTATTAGATCCAAGGATATTGATATCCTTGATGATGTTGTAAAGGAGTAGATCTCCTTTGGGATTAGTCGTTGGTGTAGTGTGGTAGTAGTTCCTCCATTGCAATGGAACTAGGTGCTTAGCCTAGTACCTAATAAAGGGTAGGCGACGTTGTGAAGGTATAGTTCACCTTGGAGTGAAAGAACTAGGTACTTAGCCTAGTACCTTATAAAGGGTAGGCGACGTTGTGTAGGTGTGGTTCACCTTGGAGTGAAAGAACCCAGTGGTTAGCCTAGCACCGGAAAAAGGGTAGGCGACGTTGTGAAGGCTTCTCCGCCATAAGGAGATTGGTGTAGTGATTACGAACTCTCGAGTAGGTGACTCGGGGAGTGGAGTAGGGCAAGGAAGGTGTCCTTGTAGCCGAACCACTATAAATACTCGTGTTGTGGTTTTGTGCTTCTTACTCTTATCTTTTCATTACTTACCTTTATATGCTTGTTCATCAACATCCAACACACACATCCAAATAGATTGACATAAGTCGATCTAAATTGATTAAAAAGAAGTTTTAATTGGAAAAACTATTCAACCCCCCTTCTAGTTTTCCACAAAAACTACATAGAAAGATCACTTGGATCTGTGGTTAGAGAGTTTACAACATAAAGAGAAAATATGTGTGAAAGGGGTGAGTTACAATGAAGAAATAGCTCACTATTTATAGAAAAACTATTGCTACTGTTCCACGGATCCCACGGATCCCTTACTTGAGGGATCCGTCCAGTGTAAACTAGGGGAACCGTGGGACGCTCCTCTTTGCCCATGGGTTTTGGGTCTTGGCTCATGGGTCATGGGTCATGGGTCATGGGTCCTAGACTTTGGACCATGGGTGTCCAAGTAGATACAATGTATCTAGTAGGTACAATGCATCTTGTCCATGGGTCATGGGTTAACTCCATGGGTCATGGATAATATCCATTTATGACTTATGCATGATGTCATGCAATGGGTTATGGGTTATGCTCTATGGGTATGGATCATGGACTTTGGGTTATACCCAACTATATACAATGTATTTGGTCAATGGGTCAAATACTTAAACTTTTACCCATTATATTACCATTATAATACATACTAACTATGTATATATCTCCCCAATATGTAAACACTAGTTGTTGTACATATGTATTACTAAATCATGAAAACACTATTACCTGTTTAGTGTTTTATGTGAAAACGTAAGTGTGTTAGTAAACTATTGGCTCAAACTATTTACGTATTTTATTTGTTTCATTAAAATGATCTTACGTTTGTTATCGACAAAACACTAGAAGATTGTAAATAAATAAACGTTTTTACGGCTTATTTGTATTAACAGATTTTAACTCTGCCTCAATTGCGTCTTTCCATTTTGGCCAATCATTTCTATTTCTGCATTCTTGCATAGACGTTGGTTCTTGATCCTCATCATCTTCCATTATTACTAGCACTACATTATATGCAAATATATCGTTGGCGTTGATTTCATTTTGATTCCAAACTTTTCTAGACATAACATAGTTTATTGAGATCTCTTCATTTTCAGGTACTTGTGGTTCTTCTTGAACCAACATGTCTAGTGTCTCTTTAGGAGATCCTGACATTTCTTTTACCTCGATTATACCATCTTGAATATTTGCTCCCTTTTTCTTTCAAGGATTTTTATCTTTTGAACCGATTGGTCTACCACGTTTCAAACGTGCATTAGACTCATTGCGTATACGAGGCTGTCCTTCTTGGACATCAATTTTAACTGGAGCATTAACAGCTGGTATATGTGACTTTGCACTTTCTTTGGGTCAGTAAATGCGTCTGGTAATTGATTTGCTAATCTTTGTAAATGAATTATCTTTTGAACTTCCAATTCACATTCTTTAGTTCGAGGATCAAAATTACATAATGATAATTCTTTCCAACTTATCTCTTTTTCCAGCTGTCTTATCTCTCCCCCCCCCCCCCCCCCCAAATGTTGGAAACATTTCTCATCAAAATGACAATCAGCAAATCGAGCTGTAAATAGATCCCCCGTTGATGGTTCTAAGTACTTAATTATTGAAGGTGAGTCATGCCCAACATATATTCCCATCCTCCTTTGAGGTCTTTGTGTGTTGTGGTGGAGCAATTGGAACATATACCGCGCAACCAAAAATCCTTAGATAGGAAATATTTGGTTCCTGACCAAAAACCAACTGTAATGGGGAGTAAGTATGATAACTTGTTGGCCTGATGCGAATCAGTGTTGCTGCATGTAAAATAGCATGGCCCCAAGCAGAAACTGGTAATTTTGCTTTCATAATCATCGGCCTTGCAATCATCTGAATCCTCTTAATAAGTGATTCAGCTAGCCCATTTTGTGTATGGACATGAGCTACAGGATGTTCAACGTTTATCCCAATAGACATACAATAATCATTAAATGCTTGAGATGTGAACTCACCAGCATTGTCCAAATGAATTGTCTTAATTGGATAATCCGGAAAATGTGCTCTCAGTCTTATTAATTGTGCAAGTAACAGTGCAAACGCCAGATTGCGACTTGATAATAAGCACACATGTGACCATTTAGTTGATGCATCAATCAAAACCATAAAATACCTAAATGGTCCACAAGGTGGATGTATTGGTCCACATATACCCCTTGTATCCTTTCCAAGAAAATTAAGTGATTCATATTTCACTTTAGCTAGTTATGGACGTGTAATCAATTTTCCTTTTGAGCAAGCAACACATGTAATATCCTTACTTTGTAGGATTTTATCATTCTTCAAGGAATGCCCTTTGGAATTTTCAATGATTTTTCGCATCATTATTGACCCGGGATGTCCTAGCCGGTCATGCCGAACAATAAAATTCTCACGATCCATAAACTGATCGTTTATGATTACGTTTGATTCAATAGCACTAATATGAGTGTAGTATAAACCAGAGGAAAATGCGGGTAATTTTTCTAGTACATGCTTTTTACCCGAAATCATATTCGTAATGTGAAGGCACTCAACATGTCCTTCATTAACTGTCTCAACATGATATCCATTTTTACGAATATCTTTAAAGCTTAACAAGTTCCTTTGAGACATAGGGGTAAAATAATGCATTATCAAATTTAAATTGTGTTCTGCCCGGTAATAATATACTTGCTACGCCAAAACCTTTAATTAATTTGGCGCTACCAGATATAGTGCTAACATTTGATTCTTGTAATTTCAAATGTGAAAAATATTTTTCTTTCTTGAGAATTGTATGAGTAGTAGCACTATTCACAAAACATATATCTTCGTCATCAAGCATTATACGATCCATTTTCTAAAAACATATAAAATAACATTATACACTTTAAAAATGAGCATGTAACATGACATTATATTCATATACAAACAAGCTCATAAATAAACATTACGCTAAAAAAATTAGATACTATGAGATATCATATTTTATTCACAGTAATAGGGGAAAATTTTTTATCATTTACTTATTTTTATTTTCTGTTTAACCAACTCACTTAGGAGAGTTGGCCACCTTGGAGTCTTTAGGGGCTTTTGGGGGAGGAAAGTCTTGAGTTCAAATCCTGCAAGGGGTTTGAATGAGGGATTTTCCTTCAAGGTAGTCCTTTAATGAAGGGGTTTGGGCCTGGTAACCCCAGACTCGAATCTTGGAAAAGGCAAGGGTTTACCCCTATTAATTGTCGTGCCTTCGGGCGGATTAGTAGGAGGTTTTCCCCCCATCGGGTATTTGAAATAGGCATTTCCGCTTCGAGGGAGCTCTCAAGCGCGGATCCGGTTTAGACAACGTAGTCTAGACCTCCCGCTGTCGAACCGTGACACGAAGCACTCAAATAAGAAATTCACCTTTCAAAAAAAAAAACTACTGAAGGAAACAATAATTTAGGTAACTAATTTCTTTTATCCATAGATCATGTCCAGTTACGGTATAAACTATAGCATTTAATCAACCTTTTTTTCTTTTTAAAGAATGGGTATATACTACAGAACTATAAGCAATTATCAGTACGTTAAATAATGCATATAAAGAAAATTAATCCTAAAAAAACCATCTTTATAGAATTATAGCCATGAATAATTGGAATCCAAACATAAAAAGAACCTTAAGAAAAGGAAAAACACCTAAAGGAAGTTCCAAACAAAACACTTAAAGAAAAATCACTAATAAAACACCAATAAGAACACTATTCATGGCTTCAAAACTTCCATTTACTCATTTGGGAAGAAATCCCCAACATCCAAGTGGGCTACATCAGTAAATTCTTTATCATCATGGTTATCATTGGTGTCATTTTCATAGAAAAGATTTGCTTCTACCCCGCTTCCCTTGTTCTTAATAGATTTTTGATAAAGGTCAACTAGATGCTTCGGTGTATGGCATAGTTTCGCCTAATGATTAAAACTTCCACACCGATAGCATGCATTCGCTATCAAGGCTGCTTTATCTTTTCCACTTCCTTCATGCTTATTTATTTTTCCTTTATCCTGCCACTTCTTGTGGCCATTTGTGTTTTTAAATTGAACACCATGATTAACAGCATGATAATTACCTCTACCAGTTCCATGCCCTTGACCACGACCACGGAAACGATTATAACTTCGTCCACGACCTCGTCCACGGTCATAACCACGACCACGACCACCACTATGATCATTATGAGTTGCCATATTCACTTCTCTTAAAGGAGCGGTACCAGTTGGACGACTTTCATGATTTTTCATTAGAAGCTCATTATTTTGTTCGGCCACAAGCAAGCATGAAATTAGGTCACAATATTTTATGAAACCTTTGGCTCGATATTGCTGTTGCAATAGTATATTAGAAGTATGGACTGTGGAGAGTTTTTTCCAACATTTCAGCATCACTTATTGATTCCCCACATAACAGTAAGGTGGAGGTAATGCGATGCATGGCCGAGTTAAACTCACTCACTGTTTTGAAATCTTGTAGTCTTAAGTGAGTCCATTCATATCGTGCCCTAGGCAAGATAACAGTTTTCTGGTGGTCATATCGATCCTTTAACTTATTCCAAAGGGCTAGTGGATCTTTCACTGTGAGGTACTCAGTTTTTAAGTCCACATGGAGGTGATGTCGCAAAAACATCAAAATGCCTGAGCCTTTTGCATAGCAGTTGTTTCTTTGTCTGCTTGGATTGTATCCCCAAGCCCATGTGCATCCAAGTATGTCTCGGCTTCCAACCCCCAAGACAAGTAATTTTTCCACTTATGTCTAAAGCCACAATAGTAAGATTTGCAAGTTTTTGCTCCATGATAAATACCGGTAATCGAGAGAAAGAAAAAGAATATAGAGCGTGCTGATAACGCGTTATGAACAAGAATTGAGGGAATTCTTTTTATTGATAATAATGTAGGAGATACAAATGGTATATATATATAGATGAATATTAGGGTAAAAACCCTAATAGCTAATTGGGCCATGGGCCGCTTATGAGTTATATGGACATCCACAAATAATTATTCGTAACAATAACACCTTATAAAACTTAAGAAGACCATCATAACTTGTTGGTTTAGGGGATGTTTGGGATCGTTGATTTAAGGTGGTTATCAGGTTAAAAAAGTAAGCAGATTAAAAAATATCAGGTTAAAAAATAAAGGGAGCTGATATATTCACGGATCACTTTTATAGATCCACGGAAATTAAGAGGAAATTTACACTAATACCGTTGCAGTACATCCACCTACTTTCTGTCTTTCACTGCATCGCTTCTCTTCCTAATATTTTTGCACCGCCACATTTTACATAATGGCTGCCTATTTTCATTGTCTAGTACTCACTTGCGACGCTTATTGCGTTATCAGTAACATTGCAATCAAATTGATAGGTGTATTAGCCATCACATATCGATATGGACTTGTTTAATAATATTGACAGAATTATATAAGAACTTCATACCTGCAAAACTACAACTGACGTTTAAAATAGAGATCTTAGGTTTATGGGTGTGATCGATACCTGTTAAAAATCAATCTGAAGTGCCAAAATTCTAACGTACCAAAAACCGAACAGGAACCGAAAGAAACTGTAATAGATATTCGAAACCAAACCGTTTGAAAAATCAGCAAAATCATAAAGGAAAACACCCCTACAAGATGATTATATGTATTGCTGATGTTTGTTTTGTCAAACGGGTTGGTAATGAACTAATGATACATGTATGCGATTGTGTAAATTGAATAGCGGATTTGTACATGACCCATTCTCATGAATGCAAATTTATTGTACGTTTTAGTAATCATAACCTATTTGTGGATCTTAACTAGTTACGGGAATATGATTGTGATTAATTACAAGCTGATTTTTGGATTTTAGGCTCAACAGTTTGTCAGTAATATTAAAGTTTAATAAAAAGCAGGAACTGAAGTTACGTGAACAAGAATTGCAGTGAAAAATAGGTGGATATATTGCAAGGGTATTAATGTAAATTACTTTCATCTTCCGTGGATTTATAAAATTTGATCGTGAATTTATCATCTCCCAAAAATAAAACATGTACTAACTACTAACCTAACAAAATTAGTGGACATTTAATACGAGTTTAAAAGAGGTCAAAGGTATAAGTGGAAGTCAACTGATGAATCAATTTGCTATTAAATAGTAAGTGACGTCATAAATTGCGACAGTTTCACATGGAAGCAAAAACGGTTTTGTCAAATTCTTGAGTAACTTATATTAACCTGAAATGTGATCGGTATAAATTCTACTAACATTATCTGAAATTCAATACAACAACAAATTCCGTATTCCCGTTTTATCGTTTGTATCAAATCTGATCATTTAGAATTGAGGTTCATACGATACATATAAAGTAAGTCTATCACTAGCTCAATCTCTTTTACTTTTATGACTAAGTTGTAAGAAAATTTACATTAAAGATATAGAATAACATTCTTGAGATCGCTTATATGAACTAATAGAAGTATGTATCTTTTTTCTAACTGATGTGATTCTTTTAGTAGATGAATTCCCCACATTTTAGAAAACTAGGCGAGTACTCGCGCCTAGCGGCAGCGGTTCCCTAGCGTCAAATAATTAATGATTTGTGATATTGTGGTGAGTGTTTTGTGTAATTTATTGGTTTTGATGTATGTCCAAATTAATTTAAGAGTTAATTACATAAATGGTCCCTGTGGTTTGTCGGGTATTACGGATTTGGTCCCTATACTTTTTTTTTGCGGATCTCGTCCCCATGGTTATGACCCGTAACGGGTTTGGTCCCTTGACCAGGATTTCTGTTAGTTTGACCGTAAAATGGTATCACATGACTGTCACATGATGGGCATTTTGGTAACTCCCTACTTGGCGCTCTTTTTATCACTATAAAGGGTTTTTGTTCCATCAGTGATATCACAATTCATCCCTAGGGTTACACACCCAACCTAATCACTGAGAAAACATTCAAAGCACCATACCCATCATCTCCCCTCAATTGTTAATGAAACCATAGGGTTACTGATACTAAAATCAATATTAACATTTAAAGGAAACGATTTCGCAAACCATGTTGTGTGAGTGGAGGGTGCGTAAGAAGGGGGCAAAATCAGACCAGTAGCATGATTATAGTAAGTGTTTATACAACCCTTTTAGGTTCTTCATCTGTCATAATCTTCTTTTTGTGGTATATAACACTAATTATTCTCTTTTAATGAACAGGTAAGTTCCCAACTGTGTTTTGTCTCAAGATAAACAATGGAGGTGCATTCACAAGTCCTCCTAACATTCAGTATAAGGGTGGTAAGGTAAACTGGATAGACACTATTGATAGTGATGAGTTTTCTGTTAATGAGGTGCATTTAATGATGAAAGAATTAGGTTATGAAAATGTTTGTATGGACTATTATTATAAGGAACCTGGAAATGAATTAGCTAATGGTCTTAGGAAAGTAGCTACTGATAAAGATGTGTTGGACATGATAAAACATGTTGGTAAGTATAAGGTGATTGATTTGTATGTTGACCACTCTGTTCCACAAGTCCCTATGGTTTTAGATAATGCTCATGTATTAGGATTGAATAATGAAGCTAATACTGATGATTTAGTGGACACTGATATAGATGATGTAATGGATGATGTAAGTGAGGATGAGTGGTTGAAGAATTGCTTAAGTAAGGTGGGTAGAATGAAAAAGGATGTAGGGCAGTCAAGTAGGAAATTAGACAATGTAGATGAAGTTAGTGGGAATGGTAAGTCTGTGAATGAACAATGTAGGAAATTAGACAATGTAGGGCAGTCCAAGTCTGCTGGTGCAAAGAGGATGTATGTAGATGTTGAAGTAACTGAACATGAAAGGGATAAGTTTAGTGGTGATGAAGGATCTGCACATAGTGAAAATGCTGCATATAGTTATGGGTCAGAAAGTGGAGATGAGTCAGAGAGTGGAGATGGGTCAAATAGTGATGGGTCAGACAGTGATTTCATAGTTGATGAAGAGAATATGTTACATGATGTAGAGGTAGATATGCAAGAATTTAGGAGTAACATAGATGATAATGTTGAATGGGTGGGTTGTAATGAGATTGTAGATGTTAATGAGGAGACTGAGAACATTGGTGATCAGGAAGAAGATGTTGTTCATCTGGAGTTTGATAGTGGTACTGACTCTGAGGGTGAGGGTGTGAGAAATAAGGCATTGAAGACATTGGCCAAAGTGAATAAAGCAAAAGATGGACAGATTTGGAAAGAGAACTTTTACATAGGACAGACATTTGGTAGTAGTAAGCTTATTAAAGAGATGATAACTAGGGTGTCTGTTGAGCAAAGAAGAGAAATTTTTTTGAAGAAGAATGATAAACTTAGAGTTAGGGCCATATGCAGGGGACAGTTACCAGTTTTTTCTAAAACTGATGGGCTAGTTGTTGGGCCAAGTGATGGGCTAAGTGATGAGCCTAGTGGGTCTGCAGGTTGTAAGAAAGGGTCAAATAATAAAGGGTCAAATAAGAAAGGGCCAAAAGATTGTTCAAGTGTTGATGAGAAAGGGCCAAAAGATGGGGCAAGTTGCCCTTGGTATTTGCAGTGTTCCAAGTTACCAGGCCAATTAACTTGGCAAGTTAAAGCATTTAATGACAACCACAAATGCATACAGTCAAGGAATATTAAAATGTCACACCCTCGCCGGAGGCGGAAATACGAGGTGTAACGGAAGGGAACATAAGCACAAGATAATAGAACATACCAACGTTAAGATTTAAAAAGAAATAGTACTCCATTACAACACTAGTTTAGCCGTCATCGGCAAATATATTACAAAGTTTAGATTCCAAAATATAGAGTTTTATTACATAACGACTTGTAGCGACAAGTGAAAACTTCGTTATGCAAGACTTGATAGAAAAGCTTACTAACGATCACCTGAAATGCATGAGAGAAAAACGGGTCAACTATGAAAATAGTTGGTGAGTAAACACGTTTAGCAAAATAAGAAATCTCGTAAGAAATATTTAAAGCTTTCGGTCAACGAAAATAGTCCACAAAGCAAAGGCATTGTGTATCCACTCAGTTCCAAGTTCCGCCCATACAAAACTTGCAACCTGTGTGTACACAACCCATTGCACAAAAATATGGTGCGTCAAGTAGTCAATTATAAGCGGTCATAATAGTTCACAATATAGCACCACGTATATAATAATTCAGGGATGCTCCGAACATGGGAGACTTTGCACTGCTCCAACAAGGGAGACTCCTTTGTCACTCGACCACCTAGGCGAGAATTATTGAGAACGCTCCACCAATAAGGCGAGACTTTGCACGCTCCACCCATAAGGCGAGACTTAGAACGCTCCACCGATACGGCGAGACTTTGGGTCAAGAACGCTCCACCAAAACGGCGAGACTTTTTGGTCATAACACGTACGGTTCAATATATTCAAACAAGGCATACTTTCGTAATTAAGTTCAAGGATTGATTCGAGTTCACAAGTTCTAGTCAAAAGAGTTCACAATTGTAAAGATCAATTTAATTCAAGTATGGTTCATGCATTCAGCCCCAAAATATAGTAAAACGGTAAAAAGGGGATGTGATTACTCACTTGATAAACTAGTATGATGACAAGAGTGAGTACACCGAGGTATAATGTGAAACTTTAATCTGGACCTATTACGAATGATATGATACGTAATGAGTTATGATGTAATGTTATGCATGCATTTCGTATGTTATTTATACCATTTGTGAGTTTTGAAAATAATACTTATCGTCGAAAAATACTCTTTTGACGTCTTGACCATTCAAAAATGACTTTACAAGTTTTTACGTCAAAATGTCATCCTACAATGGTTTTATAATGATTTATAGTGAAATTTTCACTTTTCGTCGTAAAACAATGTCGTCGGAAATTTCTTGAAAGTGACAAAAATGGCTTCGAAAAACTAGTCGTAAAATGGTGTACGTCGCACGTTAGGAAACGAACTCGACGGTTTTGGAAAGTTTGTATCAAAATCTAAAAGTTTCAGTTCATGAGTTTTCGTCATAAAGGTCTCGAACATAAAGATAATAAAGGTTAAAGATAGTGATTTTGTCCAAATGTTGTGTAAAAAGTGAGTTTCGGCAAAGTTTAAGCAACCGTAAATAATTTATTACAACTCCGCTATACAAACGGTTGGTCGTTTTGGAAAATATGCTTGGTGATCTCGATTTTATTAAAAGACATCTCGTTACAAAAGTTCTACGTCTACGTTAAACATAGCCTTCAACATGGTCGTTTTGTTTACCGTAACACTCGGCAAATAAAAATAATATAGTTTTTCTAAAAGTAAAGTTACGGCAACTTCATAAAAACGTGTATATTTTAGTCGTTACAAATCCGTTTTCTACGTATTATACGTCCTTAGCTTCGTATCAAAGTATACTAATATATTTTTGACAAGTCGAAATAATTTGTGAAGCTTAAGGCTCGTTTTTGACTCGTGCAAACCAAAAACACTTTGCTGAAATTTCAGAAAATATATATTTCGTCGTTAAACTTGAAAAATTCATAACTTCTTCGTTATAACTCCGTTTTAATCCGTTCAAGCGGCCACGGATTCGTTTTAAAGTATATTTTCTAAATATCAAGGCCAAAAATTCGTGCCTACAGTCGGATTTTCCAGAAAAACAAAACAAGGACAGACCACTTTTATATACTTGTCGAAAATAGTTTTTCTCGTACTAAACCTATTCCAATCCCTTCAAATCAACTCCAAAGCTAATCTAATCCTACCATACACCTTCTTAGGGTGTCATGGGTTCCTAAACATCATCAAGACCAACATATACCAAGGGAATAATTATAGGATGACCTTTATATATATAACTCTAAAATCAATGGAAAAATGGCATAAACAACACAAGTCTTGCATGTTTGCTCCAAAAATGAAGAGATACTTATGAAATGAAAAGGAAACATGAAAAATGTAAATGATATGCTTACAAGTTAATATGATGAGGTGCAAAGAACCAAGGTTAGCCTAAACACTCTAGGTTTTTATTTCAAAACCTTATAAAGAGTGTTAACTAGATTGTGTTTATGCTTGAGTTTGAAAGATTTTTGATGATCCCTTTGCTACACCCTTGAAGAACCGGTTGAAGAGAGGAAAACAAAGAAGAGAGAAAAGTTTAACACTTGTAGAATTATTGAGTTGAAAATGAAGTGCATGAATGAGATAATGTACATATCTATACATTTGAAAATTTTACCACAACCATAAATGCCAACCCCTCCCCTTGGCCGGTTTTTAGGGGAGGGTGTTTCACAATTTTATATTTTTTTTTCTTCTTTTATAAACTTGTGTATAACTTGTCAAAAATGTGTAAGTAAGTTGTATAGTTAAATGTAACTTGTAAGGTAAATGGTAGTTTTTAGGTAAAAGAGATTTTTAATAGACCAAAATAGAATATAATGAGATAATAAAAATTGTAAAAATACATTCCTTATAAAAATTTTGAGTGATATAATAATTGTCGTAATAATATAACTTTAACGATTTATGTACAAAATAAATTTAGAACACTAGGTAAACTCAAAATATTATTTTTATAAACTAAATGTAAGTATAAAAATATATCGAGATCATTTTTGAAAGTAGCGGATTAAATATTCAAAATAATTACTCACGCGATAACGTTTATTTAATATAAAAATTTACGCGTTTAATGTGAAATGAAATGTCATGAATGAACTAATATGATGCAAATGATGCTAATGAAATGTAGACTAAACTTAGTCCATATGAAATGTTCGTGATGATATGATCATGAATTCGCCGCTAAACCATTAAGGTTACGCGAATTTGGAACACGCAAACCTAGTTTACGATAAATGATGAAATTGTGAGGCATGAATTGTTTTGAGAAATGACCAAAAATTGAGAATTGTGACATTCTTCCCATGTCGGAGGAATCACGTCCTCGTGATTCAATCGATGATACTATGGTTCGAACCTCGACAAGAGTTCTAAAAGTTCATGCTCGTACGAGCAGTCTAAATGATCATATCAATGCCCATGCGTACAGGTTCCCCATTCAACTAAGTACGTGCCCGTGATTAGATTTGATTGGGTAAACTTGCCCAATATCGAACGTAGCTCTCAAAAGACCTTTAGGTAGTCGATTCTAATTTAATCTCACAACTCATCAAACAAGAACTGTCATGAGATTAAACTAAACCGACTTGAGTAAACTTGTCTCTTAGCTTGATTTTCGCAACTCATCAAACAAGAACTGTCACTAGATCAAGCTAGGAAACAAGTTGTTAGAAAGGTAGGATTCAACATCCTTGAATGAAGTCTTTTGAAAGATTCGCTCGATATTCGATTTGCTTACACAATCAAATCAAATCAACAAAATATATAACAACTAAGGTCAATACCGATAGGTCTCAAATTAATCAAGGTCGTGAACGTGGTAAGAATTGGAAGGATGTTATGTACTCAAAATCATGTCGTACAGAAATAAGGTAGTCGTTCGAAAGAATGTACCCGTTAAGCGTTGCGGGCTTCCTCGGTACCCAGATAGAATGCTCGACCACGTGCGGGAGGAATTTCAATGTTCTGATCTTGTGGGCCTTCTATTGCCAATGCCAAGTTTGGACGATTTCCTCCTTGATTGGGAGTTCTTTTCAGCTTTGGACAGGTATTGCGAAGGTGATCTAAACTTCCACACTCGTAACATGCTTTTCTCTGTCCTTGATTCCCAGTTCTGTTTGAGCAATTTCGAGCGAAGTGGCCCGTCTGTCCACATTTGCCGCACCTTGGGCAGTCTCCTGAGTGATGATAATTACATCGAGTGCACAAAGGATGTGGACCTGCATATCCTCTGCGCTCCTGGGTGGTCGCCCCATAGTTCTGGGTTATTCGTTGCCTCTTGTTTTGTTGGTTCTGGTCTCGGTTTCCCTGGTGATCCTCCTGTCGCTTTCGTCCATTGTCGTTTGCTTTTGTTAGTTCTCCAGACCTGATCACATCATTTGTCAAGCGATACGCCATACTCACAGCGGCTTGCAGAGTGGTTGGGTTTGATGAGGTGACGTCCCTCCTAATTTCTGGTATCAATCCCCATATATATCGGTCAATCAACTTCTCCACAGTGGAAACCATGTGAGGAACCATCCTAGTTAATTCGTGGAAACGGATCGTGTACTTGTCAATCTCTACTCCAACCATCAAGTGATTCCAAAATTCCGCTTCCAACTTCTCGCACTTCATCTTTTCTGCAGTACTCATCAGTTAGTAGTTTCTTAAATGCTTTCCAAGATAACGCATTTCTGCCCTCTTCCTCTAGTCTGCAGTTGATTGTTCCACCAGGTCAAGGCTCGACCCTGTAGTAGACCAGCAGAGAACTCAACCTTGTTTCCTTCAGCACATTTCGTGATACTAAGTTTCGACTCAACATTCTCGAACCCGGTTAGCAGTCCAATGGCACCCTCAGTACCATGAAATTCCATTGGCTTGCATGTCATGAAAGTTTTGTAGCTGCATCCTTGACCAGCGTTTGAAGTACCTTCTCCGTTGTTGGTTCGTCTAGCATCGAGATGTGTTATAATTTGGGTGAGTAGATCCGCTATTCCAGCAGCGTTGTTTTCTGGATTGTCATTGTTGTTTGGGTTGCCGTTGTTGTTACCTCCTGAGCGTGTGTTTCTTGCAGCCATGATCCTACAGAGGACCAAAACATCGGGTTGAGCAAACGACATTCGAACGAAGTCAGATGGGGTGTAGAACGGTGGTAATGTGTGTTACAGTGAATCGAAATATGACAGGATCAGGGACATGCTATGTCTAACAAGTCGAAAGATGGAAAAGAGAAGATATGAACAAGGTACGGTAATGTAGACGTGAACGTAAAAACATGCTATGCATACCCACCCGACCAATGCAACTTCAGGTGACCAGACTCAAAAGACTCGACTAAACATGATTTAAAACTACTACTCTTATTATTGCATGGTTCTTCATAAATTAGACATAGTTGATCAGGCTATGTATAATTTATGATTAACGATGCAACGATAGGACTAGATGACTCGGATGATGTTCAATGTTTAATAAAAAAAAATTTCGGTTATAGCTGTGATTTTTATTTTTGAAAAATCGGCATTCTCTATAACCTTTGGCTCTGGTACCAATCTGTCACACCCTCGCCGGAGGCGGAAATACGAGGTGTAACGGAAGGGAACATAAGCACAAGATAATAGAACATACCAACGTTAAGATTTAAAAAGAAATAGTACTCCATTACAACACTAGTTTAGCCGTCATCGGCAAATATATTACAAAGTTTAGATTCCAAAATATTGAGTTTTATTACATAACGACTTGTAGCGACAAGTGAAAACTTCTTTATGCAAGACTTGATAGAAAAGCTTACTAACGATCACCTGAAATGCATGAGAGAAAAACGGGTCAACTATGAAAATAGTTGGTGAGTAAACACGTTTAGCAAAATAAGAAATCTCGTAAGAAATATTTAAAGCTTTCGGTCAACGAAAATAGTCCACAAAGCAAAGGCATTGTGTATCCACTCAGTTCCAAGTTCCGCCCATACAAAACTTGCAACCTGTGTGTACACAACCCATTGCACAAAAATATGGTGCGTCAAGTAGTCAATTATAAGCGGTCATAATAGTTCACAATATAGCACCACGTATATAATAATTCAGGGATGCTCCGAACATGGGAGACTTTGCACTGCTCCAACAAGGGAGACTCCTTTGTCACTCGACCACCTAGGCGAGAATTATTGAGAACGCTCCACCAATAAGGCGAGACTTTGCACGCTCCACCCATAAGGCGAGACTTAGAACGCTCCACCGATACGGCGAGACTTTGGGTCAAGAACGCTCCACCAAAACGGCGAGACTTTTTGGTCATAACACGTACGGTTCAATATATTCAAACAAGGCATACTTTCGTAATTAAGTTCAAGAATTGATTCGAGTTCACAAGTTCTAGTCAAAAGAGTTCACAATTGTAAAGATCAATTTAATTCAAGTATGGTTCATGCATTCAGCCCAAAAATATAGTAAAACGGTAAAAAGGGGATGTGATTACTCACATGATAAACTGGTATGATGACAAGAGTGAGTACACCGAGGTATAATGTGAAACTTTAATCTGGACCTATTACGAATGATATGATACGTAATGAGTTATGATGTAATGTTATGCATGCATTTCGGATGATATTTATACCATTTGTGAGTCTTGAAAATAATACTTATCGTCGAAAAAATACTCTTTTGACGTCTTGACCATTCAAAATGACTTTACAAGTATTTACGTCAAAATGTCATCCTACAATGGTTTTATAATGATTTATAGTGAAATTTTCACTTTTCGTCGTAAAACAATGTCGTCGGAAATTTCTTGAAAGTGACAAAAATGGCTTTGAAAAACTAGTCGTAAAATGGTGTACGTCGCACGTTAGGAAACGAACTCGACGGTTTTGGAAAGTTTGTATCAAAATCTAAAAGTTTCAGTTCATGAGTTTTCGTCATAAAGGTCTCGAACATAAAGATAATAAAGGTTAAAGATAGTGATTTTGTCCAAATGTTGTGTAAAAAGTGAGTTTCGGCAAAGTTTAAGCAACCGTAAATAATTTACTACAACTCCGCTATACAAACGGTTTGTCGTTTTGGAAAATATGCTTGGTGATCTCGATTTTATTAAAAGACATCTCGTTACAAAAAGTTCTACGTCTACGTTAAACATAGCCTTCAACATGGTCGTTTTGTTTACCGTAACACTCGGCAAATAAAAATAATATAGTTTTTCTAAAAGTAAAGTTACGGCAACTTCATAAAAACGTGTATATTTTAGTCGTTACAAATCCGTTTTCTACGTATTATATGTCCTTAGCTTGGTATCAAAGTATACTAATATATTTTTGATAAGTCGAAATAATTTGTGAAGCTTAAGGCTCGTTTTTGACTCGTGCAAACCAAAAACACTTTGCTGAAATTTCAGAAAATATATATTTCGTCGTCAAACTTGAAAAATTCATAACTTCTTCGTTATAACTCCGTTTTAATCCGTTCAAGCGGCCACGGATTCGTTTTAAAGTATATTTTCTAAATATCAAGGCCAAAAATTCGTGCCTACAGTCGGATTTTCCAGAAAAACAAAACAAGGACAGACCACTTTTATATACTTGTCGAAAATAGTTTTTCTCGTACTAAACCTATTCCAATCCCTTCAAATCAACTCCAAAGCTATTCTAATCCTACCATACACCTTCTTAGGGTGTCATGGGTTCCTAAACATCATCAAGACCAACATATACCAAGGGGATAATTATAGGATGACCTTTATATATATAACTCTAAAATCAATGGAAAAATGGCATAAACAACACAAGTCTTGCATGTTTGCTCCAAAAATGAAGAGATACTTATGAAATGAAAAGGAGATATGAAAAATATAAATGATATGCTTACAAGTTAATATGATGAGGTGCAAAGAACCAAGGTTAGCCTAAACACTCTAGGTTTTTATTTCAAAACCTTATAAAGAGTGTTAACTAGATTGTGTTTATGCTTGAGTTTGAAAGATTTTTGATGATCCCTTTGCTACACCCTTGAAGAACCGGTTGAAGAGAGGAAAACAAAGAAGAGAGAAAAGTTTAACACTTGTAGAATTATTGAGTTGAAAATGAAGTGCATGAATGAGATAATGTACATATCTATACATTTGAAAATTTTACCACAACCATAAATGCCAACCCCTCCCCTTGGCCGGTTTTTAGGGGAGGGTGTTTCACAATTTTATATTTTTTTTTCTTCTTTTATAAACTTGTGTATAACTTGTCAAAAATGTGTAAGTAAGTTGTATAGTTAAATGTAACTTGTAAGGTAAATGGTAGTTTTTAGGTAAAAGAGATTTTTAATAGACCAAAATAGAATATAATGAGATAATAAAAATTGTAAAAATACATTCCTTATAAAAAAATTGAGTGATATAATAATTGTCGTGTAGTTTTTAAGAAAAAGTGTCGTAATAATATAACTTTAACGATTTATGTACAAAATAAATTTAGAACACTAGGTAAACTCAAAATATTATTTTTATAAACTAAATGTAAGTATAAAATATATCGGGATCATTTTTGAAAGTAGCGGATTAAATATTCAAAATAATTACTCACGCGATAACGTTTATTTAATATAAAAATTTACGCGTTTAATGTGAAATGAAATGTCATGAATGAACTAATATGATGCAAATGATGCTAATGAAATGTAGACTAAACTTAGTCCATATGAAATGTTCGTGATGATATGATCATGAATTCGCCGCTAAACCATTAAGGTTACGCGAATTTGGAACACGCAAACCTAGTTTACGATAAATGATGAAATTGTGAGGCATGAATTGTTTTGAGAAATGACCAAAAATTGAGAATTGTGACATTCTTCCCATGTCAGAGGAATCACGTCCTCGTGATTCAATCGATAATACTATGGTTCGAACCTCGACAAGAGTTCAAAAAGTTCATGCTCGTACGAACAGTCTAAATGATCATATCAATGCCCATGCGTACAGGTTCCCCATTCAACTAAGTACGTGCCCGTGATTAGATTTGATTGGGTAAACTTGCCCAATATCGAACGTAGCTCTCAAAAGACCTTTAGGTAGTCGATTCTAATTTAATCTCACAACTCATCAAACAAGAACTGTCATGAGATTAAACTAAACCGACTTGAGTAAACTTGTCTCTTAGCTTGATTTTCGCAACTCATCAAACAAGAACTGTCACTAGATCAAGCTAGGAAACAAGTTGTTAGAAAGGTAGGATTCAACATCCTTGAATGAAGTCTTTTGAAAGATTCGCTCGATATTCGATTTGCTTACACAATCAAATCAAATCAACAAAATATATAACAACTAAGGTCAATACCGATAGGTCTCAAATTAATCAAGGTCGTGAACGTGGTAAGAATTGGAAGGATGTTATGTACTCAAAATCATGTCGTACAGAAATAAGGTAGTCGTTCGAAAGAATGTACCCGTTAAGCGTTGTGGGCTTCCTCGGTACCCAGATAGAATGCTCGACCACGTGCGGGAGGAATTTCAATGTTCTGATCTTGTGGGCCTTCTATTGCCAATGCCAAGTTTGGACGATTTCCTCCTTGATTGGGAGTTCTTTTCAGCTTTGGACAGGTATTGCGAAGGTGATCTAAACTTCCACACTCGTAACATGCTTTTCTCTGTCCTTGATTCCCAGTTCTGTTTGAGCAATTTCGAGCGAAGTGGCCCGTCTGTCCACATTTGCCGCACCTTGGCAGTCTCCGAGTGATGATAATTACATCGAGTGCACAAAGGATGTGGACCTGCATATCCTCTGTGCTCCTGGGTGGTCGCCCATAGTTACTGGGTTATTCGTTGCCTCTTGTTTTGTTGGTTCGGTCTCGGTTTCCTGGTGATCCTCCTGTCGCTTTAGTCCATTGTCGTTTGCTTTTGTTAGTTCTCCGACACGATCACATCATTTGTCAAGCGATACGCCATACTCACGGCTTGCGAGTGGTTGGGTTTGATGAGGTGACGTCCCTCCTAATTTTCGGTATCAATCCCCATATATATCGGTCAATCAACTTCTCCACAGTGGAAACCATGTGAGGAACCATCCTAGTTAATTCGGTGGAAGCGGATCGTGTACTTGTCTATCTCTACTCCAACCATCAAGTGATTCCAAAATTCCGCTTCCAACTTCGCACTTCATCTTTCTGCGGTACTCATCGGTTAGTAGTTTCTTAAATGCTTCCCAAGATAACGCATTTGCTGCCCCTCTTCCTCTAGTCTGCAGTTGATTGTTCCACCAGGTCAAGGCTCGACCCTGTAGTAGACCAGCAGAGAACTCAACCTTGTTTCCTTCAGCACATTTCGTGATACTAAGCTTCGACTCAACATTCTCGAACCAGGTTAGCGGTCCAATGGCACCCTCAGTACCATGAAATTCCATTGGCTTGCATGTCATGAAAGTTTTGTAGCTGCATCCTTGACCAGCGTTTGAAGTACCTTCTCCGTTGTTGGTTCGTCTAGCATCGAGATGTGTTATAATTTGGGAGAGTAGATCCGCTATTCAGCGTTGTTTTCGGATTGTCATTGTTGTTTGGGTTGCCGTTGTTGTTACCTCCTGATCGTGTGTTTCTTGCAGCCATGATCCTACAGAGGACCAAAACATCGGGTTGAGCAAACGACATTGAACGAAGTCGGATGGGGTGTAGAACGGTGGTAATGTGTGTTACAGTGAATCGAAATATGACAGGATCAGGGACATGCTATGTCTAACAAGTCGAAAGATGGAAAAGAGAAGATATGAACAAGGTACGGTAATGTAGACGTGAACGTAAAACATGCTATGCATACCCACCGACCAATGCAACTTCAGGTGACCAGACTCAAAAGACTCGACTAAACATGATTTAAAACTACTACTCTTATTATTGCATGGTTCTTCATAAATTAGACATAGTTGATCGGGCTATGTATAATTTATGATTAACGATGCAACGATAGGACTAGATGACTCGGATGATGTTCAATGTTTAAAAAAAAAATTCGGTTATAGCTGTGATTTTTATTTTTGAAAAATCGGCATTCTCTATAACCTTTGGCTCTGGTACCATTCTGTCACACCCTCGCGGAGGCGAAATACGAGGTGTAACGGAAGGGAACATAAGCACAAGATAATAGAACATACCAACGTTAAGATTTAAAAAGAAATAGTACTCCATTACAACACTAGTTTAGCCGTCATCGGCAAATATATTACAAAGTTTAGATTCCAAAATATAGAGTTTTATTACATAACGACTTGTAGCGACAAGTGAAAACTTCGTTATGCAAGACTTGATAGAAAAGCTTACTAACGATCACCTGAAATGCATGAGAGAAAACGGGTCAACTATGAAAATAGTTGGTGAGTAAACACGTTTAGCAAAATAAGAAATCTCGTATGAAATATTTAAAGCTTTGGTCAACGAAAATAGTCCACAAAGCAAAGGCATTGTGTATCCACTCAGTTCAAGTTCCATACAAAACTTGCAACCTGTGTGTACACAACCCATTGCACAAAAATATGGTGCGTCAAGTAGTCAATTATAAGCGGTCATAATAGTTCACAATATAGCACCACGTATATAATAATTCAGGGATGCTCCGAACATGGGAGACTTTGCACTGCTCCAACAAGGGAGACTCCTTTGTCACTCGACCACCTAGGCGAGAATTATTGAGAACGCTCCACCAATAAGGCGAGACTTTGCACGCTCTACCCATAAGGCGAGACTTAGAGCGCTCCACCGATACTGCGAGACTTTGGGTCAAGAACGCTCCACCAAAACGGCGAGACTTTTTGGTCATAACACGTACGGTTCAATATATTCAAACAAGGCATACTTTCGTAATTAAGTTCAAGGATTGATTCGAGTTCACAAGTTCTAGTCAAAAGAGTTCACAATTGTAAAGATCAATTTAATCCAAGTATGGTTCATGCATTCAGCCCCAAAATATAGTAAAACGGTAAAAAGGGGATGTGATTACTCACTTGATAAACTGGTATGATGACAAGAGTGAGTACACCGAGGTATAATGTGAAACTTTAATCTGGACCTATTACGAATGATATGATATGTAATGAGTTATGATGTAATGTTATGCATGCATTTCGTATGTTATTTATACCATTTGTGAGTTTTGAAAATAATACTTATCGTCGAAAAATACTCTCTTGACGTCTTGACCATTCAAAAATGACTTTACAAGTTTTTACGTCAAAATGTCATCCTACAATGGTTTTATAATGATTTATAGTGAAATTTTCACTTTTCGTCGTAAAACAATGTCGTCGGAAATTTCTTGAAAGTGACAAAAATGGCTTCGAAAAACTAGTCGTAAAATGGTGTACGTCGCACGTTAGGAAACGAACTCGACGGTTTTGGAAAGTTTGTATCAAAATCTAAAAGTTTCAGTTCATGAGTTTTCGTCATAAAGGTCTCGAACATAAAGATAATAAAGGTTAAAGATAGTGATTTTGTCCAAATGTTGTGTAAAAAGTGAGTTTCGGCAAAGTTTAAGCAACCGTAAATAATTTATTACAACTCCGCTATACAAACGGTTGGTCGTTTTGGAAAATATGCTTGGTGATCTCGATTTTATTAAAAGACATCTCGTTACAAAAAGTTCTACGTCTACGTTAAACATAGCCTTCAACATGGTCGTTTTGTTTACCGTAACACTCGGCAAATAAAAATAATATAGTTTTTCTAAAAGTAAAGTTACGGCAACTTCATAAAAACGTGTATATTTTAGTCGTTACAAATCCGTTTTCTACGTATTATATGTCCTTAGCTTCGTATCAAAGTATACTAATATATTTTTGATAAGTCGAAATAATTTGTGAAGCTTAAGGCTCGTTTTTGACTCGTGCAAACCAAAAACACTTTGCTGAAATTTCAGAAAATATATATTTCGTCGTTAAACTTGAAAAATTCATAACTTCTTCGTTATAACTCCGTTTTAATCCGTTCAAGCGGCCACGGATTCGTTTTAAAGTATATTTTCTAAATATCAAGACCAAAAATTCGTGCCTACAGTCGGATTTTCCAGAAAATCAAAACAAGGACAGAACACTTATATATACTTGTCGAAAATAGTTTTTCTCGTACTAAACCTATTCCAATCCCTTCAAATCAACTCCAAAGCTATTCTAATCCTACCATACACCTTCTTAGGGTGTCATGGGTTCCTAAACATCATCAA
This sequence comes from Chrysanthemum makinoi, assembly GCA_910596185.1. Taxonomy (NCBI): domain Eukaryota; kingdom Viridiplantae; phylum Streptophyta; class Magnoliopsida; order Asterales; family Asteraceae; genus Chrysanthemum; species Chrysanthemum makinoi. Next base: position 74,118,455 of record OU343217.1, read on the forward strand.
GACCAACATATACCAAGGGGATAATTATAGGATGACCTTTATATATATAACTCTAAAATCAATGGAAAAATGGCATAAACAACACAAGTCTTGCATGTTTGCTCCAAAAATGAAGAGATACTTATGAAATGAAAAGGAGATATGAAAAATATAAATGATATGCTTACAAGTTAATATGATGAGGTGCAAAGAACCAAGGTTAGCCTAAACACTCTAGGTTTTTATTTCAAAACCTTATAAAGAGTGTTAACTAGATTGTGTTTATGCTTGAGTTTGAAAGATTTTTGATGATCCCTTTGCTACACCCTTGAAGAACCGGTTGAAGAGAGGAAAACAAAGAAGAGAGAAAAGTTTAACACTTGTAGAATTATTGAGTTGAAAATGAAGTGCATGAATGAGATAATGTACATATCTATACATTTGAAAATTTTACCACAACCATAAATGCCAACCCCTCCCCTTGGCCGGTTTTTAGGGGAGGGTGTTTCACAATTTTATATTTTTTTTTTCTTCTTTTATAAACTTGTGTATAACTTGTCAAAAATGTGTAAGTAAGTTGTATAGTTAAATGTAACTTGTAAGGTAAATGGTAGTTTTTAGGTAAAAGAGATTTTTAATAGACCAAAATAGAATATAATGAGATAATAAAAATTGTAAAAATACATTCCTTATAAAAAAATTGAGTGATATAATAATTGTCGTGTAGTTTTTAAGAAAAAGTGTCGTAATAATATAACTTTAACGATTTATGTACAAAATAAATTTAGAACACTAGGTAAACTCAAAATATTATTTTTATAAACTAAATGTAAGTATAAAAATATATCGGGATCATTTTTGAAAGTAGCGGATTAAATATTCAAAATAATTACTCACGCGATAACGTTTATTTAATATAAAAATTTACGCGTTTAATGTGAAATGAAATGTCATGAATGAACTAATATGATGCAAATGATGCTAATGAAATGTAGACTAAACTTAGTCCATATGAAATGTTCGTGATGATATGATCATGAATTCGCCGCTAAACCATTAAGGTTACGCGAATTTGGAACACGCAAACCTAGTTTACGATAAATGATGAAATTGTGAGGCATGAATTGTTTTGAGAAATGACCAAAAATTGAGAATTGTGACATAAAAGATGCACAACCTCCTTTTTGTCAAAAGAAATAGAGGAAACCATTAAACCTAACCCTAAAATACCTCTCTTAGCTATAAAAGATCAGTTGGAAAAAAAATATGAATTAGGAGTTTCTAAGATGAAGGTGTATAGAGCTAAGCAGAAAGCTACTGACAGAGTCATTGGTGATTATACAAAGCAATATTCACAGTTGATGGATTGTGTGGAATTAAAAGCTAAAAATCCTAACACAACTGTTAAGATTGATGTAGATAGAACAAGAGACACATCTGATGTGGAAAGACAGTTCAAGAGGGTTTATGTGTGCTTGGGTGCTCTAAAAAATGGATTTAGAACAGGGCAGAGAGAGAGTTGTTGGGTCTTGATGGTTGTTTCTTGTCTGGTCCATTCCCAGGACAGATTCTAACAGCAGTGGGTGTAGATCCAAACAATGGAATCTACCCACTTGCTTATGCAGTAGTGGAAGGTGAAACCAAGGATTCCTGGAAATGGTTTCTTGATTGTCTTGGTGATGATCTGGAATTGTTTAGAAATTTGAATTTTACATTCATTACAGATAGGCAAAAGGTACTTACTTTTCTTTACTTGTTTATAACATTGCTTGTTAATTATTTGACCTTATTTATTAATCAAGTAAGCTATCATTTGTAGGGAGTCATACCAGCAATTTCAGAGATGTTTCCCTGTGCTGAGCATAAGTATTGCTTAAAGCACATATATGACAACATGAAGCTTTCATGGAGAGGGAAAATGTACAAAGACTTGTTGTGGAAATGTGCCACTGCTACCACTGTCCAAATGTTTGACAGGAACATGGAGGATCTGAAAGACCATAACATAGAAGCTTATAATTGGCTAAAGCTAATTCCACCTCAACATTGGGCTAGGTCTCACTTTTCTGGTAATCTCTATCATATACTATATTAGACTGAACTATTGTATTTCATATTGTATATTTGACTGTCCTATTATAAATACAAATGCAGGAAGGGCTCACTGTGATATATTATTGAACAACATGTGTGAGGTGTTGAATAGACAGCTTGTGGATGGAAGGGACAAGCTAATCATAACCTGCTTGGAGTTTATAAGAGCATATCTTATGAAAAGAATTGTAAATGTTCAAAAGGTTATCAACAAGTGTGATGGACCACTTACACCAAATGCTGAAAGGTTGTTTAATGTGATTTTGAAGGAAGCTGCACAAATAAAGATAATAACTCTTATCAGAATTCTTAAAAATTTATCGTTAAGTTTCATTTAAACATTCTAGTAAAGTAAGGTTTACATTGGTAGGTTGAATGGAATGGGGGTGACATGTATCAAGCTAATGGTCCTTGGGGTGATCAGTGTGTTGTTAATATGAGGGATAGAGTTTGCTCATGTAGGAAATGGGAGTTGACAGGAGTACCCTGCAAACATGCAGTTGCATCCATATGGAATATGGCAAGTAATGGAATAGAAACTGGCATTCCTGAGTCATATGTCCATCAATCTTATTGGTTGACTACTTGGAAAGAAATGTACAAATTCAAAATCATTCCTTGTGATGGACCAGATAAGTGCCCTAAATCAAATGTCCCACTCATAGTTAACCCACCCAATCATACCCCACAACCTGGTAGACCAAGGAAAAAAAGAAGGAAAACTGCAGCTGAGTTGGCTGATGGTATGACTAAAGGTGTCCAGTTGAGTAGGGAAGGTAAAAGTGTAACTTGCAGGAAGTGTGGGCAAGTTGGGCACAACCAAAGGAGTTGTTCATGTCAAAGGGATAATCCAAGTGGTGGTTCCAAGTCTGCTGGTGCATCCAAGTCTGCTGCTAGTGCATCCAAGTCTGCTGGTGCAAAGAGAACTGGTGGTTCCAAGTCTGCTGGTTCAACCAAGTCTGCAAGTGGTGGTGCAAGTGCTGGTGCAAGAGGTAACATGGGTGCACATTTTTCTTCTCAACCTACTGCTGCAAGTGTTGGTGCAAGTGGTAGCATGGATGCACATTTTTATTCTCAACCAACTGGTGCAAGTGGTGGTGCAAGTGCTGGTGCAAGAGGTAACATGGCTGCACCTATTTCTTCTCAACCTACTGCTGCAACTGGTGCTGCAAGTGGTAGCATGGCTGCAAGTGGTGGTATGTCTTCACCAACAAGGTTTACAAAGTTAAGTGCAAAAAGGTTTTCACCATAAAAACCAATGTAATTTGTAGTATTTCTTTTCTGTATGTCCTGTGCTTGTGGTGTTTTGTGTTTTGGTGACATCCGTTTGGTCACAAAACATTTGCAATAGAGTTTTGTATGGTCAACTTTTATTTGGTATGGGTTGTAATAGACTATGTTCAACTTTTAATCTTTTATTGTGTATGGGTTGTATTAGACTTTCGTCAAGTATTGTGTGTGAATGCTTACCAAACATTTGCACCTATTTATGTCTCTCTACTTAACACTTCTGCATATGGTTTAATGCAGTTGACTTTATAACAACATTCAATACTTAACACTTATGCATATGGTTTGCTAGGTGTAGGTTGAAACTGAATAACAACATTGCAGTTTAAAAGAGTACAATACAATATTGCTAAGTGATGTTTGCCATGCTCATTCAATACGAAAACACAACTCTCTTTATTACATCTTCAAACTACAGTTAGAACTCCAAAATACAACCAAACATGTCAAGATCCACCAAAATACACCCAAACTACAAACTACATTCATTTAAAAGAGTACAATACAACAAAGATTAACCAACTGAGAACCAACATCTTCTTAACCCTTTTAGCTTCAACACTTTTTTGGTGCAAATTTGCTTGTAGCTGATTCATAGAACGTAGGAGACCAGGAATGATTTGCACAGCTCTTTGACACATTTCTGGATCGTACCAATCAATAATCCCACACTATTACAAACAAGATAAGTTATGTCAAATTAGGTCTTTTAATTTAGGGGTTTTCAAAGAAGATAACTTACACTCTTAGAACAACAATAAAAACGTCTCCCTGGATTAATTGAAGTCCATGATGTGCGAATGATTGATGAGGCTCCACAGCGAAAGCATCTCATTGTTGTTGTGCTTATGATTTGTGCGTTGTGTTTGTGGTTGTGTTTGTGTGTGTGTGTTAAAGTCTGTGTTACAATATATTAGAGTATAAAAGTGATAGGCAAACGTAAAATGACAAGAATGCCCATGGTTTACAACACTAGGTTAGCTAACTAACAGTCAAACTAACAGAAATCCTGGTCAAGGGACCAAACCCGTAACAAGTCATAACCATGGGGACGAGATCCGCAAAAAAAAAGTATAGGGACCAAATCCGTAATACCCGACAAACCACAGGGACCATTTATGTAATTAACTCTTAATTTAATATAATTGCTTTTGGAGGCAGCGTATCGGATTTGTATCTGATTGAGTTTTATACATATTAAGGAGGTTATTCCTTAACAAAATAAGATGGTTTTCATACTTTATAACTAGGTAATTTATATTTGTGGCCAAATTAATTTAATATAATTGCCTTTATCTACCTTGGATAACTTAAAGGAAGAAGGAATAGTTATAATCCCAATTAAAGAAGTACCCCCACAAACACTAACCCTCAAAGTCTTACTTTCGTTACAAGCCCTCTACGCAGGTGGCATCATGGCATTGCACAATTTAGTTGCAACTTTTCATCTCCTGTTGCCAGAGGATGATGTGCTTTTGCCCCACTCTACACTTAATTCGATCATCACATATCTACTTGGGTTTGTAGCAATCAGAGTACATGGTCATCCTCATTTCCCATATTTAACACACAAGTCAACTTTGGCGGATGTTATATGTGTGGTTATGTTTGGGGTCACTTCTGTAGCCGAACATATCGACACTCGTGTCTACCCATCGCCTCTTTACAAAGTTATTGCTCGTATTGGAAGAATACTATTTTTGAGCTTTTTAGTCGCGTTTCTAGCATATCTCTTGTGTTTTTAGTATTAGAAAAGAATCGTTTACTGATTTTGTTGAGAAATGGGTTTCTTAGAGGCTTATACCAATCAAAGGGTTAACTAGTTAGGAACCTTCACCATGTTCTTGTTATAATTATGCAAATATACATGTTTCATTGGGTATATATGCATTTCCCTCTTGTTATAAATTTTTATTTAGCTTTTCATCACAACCCAAAAATGGATCGTTGTAATTCTTACTATAATGTCATGTCAATATTGGGATCATATAATCAATTTGATCAACGTAATATTGTTAAAGTTTATGAATAAATATATTAATGACCTTTACTAAGTTACTCGTTTAGGATCGACACACTTAGTAAAAATCATTTCTCTTTGACTTAATGAGGCTTGCTAACCCGTATAAGTAAATTCAAGTGAAACACTTGGCTTGACAAAAAAAATATCATTTACGTTTCAATCTCGTATCCGTGACCAATTCGTTCTTCTAAAGAAAAAAAGAACATAATATGATGCATTCCTATTCTAATGTACAGGTTTCCATTGTTGAGAAACAACATGCACAAATGCACCATCATGGATTCTTCTTGGTTGCTTTTTGTTTCAATGCATAGGTTATGTATTTCATTTAGCACAAATATGTGGTAGTGGCACGTCTAGGCTACATCTTGAATAACTGTTACCCACGTGTAACATTTGGTGAAGATGCGGTAGCGATGCCATTATCTGATGGTCATCGTTTTACTTGCTATTGTAACAATTAAGTCTCAGGAGATTTATGGATTTCCTTTCCAAACACACCTCACGCCATCATGGTTGCGTGAGGGTGTGTCTGAAAGGAAAAATATCATTCCGTTAAGACTTAATTGTTACAATAGCAAGTAAATTGTGACCAACAGATAATGACATCACTACAGCATTTTCACCAAATGTTACACGTGGCTAGTGGTTATTCAAGACGTAGCCTAGACGTGCCACTAGACCAACGCATATTTCTGCTAAATGAAATACATACCCTACGCTTTGAAACAAAAAAGGAACTAAGAAGAATTTGTGTTGGTGCATTTTGTGCGGGTTATTGCTCAATTTCTTCTTTGGAAGAACGAATTGGTGGAGGATACGTGATTGAATGATATTCTTTGTCAAGCCAAGTGTTTCACTTGAATTTTATTTTTACAAGTTAGCAAGCCTTAACAAGTTAAGGAGAAATGATTTTTACCAAGTGTGTCGATCTTAAATGTGTAACTTTAGGTCATTAATATATTTATTCGGAAATTTTAAACAATATTGCGTTCTTAACTAGATCAAATTGATTAGTGGTGGCAAAACGGGCGGGCAGGGGCCACGGTTCAAATGGGCTACAGGCTAAATGAGCACGGTCTGAATGGGCTCAGGGCACAGCTATACGAATCGCTTAAGAAAAGACCCAAAATGACGAAATAAATTCCACAAAAGTAACACCTCATTTATATTTAAAAATTACTATATTATATCTATAGTTTTTCTTTAAAAACAATTGTAATGTTTTCTAATTGAGATAAAATATGTGTCAGTTTGTGTGCCATTTAATTTTCAAATGGGCAATATATGCTCATTTCAAAAAAAGGAGGAGGCTATGATGAAAAGCTAAATAGCAATTTATAACAAGGTGGAAGTGCCTAAGCCTCTAAGAGGCCCACTTCTAAACAAACCAGTAAATGAGTCTTTTCCAATATTAAAAACACGAGAGATATGCATGAAATGGGATTAAAAAACTCAAACACATAAGTGACCCATACATAACTACAAATATAACAATAGCCAAAGTTGACTTATGATGTGTTAAAAAAGGGAAATCAGGATGACCTTGCGCTTTGATTGCTACAAACTCATGTAGATATGTGATGATGGAATTAAGTGTAGGGTGGGCGAAAACCACACCATCCTCCGGCAACAAGAGACGCAAAGTTGCACTAAATTGTGCAATGTCCTGACGCCACTTGCGTAAAAGGGATTGTAACAATAGTAAGGCTTTGAGGGTTAGTGTTTGTGGGGGTACTTCTTTAATTGGGATTATAATTTGGGAGGGATTGTAACAATAGTAAGGCTTTGAGGGTTAGTGTTTGTGGGGGTACTTCTTTAATTGGGATTATAATTTGGGAACGTAACATTTTTGTAATTCTTACTCTAATGCCATGTCAATATTGGCATCAAATAATCAATTTATCGGAGAATGGTGTGGTTTTGCCTTGTCAATATTGGCACCATCCTCCGGCAAAGTTTTTCGGAAACTTTAAACAATATTACGTTCTTAACCGGATAAAATTGATTATATGATGCCATTGACATGGCATTGGAGTAGGAATTACAACAATCCATTTTTGGGTTGTGGAGAAAAGCTAAATAGTAATGTATAACATGAGGGAATTGCATAAGCATGTTTTGGGAAAATATGCAAATGTGCGAGATCTAATGGGTACATATGTAATTGCCTTAAATATAAAGCCAAAGAAGGTGCAATAACGCCGCGATAGCAACACTTACGTTTGTTAACACTCCCTGACTTGATTTTGTTGAAATTTAGTCACATGTGAATATTGAACTTCCATTTCATTCATAATTTTTAGCCATCACATTCCATTCCGGTCTATGTTTTACCTTTTTTTAGTATACCTAAACCACATATTTTTAACATATAATTATTTGATTTATACAAATAAGATGCAAATGAAGTGCTTGATAAATTTTCTTAATCAAACGGTTTTATCAATTAACATGTGATATAAGATATTTAGGTTACTCATAACTATCTTGATTTACGACACAAACACCAAAATTACCTACTTACAAAGTATGAAAACCGATCTAAATTTGTTCAGGAATCATCTCCTTAATACGTATAAAACTCAATCGTATACAAATCGATAGGCTGCCTCCAAAAGTGAAAATATTAAATTAATTTGGCCATACATCAAAACCAATAAATTGCATATCATATGTTTTCATAAGTTACTCATTTAGTATGGAAAAAATATATCATATTAATTTGCGACTTTATTTAGGTTCATCATATCATGTATTTTTTATTTATTTGCATTTTCATATCATGCCTTTATCTACCTTGAATCACGTAAAGGAAGAAGGAATAGTTATAATCCCAATTAAAGAATACCGAGTTTTTTGGATCACTGTAGTACTTGTAAAAAGTATTTAACAAAATACGTAGATATGAAAGTATTTAATAAAATATTTAATTATTTTCTTTTCCTTTTACTAGATCAAAAACTCACATTAAATTTGATTTTTTTAGCCAATTATTTTCTTTTCCTTCAGGTGTATTTACGATGCATTTGATCCATACATCTGAATGTAGGATACATCTGATTTCAAAGGTTTTTATGTTCTTCATTTGTTAGTTAATATACTGATTTAAGTGATCCATAACATCTTGTTTACCATGTTCCTCTAGGCTGACTAGGCGATATGCCGGAATTGTGTTGATAACCCAAACTCCTCATCAAGAGAAACATATCGTTCCTCCATATGATGACGTAAGAATCATGTCATGCATCATCATCGTCACTCCTTGAATACGAGGACACGTTTATAGAGGAAAAGTTACGGCTGCAAAAGCTTTCAGGAATATTTTGTAAATATAATCATATTCTATTAAATACTTTTTATAAGTACTTTAGTGAAACAAAAAACTCAAGAATACCCCCACAAACCTAACCCTCAAAGCCTTAGTTTTGTTACAAGCCCTCTACGCAAGTGGCGTCACGGCATTGCACATTTTAGTTGCAACTTTGCATCTCCTGTTGCCGGAGGATGGTGTGGTTTTGCCCCACCCTACACTTAATTCCATCATCACATATCTACTTGGGTTTGTAGCAATCAAAGCACAGGGCCATCCTGATTTCCCTTATTTAACACACCATAAGTCAACTTTGGTTGCTGTTATATGTGTGGTTATGTTTGGGGTCACTTCTGCAGCCGAACATATCGCCACTCGTTTCTACACATCACCTCTTTACAAAGTTATTGCTCGTATTGGAAGAATACTATGTTTGAGCTTTTTAATCGCGTTTCTGACATATCTCTCGTGTTTTTAATATTAGAAAAGAATCGTTTCTTGAGAAGTGGGTCTCTTAGAGGCTTAGTTATACTAATCAATGGTTTTTAACATACTAGCAGGGTACCCGCGCGATGCGGCGGCGGGTACCCTGTGACTATATTTTCTTGCAGTGTGATGTTATGTGGACATATCTTTTTAACAATTAATTTACAAATAACAATAAAATTATATAAGACAATAGTATAATTGCAAGTAGTTAAAAGGTTATGTGATTGTCAACGTGTTGGTGCGGTGAAAAGGAGGCTTAGTTGCGTCTCGACCCTCGGCGACGACACCACTGCGCGAAGCAAACTTTTCAAACAAGTAGTAAAATCGGATAGCATTTAACCCAACAACCGGAAACAAACTTAAACTATTATATGATAGCTCAATAACAACCATTTTGGATACTAATAACAGTCTCTTTTATGTAGATGTTGAGCCCGTCATATGAATTGAAAGACCAGGGCCCAAAATAATACCTAAACATTTGTATCAATCCCAAACCCAATATTAGATAAAACCTAAACATCTTTACTCTTTAACCCTACACACACTTCGGATACCATTGCCCCACACCTCTCTTTCACCTAAACTTTTCACAACTCATCAAAAACTCATCTCATCTCACGATTTCATCCTCTTCAAATCGTCTTCACCATCATGAATTATAACCAAATCACAAATTCAACAATTTTAACGACACAAACATAAGCACAACCGATCCATGAACTTTTCTTCATTTGAGTTCAATTCGAATCAAGAAAGCATATTAATGGCTTCAAGATCCTTTAGAGGGTCTTGGGTAGATTCATCTTGTGTTGTTTTCATTTTTGTTGTTATTTTTGAACGAACCAAAGAGAGATTATAACATAATTGTTATGAATCTTTTCTTTTTTTTCGAATATAAAGGAAGCTTTAGCTTCGAAAATGATATGTGAAGATATTCTTTCGTGTAGGTGAAAGAAAGTTTTTGTCGGTTGAAATCTCGTGGGTTTGTATTTTTGCACCAAGTAAAGGGTGAAAAATATTTCAAGTCAATAGCTAATGATGTTCCAAGTTAATGTGTATTTATATATTTAAATATAGCATTTGGTAACTTGATTTGAGTAGCTAATAAAAGTTATGCTTGTGGCAAAATGACGGTATTATATTTTTTATTGGGTCTTATACGAACAAAAGATAGAATGAAATTTATTTAGTTTTGTTCTTTTTTTAAAGGTTCGGATATTTCAACATGCTTTATAAGTAGATGTAGTATATAGGTTTGTACATTGTGTTTTACATTTTGTATTAATTGGTGATGGGGTGTATTAATTGTATGCATTAATGTGGTTTTTATATTTAATATGTGTATCAATGTGTTGTATATTATGCATATGTGGTTGTAAGTCTGAAATTTTGTGCTTTAATGTGTTTTACATTATGCTTTATTACCTTCAAGTCTGAAAAGTCTGAAAATTAAATAGGAGAGAGAGTCGTTTGTGCATTATAAGTAGTAGTGATATCTCAGGTATATGGATTTATGTTGGTAGACCATTTTCAAGATTTTCACTATTTAACGGCGATCCACATAATGAATAAACTTGTTTGCGGTCAATTTAATATTTATTAGCAATAAATACATATGAACTTGGTCTCATCAAAATATTCATCGGCAATGAATACATATTATATCACAATAAAATATAACCAGTATTTCATATTAGTCGTGCTTCGCTCTTATTCCCATAAATCCACCGACTATGAAGGTTTAAAACACTCGTACTATATAAGTAGACAATTAAGGAGGTGATTCCCAAACAAAATTAAGACTGGGTTTTCATACTATATAAGTAGACAATTTATATCTTTGGTGTTTCTCTGTCATAAAGCAAGCAAGTTATGAATAAGTTGGAAAATTTAACCTAAATATCTTATATCCTATGTTAATTGACAAAACCGTTTGATTAGGAAAATTCATCAAACACTTCAATTGCATCTTGCTTGTATAAATCAAACAATTGTATGTTAAAAAATAAGTGGCCGAGGTATACTAATAATCCATTGATATCAAGAATACATTGGTATTAAGTGGTTGAGGTATACTAAACAAAAAGTAAAACATAGACCGGAATGTGATGGCTAGAAATTACGAATTCAGCTGTGGAAATGAATCCAGACATGGCAACACTCGACATGTGATTGAAATGGAAGTTCATTATTCGCATGGGACTTGATTTTTACAAAATTAAGTCAAGGAGTGTTAACAAACGTAAGTGTTGCTGTCGTGGCGTTTTTGCACCTTCTTCTCCAAGTAATCGACTATAAAGATACTATTATCATCCTTAAAAACGAAGCATCTTGGATTCTTCTTTCAACTACGTCAAGTAATTGACTAAAGATGAAGCAACATTAGTTATTCTACCGAAGAGATTTCTCATTATTTTCCCTTAGCTCTCTCATAAAATTTATCTGCACTTACATTTATGATCACCGTTTTACTAGTTATTGTAGCAATTAAGTCTCACAGGAATGATGAATTTCCTTTCCAAGCACACCCTCACACCATCATGAGTCAACGGTTTGGCTTCTGCTACTAAATTTAGTGTTTCTGTTGCAGGTTTTGATCGTCCTACGATTTATGCCATTATTGCTCGTTTGGTAAGTATTGGTTCATTGTTTATTTTAGTTGTATCGTTGATATGTTTGTTTTTTGTTTGATACATTCCATATCTATTGTTAGGTTATATAAACAGGAACATACGAGCATGTTCCTTCCAAAAAATCTATGGGAACCATGTATTTATTAGTTCCGGATATAATTTTGTAAGTCATATATGTGGCTAATATATTAATGAGGTGAGATCCTTAGAGAACATGCAATCTTTAAAGAACAAAAGAGCTGATCTCGTCCATTAATTTTATTTTGATCCAATGGTTGTGATTAAAACATCCAATCATATAAAAAACAAAAAACCTAATCTACCCCTCATTTAATTCCAAAAAAACTTATAGTTTCTCTCTCAACAAAAACACACATAGACCACCACCACCACCACATTGACGTCATCAGCCGCCACCACCACAAACCACCACCATATAGATGGTTAACGACGGTGTTTTGTGTGATTTTGCGGTTAACCATCGTTGGTCTTAAAAAAACTTCCGACTAACCGAAAAAACTACCGTCGATCGTCCATATCTTCTGATGTGCTTAGCTCTTTATTAGCAATATCAACTTCTTAATTCGACGCAAATCACAGTGTGCTTGTACCGTGTGGATTTTTCCGGCACCGGCGTTTGATGTGCTTGCTTCTTTATCATTCATTTTGCTCCATTCTATAGACATTATTTTTTAATTTTTTTTTAAAGATTTGGTTTTTTATGAAAAAGACTGATTTGAAAAAAGCCGCACTAGATTGAAGAAAGTGGGACCACATGGAGATTGGAATTTGGAAGTGTGTGTGTTTTCCTGCTGTTGGTGGTCTATTTTGTTGTCACATATATTTAACATGTTAAGTTAGTTACTGTTTACAAATTCAATTGTCAAATTAATTTCCTTGTTATTGTATATTTTTATGTCATTCATTGATTCTCTAAGTGATATAGTATCATTTAGTCATGTATTATTGTATTGAAATGTTTTTTGAGTTGCTAGTTTATCTTGTTATCATAAGTGATTCTCTTATTGTAGTGTTTTGTTACGAGAGAATGTAAATCACATATGATTTTGTTGTTATAGTGTTTTGTTATGAAAAAATATATATATAAATCACATGTGATTCTATTTAATATTACATGTGATTTTACATCATAACAATTAATATTAAAGAATAAACTCTTTACTAGTTTTGATATTCTTATACAAACAATCATCATGATTTGTACAAATTTTAATATAATTCTTTGGTGGATCACGTATGACTCTCTCATAAAATACTAAAGTATACACTCTTTTAGTTCTTTTACAGCAATCACATGTGATTTGTAAAACAAGCTCATGTGATTCTTTGATAGATCACGTGTGATTCTAGTAACTAATTCTATATTTTATTGTGTTGTGAAAATGTACTACGTATTATAGAAGATGGCTCGGTGATGTATTCTTGTAAACATTTGAACATAACGCGACAACAATTGTACAGAAGGCTTAAGTTTTGGAATTTTCATTTACTTGAATATATTGAATTCTTGAGAATTTTTGCAAAAGTTTTTGCTATTTACTTAAAAATATGGAATTCTTATGGTATGTTTAATAAAGCACATGTTGGTTTTCAAATCACATGTGATTTGAGGTAAATCATATGTGATTTGAGGTAAATCACATGTGATTTACTATTTGTTGTTATAAAATAAGACATATGTGATTCTATTAAATCTAAAAAGGTGTAAATCACACGCGATTTTTTTTCTTGATTCGTGTGTAAAAATAATTTGAGGTAAAATCACATGTGATTTGAGGTAAATCACACGCGATTTTGGTTTTCAAATCACATGTGATTTACCTCAAATCACATATGATTTATTATTTGTTGTTATAAAATAAACATGTGATTCTATTTAAATTTAAAAAGGTGTAAATCACACGCAATTTTGTTTTTCTTTTTTTTTGTGATTCATGTGTAAATCACATGTGATTCGTGTGTAAAAATAATTTGAGGTAAATCACATGTGATTTGCGGTAAATCACATGTGATTTGCATATCAACTTACGTAAAAATACAACAAGAAAGCAACTAAGAATACTTATAACTTCAACTTGTCTTTTTCATTTATGATTTCTTTTCTTTTTACAAAAGCATCTAAGATAAACACATTCATATCAATCACTAATCTTTTAGACCAAAGTAACATACTATATGAGGCATCCATTCAATGAACATACTATCCAAGAGTAATTGGCCCTACACTTTTACAGTTTTACTACCCTTTGACAGAAATGTAACATGCCAAGATTTCAATCATCAATACTTATCCATTTATCCAAAAACCATAAATCCACCATAAATACCTTGTTACACTCTCACAACCAGTGCTCACCTTATTCCTCCATGGCTCCATTCAATGTTCATTATAACTTTGCAGACCAACAGTAGCTAATTTCAACATTAATACAATTTTTTTAAGAAAACCGTCAAGATTCTACACCAGCAGACTTAAGTCACTTAATTGCCATCAATCAAATCCATATCCTTCCTAATCAACTCCTCCAAAATACTCTTATACTTATACTCCTTTTAAATAGGTAACGACCACAACTCAAATGCACTTAACACATCACCAACCACCATCATAAACTGCCACCGCCGTCAAATTAAAACCCAACCATCATCACCCAACCTAATCCACATCGCGTGTCTATCCACGCGACCCAAGCACAACCGTATCCGCTACCCCACTCGACTTCTACTCCACCACATCCGCTGCCAAACGGGCCCTAAACTCATTATCCATTAAACTATCAAACTCAACCGCAACCGCACCTGCCGAAACACACCCGTCGGAATCACCAACAGCACCATCCTCCGGCGAAATAAAAAAAAGCCAACACATTTCACCACCCTCCAATCTTCGACAAGCTGATTCCATGTCCAACCAGATCTTGAAAACTTTGTTGTTGACAGTAAATGAGAGACTGTAAAATGAATAATTATGAGCAAATGAGGAGGTGTACCGACCTTTTATATGATGTGTTTAGTTTTGAAGGATTTTACAAAAGTGCCCCTCAATAATTAATTATATTAAAATGATGATTAATCTAGACCTTTAGGTTTAAAATAGATGGATGGTTGAGATCTCTTAATTTGTTCTTTAGATAATTATTGTTCTGCATTGAACTTTTGTCATATATTAATAAGGGTTTAGGCCGTACAATACACGCGTACTTTTTCAAATATACCGTTTTGGTACGTGTACTAAAATCTGTCCTACTTTATGTTGCGTACTTTTATGTTTTGTACCATTTCTATGTGGCATATTTTTTGAGTAAATTACATAGATAGTCTTTCTTGTTTGTCCCAAATTCCATCTATTGTCCCTGGTCGTTTTCGTCTGTTTTTTTTGCGTTTTCGTCCATTTTTTTTACGTTTTCATCTGTTTCTTTACGCTTTCGCCCGTTTTTTTACGTTTTCATCCATTTTTTTATAAAATTTTTGTCATTTTTTACGTTTTCGTCGGTTTCTTTACGTGATATGTCCGTTTTTTTTGTTTTCGTCTTTTTTTTTTACGTTTTTGTCCGTTTAGTTACGTTTTCATCATTTTTTCCCTTTACGTTTCTTTTTTTACAATTTCGTCCGTTTTTTTCATTTTCGTATATTTTTTTACGTTTTCATCCCGTTTTTTTTGTTTCGCCTGTTTTTTTTAAGTTTTTATCGGTTTCTTTACGTTTTCGTCTGTTTTTTACGTTTTCGTCTGTTATTTTAGGTTTTCGTCCGTATCTTTACGTTTTTTCCCTTTTGTTCAGTTTCGTCTGTTTTTGACAGACGAATACGTAAAAAAAAACATAAAAAATGAACGAAAACATAAAAACGTAAAGACACAAGAACAAAAAAAAAACAGACGAATACGTCAAAAATGGACGAATACGTCAAAAATGGATGAAAACATAAAAAACGTAAAGAAACAGACGAAAACGAAAAAACGGACGAAAATTGTAAGAAAATTGTATAAAAAGGGACGAAAACGTATAAAAACGAACAAAAACGTATAAAAACGGGTAAAAACGTAAGAAAAACGGAAGAAAACGGACGAAAACGTATAAAAACGGACAAACACTTATACATGTACCAAAACGGTACATTTGAAAAAGTACGTAGCTATTTAGCGGCCAAAACCCTATTATTTAACTTATTTTTGTTAGTGGAAATCTGACGTGGCTTGCACACGTGGCAATAGTGATTATTGTTTCGGTAAAACAAGTTTAACCGTGCAAAATGGTACAAAACATAAATGTACGCAACATAAAGTGGGACAGATTTTAGTACACGTACCAAAACGGTATATTTGAAAAAGTACGCGTGTATTGTACGGCCTAAACCCTGTTAATAACACTAGCAAGATATTATGTCATTTATGTCATTTATGTCATTTATTGTTCTCTTGTATGACTAATATGTTTGTTTTTTGTTTGATACATGCAAGAAAAAATCTGATTAGTGACAAATTCAGTTTGGTCACTAAAAGCATAAAAGTGGTCACTGACTGGGTTTAGTGACCAAAGTGGGGTGGTCACTTTTCGTCACCATAGCTCGTTCACTCGACTTTTGAGTTTGATATAAGTTGAGTTTGATATAAGCAAAATAAGTATAAAACCAAGTACCATAGGATTGTTTTCAAAGCCAAGTATAATTAGAAAATCAAAACAGACGATGAATAAATCACAAGCACTATATCTATAAGTAAAGGAAGCTGCATAATCTTATCTACAAGTAATCTTATCAAGAATTCAGTTGAGCAATTTACCAAACACCTTGTCTTCACATTGACCTAATCATAAAACCTATTCTTCCAATTTTTATAGCTCAATGCATCATGTATAACAAACTGAAACTCAACAAAACTGCAGCAAAGCGAAATCGATCAACAAAGTATATTCGATCTTCATCTAATATAGATAATCGAATGCGTTAATTGAACAAGCAAATTAATTGTACCTCAGATTGCGGTAGGCTGAGACTACAAATTAATTGACCAAGCAAATTCGTGTTGCATAAAAGACTATCCAAGACAGTTTCAGTTTCAGTTCCAAAATATGAACAAAGCTCTTATAAAGGCGGTTAAATGACATAACCTCGTATTCATAAAACAGCTATTTTAATGTTAGGCAAATGTTTTTAAAAGCAGGGTGCAAATTTTTTTTTTTTTTTTTTAGTACTTTTCTTTTAAATTTATCATTTTTTTGGTATTTTGTGAAATTTTTAGACATTTTTGCCCATTTTTATTTAATAAATTTTTTTTCCCGAAAGACAAAATGTTACATGGTACCCTAAAAAGAATGAATATGAAAAAAGAGTACAAACAAAATAAAAAATTTATTCACTACCTATAAAAACAAATAATGACAAATATGATACCTTTTAAAAACATTTGCCTGTTTTATAAAGCTCTCGAAATTATGATGTCAACTCTTTAATTTATTGGTGAATTTAGGCCATGATTCACTTATAACTTGTTTCCAATTTCCAACAAAGATCTATTATATAGAAGAAAATTTTAATCATGTTGTAAATGTAATGAACAAGAACACAAAAAATGAGAGAGGAAGAGAATTTTTATTATTGAGATGTATTCATAATGTTACAATCGGAGTTATTTATAAGGCATAGGAAAACCCTAACTTGTTAATCAAACTTAGAATGCATAGACATAAGCCCATTAGCCGATAATATTTTACAATACTCCTCCTTGGATATTCATCGTTCATTAGACTTCATAGACTGCCTTATCAAAAACCTTATCAAGAAAAACCCAATGGGATAAAAAAAAAACTTGATGAAGAAAAAGAGTGCAGTGCGTATAATGCTTTTCCTCCTCAATAATGTAGATATTTCAAGCATCCCATGCTAATCTTCTAAACGAGTTGCTCGTATACTTTTGTTGGCAACAACTTTACAATGAAGTCCATGAAATTGATGATGTTACGAATAAGTCCTGCAAAAATGACAATATATGTGCAGCTTCCAACCAAATATCAAATCAATTGGTTGGAAAGTATACAATGCATGTACAAATATTAAAAGAGAAAAATACACTCTCGTGACACATATTAATTACAAAATTGGCATCCAAACCTCAATTGTACTTATGTATGGTACTTGAGGACTAATTATTTCTTTGAGACATGTGCAAAAGCAAGTTATATAATATGTGCCCAAAATCATTTTGATCCATATACGGATTCATTCAACTTTATCAAATAAAGTTATTGAGAACTTTATTAATCGTATCTAGAAGTTGAAGTTGTAAGCCATGTTTGAGACATTACATATACTTCATAGAATACGAGAGCTCTAATAAACCCAATTTTAAGGAAAAATAAATACTTATCTCATAAAATATCAATAAGATATTTACATCCACCTCGAGATAATTTGTCTCTCAATAATCAACTTATTGTTTTGTGAATTTACTTATTTCACAATTCAAGTATTAAAACACATAACTTTAGAGCTCTTATTTCGGTTTAGCACAAAAACCGATTTATATCCAATAGATTTTACACATTGACGTATACGAACTTCACGTTTCAAGACTTTTAGTATTTGCAAGATACTAAGTCCTTTTATGTTGGCCAATCATTTCGTTGAGCGCGCATTTGGATATGAATTGATATTTGATCTTCATTGTGCATAATAGCAAGCAATATATTGTAAGTAGAAAAATTTATCGACGTCCTTTTGTGTCGATTCCATAATAATTCAAAACAAGATAGAATTTAGTGAGATCTCATTAGCTATCTGAGGTTCTTTGGAACCTTAATGTCTAGTGTCTCTTTATGAGACCATCATGGGGTCTTTTATACCTCGAACAACCATCTTGTTTTCATGCTCCATATTTTTCATCGAGGATTTTATTTGGATTCGATTTGTCTACCATGCTTGAGGCATGTCATAATAAAATAGTGTCCTTGAAGGACAACTTCTAATTAGAGCATTAGTAGCTGATTTTTTTTTTTTTTTTTTTTTTCCAATGTTTATTTATGGCTATTAGATTATCCATTGAATAATCAATTCATAAAAAATTTCTTTCGATGATCAACAGAATATGATAATTCATTCTGAATTTGCAGCTACTTCTATCCTCCTGAAGGAATTATCCATCTTCTATATACCCATATATGTGCATTAGGTGGAGTAATTTGCACAAAAAAAAAACAAAAATGGGATATGTTTGGTTTATAACTAAAACCAATTATAAAAGGGATGATTTATAATAACATATTGGCATGATGCTAATTTTGTTGTTGTACATATTATAATATGGCCCCATACAACAACACAAGTTTTTCTCTCAGTTTCATTTGATAATTTAGAAGTAATTCATCGCATTTTCATGATGAAATACTTACTCTGGAATGTTAGGCTCGCATTAAGCTATTAATCATGCAAACTTGAGGTTGCGATTTAATGACCATTTAAACGATGCATCGATTTTAAACTCTAAATGGTTCATACAATGGATTTGTATGCTTACATATATCCATTTCTTTTCTTTCCAATTAAAATTGAGGAATTTAATCCCCATTCTAGTTGATAGAATAATAATCAACTTTCTATGAGAGATAATAACATTAGATTGAAGAATCTTGTTCTTCTATAGCTTTCGCATTATTTATGACTCAGGATGGTGTAACTGGTCATGCCAAAGTTATTATAATTATTATTGCTCATAAACTTAAGTTTATGACAATGATTAGCTTTTACTAATCTTTATATAATGCATGTCGAGGAAGATATAAAAGAATATAATGTATCTTTAATACTTAACTTCGTTTCTCATGATAATTTTATATTTCTTTTATTAAGCAAAATGCGCTAGCATAGATTTTTAAATCTATGAATATAGTGTGTAATATATTTGACACACTTGTATTTCATATACATCACATTGCATTTTTGCATAAACAGCATTTTTATTTGCTCTTTTCTTATTGTATTTTCGCCTCTACTAGTGGTTTTGTCATTGTCATACTACCTCGACCATAGAATTTACCATGATAAATGATCTTTAACCATTTATAGTTACATTATCACATTCACATGAGGGAATGAGGATCTCATATTGATCATTTTATCTCATTCACTTAAGGGAATGAACATCTTATGTTGATCATTTTATCACATTCACTTGAAGGAATGGAGAACTTTATGTTGCAACTTGTGGTTGCCAACCAGTTTCTTTTAACACGACAATATGGAGCAAATTTAGTAAACGGGTTTATCGTGTTTGTTCAAACATGCCCATTTCTTTTATATCAGAGCATCGTTCTCGATATATGAGTATATTCGAGGCATTAACCATCTCATCGCATTTTTTCTTTTCATCATTCAGATGTACTACTTAATATTGCGAAAAATGTGCTCGCATTTGCAAGAATCTCTTGCTTCTGATGGTCGAATATTTCTTTTAGATTTTGACATACATTTAACGGATCTTTCGCCGTTATATATTTTCTTTTTAATTCAGATCTAACACTGAAATTGTGAGACCGAACTTGCTTATGATTTTTTTTAATGCAGCTTGAGGTGCATACAATCATAGCGAGATTTTTGGGAATATTACTTGCTTTTGTGTGGTAATGTATCCTTGAGATCTTACTATAATTTAAAAAATATTTCATCGTTAAGTATTCCCTATTAAGGTCCTCACGAAGAAGATGAGGTTCTCCTAAAAAATTTTACAGTTAAAATAGATCTTAACATCAAAAGTCCACACAAATATTAGGAACAAAAAAATTGATGTTTGAGAACTTCGAATCGAACATATGAACAAAATCAATATTTCTAACATTTCATTTAACTTATTAAAAAACATATGTGAAAAGCAATCAATTAAGTAATAGTATTGCACAAACAATAAAAGAGCATATATTACAATGTGTAATATTGAATGATGTAATTTATAATCATATTAATTGATACAAGCATAGAGAATGCAAGACTCAAGAATGATATGACAAAATAGATATTTGCCTTCACATATAAGTTGTCTAATTTATACAACCAAATTACAAGTTAAATTCAAGTTAATCATTTACAAGTTAAATTCATGTTAATCATTTGCAACAAATGAATAACAACATTCAATATTTATCGTTTATCACACAAAAACTCCACATTAACAACATTCAATATTTATCGTTTACCATACAAAAACTTCACATTAACACATCTAAAAAATGTAGCTATATAAGAGTTCATATTTTCATTTTTGTTAAATATACACGAATTCAGAATATATCACTTAACCAATGTCTCACCACATAACCACATAATTTGCAATAAAATCATAGAAGTGATATTATTTAAATTTTAGCAATCATCACACAAAATGTTATAAGGCATCTCTAACAAAGATATACCATGCATGTCAGCATCACAATTCTTCTTCGTTAAGTATCGTGCGTGAATCCGACCGACTATGATGTTGATTATATATATATATGATGTCATCCAACAACTATATATATAATTATATATCATATTATTAAAACACTTACATTATCAAGAAAATAGATGAAGTATTGAGATGAAATTAAAGATTGTGTCTGGTTTGTAAATAGAAAGAACATAAAATAAAATAAAAGGTAGACACAAAATAAAATTAACAACAATAGAACTTGAGGTTCTATATGTATACATGTTTTTTTTAAACATAACACCAGGTTATGTTATTGATTGTATTGATGAATCATTTTTTTTAAACATAATGAGATTATGTTATTTGATTCACTTGATTGAATAATGTTCTAGCTTTTTTCTTTAACATAATGAGATTATGCTATTTGATTCTCTTGAGAGAATCATCATAAAACATTCTAATCATAACTTGAGGTTATGTATTTGATAGAAACATAATAGAACCTGAGTTCTTATCCTTTTTTTTAATTGAATATCATAACACAAAGTTATGTTATTTTGACTGTTTCATGAGAATCATGATTCGACATTAAAAAGAATAGCTTGAGGTTACTGCATTTTGATTATGTTCATCGTAGTAGAACCTGAGGTTCATACTTTTTTTTTTCTCTAAACATAACGTGAGGTTATGATATTATAATTCTCTTGAGAGAATAATAACTCAACTTGAGGTTCATTAAAAGAGATACAATAACTTGAGGTTATTGTATTTTTAATTTATTCATTGTAATAAAACTTGAGATTTTATTATAAATAAATATAATCATAACATGATGTTATGATATTGATTCATGAAAGAATCATATTAGAACTTGAGGTTCTCTTTTTTTTTTTCTTTTTATCCTTTTTTCCTTAACATAACATGAGGTTATGTTATTGATCCAATTGATCAAACCATATTAGAACTTGAGGTTCTAATTTATTTTTCTTTTTGGGAATCGTGGTTGATCATGAAAACAATAACTTAAGGTTATTGTATTTTAATTCCATCCATTATAATAGAAATTGAGGTTGTATAATAAATAACTATAATCATAACATAAGGTTATGATACTCTTTTTCAATCCACTTATGGAGATCATAATACATCTTGTTGATCTTCATAAAAATATAAACAATAACATGATGTTGTATTATTTCATTTTTTTATGTAGTCACAATAGAACATTTTTGTGTTCTTGTAAACTACAATAAAGTTTAATTTATATAAGAAGAAAAAAAAAATAAGAATCCCATACCTTTCACAAAATCATACTTCGTATACCATTGAGGCTTTATTTTTTCTTTTCAAGAGATCTACTTCCCAAAGTGAATATGACCGAATAAAAAATTTAAGATGCCAATTTGCTTTATCTCTTGTGAAGGACGCAAAGCATTACGATTTTTAATTTCCGCTTACCGCTTCTCTTTTAAGGCTTAGTATTTTGTTTTGAGCGAATCATGTTGATAACGTGTTTTAAATGTAATGAACAAAAACACAAAAATGAGAAAGGAAGAGAATTCTTATTATTGAGATGGATTCATAATATTACAATAAGAGGTATTTATAAGACATAGGAAAACCCTAACTTGTTAATCAAGAATAGGATTAATAGAAATAAGCCCATTAGCCAATAATATTTTACAATAAATCAAATGTTTTAACATTTTGAAAAACTAAAAGCATTTTTTATTATTTTTATTTGAGCACTATCACACTCATACTTTTACTCTGTCAAAGGTTTTTTTTTTTGGAATTAGTCTCTTTATCCTCGGGTTTACCCAAATGTAATAATATAATTTGTCTACATTTTACCTTCCTCTTACATCGCTCTAGCGGAATAGGGTATCGTTGTTGTTGTGAAACCATTCCTTATTAGTTAATTATTTTTATTTTCTTTTTTTAAAGATGTTTAATAAGAAAACCCTAAGTAATCTTTGTTTAGCAGTTACCATGAAAGTAGTGCTACACAAGGAAAAATGGAGACATTGTCTTTCAACATCTAAAACAAGGATATTATCTGTTTTATACAAGTTTTCAAGTACATCAAGCATTGTAGAGTTTGTGACAAATGTGTTGATCGATTCGGTCATTGCAGGGTACGCAACAATTATACTTCTTGAACACTTCGATTCGATCATTGCAATGTAGGAAAAAATAATTGCAGAAAGTTCCTTACTCTTATTATATCTTGCTTTTCTCATAGTAGAAACAAGCCTCCAGTTTATCATGGTGTTGACCGTTTCAGTCATTTTTACCATTAACCAACACACATTGCAGCTTGTAGCTCAGTGGTCAACTGGAATTGTCATGCACTCATGCTGATATGCTCTTACCTTGATTACAAGAGATCCAACTTATATATTGCTACTAAGCTCCGAATTGAAGCAGTTTCTCTTTGTTACCTTATGTTATAGTTGTGGCGGGTATTTCATTCTGTTGGTAATCAAACGAACGAACTAAACAAATAAATTCGACAAACGAAGCGGAAGCTTTATTCAAATTACAGAACCAAATTCAAATATACCAACACAAAATCCTAATGCTAAATTCTAATTCAAAGGTACCAAATACAAATTCCAAAGGTACCAAACTATTATTCAAAAGGTAGAAACAATTCCAAAGCTATCAATCCCTATTTATAAACTAAACTAACCGTCATAAGATAATTTCCTAATTCAAAACAAACTTTTAGGACAAGTTATAGAACTTACCAAAATTTTCAAATTTACCAAACAACCCTTAAAGTTTAAATCACTTTTCTAACAATCTTTACAGGGACTTAAACTCCTTTACCTGCTTCAAATCAAATTCAAAGTTCCAAACACTAGCGATACTAGCCAAATTCGAATAAACCAATCGAATCCCAAAAGCAATCCAAAATACATTCGATCCAAAAAACGCCGATAACTTCAAAACGAACAATCAAACATTAACCTACAAATTCAAAACGGTTAACCAAACAACCAAATAGGCTCAAACGATCTTTAACAAAGACAATCAAATTCAAGCAACCAACTTCAAAAGCTAAACAAACGAAGATCCCAAAATTTTCAAACTAACAAATACCCAAAATATGAACTAATTCCAAACGACCGAATAGTAACCAAGTCTTTAAATACCAAATCGATCTTTAAATTCCAAATTCCAATTCAAATTCTAATGACCCACTTATTTTATAAGTATTACAATCCTACTTCAAATTTATCATCCAAGTATCAAACGAATTCAAGTTAATAAATAACTTGACGAACGGACTCTTATAATTCAAACGTCCCAAATATGATACGGATACTAATTCTAATGACCCACTTATATAATAAGAATTACTGTCCAAATTCCAGTTTCAAATACCTAAATAATCTAATCGTAGTTTAGTTTTCTAAAAATTTGTCACTAAAAAACAAGTGAATCAATCGACACAAAATTTAATTGGACATACAAACACCTTAGTTTCCAAACTTTTACTCTTGATTTCCAAACATATTCAAGATGTAAACAAAAGCTAAAGTCAGGGTCCAAAGTTGAATCGCTAGCCCAATTCAAACAAAACTTTAAAAGCCCAATTAATACAAAAGGCCACGTTGCTTTGATCAAATAACAAAACCTGGTGATGATCAAAACCTGGTGATGATCGACTATTCGACTTTTCAAATCCAAATCTAACCAAAACTTTCATCCAAAAGGAATATCTTAATCCATATATCGATTATCACAAATTGCTTCGAATACCAAAACCAATTTAATGGATAACGAAAAATTCAAACGTACCTTCTTTTTATTCTTTTTAGTCGTCGAAGTTTCGAAAACCAAACAAACTTTCAACCGAAAAACCATAGCTCCTATACCACTTGTTGGTGATTCAAAGAATGAAACAGATAACAAATTCGACAAACGAAGCGGAAGCTTTATTCTAATTAACAAACCAAATTCAACGATACCAACACAAAATCCTAATACCAAATTCTAATTCAAAATGTACCAAATACAAATTCCAAAGGTGCCAAACTATTATTCAAAATGTACAAACAATTCCAAAGCTATCAATCTCTATTTATAGACTAAACTAACCGTCATAAGATAGATTCCTAATTCAAAACAAACTTGTAGGACAAGTTATACAAATTACCAAATTTACCACACAACCCTTAAAGTCTAAGTCACTTTCCTAACACATTCATCTCACTTTTAATGAGTTTTTTGTTGAACCATAGTAATTTTAAAATTTATTTAACAAAACATAGTACTTTCAAATTTATTTAACAAAACATAGTACTTTTACATAAACCTAAGTATTACAAAAACCATGTTGTGGTATATATGATCGCTTGCCTTTACCCTAATTATTAATTGTTTTCTTTCAGTTCAAATAAACCTGTTACGTATTTGTGAGATATGCATAATAGTTCCGTATTTGTGAGTATCGCCGCTTGAAACTGTAAATGCTTAACAAATGCTAAAAACACTATCAAAGCAAATTTAATTCTAGCAATAATATGATTATGGGTTTGTGCGTGTTAAAAGTAGACCCATTTGACATGCTCTATCTTATCTAAGCTTATTTCTTGGACCCATTTATGATATAACAAGACCCAAATCGACCACTTTATAAGCAAATGGGTCGCAACAATCACCTCTAATTTGTGGCTAGTTACGCTTGTCTCAAAGCAATTAATGATGCATCTCTAATTCGCGTAGATATTCAGTAATGGGACGTACAAGAGTATAGAGCATCGTGTTGTCATGAACAACGCAGTTACAAGGATATCTTTAGTTATGATACATGGACCGTCCCTGGATGCAGTGGTGAAAAATTAGCCCGACAACATATGTTCCAATGACCTACAAGCAGTATCCAGATTTGCAAAAAAACATCTCAATCGCTAAGAAAAACTGTTTAGACCTGGTTCGGGTACATGAGTAAATGTATATGCATGCATTTTGTGTGATTCGGTCAAGCTTCGTCAACGCTTGTTATTTAGAGTTAAAAGGTAACTTCTGCTTCATTGGCAAGTATTTATCAATGTAAAAGAAATGTTGCATTATCATATGTCTGAAGTCTTGTCTGCTAATGTTTTTGTTTTCTATTCTAGCATCTATTTTTATAAAGTATAGCCTGGCCTAGATAACATACATGTTCAATGTTTGCACAAAAGATTCTAAACAGTGTTCAATGTTTTGGAATACTAGCATGAATGTAAAAAAAGATGCCGATCATATTGCGAATGGTTACTTTTGGTTTTTTCCCCCACTTTTTTCTTTAGTTGTATGCTCATAAGTGGGAGCTTTTTTTGTGCTTTTAGTTTGTTTGTTTTTATAAAATACTTAAGTTTATGTAAAAGTACCATGTTTTGTTAAATAAATTTGAAAGTACTATGTTTTGTTAAATAAATTTTAAAAGTACTATGGTTAAACAAAAAACTCCACTTTTAATAGACCATATATATTTATTTATGGAATCGAATTGATTTGCACATATTCCTTCTCATATAATCTTAACTTAGTTATGAGCATTTTGTCAAAAACATAACGAAGTCACATAACTTCCAAGCTTTAAACGACTATATCTGACTCCTAAAGTCAAACTATACTGACCATTGAATGTTTGCTATAATCTTAAACTTAGTTATCTGAAATTTATAAAAAAAAGCATAACGAATTCACTTAGGGTGCATTTGGTCAAACAAGGGAATGGAAAAAGGAAAGGCAAAGGATATACCAAGGAACGTATTTAAAGTATTTCATTACATTGATCTTGGTTGGTTAAAATATTGTAGGAATGAAAGTATAGTATTCTTTTAACCTTGTTCTATATAAAAGTTCAGCAACGAATAATATTAAACAAATTAAGGACAGTTAACATGAAGCAACATCAATTAACATTGTATTGACGAACAAGAAAATTTGCATGATAGTGGTTTCGAAATTATCTGCTAACATGTGTGGTATTAATACATATATCAACAGTTTCACATAAGATTAGATATTTCAATTATGTAGATTTATGTATGTTAAAAAAAATAAAATTTAATATTCGTATTTTAAACATTTAAGTAAACATACAATCAAAAATTTATCCCTCGTGAAATAAAATATGATCATTATATGTTACAGATTATTATTTAGAAATAACATAAATTTAAGAAGAGTGAGGGAGTGTTTGATAGCCACTTAATGGACTTATGACTGATTCAGTTAGCGACTTTTAATGTTTGATAACTTTTTTTTGCCACTTAATGATTCCACTAGGTATTTAATGGCTCAGCATTCAAGACATGCAAATTGATTAAGCGTCTCTTTGATGGCCTATTTTTCTATTATTTTATTTCAACTCATCTATTATTATTATATAAACATTGTTATACATTCGATTCCTTTCTGTTTCTAGATACTTAGTACATTTTAATAATTCATCATCTTTTTTTTAATTTTATTTCATCATCTATTTGCAACTTGATATCCTTCACTGGTATGTTATCGTAACAAGGTTGTGATGTTGTAACATTACATTATATAAACATATAAACCTTTTTTTCGAACGGCACCATACTTGAAATCCGACCTCTGAGTTAAATCTTTCAAATAGGCAGGCCTCGAGACCCGAACCACTAGGAGAGACTAGCGAAGGGCCTTTAATTTTCAAATCACCATACTTCATTCAGAAACACTTTGATTCAGGGCCTTTAAATCATTCAAAGTCTTTAAATCATTCAGCGGTAAATCATATAGTTTTGTCAAATAACCCCTGAGATCATGTGAGAAAAAAGATGCAAGTAAGTAATCAATCTCCAATACCCTCAAATTTACTAAGTAATGAAGCATTACCCAGGAATGAAGCAATGCATTGTAAAACCAGGCTACACTTTTCATTGTAATTACTTATCCTTACCTTCTAAAACCCTAAACCAAACACCCTCCTTTTTGTTATACCTTTTTCAATTAATTGTCAAAAACCATAATTGTCTTCACAAACACAAAGTAAATAGCTAAAAGGAAACGAGTCATCCATGTTGAATTCATTATTATTAGCATGTAGAAGGTGCCAATCTCGACCAAATTTAGGTTATGTTTTAGTTTTAATGTATAATGCAACCATCAATCGTAACAGATATATATAACCAAAGCATATATACTTTTTATAAAAGTCCATGCGTGATATAAAAAATCTAAACATAACAACAATAGATTTCTAAGAAATAAAGAGAATGATATGGAATTTCTTAATTATTACAAACTATTAATAATACTCATTGGTTATTTAAACATTTTGAATTCAACGAACTAACTAAATGTTTAACACAAAACTACAAAATAATGTAACCAAATTCGGATTATAAAAAATAAGTAGATAACAAAAAATAATAAATAATAAAAATTAATTTTCAATCCAAAATCATTACTAAAGGTATTAAATAGATTTTGACATATATACATAAGATTTCTATTTTTAATCCAAAAAATAAAACTATAATACTATTTAAGACACATTAAGTTTTATTTAATCAATAATAATGTATAAGTAAAATATTTAAAATAAACTTGTATGTACACAAATATTATAAATTGCATACCCTAAGATGGGAAAATATTTTTTAACAGTAACAAAGTTTGATGACTATTTTAATTAAGTCACTCAAACTTTAAATTAATCACAAAAACCATTCAAGTTTCAATATTATTCCATTATTGCGTAATTGTTCAAAAAACGATCTTTAAAATATTCATATGTGCATTGTTTGGTTGTAACGTAACAATAAATATTCACCCCCTAAAGTTCAGTAACCCTAACCAACTTAGGTGAAAAGAGATATATGCCATAAAAATAATAAACAAGTTTGAAAAGTATTACTCCCTCCGTCCCATTATAATTGTCCCATTTGATTTTTTTTAGTCTTTCTTATTTAACTTTGACCATTAATATTTTTATTTGTGTTATATAATTTTTGATAAAAATTATATCAAATGAAAATACATTTAAAACCCAATCTATTCGTATATTTTTCATCAATTATTATAGTACACAAATAAAAATATTTATGGTAAAAGTTGAATAAAAAAGACTTAAAAAATTAAAGAGAACAATTATTATGAGAATGAGGTAGTATGTTTTAATCACTCAAACCTAGAAATTACATAATAATAAAACAATATTGAAACTTTAAGTGATTAAAAAGAAACATTTTTTCAAACTTGCTTATTATTTTATAATAATAAAAAAGTGACGACAATTAAATTAAAACAAAACTGAAAGTTAGTCAAATGTTTAAAGTTTAAAGTTGAAAATTGAAAATGGTCAAATGTGAAAGAAATACAATCAATTAAAACACCCTTTGCTAAAAAGTACAATTAAATTTTCACAATGTAAACTTTAAATGTCACACCCCCAATTTACCTGTTTTGCAGCGGAATGGAATTCCTGGGGGCTTGACTGTCATAGCACCACAATCACAGTTATATTGAACGACCTAAAGTGTCGTTTAAAAACACATCGTTGGATATTTAATAAAAACATTCAGAGTACAACATCGGTCCCAAAAGTTTAGAAAGTTTGCGGAAATACAAATATATTACAAATCCAAACGATGTTTTGAAATAAAGTGCCATAATGTACAATGCTATAAGTCGACGCCGCGACTCAAAAGGTGGTTCCTTAACCATGCCATGCGTATGTCTTAGTTACCTGAAAATACATTGCTAAAACGGTCAACAATAATGTTGGTGAGAAATCATAGGTTTAAGTAAATGTTTTATACGACTACACAAGTATAGACCAGGCATGACAATCAAGTCACGTAAAAATGTTACAATTGCTATAAGTCCATGACACCGAAACTAGACTGTTCATAATGTAATGTATGCCCCTGCAGAGTGTTTGCCAGACAACTCCGTAATGTTATTAAATGAAATGCATCCGTATGACTAGTTGGGATTCACCAACCCGGATGGAGGCGTCACCCTCGATAGATCTATCCACTCATCCTCGCTTCAAAGATTAACGGTTCATGTTCAGGTAATGGGGACTTTCAATTGGCAAATGCGGTAACTTAAGCAATGTAAATGAATTTAACATACTTGGTATCGTAATAAAAATGTTGTGCAATGTATTCTCCCCCGTAGGTTTGAAAATAATTAAAAGCGTATACGACGGGGCTATGAAAACTCACTTGGTAAACTGGAATGATGACAAGAGTGAGTACACCGAGGTATAATGTGATGCTTTAACCGGGACCTATTACGAATGATATGATATGTAATGAGTTGCAATGTAATGTTATGCATGCATTTCGTATGTTATTTATACCATTTGCGGGTTTTGAAAATAATACTTATCGTTGAAAAATACTCTTTTGACGTCTTGACCCTTCAAAAATGACTTTACAAGTATTTACGTCAAAATGTCATCCTAAAATGGTTTTATAATGATTTATGGTGAAATTTTCACTTTTCGTCGTAAAACAATGTCGT
The DNA here is from genome assembly GCA_910596185.1 of Chrysanthemum makinoi. Classification (NCBI taxonomy): domain Eukaryota; kingdom Viridiplantae; phylum Streptophyta; class Magnoliopsida; order Asterales; family Asteraceae; genus Chrysanthemum; species Chrysanthemum makinoi. Next base: position 74,149,198 of record OU343217.1, read on the forward strand.
CGGAAAATTTATAAAAGTAACAAAATGGCTCCGAAAAACTAGTCGTAAAATGGTGTACGTCGATCGTTAGGAAACGAACTCGACGGTTTTGGAAAGTTTGTATCAAAATCTAGAAGTTTCAGTTCAGGAGTTTTCGACATAAAGGTCTCAAACATAAAGATAATAAGGGTTAAAGTTAGTGATTTTGTCGAATTGTTGTGTAAAAAAAATGAGTTTCGGCCAAGTTTAAACATCCGTAATTAATTTATAACAACTCCGCTATACAAACGGTTTGTCGTTTTAGAAAATATGCTTGGTGATCTAAATTTTATTAGAAGACAATTCGTTCCAAAAAGTTCCACATCATGGTTAAAAACAGCCCTCAACATGGACGTTTCAGCTACCGTAACACTTGTCTCGTAAAAATAATATAGTTTTTCAGAAAATAATAGTTACGGCAATTTTATGAAAAAGTGCATATCTTTGTCGTTTCAAATCCGTTTTCTACGTTTTATACGTCCTTAGCTTCGTATCAAAGTATACTAATATATTTTTGATAAGTCGAAATAATTTGTAAAGCTTAAGGCTCGTTTTTGACTCGTACAAAAGATAAATATGTTGCTGAAATTTCAGAAAATAATATATTTCGTCGTCAAACTTTAAAAATTCATAACTTCTTCGTTATAACTCCGTTTTAATTCGTTCAAGCGGCCACGGATTCGTTTTAAAGTATATTTTCTAAATATCAAGGCCAAAAAGTCGTGGCTATAGTCAGATTTTCCAGAAAAATAAAACAAGGACAGATTACTTTTTATACGTATCGAAAATAGTTTTTCTCATACCAAACCTATTCTAATCCCTTCAAATCAACTCCAAAACTAATCTAATCCTACCATACACCTTCTTAGGGTGTCATGGGTTCCTAATCATCATCAAGACCAAAGTGTACCAAGGGGATAATTATAGGATGACCTTATATATATATATTACTAAAAATCATGTAAAAATGGTATAAACAACACAAATCATGCATGCTTGCTCCAAAAATAAAGAGATACTTATGAAATGAAAAGGAGATATGAAAAATATAAATGATATGCTTACAAGTATTATGATGAGGTGCAAAGAACCAAGGTTAAACCTAAATACTCTAGATTTTTATTTCAAAATCTTAATAAGAGTATTATCTAGATTGTGAAAACACTTGAGCAAAATTTTTGTGATGATCCCTTGAAAACCCTTATGATGGCCGGTTGGAGAGCAAGAAGAAACCAAGAGAGAAAGTTTGCTAACTATGTGAATTATTTGAGTTGAAATGAAGTGCATGAATGAGGTAAATAAAAGAGTAAGACTTTTATGTAGAGTGAAAGCATAAACAATCAAGACCCATACTCCCATTAATTACCACCCTCCCCTTGGTCGGCCAAGGGGGAGGGATTTGGTAAAATATATCTTTTTTTTTTTTTTTTTATTATTACTTGTATATATTGTATACTTGTAACAATTTTAAGAAAAGTGTAAGTAATGTGTAGTTTTTGTTACAAGTAAGTTTTTAATAAATCAAAATAGAATGTAATGAGATAATAAAAATTGTAAAAATACATTCCTTGTGAAATTTGAGTGATAAAATAATTATCGTGAAATTTTTAAGAAAAACGTCGTAATAATATAATTTTAACGATTTATCTACAAAATAAATTTAAAACACTAGGTAAACTCAAAATATAGTTTTTACAACTAAATGTAAGTTTAAAAATATGTCGGGATCATTTTTGAATGTAACGGATTAAATATTCAAAATAATAACTCACGCGATAACGTTTATTTAATATAAAAATTACGCGTTAAATGTGAAATGAAATGTCATGGATGAACTAATATGATGCAAATGATGTTAATGAAATGTAGACTAAACTTAGTCCATATGAAACGTTCGTGATGTTATGATCATGAATTCGCCGCTAAACCATAAAGGTTACGCGAATTTGGAACAAGTAAACCAAGTTTACGATAAATGTTGAAATAGTGAGGCATAAATTGTTTTGAGAAATGACCTGAAAGTACGGGTTGTCACATTCGCCCATCCAAAAAGGAATTCAGTCCCTGAATTCAATCGTTGTTAGGTCTAACGGTGTCGGTGAAAAGATAAGGATACTTGTGTCGCATCTGATCTTCCCGTTCCCAAGTAAACTCAGGACCTCTTCGAGAATTCCAGCGAACCTTCACGATAGGAATACGACTCTGTTTCAACTGCTTGACCTCGCGGTCCATGATTTCTACAGGTTCTTCCACAAAATTGAGTTTGTCGTCTAGTTGAACTTCGTCCAATGGAATAACGAGCGATTCGTCCGAAAGACACTTCTTCAGGTTTGAAACGTGAAACGTGTTGTGCACATGACTAAGTTCTGACGGAAGATCAAGTCGATAAGCTACCGGACCAACTCTGCTCAAAATCTTGAATGGTCCAATGTACCTCGGGTTTAACTTTCCACGTTTTCCAAATCGTACCACGCCTTTCCAAGGCGATACTTTCAACATAACTTTGTCACCCACTTGAAATTCCAATGCTTTGCGTCTAACATCTGCGTAACTCTTCTGTCGGCTCCTTGCAGTTCTGAGTCTATCTCGAATTTGAACTATCTTTTCCGTTGTTTCCCGTACCATTTCTGGACCAGTGAGTTGTGCGTCTCCTACCTCGGCCCAACAAACAGGTGATCGACACTTTCGACCATAGAGTGCCTCGAATGGTGCCATCTTTATACTGGTGTGATAACTATTGTTGTACGAGAATTCTATCAGTGGCAAATGGTTAGCCCAACCATTTCCAAAATCAATTACACATGCCCTCAGCATGTCTTCTAACGTTTGAATGGTCCTTTCACTTTGACCGTCGGTTTGTGGATGATATGCTGTGCTCATCTCTAATCTGGTTCCGAATGAATCTTGCAACGATTTCCAGAAGTTTGAAGTGAATCGGCTATCTCTGTCGGAAATGATAGAAATTGGTGCACCGTGCCTCGAGACTATTTCTTTGACATAAAGTCTAGTGAGTTGCTCCATGGAATAAGTCTCTCTAATCGGTATGAAATGGGCTGATTTGGTAAGGCGATCAACAATTACCCAAATAGCGTCGTAACCTCCCGATGTCTTAGGAAGTTTCGTAACAAAGTCCATCGTAATGCGTTCCCATTTCCATTGAGGAATTTCTGGTTGTTGGAGTAAACCTGAAGGCTTCTGATATTCGACTTTTACCTTAGAGCAGGTAAGACATTTGCTAACGTACGTGGCAATCTCCGCTTTCATGTTCGGCCACCAATAAAGCTTCTTAAGATCTTGATACATCTTATCCGATCCTGGATGAATAGAATACTTTGACTTATGCGACTCATGCATAATCAATTCTCGTATTCCGCCATACAATGGAACCCACATTCTATCCTTGAAACATAATACTCCATCTGCTCTCTTTACAAAACCATTTGCGCTTTCAGGCATACCATAAAGCTTTTCACTTGGTCTATTATCCTCCTTAAGTGCCTCGATCTGTGCTTCATGGATTTTCGATGGTAAAGGCGAAATAATCCTCATTCCCAATGATCGAACTCTTAAAGGTTTAGGCCTCTCTTTCCGGCTAAGAGCATCAGCCACAACATTGGCTTTTCCCGGGTGATACTTGATTTCACAATCATAGTCGCTGAGTAACTCCAACCAACGACGTTGCCTCATGTTAAGCTCCTTTTGATCGAGAATATATTGCAAACTCTTGTGGTCAGTAAACACTGTGCACTTTGTACCGTAAAGGTAGTGTCTCCAAATCTTGAGTGCAAAAACTACGGCCCCTAACTCGAGATCATGAGTGGTGTAATTCTTCTCATGAGTCTTAAGTTGTCGAGAAGCATACGCTATCACCTTCTCGTTTTGCATTAAAACAGCCCCAAGTCCTTTATGCGAAGCATCACAATATACAACAAAATTCTCAATTCCTTCGGGTAGTGCCAAAATTGGCGCACTGCAAAGCTTTTGCTTCAACAACTGAAAAGCAGCCTCCTGTTTCTTTCCCCACTCGTACTTCTTGTTTTTCTGTGTCAACTTGGTCAAAGGTCTTGCTATCCTTGAAAAACCTTCGATGAACCTTCGGTAATACCCGGCTAGTCCTAGAAATTGTCGAATTTCTGTAGGATTCGTTGGAGTAGCCCAATCTTTCACGGCTTCAATCTTTGCGGGATCAACTTGTAGTCCATGACTATCAATGACGTGACCAAGAAATTGCACTTTGTGGTTCCAAAAATCACACTTCGAAAATTTGGCATACAACTTCTCATTCTTGAGTAGCCTTAAAATCGTCCTTAAATGCTCTTCGTGCTCTTCTTTGCTCTTTGAGTAAATCAATATGTCGTCGATGAACACTATAACAAACTTGTCCAAATACGGTTTACAAACTCTATTCATGAGATCCATGAATACCGCTGGTGCATTAGTCAATCGAGCGGCATCACTTGAAACTTCGTAATGACCGTAACGTGTTCTAAACGCTTGTTTTTGAATATCCTCTTCGAACTCGAAGTTGATGATAACCCGACCGGAGATCAATCTTGGAGTAGATACTAGAACCTTGCAACTGATCGAACAAGTCATCAATTCTGGGGAGTGGGTAACGATTCTTCACCGTTAACTTGTTCAATTCTCTATAATCTATGCACATCCTGAAGGATCCATCTTTCTTCTTCACAAACAAGACCGGCGCTCCCCAAGGCGAGGAACTCGGCCTAATGAATCCTTTGTCTAGAAGTTCCTGCAATTGATTAGACAACTCTTGCATTTCGGATGGTGCTAGACGGTACGGTGCTCGCGCAATCGGTGCAGCTCCGGGCACTAAGTCGATATGAAATTCTACTTGGCGTGCCGGTGGAAGTCCTGGTAAGTCCTCGGGAAAGACTTCAGAAAATTCTCGGACAATTGGTACATCTTCAAGTCGCTTCTCCTCCGACTTTTTCTCAGTTACATGGGCTAAGAAAGCAAGACAACCTTTCTTAATGTACTTCTCCGTTTTGATACTCGATATGATACTAAGTCTAGTTCCACTTCGTTCCCCACGAATAATCAAAGTTTCGCCGTTATAAGGGAGATGAACAACTTTTTCATCACAAATGATCTTTGCACGATGTTTGGATAACCAATCCATGCCGATGACGACGTCGAAACTACCAAGTTCTACGGGCATGAGGTCTATGTTGAAGGGGTGATTAAGAAAATTGAATGTGCAACCGCGGACAATGGTGTTGGTGCTAACTAAGTTACCATTAGCTAATTCGACGATGTATGATATGTCTAATGTGGTTGGTTTAATGTTGAGCAAAGGTGCAAATGCAGTGGACACAAAACTTTTATCGGCACCCGAATCAAATAAAACTGAAGCATAACGATTATTGAGAAGGAACGTACCCGTAATAACATTCGGGTCCTCCCTATCTTCTCCGCCTCCAATGACGTAAACCCTTCCTTGTGCCATACCTCCTTGATTCGGATTTCCTTGGTTCCTTCCCTTCTTACATTCAGACTTGTAGTGTCCACGTTCCCCGCAACCAAAACATGTAACTTGTGGCGACTTGCAATCCCTAGTTCGGTGACCAACCTTCTTGCAATTCTCACATGGATCAGGACATCGACCCGGATTGTGATGACTCAAACACCTATTACACTTCGGCAAAACCCCCGAATACCCTTTTCCTTCCTTTTGACCCGCAGCATAAGCCTTAGCAACCTCTTGCCTCTTGGGTGGTTGTTGAGTAGCATTTCTACCCCTGGTGTTGTCCCACTTCCGTTTGTTGTTGTTGCTATTGTTGTTGTTGTAGTTGGCTCGGTTATTGTTGTAATTGAAGCGGTTGTTGGGGTTGTTGTTGTTGTTTCGGTTGGTGTTGGTGTACTTACCTCTCTTCACCACTTGTGCCATCAACTTCTGAGTCACTCGAATAGCTTCCTCAATTGTTTGTGGATCAAACGAAGTCACATCTCCTTGAATAACCTCGGGAAGTCCCCCGATAAAAGCCTCTAGTAACTTCTCGTTGTCCGGTACCATAGACGGGCATAACGCGGCCAATTCCTGGAATCTCCGAATGTAAGTGTCAATATCGTACCCAATAGTTACTAATTCATAGAACTCCGTCTCCAACTTTTTCACTTCCGTACGAGGACAAAACTTCTTAGTCACCAAACCTTTAAATTGCTCCCAAGTAAGCTTGAAAGCATTCTCCATCCCAATCGGTTGAGCATATGAATTCCACCATGACAATGCTCCATCGAGTAATGTACTCGTAGCAAATTTGACCTTACTATCATCCGGACAGTTACAAAGCAAAAACACTGACTCCAATTTTTCAAACCATCGAACCATGGCTGTGGCTCCCTCGGTACCTCTAAACTTTGTGGGATCTCCACTTTTGAAATCCTTGTAAGAACAGTTCTTAACTCCAGATCCTCCTACATTGCCAGTAGCAGTAGCAAGCCTAGCGGCTTCAGCAGCAGCCGCGGCCTCAGCAGCAGCAGCAGCCACTGTTTCCCTTTCGACTCATAGAGCATTAGCTATGCTATCATTCACCAACTTTTGAATAGCTGCTTGGGTCATTTCAGCCGTGGCTTTCTTCGGCGCCATAATTCTTCAAAATCACAAGATGAAACAATCATGAGAACTCGTAAGTAGAAACAACCATCATACAAATATATCCACAACCACAACATGCATAAAGTAAGTGGAATCACAACGGAACAATAACGAAATATCACAAATATAATCACAACACACGTGGATAATATACATGAAAATTTCGGCCTACATGGACCAATATCATAGATAATAAAAACCATTCCTACATAGTAGAGTCAATACTTGATACATTTGTTTGTACAACAACCAAAATACAACAAGTTCTTTAAACTACGTCACACACCTCGTGACTAGGATAATAATGGTCAAAACTATACATGACAAAAGTCTACATAAGGCACCTCATGGTGCTCCGCCGGCCCGATCCTGAAGATCGCGAACCTGAGTAGTCAAACTAGCCACCAAACTCCTCAACTCTCCAATCTGACCCTGCAAAGTAGCAATACTCTCCCTGTCCTCTAACTGCCTATTCAATACTCGATGTGACAAATCAATAGAAACCCTGCCTAACACTAGGCCCTCGACCTCCTCCGCAATGGTCTCAACCCTGTCTACCGACAGTTCCTCCAACTGTCGCGACAAACTATCTATCTGGATCTGTTGACTATCAATACGGGCTCCTAACGCCTCGGTAGAAGGCTGTCGAGCAGCTGCAGCCTTAGAGCTCTCGCCTAACTCGAACCTAACAGGTGGCTCGGGTTCTGTAGATGGTGGTGTCGGGATGTCAAAACGAGCACGCTTTTTGAGCGGCAAGTCTGATGCAGGCAAAGGATCCCTAAGAAAATACGATGAGGATGGTGATGATGGTGGTGCTAGTAGTGGTGATGGTGGGTGCAACGGGTCATGAGTTGGGCTAACGTGAGGAGTGGGTGCGACTTCGCCCTCCTCGAAGGGTTCAGTCTCCGTGTCAGTCATGATAGGTGGAAAGGCTGGAGTAGAGCCAATGGAAGATACGATCTCAGTGGAGTGTGATGAAACATCATCCATGATAGGGTTAGCTGGGACATCATCCGAGCTAGAGTCCGATGATATGGTGATGGGATGTGAATCTGAAGACATGTCTGTGACAACCGATGTGAAATAAAAGTAAATAACTCGAATAAAGTGTAAGTGAATCCGCATAAAAAGTGAATATGCACTATGATGAAATGATGAGATGCTATGATAATGTAGCTATAGTCTAGGGTCAATGATGCAACCTAGTTCTCTATAACTGTAGCTCTGGTACCAATCTGTCACACCCCCAATTTACCTGTTTTGCAGCGGAATGGAATTCCTGGGGGCTTGACTGTCATAGCACCACAATCACAGTTATATTGAACGACCTAAAGTGTCGTTTAAAAACACATCGTTGGATATTTAATAAAAACATTCAGAGTACAACATCGGTCCCAAAAGTTTAGAAAGTTTGCGGAAATACAAATATATTACAAATCCAAACGATGTTTTGAAATAAAGTGCCATAATGTACAATGATATAAGTCGACGCCGCGACTCAAAAGGTGGTTCCTTAACCATGCCATGCGTATGTCTTAGTTACCTGAAAATACATTGCTAAAACGGTCAACAATAATGTTGGTGAGAAATCATAGGTTTAAGTAAATGTTTTATACGACTACACAAGTATAGACCAGGCATGACAATCAAGTCACGTAAAAATGTTACAATTGCTATAAGTCCATGACACCGAAACTAGACTGTTCATAATGTAATGTATGCCCCTGCAGAGTGTTTGCCAGACAACTCCGTAATGTTATTAAATGAAATGCATCCGTATGACTAGTTGGGATTCACCAACCCGGATGGAGGCGTCACCCTCGATAGATCTATCCACTCATCCTCGCTTCAAAGATTAACGGTTCATGTTCAGGTAATGGGGACTTTCAATTGGCAAATGCGGTAACTTAAGCAATGTAAATGAATTTAACATACTTGGTATCGTAATAAAAATGTTGTGCAATGTATTCTCCCCCGTAGGTTTGAAAATAATTAAAAGCGTATACGACGGGGCTATGAAAACTCACTTGGTAAACTGGAATGATGACAAGAGTGAGTACACCGAGGTATAATGTGATGCTTTAACCGGGACCTATTACGAATGATATGATATGTAATGAGTTGCAATGTAATGTTATGCATGCATTTCGTATGTTATTTATACCATTTGCGGGTTTTGAAAATAATACTTATCGTTGAAAAATACTCTTTTGACGTCTTGACCCTTCAAAAATGACTTTACAAGTATTTACGTCAAAATGTCATCCTACAATGGTTTTATAATGATTTATGGTGAAATTTTCACTTTTCGTCGTAAAACAATGTCGTCGGAAAATTTATAAAAGTAACAAAAATGGCTCCGAAAAACTAGTCGTAAAATGGTGTACGTCGATCGTTAGGAAACGAACTCGACGGTTTTGGAAAGTTTGTATCAAAATCTAGAAGTTTCAGTTCAGGAGTTTTCGACATAAAGGTCTCAAACATAAAGATAATAAGGGTTAAAGTTAGTGATTTTGTCGAATTGTTGTGTAAAAAAAAATGAGTTTCGGCCAAGTTTAAACATCCGTAATTAATTTATAACAACTCCGCTATACAAACGGTTTGTCGTTTTAGAAAATATGCTTGGTGATCTCAATTTTATTAGAAGACAATTCGTTCCAAAAAGTTCCACATCATAGTTAAAAAACAGCCCTCAACATGGACGTTTCAGCTACCGTAACACTTGTCTCGTAAAAATAATATAGTTTTTCAGAAAATAATAGTTACGGCAATTTTATGAAAAAGTGCATATCTTTGTCGTTTCAAATCCGTTTTCTACGATTTATACGTCCTTAGCTTCGTATCAAAGTATACTAATATATTTTTGATAAGTCGAAATAATTTGTAAAGCTTAAGGCTCGTTTTTGACTCGTACAAAAGATAAATATGTTGCTGAAATTTCAGAAAATAATATATTTCGTCGTCAAACTTTAAAAATTCATAACTTCTTCGTTATAACTCCGTTTTAATTCGTTCAAGCGGCCACGGATTCGTTTTAAAGTATATTTTCTAAATATCAAGGCCAAAAAGTCGTGGCTATAGTCAGATTTTCCAAAAAAATAAAACAAGGACAGATTACTTTTTATACGTATCGAAAATAGTTTTTCTCATACCAAACCTATTCTAATCCCTTCAAATCAACTCCAAAACTAATCTAATCCTACCATACACCTTCTTAGGGTGTCATGGGTTCCTAATCATCATCAAGACCAAAGTGTACCAAGGGGATAATTATAGGATGACCTTATATATATATATTACTAAAAATCATGTAAAAATGGTATAAACAACACAAATCATGCATGCTTGCACAAAAAATAAAGAGATACTTATGAAATGAAAAGGAGATATGAAAAATATAAATGATATGCTTACAAGTATTATGATGAGGTGCAAAGAACCAAGGTTAAACCTAAATACTCTAGATTTTTATTTCAAAATCTTAATAAGAGTATTATCTAGATTGTGAAAACACTTGAGCAAAATTTTTGTGATGATCCCTTGAAAACCCTTATGATGGCCGGTTGGAGAGCAAGAAGAAACCAAGAGAGAAAGTTTGCTAACTATGTGAATTATTTGAGTTGAAATGAAGTGCATGAATGAGGTAAATAAAAGAGTAAGACTTTTATGTAGAGTGAAAGCATAAACAATCAAGACCCATACTCCCATTAATTACCACCCTCCCCTTGGTCGGCCAAGGGGGAGGGATTTGGTAAAATATATATTTTTTTTTTTTATTACTTGTATATATTGTATACTTGTAACAATTTTAAGAAAAGTGTAAGTAATGTGTAGTTTTTGTTACAAGTAAGTTTTTAATAAATCAAAATAGAATGTAATGAGATAATAAAAATTGTAAAAATACATTCCTTGTGAAATTTGAGTGATAAAATAATTATCGTGAAATTTTTAAGAAAAACGTCGTAATAATATAATTTTAACGATTTATCTACAAAATAAATTTAAAACACTAGGTAAACTCAAAATATAGTTTTTACAACTAAATGTAAGTTTAAAAATATGTCGGGATCATTTTTGAAAGTAACGGGTTAAATATTCAAAATAATAACTCACGCGATAACGTTTATTTAATATAAAAATTACGCGTTAAATGTGAAATGAAATGTCATGGATGAACTAATATGATGCAAATGATGTTAATGAAATGTAGACTAAACTTAGTCCATATGAAACGTTCGTGATGTTATGATCATGAATTCGCCGCTAAACCATAAAGGTTACGCGAATTTGGAACAAGTAAACCAAGTTTACGATAAATGTTGAAATAGTGAGGCATAAATTGTTTTGAGAAATGACCTGAAAGTACGGGTTGTCACATTAAACAAGCTACAACATAATCTAAAATATAAAATAATTAAACACACCAATTAATGTTTTTTTATAACACGTTAAAATAAAAAGTACATGTTATTATACACATTATACACATTAATAAAACACACAAAGCTTCATACAAGCTAACAAGTTGATGGTACATATAGTTTTGAAAACCGGACAAGACCAACTGGTTCAACCGGGAACTGGTATCGCCACCGGTTTGGTTAACCAATAAAAGCCATCCGAAAATGAATCAGAGAAGAACCGTTGAAACCGATAAAAACTGGTGAATCAGGCTATATCGAGATCTATTTCTCTGGTTAATCGTCACAGGATACCCGCCGGCGCAACGCGCGGGTACCCTGCTATACTATATATAAAGGAAAAACCAAAAAGTGAAAAGTTAAAAAAAAAATGTTCAAACTTTTATTATTTTTCGTTTTTAACCCATAAACTTTTTTTTATCGCTAAATGATTTGTCGCTATAAAATGTCGTTACAATGCACGGATACTCGTCTAGTTGGGCTGGACACAGTGGTGACCTGGGTCATCCCCTGCCACATCAGCTTTCTCTTTCCGGTGACCAGACATGACCAAATTGCCACAGTCGATGACTTAGTTTTTTTTTCTTTTTTTTTAATATCAAACGATTAAAATTTTTAAAATTGTAGTGTGTATACAATCGGTAAAAAATTAGACCTATAGTTTTTTTTAGTTGCTCGATCGACATTTGACCAAATCCCCGCATTAAGGTCGACCGATTTCAACATCGGTCGCCACTTCTGCTTGACGGATTATATCCGTGACATTGTGAATAGCCATAAAAGTTATCTCATCCCATACGTAATCAAAAATCCAAAATCCAAAATCCAAAATCCAAAACCCAAAACCATAAACAAAACAAAGAGAAAGTCATAGCAAAAAGCCAAAGGCATCTCTAATAATAAATACGTCGAATGTGCAACGAAATTTCGATAAAGATTCCAAAGGCACCTTATCGTGCGGCAATAAAAAAGGCAACAACGATTCCATCGGAACACGTCTTCTCGTTATTTCCCCTATAAATACACCCCCAACTCCTCAATTCAAACCCTAATTCGATCTATCAATTCATTCAAGGTATACATACTTTTCTATGTTCTTTTTATTTAATTATAATTATAATGGTGCTCAATTAGTATTTAAATTTTTGTTATTGATTGATTTGTCTTGTTTTATTTTGATTGGTTTAGTAATAAGATTTTTTATTCTGCTGTTACTGTTATTTGATCAAAGATATGAAACTTAGTGTCAAGATTTTATTGGTTTGACTAAAGAGAAAATTATGGCAAGAGACCAAAATATATTATCACGAACAAATTTTGAAGGTTTACGGATTTAGACCGTGCTCCTAAATGACCCGTCTAGACCCTGAAACCTGAACCTTTCAGAACCAAAGCCCGTTAAATCAGTGACTCGCCCCACATTTTGTAAGCCAATTATGTTGTGAACCTTTGAAATCTAGAACACGCAACCCTCTCTATTTTAAGCGTAGTTAAAATTAACTTAATTTGGTGTAAATATATGTTGGATAGGCGTCTTATAAGAATCGGATGTTTGCTAATAAATTCTTTGATATTACAATTTTCCTGAAATTGAAGACATTAAAACAAAAATTGAATTATGGTTAGCATCATATTAACTTAATATGTTCATTCATCTATCGTTGGTATATGTTTAGCTTGTATGTATGACATTTGTTATTGATTTAGGTTTTTTAGTTTCTTAAGTGACTTAATTGTGATTTTAATTGCAAATTGTTTTGTTGTTCACACTTCTAACGCTCAGTTCTCGAGTTGAAAAGGAAGAGGAAAGTAAAAGAAACGGAAAGTTTTTTGTGTTCTTGAGTCTTTTTTAAAGGAGGAAAGGGAAACGGAAAAGAAATAGAGAGAAATATTTTATAAGTAAATCTTCCTCCCACTTTTGGGAGGAAAGGGAAAGGAAACGGAATTATATATTGTGTAAAGACTAATATACCCTTTTTAAAACATTTGACATTAATAATTAAAGGGCATATATGTAATTTGACCAATTTATTTTCTTTTTCCTCTCACTCAAGAACATGATTATAATTACTTTCCTTTTCCTTTCCTTTATCTCAAGAACATAACAACTAACACTTACTTTCCTTTTTCCTTTCTTTTCCCTTTTCTATTCTTTTCCATTTCCCTTCCCTAAAAACTCGAGAACTGAGCGTAAATGTGTCTTGTTAATATGCAAATTTTTGTACGGCATACGTGATTGATTATTGTTGACTAGGTTTCTTATGATGTTATATGGTCTGGTTACGTGTGAATTATTTCATTAATTTTACAATCCATGGATTTGAAGTCTTAATTTGCTGTTATACAATATTAACGTTACAATATTTTTATTGAATTAGTATCTGTATTCAAATGCGTCTGGCAAATGTTAATTTCTATTGGCTTGTAATCGGATATATATGTTCTGGTTCTTTAATATATATATCAGCAATGGTTGTTAATTGGGTTTCTCATGATGCTATTGGTTTTCTGATACACAGATGCAAATCTTTGTTAAGACTCTTACCGGCAAGACAATCACTCTCGAAGTCGAGAGTTCTGACATCATTGACAATGTCAAGGCCAAGATCCAAGACAAGGAGGGTATTCCCCCAGACCAGCAGAGACTCATTTTTGCGGGGAAGCAACTCGAAGATGGCCGTACCTTGGCTGATTACAACATCCAAAAGGAATCCACTCTTCACCTTGTTCTCAGGTTGAGGGGAGGAATGCAAATCTTCGTCAAGACTCTCACAGGCAAAACCATCACTTTGGAAGTCGAAAGCTCTGACACTATCGACAATGTCAAAGCTAAGATTCAAGACAAGGAGGGGATTCCACCTGACCAGCAGAGACTTATTTTTGCCGGAAAGCAGCTTGAGGACGGTCGTACCCTTGCCGACTACAACATCCAGAAGGAGTCAACTCTCCATTTGGTCCTCCGTCTACGTGGTGGTATGCAGATCTTTGTCAAAACATTGACCGGAAAGACCATTACTTTGGAGGTTGAAAGTTCGGACACCATTGATAATGTGAAGGCTAAGATTCAGGACAAGGAGGGGATCCCACCAGACCAGCAGAGGTTGATCTTCGCTGGTAAGCAGCTGGAAGATGGCCGTACCTTAGCAGATTACAACATCCAGAAGGAATCTACCCTTCATCTTGTGTTGAGGTTGAGGGGAGGAATGCAGATCTTCGTGAAGACGTTGACCGGAAAGACCATCACTTTGGAGGTGGAGAGTTCAGATACGATTGATAATGTGAAGGCTAAGATTCAAGACAAGGAGGGAATTCCACCTGATCAGCAGAGGCTTATCTTTGCTGGAAAGCAGTTGGAGGATGGACGCACACTTGCTGATTACAATATTCAGAAGGAGTCCACTCTTCACCTTGTCCTTCGTCTCCGTGGTGGGTTTTAAGCATCCCTGTTGGTTGTTCTTTGATTGGATGTTGTTAGATAATGATTCATTCTGTTCTTTTATAGTTTTTGTTTATGTTGAATGAATGCGTGCAATGAACAATTATGGTTGACGTGTAACATTTTTTTATCTCAAAAGTTTGAAGGCATTGCGTTAACTCGTATCATGTTTTGGAAGTTGTATAGATTGATTACACGTGATCCAGATTAATTGTTCTTCCTTAATTAACTTGCTTTTCAGCAGGTAAAACAGTAGAATGTTTGTTCAAAAAGCAATTGTTTGTTTTGCCATATCTTTATTGGAAACAGATTATAAGTGAGTCATGGCCCAAATTCACCCATAAATTTAGTTGACATGACAGTTTCATAAAACATTAAAATAGCTGTTTTATGTATGTCGTTTAACCGCCTTTATAAGAGCTTTGTTCATATTTTGGAACGGAAACTGAAGGTGTCTTGAATCATGGTCTTTTATGCAACACATACATTTTACAATACAATCAGAGTCATGGGTTAGGACTAATTGTGAATTTGTGATCTGTTATTCTTCACAGTTTTGATATTTTTTTATTGTCATTATATTATTTCTGTATAAATATTAATATCGAATGGACTAAAAAAAATTTCAAATCACATTTTGTAATATAAATTTTTTTTTTGGTGCAAAATTTTGTAATATAAATTTACATGATCACTTTCTTTCTTGTTTAGTACCCACATTTAAAAAAAAAAAACTTATCTCTAGTTTTAATATGCATTTCTTTGTTATACTCATAGATAATATTTTGCTTAAATTTTGACTTATTCATTTTTTGTAGATAGTTGTAGTAACATAACCCAGTTCATTGTATACATTGTCCACATCTTTAACTTACCAAAAATAAGCGATGGTTGATTGACGCATTTAGGCCATGTCTGGAATAACTATGACCCACTTGTGGTATTTACTGAAGAAGCTGTAGTGACTCCAGTTGAAACCATATATGGTCGCTGTTGCCAGAATCCTTGTGTGTCACTTGACATCTGCTGTTGAATATATATGATTTCTGCTGCTGGTTTTGATCACACTTCTGTATATGGCATTATAGCTGGTTCGGGAAGGATTGGTTCATTGTGAATTTTCTTTGTATCTTTGACATTGTGTATATCAATCCACGGGTGTATAAGGAGTTCAGGTTCATATTTCAGATTCTATAAGAGTTTGGGATGTTACTTAAGTTGTGGAGCCTGATGGTTCGCCAGAACTTCAAACATGGCACCCTTTGAAGAATAATTAGACTATGGGCCGATCCCATAAAAATATACCCTGATTTGAAGTCAAAACACAGACTTGGTACTTGGAACGAAGTTAATGATGTGTGTGTTTTTTTTTTTTTTTTTTTTTCATGTTTGATCTACAAAACAACTTGAATCTGCTTTACTTGTAACAGCAAACAATATAGCTACACACCAGAAAGTCACTAAAAAATAGTGAAACTTAATATCTAGCTAGACATAAAAATAAAACAGAGATGCTAACGAACAAAATAGAAAGAGCATATCCTTACGAAATGAGCATGCACTTACAGTATAAATAGAAGCTGGACTAAGATATGTGTGGCAGAATTCATGAAGTATTTGGTTTCAAAAGTGAAGCTAAATATTAGTAGCAGTGCAATTACTTGGCAAACTGACTGGTGATGCCATGATACTGTTTTGTTGCCAAAGGAGATTTGCCCCCTGATTTTTCTTTTTGCCAAAAAAAAAAAAAATCCCCTTAGGGAAGTTTATAAAATCAATAAGGTTTTGTATTAGAAGCTCAATTAAGCCAACCTATCGGTTTCAATTTCTCAGCCTCCACCTACCGCATCCCAACAAAAAAAAGAGAATGTAAATGATGATGCCTTCTCCCACAATTACTCCTGTTGCCGAGGTAGTAATCGACACAGAGCCAGAACCCACACAAACCAAACATGACAGATTCTTCACACGTTTGTTTTTATTTCTACATATCGGTCGCGTCTTTAATCTAGAGGCAATACACGGTGGTTTATTAGCGCCTATGTTCCGCTTATGGTCTAACTATTACCTGCGAGTAGTATTTTCGGAAGAAGGTGTCATCATGCCGCGTTCTGCACTAACCTTTATCATAAGTATTCTGCTTGCTTTTGCAGAAATAAAGTCACAGGGACAACCTGGATTCCCTTTCGAAACACACCCTCGTGCTATCATGGTTGCCGTCACCAGTCTCCTTGTTTATGGCTTGGCTTCTGCAGCCAAACTTGGCGTTTCTGCTTCAGGTCTAGATCACACTTCTGTATATGCCATAATTGCTCGCTTGGTACAAATAGGTTCTCTGTGCATCTTGGTTACATCGTTGGCATGTTTGTTCTACTTTTGATACTTCCATGTTCCTTTCACATCTGTGTATTAGTACCATATAATAATGTAAGATGTTAAGTCCTACCATATTCATATTAAATATGGTGTGTTTTTCGCTCTGTAATTTCTCATGTGAATGGACCTCAGATATTGTTCCTTCTTCCATGAAAAGTATATTCAGTATACTCAAGATAAATTGATAAATTTATTTAAGAAGAAAATTTTCTCCTTATCATAAAAAGTTTTGAGTGGGGCAAATCAAAGTTGACCCATTAGCTAGTTCTTCCACGAAAAGTATGTTGAGATTTTAGAACTAAGTTAACCATTAACCTCGACGAGTACGCAGCGGATATGGATCTAGTATTTGCAATTAGGTTAAACACGTAATTAATAAACAATTAATTAATAAAAGAGAATATAGAAAACCTAATTGATCTTTAGTAACGAACAAGTAAACCAAACGAAACCCCAAGTATCAAAATTAGATACCTCACTGAGTATCACACACAAACCCAATAACGTATACGTTCTATATGGCTAGTCAAGAACGTAATTAAAAACCCAATCAACAATTTGACACCTTGAATATATTCGAATAAGAAAACCACCCAAGAAACTAGCTTGCTATCTTTATTCGAGAACCAAAACAATTTGAAAACTGCTTCCTACCAATACCCGATATCGGACAAATATTGTCCGATATATTACAACTTCTGTCCGAGATAAAAACCCACGACCAGAAATAGAGGTGGCAATTTAAGACCCAATGGTTAAATTTGAGTCTAGTTGGGTAAATTTTTTTAATGAGATGAGTCTAAATGGGTTTAGTTTATTTTAATAGATAAGTCTAGTTGGGTATAGTTTATTTTAATTAATTAATTTTGATGGGTCTAGTTGGGTCTAATAATATACCCACATGGGTCTATTACAATATTTACATAGTTTAAGTTGATTGTTAACTAAAATTATAAAAGTCACTCACAATCTGTTTTTATCATTTTCGTCCGTTTTTGTCCGTATTTTAACGGTTTTTTACGTTTTTGCCTGTTTTTACGCGTTTACGTCTGTTTTTTTACGTTTTTGTCCGGTTTACACGTTTTCGTCCGTTTTTTACGTTTTTGTCCGTTTTGCCGTTTTTTACGTTTTCACTGCTTTTTCACGTTTCCGCCGCTTTTTTTACGATTTTGTCTGTTTTTACACGTTTTCGTCTGTTTTTTTTACGTTTTTGCAGGTTTTCATCATGTTTTTTTACGTTTTTGCACGTTTTCGTCTGGTTTTTTACGTTTTCGTCAGTTTTTACACGTTTTCGTCCTTTTTTTACGTTTTTGTCTGTTTTTTTTGTTTTCGCCCGTTTTTTCACGTTTCCGTCTGTTTTTTTTACGATTTTGTCCGTTTTACACGCTGCTCTGCTTTTTTACGTTTCGCCGTTTTTCACGCTTCCGTCGCTTTTGCGTTTTTGTCCGTTTTCGTCTGCTTTTTTACTTTTGTCCGTTTTACACGTCGCTCTATTTTTTACCTTTTGTCCGCTTTCATCGTTTTTTACGTTTGCCAGTTTTCACGTTTCCGTCTGTTTTTTACGAGTTTGTCGTTACGCTGTTTACGCTTTCCCGCTTTTTTGACAATTTTACGTTTTGAACGTTTTCTTCGGGTTTTTTTTACGTTTTTGTCCGTTTTACACGTTTTCGTCCGGTTTTTTATGTTTTCGTCAGTTTTTACACGTTTCCGTCCGTTTTTTGACATTTTTGTCCGTTTTACACGTTTTCGTCCTGTTTTTTTTATGTTTTTATCCGTTTTACCGTTGGCCCGCTTTTTACGCTTTTGTTCGTTTTTACACGTTTCCGTCCATTTTTTTTACTTTGTTGTCCGTTTTAATACGTCTTCGTCGGTTTTTTAAGTTTTCCTCTGTTTTTACACATTTTCGTCAATTTTTTACATTTTTTAAGACGAAAACGTAAAAAACGGATGAAATCGTGTAAAAACGGATAAAATCAAAAAAACGTGTAAAACGGTCAAAAAAGAAAAAAAAATACCCGAAGAAAACGTGCAAAAACAGACAAAACGTTAAAAAACGGACGAAAACGTGTAAAAACGGAGAAAAACGAAAAGCTTACGAAAACATGAAAAACGGGGAAAACGTAAAAAAACGGACGAAAAACGTATAAAACTAATTTAAAATGTAAAACAAATGAAAACGTAAAAAAATGGACGGAAACGTGTAAAAACGGACAAAAACGTAACCAAACAGACGAAAACGTGTAAAAACGGATAAAAACATAAAAACCGGACGAAAACGTGCAAAAACGGACAAAAACGTAAAAAAAACCGTTAAAAACGGACGAAAACGTAAAAAAAGAGACGAAAACGTGTAAAAACGGACAAAAATGTAAAAAAGCGGACGAAAACGTGAAAAAAACGGGCGAAAACAGAAAAAAAACAGACGAAAACGTGTGAAAACGTGCAAAAACGTAACAAAACATACAAAAACGTGTAAAAACATGTAAAAACGTGTAAAAACGGACAAAAACGTAAAAAAACAGACAAAAACGTGTAAAAACTGACAAAAACGTAAGAAACTGGACGAAAACGCGTAAAAATGGACGGAAACGTGTAAAAACGGACAAAAACGTAAAATAACTAACGAAAACGTGTAAAAACGGATAAAAACATAAAAACCAGACGAAAACCTGCAAAAACTGACAAAAACGTAAAAAAAAACGTTAAATATGGACGAAAACGTAAAAAAACAGACGAAAACATGTAAAAACGGACAGAAACGTAAAAAAGGGACGAAAACGTGAAAAAACGGGCGAAAACGTAAAAAACAGCATCTAAAACGTGTGAAAACGCAAAACGTCAAGATGAAAACGTGTAAAAACGGACAAAAACGTAAAAAAACGGACGAAAACGTGTAAAAAAGGACAAAAACGTAAAGAAACGGATGAAAACGTGTAAAAACTGAAGAAAACGTAAAAAACCGGACGAAAACGTGTAAAACGGACAAAAACGTAAAAAAAATCCTGACGAAAACGTGCAAAAACGGATGAAAACGTAAAAAAAATGTTAAAATATGGACGGAAACGAAAAAACAGACGAAAACGTGTAAAAACGGACAAAAACGTAAACAAGCGAACGAAAACGTGAAAAAACGGGCGAAAACGTAAAAAAACGGACGAAAACGTATAAAAATGACGAAAACGTAAAAAAATGGATATTTAATACTTTTTATCTTTGTTTACAGTAATTAATTATTATGTTCATGATGAAACAAAAAAAACTAGCAAAACCCAAAAAAACCCGACCCGACCCGACTCGACTCTTACCCATTTATACCCATACCCATCTAGACCCATACTTCCAAGTGACCCATCTAGACCCATACCCATATAGACCCATACCCATCTAAGACCCAAGACCCAACCCAACCCAACCCAACTATTTTGCCACCTCTAACCAGAAACAATAATACCACTTTGTTGTTGCTGTACTTGTCGACCAGAAACCAGAAAACAAAGCACCACCAATTATACTAAACACTTGAATCAAAACAAGTTTAGAATTTTTCAAAAGCAAAAACTCTTAGTCGATTTAAAGAGCAAGTCGACCAAGAGTTTAGCTAGGGGAAAACTGAATCGGGTTTAGGGATCTTTAGGGATAGTTTATGCGTGAGTTTTGGTAGAGGCTGTGTTTGCTTTTATAGCAAACAAAACAACTCCTAGTTGGAGTCTAAAACTTGTTCGACAAGTTCCAACCCAAGCAAACCCATTCCCTCTTTGTTTGCCCGATCAGTTTAAGCATTCAAGGCCCAAGGCTTAGCTCAATTCGTCCCATGTTAAAGTCCAAAAACAGCCCATGGTTTGAATTCATGATCGGGTCAAATCACGGATATGTATATTCAAGTATTATAAACGTTCTACACGTATACTCGTGTTTATCGTGTGTGCCCCCATCGGCTCACACACTCTTAGTCGTTTTGTCTTGTTTTCAACTTCCACAAACCAACAGCTCCCACTTGGGAGTTAGTGTGTCGAATGGCACACAAAACTAACTACGGAAACGCCTAGCAAACACTCTCACTCGCTTTTTAACTAAATGTGTCTGAGAGAATAGTTTCGTAAAAGTTTCTCAGTAGCATGATCATTCAATGTCTTGCTTTAATCATCCTTTGTTATAAATACCGTTAAACCATGGATAATGGATCTCAAATCATTCCATATAGTTTAACCATTTAGAATCTCGTTATAGATTTTAATTCAGATATACCAAATATAATCAAGAATCATCTTGCATTACCCTTTGGGTTTGAAAAGTTGAAGTCAAACGATTTTAAAAAGATCATATTTTCAGAAAACAAATACTGCAAATCATCTTATACTATATATTATTGTTTTAATTATTGGACTTTATGATTTTTCGTAAAGGTTCTTGAAATTTCTAAAGTAACACTTAGAAAAATATATATATACATCCATAGTAGAATAAGATTAGTTAGTTGCTATTGATATCAAAAAATCAATGCATAAGAAAATTAGAGTTTGTTAATTTTACTGGTGCATCAATTTATTTTAGGAATTGAATTAAAGCCCCATCAGTATTATGGCACAGGGCCTCTAAATTTCACGAGACGTCTCTATAAAAAATCTAAACATAACAACAATAGATTTCTAAGAAATAAAGAGAATGATATGGAATTTCTTAATTATTACAAACTATTAATAATACTCAATGGTTATATATACATTTTGAATTCAACTAACTAAGGGGATGTTTGTTATAAGTGAATGATGTAGAATGAAAACACATTTGAGAATGGAATTAGCGAGAAAGAGAATGGTCAAATAGAAAGCAAATTTATTCCAATGTTTGATACAAACAAAGAATAAGGTCGGAAAATAAGATATGAAAATTTTGTTTGAACAAGCAGAAAAATAAAATTACGTGGGATGAAAAATAACACTAGAATATTTTAAATAGTTTATATGATTTTGTCCAGGTCCATGTTTCAATCGATCATTAAAAATAACATTCTAGTACTATATTATATTTACATTGTTGTATTATAGCTTTGTGCATTAATAAGTTAATTATATTTCTTTGAAATACGTACATGGTTTCTCAAGAAAATGTAAAATTGAAACACATGTCAAGCAGTTGACGGTATTCTAAAAAAATTCAGAAAGTTTTTTGGTGATGAACTTGAAATTAAAGTGGAAAATATGTTAGGGTTTTTGATTTTCCCTATAAATGAGAAGCATGTGCCACACACATGATTTGTTCGCCTCTTTTTCATTACTTTGTGATTCTCAAGTTGAATGGAAACATGAATACTTTTTATCTATTTTTAATGATTCTCACCATTCTTCGCTTTTTTTAAAGAATGGATTGGTTTCTAGAGAATCATGTTTATATTCTCCATTCTCATTCACCAAACTAAGGATATCTTTCTCATTTCATTTCTTGTCTTTCCATTCCATCATATCAAACATCTCCTAAATGTTTAACACAAAACTACTGTTAGGTCACCATATTAGTAACACAAGCATCAAATAGAAGAAATAGAAAGAGAAGTGATCGGATGAACAATACAAACACTATGCGTATGAATGAAAGAAGAGTTAAGCGTAGCAAGTGAAATGAATTGAACAACCAACCCTCAAGTGAGGGTATTACAAAGGTATTTATAGGAGAGGGAGCTAGGGCAACACTCCTATCCCTTCCTTTCCTTATTGGACTTAGGCCAAGGCTCATGGGCTTTCTACATAAGCCTTGGCATGGTTACTAACATAAAAGCCATATTAAGCTAACTATTACATATTAATTACTAACACTTGAATTCTAGATTAGGAGTGATTCCAACAATCTCCCCCTAAGTGTTAGTGATTGATGATGTGAACGGTGAAGGTGTTGATGTAATAGTAGCTTTGACGCCTTCCTCGACATTCTTCTTTCTTGTGAGAAGAATTGCCTTGATTCGAACAATCTCCCAGTGTAGAGAAATTGTTTCCTTTGAAAAGTTCTGCTTTGACGTCATCATTTTCTATGTTCTTTGATCTTTGTTCTTTGTGATGGTAGTGATAGTATGTTGTTATCTGCATCAGGTCAGCCTCATTGCTCCAGTGTCTCCACGTCTTTCTTCAACATGCTCACACGCCTTTTGACGTTGGATTTCAGTGCTGATGAAGTTCTCTTAGTCTTTAAACTTTGTAGATTCTTTGACTTGACGAAGAATCATTCTGATTTTTGTGTTGCCTTTGAGAGAACTTCCATTAGTGATGTTGTTGGTATGAGCATGTGAAGAATATGCACGATCAGTCCGCTCCAGAGCTTCCATAAGAAGAAAACATAAGAAAGGTTAGTAATAAGCGGTTTCCGGCACTTACAAGTTTGAACTTCGAGAGTGTTAAAAGCATAGTGTGAAAACACAACTCTAATTCTCACAAAGGCCGTTCCTGAACTGGAGTCCCACAAGTGAGATAACGCGATGTACACCTACAGTTCAGATGAGTCGCCGAGGTACACCAAGCATCACCTCACGACGTAGACCATTTGAGACACACTAAGCGTAATCCACGGGAGTTACCAAGAGACCTGCCGTGGCTGTTTGATGTTGACCCGGCGGAGTTTCCATTCAATCACTGAGGATCACAATAGTGAACCTCTCATAAATGTTCTCGACAGATTGCTAGGATCTGTGTAGGACTCGATAACGTACCACTGTTGTTCTTATTGTTGAACAACAAGTGATGAAATGTCAAGTGTACCTATGAGATCTTTTGATGAATCTCGTGGCTCTAGACTCAATAGTGCATTTTGGTTTTCCTGAGCGGAGACTAGGGAGAGGGTCTCCTTCTTCAATACCAGCAATCTCTAAGAGAAAGCCGATAGTTTACGTAGGGTTCCCTGTGAGAATGAAACAAGCTTCCGTTGAGAGAAACTTGAGTGGTTAAGAAGGTTTAGCGCATGCGTCACTGGGTCCATGACGACTTTCCATCTTCAATACCGGCGTCATCAAGTGACGATCAGTAGATTGAACCCGGTGTCTGCCTTAAGTTGAATAATTTGGAGAGCTATTTCTTTTCACCCTTTACTTTGCTTTTCTTTTTAATTCTTCAACTCCTTCTTTCTCCGATTCTCATTTTCTCCTTTTTATAATCATACCTAAGAACTTCTAATTCTAACTATTGGTAGTGTCCTTGGGTAGATCCCTCCGGCTCTGGCGGATCATAGGATGGTTATTCCTAACCTTAATCACCTTATAACTCCATTGCCATAAAACATTTTCATGAAAAATCTCTCGAAGTGTTTGTGAATGAAAAACATGTTTGAACACTTCAAGAGTTTTAGATTTTCAGAAATACTCCCCCTCCACATGTGCTTAAGAGTTTTGACAGAAATCTGCACAGTGAGGAAAGAGCTCGCACTTTTGAATTGATCGACTCAAGATAGACAATTCCTTGCGAGACACGATTACGTTGCATAATTAAAGAGATACATTGTCAGCTTTTAGGTGACAACTAGCTCTAATAACTACCTTGAAGGTGTGGACAATCCTTGAGAGGTTGTCAAACCCGACAAAGTTCATGTTTACCAAGAGTTTCTCGAATGGTACATTCTACTCGGACAAGTCCTTTGCGAGACAAGTTTACATCACTAGCGAACTAGCTTGAAATTATTACCCGTCCCGGATAAGTCTTTTCGAGTTACTAACATTTAAGGTCTCACAATTCATTGGTTAAGTCTGTAGCACAAAGATTCATTTGCAATTTCACAACATATTTCTTATCACATAATTTTTCTCCCCCTCAAAAATGGCATATAAATATGTTATTTTTGAAGAAATGTTGAGAATAAATATGACCATTTTGAGTTTTGTGGGAAGATTACACGAAGAACAATTTGTAAACAAAGTTTTTAATCAAATACTCCCCCTCAACAAGTGATATAAACTTTTGAGGTTTTGAAAATCATAAGGGGAAGTACTTGTTCTTTTGAGCAAAACTTTGAAAAAATGAAAGTTTTGATAAGTTTTACTCAAAAGTAAGAAGCTTTCGCTCCTTTTATAAGGATTGTGGCACTGAAGCGTACCACAGGGTCCTTTCATTACAAGAACGGGTTGTACACTGTTATATGTGCACAAGCCATTGTCATTATAAAATCACACATCCAAATTAATATGAAATAGAAACAGTTTAAGGGGTACCAGGTAGTCCATCAATCTTTCCAGAATGCATCAGTATGCTGATAGCCTGTGAGATTAATCCTGGGACGACCACCTACAAAGCTTTCCAGAGTTCTGAATTGGTCCCTTCTGTACAACCTTTCATCAATACGAGTGATGATCCTCTTCACATCCCATCTTTCCTGAGAATTCTATCGCTTTGGTGAACCAATTCCTTCATGTATCGCCTTCAACCTATAAGCCAAGCCGTCCCTGACACTCTTCAGTGTGTGATCTCCAAACTTATGAAGATCTCTACACACCATCAAGCAGTTGCGATGTAGTTCACTGCGGTAAACTACTCCAAACGGTTTGTTGACAAGAGTGTATTGTGGAAGATGGTTGATATCAGGAAGTTCTAGCTGAGGTCTGGTGAGGTTGACACGAGTCTGATACGATTCAACAGCAAGTTGTAAATCTTCTACACGTTCCCGAATCACTATGCTTCTGATGAAGATGAGCAAGTACTTGATGTATTCACGTTGAATTTCAGTCGAGAAATGTCTCATTATTCCCTAGACTTTGGCAAGATACAGATCCTCAATGTCGTTGAGAGATAAGTTCTGAAAGTCCGCTTCACATAATTCATAGTCCCTTTCATCTTGTCTTTTGACCACGATAGTCTTGAGAAAGGTGTAATCCCATTTAGACGAAAGGGTGACATGCTTAACAGGAACGATCCCTTTATCACTGTACACTTCATGTTGAGATTTTCGAACCTGGCAGCTTTTGTAGTAGATTCATCGGCGTTCTGGCCAATGGTGAATCCCGTACATTGCATCAATGTCATACCGCTCCACGCTGTTGGAAAACATGTGGGTAGCCTTTTCTTCGATGGCTATGCGCTTGAGTATATGGTCACGAACGGAAGTGTAAGTGATGTAGCATATTTCTTTGAACTATCGCTACCGTGTAGAAGAAATTCCAAGAATCTTAGGTTGATCTGGTTGACCAATCGTTGGTAGAGGTTTAGACCAGTCGGTGTAGTATGGAGGGTTGTCTCTTTTGGTGAATTCGATGTTTGCTTCAGGGTTGAGCCAATCAATGTTGTTAGACATGGCTCGTGCTATATTTTCAAGGTGATATTCAACTTCAATAGCACTTTCCGAGCTGTCTTTGAGTAGTTGAAATGCTTCATTCTTGATTCGCTTCAACTCTGATTTCGTCATCTTCTTCACACGGAACTTTTCTTGCAGTAACTTGGCATGCTCCAACGTACAACCTTCTACCATATCCGGATCATCGTTAGGGCGGAGTGGCATCAACAAGTTTAGAAAACCATTCAAATTCGGTGTCATCTTCGTCTAGCCATGAGACGACATCAGCTTTAGACGTCTTCTTTTTCTTCTTTGGCCTTGATGAGGATGATGGTTTCTTTGTTGAGGCGGGAGAGGTGGGTTGTTGGTGGGGCTCAGTGGACTTCCTCATCGTCACCACCAGTATACTCAAAGTGATCACCGGTTTTCTCTGTCTGGGGTGGTAACTCAGAGTCCCGAGGTTTGTCAGCAGAAGAGCGAGGAGGAGATCGTCTTGGTGGTGAAGTCCTTCGGGGTGGTGGTGGCTTAGATGATGGTTCTCCGACGCTTTGGACGCTTAGGCTCGTCATTTTTATCCTTATCCTTATCTTCATCGTCTCTTGGACGTTTAGGCCTTTGAGCTTCTTCTCTGCATGCTAATTTGAGTTGGTATTCCAGCAATGCTTCAAACAATTTACCTTCGTGAGAAGTAAATGTTGCAAATCGTTTAGACATTTGAGATACCACCGGAAACCAATTCAGCGTCTTAGAATATTATGGGATCAGTTGGATTGATGTTTACTGTCATAGGTGTTGATCTCATAGTTTGCTTGGCCAAATGCAATAGATTCGGATAGAGTTGTCTGGTGTACATTTATTTTGTCACACTAGGAACGATGTCAAGAAGGAACTTGTGAGTGTAACCTTTGATCATCTCATTCATTTCCCCTTGAAGATCACGTTGCATGAACTTCTGGATGTACTCCCTTTCAGCTGACATCTTGTCATTCTCGTCATGAAGATATTGGACCTGGTCAGCGAGAAAATTCAGCTTTTTGTAAAGCACGTCTTTCTTTCTGACCTGTTTGACAGCTTTAACGATCCTTGTCTTTGCCCGAGATATCCAAGAGTCTGTTGGCTTCTTCATAGATTTGGATGTGGATTTGGTTGTTCTTCTGGATAGTGGTGGTGAAGAGTGAGAGGATGAATTTGATGATGAAGAGACATGAGGAGATTCAGGGTCCTTAGGAGGTTCAGAATTTTTCTCCTTGGAACGAATTGGACTGTTGAGAAGAAAATCATCATAGTTCATTTCGTCATCTTGTCCAGATTTAGCCTTTTCGTCAGCCTGAATCCGAGCTTCCTCATCAGCTTTTTCTTTCTCAGACTTCTCCGGGTTCCTCAATGTTATAATCAATAGAATCCTTCAGGCTCTTTTGTTGTTGCTCAAGAGTGGTGGCACCAGTTCCCTTATCGGGTTGATTAACCGCATCATGAATTGGTGTAGATTGGACACCACCACTTGACCCTCCCGGCCACACATTTGATCCTGTTCAAACTCTTTTGCCTTGTGTTGGAGTCTAATGATTTTGAACGTCTTCCCAGTAGTCAGTGTCCAGTGGCTCTTCATCTGAGCTTCCTTCTTCTTGCTCAAGTACTGGAGTCTTCCCTTTGCCTTGGTCAGCTTTTGGACTGGGAGGTTTAGCTACTATTGGAGTGACATCGGTTGCAGTTTCAGAGTAGATGACCTCTTCGTCTGAATCGGTTTCCTCAGAGCTTTCATCCACTAGCTTTCTTTGCGGTTCAGGCTTGGGAATGGGAATAGGAACAACTTCCTTAGAGGGAACTGTCCTTTTGAGTGGAGGTTTCCTCTTAGGGAACTTTCTTTACTGCCTCTCCTGGTTTTCCTAGTCGGTGTGCCAGAAGACTTGTCATCGAGAAAACCAACTTTGCCTTCATCAACTGCTACCAGATACCTTTTGTATGAGTAAAGCTGTTTGATTGCATCAGAGAGAAGGTGATCCGGCAGCACAACACCCTGTTTCTTTGTTGTAGATTCCTTGAATCTGACTGTGAGTGTAGGCTCATACAACATGGAGTGATTGTTGGGGTCATTGAGTCTCTTGGGGATATCAGGATTGTATCCTAGAGCTCTTTGGATCAACAGTTTTGTATATCTGATGTATGGAATTTTGGAGCCAAGCTTTTTGAGGAATGACATCATGTCGTCCCATATCAGAGCTTCAACTTTGATGTGTTTCATGTTGACTAAAGCCCAAAATATCTGCAGTTCCATGAGCTTGGAATGCTCATAGCCACTGTCACGTCCAGAGACAGATTTGGTGATGATGATGTAGAGAGTTCTCCACGGCTGAGGAATATTCTTAAGATCCACGTATGAATGCTTTGTGATTACTCCTGTAGCTTCGTCATAACCAATGTTGATCATGAATTGCAGAACGGTCTCTTCAGTTGGTGCGGCATTGTATTCGGTTGGCTCGATGACAGGAATGAGGAGGACAGCTCTTAAGTCTGCAGGTGTGATAGTGACTTGTTTGTCATTGAGCGTCACCGTCACAACATTTTGTCCTTTGATCTTTTGCATTGTATTCCAGAACTGGTGAATGTAGATCTCCGCATCAGCGTAATTGGTGAGCATGTTCTCGATAAGGATGATTCTTCAGATGTCCACAAAGAATTAAACAAGAAGACTCGAAAGCAGGTGAGAGTATCAAAATCAACACGAAGGTTGTTCTTTCCTATCTTCATCGGATAACCATGAGGGAAGATATCAGCAACGGTGAGAACATTTGGTGCTTCCACATTCTGCATTTGAGCGTCCATGTTGTGATCTGAAAGATATTTAGCCAAAAGAACCAACATATCGAAAGACATTATGTTTTTCAACAGATGGTTTTATTGTCTAATTATTGAATGTGATATGTCGATGATTTTTACGAGTCCAATGTCACTTGTTTGTCAATAGTCCAATGACGTCGTGATAAGTTTCGTGAGTTGATTAACTTTAAGTTTTAAAGTCCATGTTTTCACTTATTATTCACAACTTGTTAAACATTTAAGCTTATAGTGACATTATCGGTTTCGTGGCGTTATGATTTATTTATTTACAAGTTTGCACGCGTAACAATTCATAATAAAGGTTAAACTAGGCTTAGGCGTAGAAATGGCAAGCTTATGCGTAAACAGGAGTGATTATACGCGTAAATGTAAGTTTATGCGTAGGTTCTTGACTTACGCGTAAGAAATATTACGCGTAGGAAAAGAGTGCCTTATGCGTAAAGCTTACGCGTAAGCGTATATTGAACCTTACGCGTAAGGCTTACTCGTAAGAGTCCACCTTATGTGTAGAGGTCACTGTTTACGCATATCCTTCACAGGATACGCGTAGTCCCTTATGTAGAACCTTACGCGTAAACGTTACGCGTAAGATTTCTCTTACGCATAACATGCTACGCGTAAGGTGATCCTTATGCGTAGATGGAAAATACCCTTGATTGTGAATTTTCACGCGTAATAAACCTAAAATAATTTCATCATAACATCAACATTAACATCTACACTCAATTCCTATCAGATTTAAGCATGAAAACATATTAATGCAGTTATGCGTAGAACATGTTTACGCGTAAGACTAGAACCCTAAGGTTTAATTTTTACGAATAAGTGTTCTAGCCATAGGAATTGCACCAAAGTTTTTCTGGGATATCTAGGAAGCATATAGTGTTGTTCTGTCCAAGTTTTAACATCAAATTCTCAACGAATCAAAAATACCCAAATATCAAGAACATAAACCCTAATTTCTAATTAACGACCAATTAGTGTTTCTGGGTTGATTCTAGACATGGATATAATCAATTCATCATGTAAACAACATCACACAACAATCTTTTTAACCAAAAACGTTCACACATGAAAACCCCCAAATATACGCATGAACCCTAATATTCAAACTCAAACAATTCGCATTTCTAGGCGAGTATAGATGATAAAAATGGAATCATAGTGATAAAATAAACGTTTTGACATAACCATTTTAACCAAAAACACTCAAACACGATTATGTGTTCATACGCTTATGCGTAGAACACAAAAATCACTCAAACTCACGTTTTAACCGTTGGATGTTTATGATATTAAAAACCTTTGTTTGTAATCATGTTAGAAACGTGAAAACACTTACAGTTTGATGATCAAAAACACGGATTTGAGGATGAGTTTTTACGCGTAGGATTTGGGTGGTTGGGATTAAAATGTTGTAATAAATGAGTTAGGTGGGTGTTTTATTAAAAGTAACTTTAAGCTTTTGACAGTTTTAGCTCCTCCACCTTTTTCATTTACATCCAATGTCCATAACTTTCCATTTTGGTTATCAAACGAATGATATTTTGGAAAGAAATTTGATGACACTCCCCCTTAACTTAAGAAATAATGAAAGTTTATAAATTTTAGTCCGAGGAGTGTCTGTAAACCAGAAATGTGACCACCATTATTTAAAGAAACAACCGGGATAAAGTAACATGCAAGTACAAGGTTTTATAAACCTGAAAAATATTTGCTTTCTCCCCCTCAACACTTGATCGAAAAAATACTGAATTTTGAAAGATTTGAGTGTTGACGGAAGATTTGTACTTGCCATGTTAAAAGAAATATAGATAGAAGAATATTTTTGTTGTTTTATCTGATTTTATAATTTTGTATTTTGTTTTTGAAAAATATTTACAAAAGAGGTTTTGGTGTTTGACTGGTTTTTAAGAATGTTTTAAGAGTTCATCCAGTTCCTCTTGAGTCAAACACCGCATACCAATCCGGTGGACCAACTCGTTAAACCTAGCAGGAGCTAAGGCTTTAGTGAGGAGATCTCCAATTGGTATTCGCACAAGATCCACAAAATATAATTCAACAGCACTGCTCCACGTGGTCCTTGATGAAATGATATCGAAGATCGATGTGCTTTGATTTCAAGTGTTGAACTGAGTTGCACGAGATCGCAATAGCACTCCGATTGTCGCAGGACATCGGGATTCTGTCAAATACATAACCATAGTCTTTGAGTTGTGTTCTCATCCAAATGACTTGAGCACAACACGCCGACATGGCTACATATTCTGCTTCGTTGAGGACAGCGATGTACAATCCTGCTTCTTCGATTGCCATGACACCAGTTTTTCACCAAGAAATTGTAACGCCCAAGTACTTTTCCGTGAATCTAAGCATCCCGCGTGGTCCAAAAGCTATTAGTTCAAAACCATAATCCTTCGGATACCAGATTCCCAAATTAATGGTTCCCTTGATGTATCGGAGGATTCTTTTAGCCTTAAAGAGGTGGGTTTCAGCTTGGTCTCAACCGATAACGGAGCAAAGATATACTAAAAACAATGTCGTCGCTAGCTGTTAGATACATGAGAGACCCAATGATACTTCGGTATTTGGTAGGGTCCACCAATTTCCCATGTAAATCAGCGTCTAACTTCTTGGTATGAGCCATTGGTGTGGCATAGGTGTCACAGGTTTGCATTCCAAATTTGTTAAGAATTTCAAAGGCATATTTGGACTGACTCAAGAAAATACCACGGGGTGATTGATGAACTTGCAGTCCTAGAAAGAACGTAAGTTCACCCATCATGGACATTTCAAAATGTTTCTTCATTAGTTTTGCAAAAGCGATTGAGTACTTTTTATGTGTTGACCCAAAAATGATGTCATCCACATAAATTTGAACAATTAAGATATGTGCCCCGTGATATTGTATGAAAAGAGTTGGGTCGACCGAACCTTTGGTAAAATTATTGGCAATGAGAACGGATGATAACTTATCGCATTCATGCCCGAGGAGCTTGTTTGAGACCGCATGAGCTTTGTTCATTTTGTAGACATGGTTCGGGAACTCTGGATCAACGAATCCTTCGTTGGTCGACATAAACCGTTCTTTCAGCTCCATTCGAAAGCAGTTTTGACGTCCATCTGAAAGACCGTTATATTCATATGAGCTGCGAACGCGAGAAAGATCCGAACAGCCTCAAGACGAGCAACCGGAGCGAATGATTCTTCAAAGTCAATACCCTCTTCCCGTCTATAACCCTTAGCCACCAGACGTGACTTGTTTCTCGACACGCTCCCTTCAAAGATCCAATTTGTTCTTCCAAATCCATTTGAGATCAATGACGTAGACCCCTGTTGGTCTTTCAACCAGCCTCCCATACTTCAAGATATTTGAATTGGTTGAGTTCTTCTTGCATGGATTCAATCCAGTTGTCTTTTGTCATTGCGTCCTTAATGTTTTTAGGTTCAGATTGGCAGACAGTGAGTGCATAAATGCAATGTTCACCATCTGTGTGAAGACGTTGTCTCGTAACGACTGGTTGATTTGGGTTGCCAATAATATTCTCTAGAGGATGGTCTTTTGTCCAACGATGTGTAGAGGGTTGATGTTGGTATACATTGTGCAGATTTTGAGGATTTAAATGGCTTGTAGATGATTCCGCAACATCCGGTGCAGTAGTTTCATTAGCAAACTGGTTAAAGAATGCATTTGGATCAAAATCTGCATGTGGGGGTACTTCATTAAGAACATCATCAGCTGGTTCAGCGTCGTTGGATGCAGTTTGTTCAACTGTTGTAGTAGAGCCAACTGGTGGTGCTTCATCAACAATAGTTGTTGTAGCCGGTGTATCAGGTATTGGAATTTGATCGTTGAGCAAATGGAAACATTGGATACACCTCGAGCACGCTCATCAATGTCATCACTAAACAGAGGAGCAAATAGCTTTTCCATTTGTTGACGAGTAAGCTAGGGGCTTGTATCAGCTGATGATGGGGTGTGAGGGAAATTTAAACGGTTATGACCGGGTTCCAAGCTGTTATGCTCAGAAGCCATTTCAGTAAGCTCATCAAAATTAGCATGAATCGTTTCCATAACCTGCTTTGTACGACGATTCCAGATCCGGTAACCTTTAGAATTCTCACAATATCCAATAAAGACTCCAATGTCAGCTTTGGCTTTTAGCTTTCCAAAGTCATCACGATCATTATTTGGGTAGCAAAGGGATCCAAATACATGAAAGTGTTTGAGATTCGGTTTTCTGTTATGGATAAGCTCAAAAGGTGTTTTGTTGTGGCGTTTTGTAATCATTGATCGGTTTTGAGTATAGCATGCAGTTGATACAGCTTCTGCCCATAAGTAATCTGGAAGTTTAGCATTGATTAACATTGTTCTTGCAGCTTCCACTAACGTACAATTCCCAATTTCTTATAAAATTCTCGAAGAGTTTGGTTCACAAATTCAGTTCCTTTGTCTGTTTCGATTTGGCGACGGTGTTCGGAGTCTGAACTTGAATTTCGTGAGAAAGGTGATGATCATCTGTGGAGCTTGATCTTTGCTTAGAAGAAAGTAGACCCAAGTCCATCGTGAGTAGTCATCAACAATTACCAAGATGTAGCGTTTGCCATTAAGCGTTTGCACGCGCATCGGGCCACACAAATCCATGTGAAGAAGATGAAGCACATGCTGAGAGCTGTGGTCCACCTTTGAAGGAAAATGAGCACGAGTGCTTTTCCCTTGTTCACAAGCTGAGCAAAGGTGATCTTTAGAATACCAGAATCTCGGGAGACCTTCAACAAGTTTGTGTCGAGCAAGGTTGGTGATGGTTTGAAAGTTTAGATGTGAGAGACGACGGTGCCATAGCCAGGATTTTGTTGATGTAGCCTTTGAAAGTAGACAGATAGGAGATGAAGCAACCATGTCTTGCATTGAGATTGTGTACATACTAGAATTGCGAGAGCCAGACATAAGATTGTTTCCTTGTAGATCACTTAATGAAATAAGTTTTCTCCCTAAAAGCAACTTCCAAGTCTCCATCACAGAATTGACCGACCAAAAGAGATTGTGACCGAGACCTTCCACATAATAAACCCTGCTAATTTCGATATTGCCATTGATATAATCTCCGTAGCCCATGATAGCTGCGAAGTGATCATTCCCGAATCCGACAGTGCCAATGAACTTTTCAATAAAGTTTGATAACAGCTTTAAGATTGCCTGTCATATGTCGGAACATCCGCTATCAACAATCCAAAGGATGATCAGACACCGCATTACACACACGACAGATGGAATAGAAGTAGATGTGGAACCCGATGAGTTAGAGGGTTCCTCAGCAGCTATAGTAGAAATACACACATCAATGATTTTAGGCATCCATTTAAATCCTAGTGTATTATGTAACCAATTCTGCCATCTCCAACTAGTCTTAGCTTTAGTCTTAGTGAATGCACTAGGTGGTACTTCATTCCTTGGAGGTGATACTGGAGCTACAGGGACATCAATGCGCTTCTTAGGAGCTAAGGAGGGCGGTTTACCAATCACAGACTTAGAAGCATTAGTGGGCCTAGAGGTATTCCGATTCTTAGGATTCCTTAAACGAGACAAGATAGCTCTAGCAACACATTTGTCATGACAATCAGAAAGCATACTATTACGACAAATAACACAAGAAGCATCGATGAATATCAAAAGTACTTAAAGGTTTGGCATTCGTTACAACACTTTTTCCATTACATTTGTCAGACGCAATATCTAAAGTGGGTGCAACGGGAGTCTTATTCAAAGTCCTAGGGTGTTCTTCTACTTCAGAATTATTTATTGTTCTTTTCTTAGGTCGCAACTTCCTATTCTTCCTTGTATTGCTCCTAGGCTGTGAAGTGCGGACGTTTGGAAAAGAGGTAACTATTCCTGCTTCAAGAGAGGGAAGCACATTAGTATCTTGTGGTTTATCAATAGGCATTCTGGGTTCACGTTTGCTAAGTGTTACAGGTGCAATTTTCTTAATGATGCTAGGGTGAACTTGTTCATACTTTCCTAACATTTCCCTTAACTTAATGATAGTGTGCACCAAATCTTGATTTTCAGAACGAAGATTTCCAAAAAAATTCATGACTTCTTTAGTGTGTGCAAGATAATGATCAAGTTCGCTTGATGCTTCATCACGAGTCTGTTTGAGCAAATCAAATATGACACCATATTCTTGTTTAACTTTTGCAAGTTCATGTTCATATTTTGAGATTTGACACTTAAAAGACAAGTTTTGATCATCCAGTTGCTCAAGTTTTGGATTAAGATTTTTTGCATGCAATCGGGCGATTTTGTTTTGAAAAGCAAGTTGTTGATCGTGAATATCTTTTTGACACCAATTAAGACGACGTTTTGCATTTGAAAGTTCGTTTAATAATCGTTCATTTTCAACTTTTAAAGACTCGATTTGAAGCACATTATCAGTATTCTCAACAATTTCAATAGAATCAACAAAGATCAGAGATATAATCGATGCATATGCAAAGATTGTAATAACACAAGATTATTGATATCAGCACATATAACATCTTTCAAGAGTCGATCAACATCTTTTCTCAACAGCTTTTACGTAGGGCATTTGAAATCGATGTTTCTATTTTCTCAAAACTGCTTCATGAGACCAAGTTCCTTGTGAAAATTCCTTTCCCAATACATAGGCACAAGTTTTCAAATTTTGACATGGGGTAAAATTCTTTTTCAAGAATATCTCTTTGTTCTCGCGCCATTGGCGATTGAAAATGTTGAACTTTTATTTCATAATGAAATTCAATCTCACGTTCCAAAATTTTGAGGTCCGATAAGAAAGTGTCAAAATATTTGATAACGCGACAACTTTCGGCTTTAGTTTTTACTTCACTAAGTGAAGGTAAATGACCATTAATTTGTGCACCAATGTGTTGGGGACTAACTTAAACCGTGTGATAACCAAAGGTTTGTTAGAAGTATCTTGTTGTGTGACAAAAGTTACGCTTTTGAATAGTTAAATGGTTTGTTATAAATGACATTTTCCATTTTGACCGACTCTCGCCATCAAGATCTAATTCCTCCATGTGATTATATTCAACAACAAAGTATAATTGAATCATCAATTCTATGTTCTGCATCAAACTTCGTGATTTGGTTTGAATGCTCTGTTTGAAAACTTAGGTTTGTAATCCGCAAGAATCGGTCCATATCCATTTGGATTTGGTTTAAAAGTAAACTTTTGAATAGTTGTGATTGACTCACCATGTTTATAAACAACATTTCAAACTCTTTGATTTTGTTTTGTAAGTCGACAATTTCTTCAAGATAGTTATCTATTCGTTTTGTTGAATGCTTTTGTACTGAGAACTGCTTTTGACAAGTTAACAACTCAACCTTGGCTTTTTGAGTTTCCAAAGTAAGAGCGTTAATTTGTTGTTTATGTTCATGTTTCAGCTGTTCTATTTGAGACACCAAAGCATTCTTGGATTCGCTAGATCACTAACTGCCGCTCCAAAGATTTTTCGCTTTGATGTGATTTAGCAAAAGCGCTTCAAAACCTTTTTCACGTTTTCTTGAATTTTGAAAAATTGAGTTGCCGTTTTAAGCATTCAATGTCCCTTGTTAAAGTGCATTTTTACCGTAATTTCCGATTTAATGCATAACATTCATCCATTCGGGATTGTTGGTCTTTAAGTAAGAGATCAATATCCGACTAGGCAAGAGTTCAGCGTGTTCAACGTGAGTCACAACATGATCACTATTCAGATCCTCAAGTATAACCACGGAGTCAATTTGATTATCAAAGGTAAGCATTAGATCATCTTGATCGTCAAATGTAACTACGGGGTCTAGTTGAGAATCGCCGAATGAGATGTGGACGACTCATTTTGAACATTCTGAGCCTTGCCGGATTCGGATGTTGGCGGAGATATTAGATCAGAGATGAATATGGTTTGTTTGGTTACCTGAGACAAGCCATCGCTGTCATACACCGGGCCTGTGTCACTCATGTGTAGTGCTTGCATTTGTGCCATCAACATCATCGCCGCATTGGCCCGCAAGTCCTCCATATCATCATCGAACCGTGACCGCCATAAAGCTCGTTCCTTGTTGGTAAGAGTTCCACCAACTTCATCCTTGAGAGCCAAGAGCAAAGCCTCTTTGAAATAAGCATTGCCTCTTGTCCTCGGCTTAGGGCATGCATTAGCCAGATGACCCTTCTCATTACAGCTATAACAACGAAGACCATTAACCCCATTCGAGCATTCCCTTTATTCAACCACTTGAGCCCTTTGTTGTTGCGGAGCACCCATGTTATTCCTTCCCATAGCATTAAACCTTGGACCACCTCCCATCCGACCTAACATTACCACGATTCTCAACTTCAACTTTTCCATTGTTAACCACGTACCGATTCCTTGTGTTGGATGAGGTACGAATGCGATTGTTGGATTTGTTGGAATATCGGCGAAAGGCTCTAGCAATCATGACAAATCCTTGTGCGGGCATCAAAAGCTTCAGATCCTCATTAGATTCACTGTAAAGTGCTTGATCATTGTTGTTGTTGTATAGAACCAATTGAGTTTCTTGAGATTGTTGCTGTGATGCATTATATGGTGTAATTGTTGCAGCTTGGTTGAGGAGCGGGTTGAGGAGGAACACTAGTTTGAGCCCACAAAGCAAGTTGTTGATTGTTCAGAAGTGACTGTGGAGCCTGAGTCCACGGATAGCCCTTTCTTTGTCAACTTCTTTTGGTGAGGCTTCAAATAGTCGTACAACAATCCGTATGTAGCATGATGAAGATTCTTAGCTTGACAGATAAAATGACATACTTCTCCCATTCCGGACCAAGACTACTTAGGAACTTAGTGTTGAAAGCAATTGTGGCATGATGATGTTGTGTTTGTCCAAATCATTGATGATGTCCGAAAAGCGATGATGATATGACTCTAATGTCTCTCCTGGTTCAATCATGAAGTGTTCATAAACCAAGTAGATTTTGGATTCTATGTCTTCCTAATTGAGTGTTGTGCCTTCCATAAGAAGATGAATATGTTCCCACATTGCTTTAGCCGTCTTTTGAGCATCAACACTTCGAAGGATCGGATTGGGTAATCCCAAAAGGATGTATTGCATTGCTATTTCATCGGCTTCAAAATGTAGAAGTTCATCACCCGTGAGGTCCGAGACAGTTGCAATGTTGGTGACATCATCTCTTGGTGGATTGGCATTAGGATCTCAGGTGTGACAACAAGAGGCATCTAAATGGACCTTCCATAATGACCTTCTTTAAGAACTTTCCATATGGCTTCTTTAGATCACAAAACCTAAAGAACCTTATCACCCATTGATCATAATTTCCGGGAGTGAGCATTGGAGGTCTATCAAGTGAGCCAGCTTCATGAATTGATTGTTGGCTACTTAAGGCTTCACACATCTTGCCAAACCATGTTGGTTCCTTCATAGTATCCTGGATGGATGTTGATTGTAGAAGTGTGTGTAAGGTTGTACTTGAAGACTAGGTGGAGGTTGAACCATTTGTGGTTGTGGAATAGCTCCAAGTTGTGGAGTATGTTGTTGATTAAATTGTTGTTGGTAAATTTGTTGTTGATGATTAAATTGTTGATGTTGTGGACTTAGTTGTTGTTGATTATAAGTGTAAGGAAAATAGCTAGAGTATGGTGGTTGTGACATGTTGAAAACTTGTGTTGTTAAATGGATCTTTGTAGTCGAATGAAACGATGTTGATGAAGTATCCTTAGGCATAGAAATCACGGAAAGGCAAAGTAACACTTATGCGTAAAAACACCAAAGTTACGCGTAACAACAATAGTTACGCCAGAGGATTAGCTTACGCGTAAGAAATGAGAAAACACTAAAGTTAGGCGTAAACTGAAAGTTAAGCGTAGAAAACTTAGGCGTAGGATTTGCTTATGCGTAAGACAGGGCTTAGGCGTAAGAAAAATCTTATGCGTAAGGAGTTCTACGCATAAGTTTGAGCTTACGCGTAAGATTAAGGTTTTACCCAAAAGATCTTTTACACTATCACAAAGGTAAAGGATATCCAAAGTCGGTGTTTTCGTGCTTATCCAAGCAAGAAAACACCGAGTAAACCACTAAATCAAGATCAAACCAAGGATAAGTTACGCGTAAGATTAGGGTTTTCTTACGCGTAGAAAGTAGCCAAAACTGATTTGCCAACCGATGTTTCCAAACCAGATTTTTGTGATGAAATAGCTTTAATATCACCAAAATAACACAAAAGTGTGAAACTTGATGATCCAAAACTTCTAATCACCTTATGCGTAGATATACACCCACGTATGAAACCAAGCTTAAAAACAATGATCTACGCGTAAAGTTTGAAACTTTTGCCAAAAAAGATATTTTAACACCTTAAAACGTTGAAAGTACAAGAATCTTGGATTGAAAAGTGTAAAAAATGAGTTTTCAAGCGTGACCAAGTTTGGAACTGTATGTTACGCGTAAGACCAAAACTTACTTCAAAAACAATACCGATTCACCCAACTATTTGGCGATTGATACCACTGTTAGGTCACCATATTAGTAACACAAGCATCAAATAGAAGAAATAGAAAGAAAAGTGATCGGATGAACAATACAAACACTATGCGTATGAATGAAAGAAGAGTTAAGCGTAACAAGTGAAATGAATTGAACAACCAACCCTCAAGTGAAGGTATTACAAAGGTATTTATAAGAGAGGGAGCTAAGGAAACACTCCTAGTCCCTTCCTGTAACACCCCCAAAGTACCGCAGCGGAAGACTGTGTCAATGGGGTGCTACTTCATAATACAAAGTACAAGGTATAGAAAACGACCTCTAAATGAGACGTTTTGAAAAGTTACCATTCGATTAATGAGAAAAGAGTTACAACATAACATCTGAAGTACAATACATAAGTGTTTTTAAAACATATCGAATGGTAATAATAAAAGTAAAAGTCTTCAAAATATGCCGTTTATCGCTATGCTCCATGCAAATGCCTATCAACTTATAGACCTGAGATAAACATGCTAAAAAGTGTCAACACAAAGGTTGGTGAGTTCATAGAGTTGTTTAACATGTAAAGCCTTTAAAGAATGTTCACACAACAAAGGCATTGTAAATCCAATCAGTTCCAAGTTCCCATACAAAATCTTACACTGTGTGTTTACAACCATCGCTAAATATAGTACATTTTATAGTTAAGCACATACGACATAATAGTTCACATTATTGCACTTAGTGTTGCTCCGTCTATATTGGGAGACTTTCATGTGAACGAGGGGACTGCTCCGTCTATATTGGGAGACTTATCATCGACTTATAATGTGAACGAGGGGACTCGCCCGCCTATATTGGGAGACTTATCATCGTCTTAAGTATAACACAATCAAGTATAATGCAATCAAGTATAATGCAATCAAGTATAATGCTTTGAGTATTTGTAAAAAGTATAAAGCAAATGTTTGAGCATGTATCTCCCCCAAAGAGTTTGTAAAACAATTAAGCGAGTAAAAGTGGGCTACGAACTCACCTTAAAAATGATATCACAACGTATAACGAAGTCGATGGATAAGCCTGGAAGTCTCTACGTATAACCTAGAATATGATGTCAACTCTTAGGTTTGGTATAATGCCTAAGAAAACACGAACAAGCTTATATATGCCATTATATTGATCATGACGTAGTATTTGTATGTTTGTTTATAGAAATGGTTTTAATTTGTATATCTCGGACTACCGTTCGGGCCATCATAATTCAGAGGTCATGCAAGAACGCTCGAGGAGCTAGGACACTTTAAATCGTAAATCCAGCAACTCGCCGATCCGTTTACCCAAATGAACCCCTCACATGAAGTTCCCTAGTGTTGTAGTGCTAAATCATTAAAACATGTATTTTAATTATTTGATTATATGCTATATTAAGAGTTTATAAATACAATAAATAAACTAACAAAGTTTATAAGTATTGAAATAAGTTTGAGTTATATATATACTTACCTTAAAATAGAATGTTTGAGTATTATGGAAAAATAAAATATTAACGGAGCTTCGACGTAGAATTTGCAATCTTCGAAAACCCACGGCTATTAGAAGATTATAACAACGCCTTCTTGAAAACCCAAAGAAGAAAGAAGATTATAACGACGTCTTTTTGGAGACTTGAAGTTAATTGAAGATTATAACGACTCTTTCTTGAAAACTTCCAAGAACGAAGATCAAACGCTAGTTTTTCTTCAAGAACACATGAATGTTCTTACAAGATCTATAAGAAATGCCTTAGGTTTAGGACTTTAGATGTTAAGAAGGTGTGGTGCAAGAAAAATGAAGTGATTTGCTTGGTATTTATAGGCTAGAGATTTTAGTTAACTATATATTGGGTTAAAAACTAACCATGGTTAAATTTACACATGTAAATGATCTAAAGGATGCATACTTTGGATTTTGACACCAAGATGATGACTCCCCCCCTAGGTCGGCAAAGATGAGATAAGAAGACTTATGTGGATAGTTTTGGTATTATCTTAAGTTTAGAGTAAGATTTGGTTCCGTTAAATGCTAACCGAAGCCATAAAACGTAAAACCGGGTATCGTAAAAATATGAAACTTGCAGGATTGATGAAACTCATCATTATACTCCATATAAAAATATAAAATGGGTGATAAGTCCTATTGGGTTCAAAAACGCGCTTAAAGTCGAAATACTGGTCAAAAACGCGTAATTGCAGTTTATCGAAAATAAACTAAATTTCGTGGAAACGACAATGGTGAATTTATTTAGAGTAGACTAAAATTAGTCTAAAAGTGAAATGAGATGTCAAAATGTGGTTTTCGTCATACGCGAGATAACTTAAAAGTTATTTGTGAAGTTTAAAAGTTACGCGATTTAAGCAAAAATGTAGAACGTATAAGGTTAATTCCTTTATGGTCAAAGGAGGAGGGAAATATGTTTGACTTTTCCAAAAATGTAAAAGTGTCAAAAATATATTAGAAACACAAATCTTGGAATCGTTGTCCGGATGTAAGTAGAATTGTTTAAAACGTAAGTTTAGTTTTGTTACTGCATTTGGGCTTATTTGGTAATATTAAAAATAATAAATCTTAAAAATTCTCAAATTAATCATGAGTGATCTAAAAATTTATCTCATGCGAGGAAAATTGTCAGAGTTGATTTTCGTTATGGCGTGATGTTTAAAGCGGTGGACCGTCCAAAACGAAACTTTAAAACGATGTTTTCTTAATAACTTTTGCGAAAATGATCTAACGATTGTCGAAATATCGTGTCATTAATAAAATAATTTATCCTAGAATGTGAAATAAAAATTTTATGGGATGAATAGTGAAAGTGAATAGTAAAAGTGAATAGTAAATTCTCGAAAATGCGAATTGTTACAAGTACCTACCTCCTTAAAAGAAATTTCGTCCCAAAATTTAATACATATAGGTTTCTAATCTACCAAGGCATGAATAAAGCTAAATTGCGTACTAGAATAGAACAATGCGGTAGGATAAGGCACGTACTTGTTTATGTATTGCGGGCTTCCTTAGTACCTAAATAGTATGTTCGACCCGAGGTGGACTAACATTGACTCCATGGTTTGGGTTATTTCCTTCAAGCATTACGGCTAGAGTCGGGTTATTCAAGACTTGTCTCGTGCCCCATTCAACTTAGGACAATTATTTCGGAAGTGGTTTGGGTTGTTACACTCATAGCATGTCTTTTGGTTATTTCTCATATTGACCGTATTCACCGGTGTTACCTGCCTCATAAATGATTTACAATGGTTTGAAAAATGGCCAATCTGTTTGCAATTATAACACGTGAGGCGTGGCTCGGACTCGATGATGATAAGGACATTTAACACATTTGGGTGATGTACCCTCATAACGCTTCGACTAGAAACATTTGCCGCAAATCCTCTTGCCCTCTTGTTATCAAACATTGTACCCATTTTCTCGACTGATTCACCCACTCCCTTCCTTTTATCATTGTTTTTCAAAGCTCCATTCCTAACCATCTCATCTGTTAAGGTCCCTGCTCTTAGTATCGCACTTTGAATTGTAGAAGGCTCGGTTTTTTTTATTGTCCCACGCTAATCTCGGGAACAAGACCATATATGTACCTTTCAATCCTCTTGGATTCAGGGGTAACCAGATGAGGAACTAGTTTGGCTAATTCATGAAATCGATCCGTAGGTCGCATGACCAGCCCCTACCATAGAGTGATGATAA
This sequence comes from Chrysanthemum makinoi, assembly GCA_910596185.1. NCBI lineage: Eukaryota > Viridiplantae > Streptophyta > Magnoliopsida > Asterales > Asteraceae > Chrysanthemum > Chrysanthemum makinoi. The sequence continues at coordinate 74,192,358 of OU343217.1, forward strand.
ATTTCATCTTCTAGCTTTTGCATCTCATTATCCGGCAAGTATTCCTCTTTCAAAGAGTGCTTTAAAGTCGCCCCATGTCATGTCTACGTACCGCTTCTTCCCCTAGCTTAAATCTGCGTGTTCCACCATGTCAATACCTTTCCTGACATCAAGCACGAGGCATACTTCACCCTTTGGTGGATTGCACAGCTATCGATGTCGATCACCGACTCCATCTTCTCGACCCATAGTGTATATGCCAATGCACCTCCTTTACCATCAAATTCAACCGCTTACATGTCAGAAATTCCTTATACGTACACCCAGTCCTATTGTTGTTGTTATTACCATTCCCTCTTACATTATTGGTGGTGTCATTTATGCTTCCGTGGTTTCCCGAATTATTGATGTGATTGCCAACTTGGGTGACTATAGTGGGAAGTAGGTTTTGTAGTTGTTGGGCAATAATGGCGGAGAAATCAGGATTTCCACCATCGTTAGTATGGTCATTAGTGTCGTGACCATCTCCTCTACCTTCAAGTCCACCAGTTCTTCCACCCCTTGGTGTTGCACCACCTCGGCTAGTGCTACGAGTTACTCTCTTAGGTCCCATGATTTCTACAAGGAAGGACATTTGTCAATGTCAGACATGAGGTAAGTTCCTGGATTACTTAATCTTAAATCATTCCTAATTTAAGTCAACGTGATTAATGCAAACATGGTCGATATGTCCACGTGGTCATGATGCATTTATAATTATGTTGGCCACCATAATTATAATTGCCTCCTTTCACACGTGTACATATTACCAAGCACACATATCTCACGATAGACATTCCTTAAATGGATGGGCATTCTACCGCTTGATCCTAAATGGTGGAGGAGTGGTGTAGTGTGGGTATCTAGTGAGTGTCACACTCAATACATAGGAATTTCCCTTAGGTGCTAAAATCACAAAAAGATTAGTCTCTAACAGTTCTCAGAAGTATCTATAGGAGAACTCCCATCCTTGGGCAAATCATCAAATATCTACGACTAAATAATAAACATTATTTAACTTAATCTCGTGTCTCATCAAACAAGAACTGTCACAAGATCAAGTTAAATAACCAGTTATTACCGAGCTCCACATTTTTGAAGACTTGACTAAACTATGGGATTTCTCCATCAAGACAAAAACATATCATCCAATAGCGTAGATCTAAACAAACAACTAACAAGAAGCATATGCGCACGAAGTGTGTGTAAGGCAAATAAAGAGGAGTGTCTTAATGTATAAAGTAGTTGTAGTCTAAGTAATAAATGCAACCTAATTCTCTATAATCGGAGCTTTGATACCAATCTGTAACACCCCAAAGTACCGCAAAGGAAGATGTGTCAATGGGGTGCTACTTCATAATACAAAGTACAAGGTATAGAAAACGACCTCTAAATGAGACGTTTTGAAAAGTTACCATTCGATTAATAATAACAGAGTTACAACATAACATCCGAAGTACAATACATAAGTGTTTTTAAAACATATCAAATGGTAATAATAAAAGTATAAGTCTTCAAAATATGCCGTTTGGCTTATGCTCCATGCAACAGCTATCAACTTATAGACCTGAGATAAACATGCTAAAAAGTGTCAACACAAAGGTGGTGAGTTCATAGAGTTGTTTAACATGTAAAGCCTTTAAAGAATGTTCACACAGCAAAGGCATTGTAAATCCACTCAGTTCCAAGTTCCGCCCATACAAAACTTGCAACCTGTGTGTTTACAACCCACTGCTAAATATAGTACATTTTATAGTTAAGCACACATACAGACATAATAGTTCACATTATTGCACTTAGTGTTGCTCCGTTTATATTGGGAGACTTTCATGTGAGCGAGGGATCTTGCTCCGTCTATATTGGGAGACTTATCATCGACTTATCATGTGAGCGAGGGACTGCTCCGTCTATATTAGGAGACTTATCATCGACTTATCATGTGAACGAGGGGACTGCTCCGTCTATATTGGGAGACTTATCATCGTCTTAAGTATAACACAATCAAGTATAATGCAATCAAGTATAATGCAATCAAGTATAATGCTTTGAGTATTTGTAAAAAGTATAAAGCAAATGTTTGAGCATGTATCTCCCCCAAAGAGTTTGTAAAACAATTAAGCGAGTAAAAGTGGGGCTACGAACTCACCTTAAAAATGATATCACAACGTATAACGGAGTCGATGGATAAGCCTGGAAGTCTCTACGTATAACCTAGAATATGATGTCAACTCTTAGGTTTGGTATAATGCCTAAGAAAACATGAACAAGCTTATATATGCCATTATATTGATCATGACGTAGTATTTGTATGTTTGTTTATAGAAATGGTTTTAATTTGTATATCTCGTACTACCGTTCGGGCCATCATAATTCAGAGGTCATGCAAGAACGTTCGAGGAGCTAGGACACTTTAAATCGTAAATCTAGCAACTCGTCGATCCGTTTACCCAAATGAACCCCTCACATGAAGTTCCCTAGTGTTGTAGTGCTAAATACGTAAAACATGTATTTTAATTATTTGATTATATGCTATATTAAGAGTTTATAAATACAATAAATAAACTAACAAAGTTTATAAGTATTGAAATAAGTTTGAGTTATATATATACTTACCTTAAAATAGAATGTTTGAGTATTATGAAAAAATAAAATATTAACGGAGCTTCGACGTAGAATTTGCAATATTCGAAAACCCACGGCTATTAGAAGATTATAACAACGCCTTCTTGAAAACCCAAAGAAGAAAAGAAGATTATAACGACGTCTTTTTGGAGACTTGAAGTTAATTGAAGATTATAACGACTCTTTCTTGAAAACTTCCAAGAACGAAGATCAAACGCTAGTTTTTCTTCAAGAACACATGAATGTTCTTACAAGATCTATAAGAAATGCCTTAGGTTTAGGACTTTAGATGTTAAGAAGGTGTGGTGCAAGAAAAAATGAAGTGATTTTCTTGGTATTTATAGGCTAGAGATTTTAGTTAACTATATATTGGGTTAAAAACTAACCATGGTTAAATTTACACATGTAAATGATCTAAAGGATGCATACTTAGGATTTTGACACCAAGATGACGACTCCCCCCCTAGGTCGGCCAAGATGAGATAAGAAGACTTATGTGGATAGTTTTGGTATTATCTTAAGTTTAGATTAAGATTTGATTCCGTTAAATGCTAACCGAAGCAATAAAACGTAAAACCGGGTATCGTAAAAATATGAAACTTGCAGGAATGATGAAACTCATCATTATACTCCATATAAAAATATAAAATGGGTGATAAGTCCTATTGGGTTCAAAAACGCTGCTTAAAGCTGGAAATACGGGTCAAAAACGCGTAATTCGCAGTTTATCAGAAAATAACGAAATTTCAGGGAAACGACCGTGAATTTATTTAGAGTAGACTAAAATTAGTCTAAAAGTGAAATGAGATGTCAAAATGTGGTTTTCGTCATACGCGAGATAACTTAACAATTATTTGTGAAGTTTAAAAGTTACGCGATTTAAGCAAAAATGTAGAACATACAAGGTTAATTCCTTTATGGTCAAAGGAGGAGGGAAATATGTTTGACTTTTCCAAAAATGTAAAAGTGTCAAAAATATATTAGAAACACAAAGTGGAATCGTTAAGTCCGGATGTAAGTAGAATTGTTTAAAACGTAAGTTTAGTTTTGTTCTGCGCCGGGCTTATTTGGTAATATTAAAAATAATAAATCTTAAAAATTCTCAAATTAATCATGAGTGATCTAAAAATTTATCTGATGCAAGGAAAATTGTCAGAGTTGATTTTCGTTATGCGCGTGATGTTTAAACGGTGGACCGTCCAAAACGAAACTTTAAAACGATGTTTTCTTAATAACTTTTGCGAAAATGATCTAACGATTGTCGAAATATCAGGTCATTAATAAAATAATTTATCCTACGAGAATGTGAAATAAAAATTTTACGGGATGAATAGTGAAAGTGAATAGTAAAAGTGAATAGTAAATTCTCGAAAATGCGAATTGTTACACTTCCTTTCCTTATTGGACTTGGGCCAAGGCTCATGGGCTTTCTACATAAGCCTTGGCATGATTACTAACATAAAAGCCATATTAAGCTAACTATTACATATTAATTACTAACACTTGAATTATAGATTAGGAGTGATTCCAACAACTACAAAATAATGTAACCAAACCCGGATTATAAAAAATAAGTAGATAACAAAAATTACTAAATAATAAAATTAATTTTCAATCCAAAATCATTATCTAAAGGTATTAAATAGATTTTGACATATATACATAGGATTTTTATTTTTAATCCAGAAAATAAAACTATAATACTATTTAAGACACATTAAGTTTTATTTAATCAATAATAATATATAAGTAATATATTTAAAATAAACTTGTATGTACACAAATATATAAATTGTATACCCCATGATGGGAAAATGTTTCTTAATAGTAACAAAGTTTGATGACTATTCTAATTAAGCCACTCAAACTTTAAATTAATCACAAAAACCATTCAAGTTTCAGGTGTAGCGATTGGGCGGTTTACAATTCTATTCAAACAGGCTATTGCGCCTAAGTCTATTCCATTATTGCGTAATTGTTCAAAAAAGCTATCTTTAAAATATTCATATGTGCATTGTTTGGTTGTAACGTAAAAATAAATACTCACCCTCTAAACCTAGCCAACTTAGGTGAAAAGAGATATATGCTATAAAAATAATAAACAAGTTTGAAAAGTATTATGTTTGAGTCACTCAAACCTAGAAATTACATAATAATAAAACACTATTGAAACTTTAAGTGATTAAAATGGAACATTTTTTCAAACTTGCTTATTATTTTATAATAATAATAAAGTGACAATAACTAAATTAAAACAAAACTGAAAGTTGATTACTATTACATGATTTTCACCCTATGATGATATATGATATATCGATCTATACTACATATAAAATGAAGAGTAAACTACATCGATGGTCCCTGTGGTTTGCGTTGACTTTCACATATGGTCCTTTGACTTTTTTTTTGCACTGACCGTTACCAACGCTGAAACTACTAACACCCATGGTCCCTTGACCAAACCTCCGTTATTTCAAGGCGTTAAGTGCCTTTAGTTGGAGGGTATTTTGGTCCATTAAAATTTTTGTACATTGAGACTCAAAATGACTGCAAGCATTAAATGCACATAACATCTCATTATTTTTCATGTACTAATTTCTTTCATCTCCATAATCTCACTTTTTCATCTCGCCTGCTCAAGATCAATTTCAATAATCAATGATACAATGGTTGCAACAAAAATATGGAATATACGTCAATCAAGAGAAGCTTGTGATGTTCAGGAACTATATGGTATGTATCTATTGAGTTTTAGTTGTTGTTATTACATGGTTTCACATAAAAACCCTAATTTGATTTTCTTGATTTTTTTTGCAGCAAATGAACCTGAATTTGGTTTCAATCAAGGTTCACTATGGTGGGAAGTTCACGGATATACCAGATAGAACCTACGAAGGTGGGTACTTTCACTTTGTTGATATAGTAGATGTAGATGAGTTCTCTGTCTACGAAATGGATGCTATGGTGGAAGAGTTAGGTAATGATGGTCACTCACTTATGTTTTATCACTTCTTATACCCGGTGAGAGTTTGGACAATGGGCTACAACCTTTAGCTAGTGACAAAGATGTCATAAACATGTGCAAATATGTTAAGTTAGGTCATAAGTTGATGAATGTGTATGTTGAACATGAAAGGACCAACCGTGATCTCTACTTCTCATTGTTAGTTTCACCTAATAAGAGTAAGAGGTGTATTATAGATGAAATAGAAGCTAAAGATGTACCAAAATAGTCACCAATTGGAGTTGTTAAGAGACTTAAGATGGATCTTAACAATAAAAAAACTTTAGTACAAAAACAAGGGCAATCAAGTGTTGTTGCTAATGAACTCCCTTCTTAGATAAGTGTTGTTGTTAATGACCATCCCAAACTGGTGATACTAGTCAAGTTGGGATACAAGAATATGGTCAAGGTAGTGGTGTTCCAAAAGAAATACAATCTGAAATTGGTGACTCTAGTCAAGTTAGGATACCAGAGCAGGGTCAAGGTAGTGGTGTTGCTAATGAGTTACCTTCTCAAACCACCAATGTATAGTCAGTTTGTGAATGAATTCTACTCATCTTATGACCCTTACTTAGGTGATAGAGAGTTCAACCCTTTTGATGACCTAGATGATATTCTTCCACCAGTTACAAATGTCGAAAATGATAGGGTTGAAGAGGAAGTTGAGACTGAGGCTAGGGTAGAAACTGAGACTGAGGTTAGGGTAAAAACATAGATTGAGGATGAGATGATAGAGGGTGATGGAGTTGAGTCTGAGAAGGATGAATCTGGTTATGAGAGTGATGGTTCTGTTTTTGAGAATGATGACAATGATGATAGTGACTACATTGTAGACAATGATGTAGAAGATGTTGATGTGGACATGGATGGATGAATAATTCATGGGCTGTAGAGGTGATATTGTTAATGTTGTTACTGATCTTGATGTTAATTAGGGTTTTTATGTGAAACCATGCAATAACAACTCAATAGATACATACACATCACAAGCTTCTCTTGATTGACGTATATTCCACAATTTTGTTGCAACCATAGTATCATTGATTATTGAAATTGATCTTGAGCAGGGGAGATGAAAAAGTGAGATTAGGGAGATGAAAGAAATTGGCACGTGAAAAATAATGAGATGTTATGTGCATTTAATGCTTGCAGTCATTTTGAGTCTCAATGTACAAAAAGTTGAATGGACCAAAATACCCTCCAACTAAAGGCACTTAACGCCTTGACCTAACGGAGGTTTGGTCAAGGGACCATGGGTGTTAGTAGTTTCAGAGTTGGTGACGGTCAGTGCAAAAAAAAAAAAAAAGTCAAAGGACCATATGTGAAAGTCAACGCAAACTACATGGACCATCCGTGTAATTTACTCTAAAATGAAAACGGTCAAATGTTGAAAGTTGAAAGTTGAAATTTGAAAATGGTCAAATGTGAGAGAAATAAGTGTAATTAATACTCTCATTAAAACATTCCATTACTTAAAGGTATAATGATTTATTCACATTGTACAACTAATTAAAAACATATCTATCAAATTAAATACAATTAATTAAAACATTTTTTACTAAAAGGTACAATAAAATTTTCAAAATATACAATTTAAACAAGTTACAACATAATCCAAAATATAAAATAATTAAACACACAAATTAATGTTATTTTTAAAACACGTTAAAATGAAAATTACATGTTATTATACACATTAATAAAACACACAAAGCCTCATACAAGCTAACAAGTTGATGGTACATATAGTTTTGAAAACTGGACCGGACCAACTGGTTCAACCGGGAACCGGTGTCGCCATCGGTTCGGTTTACCAATAAAAGCCATCCGAAAACGAATCAGAGAGGACTCGTTAAAACCGATACAAACTGGTGAATCAGGCCTAATTGAGATCTATTTCTTTGGTTAATCGTCACAGGGTACCCGCAACTACAACGCGCCTGCTATACTATTATATAAAGAAAAAACCAAAATGTGAAAAGTGAAAAATTGAAACTAAAAAAAAGAAATGTTCAAACTCTTGTCATTTTTTGTTTATAACTCGTAAACATTTATTTATCTCTAAACAATTTGTCACTATAAAATGTTGTTGATATACACGAATACTCGTGTAGTGAGAGAAAAAATCAATCCAAAACCCAAAACCATAAACAAAGAGAAAGTCATGGCAAAAAGCCAAAGGCACCTCCATAATTAAATATACGTCAAAATCGCAACGAAGTTTCGATAAAGATTCCACACCTTATCGTGCGGCAATAAAAAAAGGAGATGATTTGTACACTTTAAGAAATAATTGGGACACTCTAAAGTATTGTGTTTGGACATTTATACCCTCACAATTATCATTACAATTTCACTTATGTGAGGGTACAAATGTCTAAACACAATACTTTAGAGTGTCCCAATCATTTTGTTGGAGTGTTCAAATCACCTCCCAATCCAATAAAAAAAGGCAACAACGATTCCATCGGAACACGTCTTCTCGTTGTTTCCACTATAAATACAACCCCTAATCCTTCTCTTTTCTTCACAATTCAATCCTCTTTTCATCAAACCCTAATTCCAATCAATTCATTCAAGGTATACATACTTTTCAATGTTTTTTATTTAGTTATAATTATGATTGTGCTGTTTTGGATCGGTTCAATTAGTATTTACTTTTTGTTATTGATTGATTTGTCCTGTTTTGTTTTGATTGTATAATTGATACATTTAGTAATAAGCTTGTATCTTATTTTTTATTCTACGGTTACTGTTATTGTTATTTGTTCAGGTATGAATTTTGTTTACATGTAATTTGCCTATCAATCCGTCATCAAAGATATGAAAACTTAGTGCCTGATATCGATCAGAAATTTTGAAGGTTTACGGATTTAGGGGGTGTTTGTTTGGTTTATATAGCTGGCTTATGGCTTATTTGATTTTGGGCTTAGCTTCATAGGTTTACTTTTTGTGGCTTATTTTGCAACTTTTTTCAGCTTATATAAGTCTCTTGTGTTACAATAACTTTATATAAGCCGGAAAGCTTCAAAATAAGCCACAAAAAGTGAGCTTATGAAACATAAGCCCAAAACTAAATATGCCATAAGACGACTATATAAGCCGCAACAAACACCCCCTTAGACCATGCTCCTAAATGACCCGTCTAGACCCTGAAATCCTGAACCTTTCAGAACCAAAGCCCGTTAAATCAGTGACTCGCCCCGCATTTTGTAAGCCAATTATGTTGTGAACCTTTTGAAATCTGGAACATGCAACCCTCTTTATTTTAAGCTCTTAGTTAAATTAATTTAATTTGCTGTAAATATACCTTGGTTAGGCGTCTTATAAGAATGGGATGTTTGCCAATAAAATCTTTGATATTACGATATTCCTGAAATTTAAGACATTAAAACAAAATTTGAATTATGGTTAGCATCGTATTATCTTAATATGTTCATTCATCTATCGTTGATTGATATCTAAGGTTTTGCTTGTATATATGACCGGGACTTAGTTGTGATTTTGATTGCAAATTCTTGTTTTGTTGTTCACACTTCTAAAAGTGTCTTGCTAATATGCAAATTTTTGTACGGCATACGTGATTGATTATTGTTGACTAGGTTTGTTATGATGTTATATGGTCTGGTCATGTGTGAATTATTTCATTAATTTTACAATCCGTGGTTTTGAGGTCTTAATTTGCTGTTATACAGTATTAATGTTACAATATTTTTATTGAATTAGTATATGTATTCACATGCGTTGGCAATTGTTAATATCTATTGGCTTGTCATTGGATATATATGTTCTGGTTCTTTAATATATGCAATGGTTGTTAATTGGGTTTCTCATGATGCTATTGGTTTTCTGATACACAGATGCAAATCTTTGTTAAGACTCTTACTGGCAAGACAATCACTCTCGAAGTCGAGAGCTCTGACACCATTGACAATGTCAAGGCTAAGATCCAAGACAAGGAGGGTATTCCCCCAGACCAGCAGAGACTCATCTTTGCGGGGAAGCAACTCGAAGATGGCCGTACCTTGGCTGATTACAACATCCAAAAGGAATCAACTCTTCACCTTGTTCTCAGGTTGAGGGGAGGAATGCAAATCTTTGTCAAGACTCTCACCGGCAAAACCATCACTTTGGAAGTCGAAAGCTCTGACACTATTGACAATGTCAAAGCTAAGATTCAAGACAAGGAGGGGATTCCACCAGACCAGCAGAGACTTATCTTTGCCGGAAAGCAGCTTGAGGACGGTCGTACCCTTGCCGACTACAACATCCAGAAGGAGTCAACTCTCCATTTGGTCCTCCGACTTCGTGGTGGTATGCAGATCTTTGTCAAGACATTGACCGGAAAGACCATCACTTTGGAGGTTGAAAGTTCGGACACCATTGACAATGTGAAGGCTAAGATTCAGGATAAGGAGGGGATCCCACCAGACCAGCAGAGGTTGATCTTCGCTGGTAAGCAGCTGGAAGATGGCCGTACCTTGGCAGATTACAATATCCAGAAGGAATCTACCCTTCATCTTGTGTTGAGGTTGAGGGGAGGAATGCAGATCTTCGTGAAGACGTTAACCGGAAAGACCATCACTTTGGAGGTGGAGAGTTCGGATACAATTGATAATGTGAAGGCTAAGATTCAAGACAAGGAAGGAATTCCACCAGATCAGCAGAGGCTTATCTTTGCTGGAAAGCAGTTGGAGGATGGACGCACACTTGCTGATTACAATATTCAGAAGGAGTCCACTCTTCACCTTGTCCTTCGTCTCCGTGGTGGGTTTTAAGTATCCCTGTTGGTGGTTCTTTGATTATGGATGTTGTTGGACATGGATAATGATAGATTCTGTTCTTTTATGGTTTTCATTTATGTTGAATGAATGCGTGCAATAAACAATTATGGTTGATATGTAACATTTTTTTTATCTCAAAAGTTTAAAGGCATTGCGTTAATGCGTATCATTTTGAGTTTTGAGTTATTGTGCTTGCTAAAGGGAAGTGTGGATGGAGGCATAACTACATCTTCTTCACCAAATGCTTGGGAAATGGTTATTTAAAACGTGGCCTATATCTACCACGTACTGGACCACTACATATTGCTGCAAAAATAAAGATGTTGCCGGGGCGTTAATAAAATGCAACAGTTAAGAATCTGTGATGATTGGTTTTTGTGGTAGTTGATTGGAAACGAAACTGGAATATCTTTGAATGGATGCATCATATTTTTATCGAACTAAAAATTTGATGCTTCCTAGTTTCTGTCATCGACCACAACCCACAAATACCGACCATAACAGATTCTTCACCGCAACATTTTTTAAGATTCCTTGGCCACGTCTTTAACTTACCAAAAATATGCGATGGTTGATTGATGCATTTAGCCATTTAGGCCATGTTTGGAATAACTATGACCCAATTGTAGCATTTAGTGAACAAGCTGTAGTGCCTCCATTTGAAGTCTGCACTTTCCTTCGTGTGATCACTATTTTACTTGCTATTGTAGCAATAAGTAACATGGGACTAATTAATTTTCTTTCCGAACACACCTTCATGAAACCATGGTTGCCGTTGCCAGAATCCTTGTGTGCCACTTGACATCTGCTGCTGAATATATATCATTTCTGCGGCAGGTTCTGATCACACTTCTGTATATGGCATTGTAGCTCGCTTGGGAAGGATTGGTTCATTGTGAATTTTTGTTGTATCTTTGACATTGTGTATATCAATCCAAGGGTGCAAGGAGTTCAGGTTCATATTTCAGATTCTATAAGAGTTTGGGATGTTACTTAAGTTGCGGAGCCTGATAGTTCGTCAGAACTTCAAACATGGCACCCTTTGAAGAATAATTAGACTACGGGCCCGACCCCATGGAATATACCCTGATCTGACTGCAAAACCCTAGTCTGAAATCAAAACATAGACTTGGTACTTGGAATGAAGCAAATGATGTTGTTTGTTTTGTGTGTGTGTGTGTGTGTTTTTTTTCATGTTTGATCTACTAGTTTTGCAAACAATTTGAATCTGTTTTACTTGTAACAACAAATAACATGACAGATTCTTCACATGTGCCCTTTTGTTTCAATGCTACTAATACAAGAAGTGGATCGTTTTTAGAGACTTCTCTCACATACAAATCTGCTTTACAAAAGAATAGTATCATAACGGGGCTAATCTCCTTTGGCAACAGACAGTACCATCACTCAAGGGCAAATCTCCTTTGCCAAAGAAAAAATAAAAAAATAGTACCATATAGTCCACAAAAAGAAAAGAAGAAGGTAAACGATGATGTGTTCTCCCACAGATATTCCTGTTGCCGAGGTAGTTATTGTCGTCGAGCCAGAACTCTCAGAAACCGACTATGACAGATTATTTACATTTACGTTTTTGTTTTAATGCTTCAGTCACATCATTAATCTAGCAGCAATACCCGGTGGTTTATTAGCGCCTATCTACCACTTATGGTCTAACTATTACCCACAAGCAGTATTTTCAGAAGGTGTCATCATGCCCTGTTCTGCACTAACCTTTATCATAAGTACTCTGCTTGCTTTGGTAGAAATAAAGTCGCAGGGACAACCTAGATTCCCTTTCGAAACGCACCCTCGTGCCATCATGGTTGCTGTCACCAGTCTTCCTGTTTACGGCTTGGCTTCTGCAGCCGAACTTGGTGTTTCTGCCTCAAGTCTTGATCACACTTCCGTTTAGGCCATTATTGCTCGCTAGGTACGGATAGGTTCTTTGTGCATCTTGGTTACATCGTTGGCATGTTTGTTCTACTTTTGATACTTCCATGTTCCTTTCACATCTGTGTATTAGTACCATATAAGAATGCCAACATGATATTTTCTGTAATGGCATCTGCAAGATGTCAAATCCTACCATATTCATATTAAATATGGTGTGTTTTTAGTTCTGTAATTTCTCATGTGCATGGACCTCAGATATTGTTCGTTCTTCCATGAAAAGTAATATTCAGTATATTCAAGATAAATTGATAAATTTATTTAAGAAGAAAATTTTCTCCTTACCAGAAAAAGTTGTAAGCGGGGCAACTCTATGTTTACCTGTTAGCTATCTTTTAAATCAACCGATATGAATTATGAAGCATGGCTAAGCGATCCGACTCACATTCCGCCTAGTGCCCAGGTGGTTTGGCCGATATTGGGCCAAGAAATATTGAATGGTGATGTGGGTGATAACAATAAAACATAACCAAAATTGGCCATTATAGGTAGATGAGTGAAATGTGAACTTTAAAAGTTACTAATGTAAACACAAAAATCACAAAATTTTTAGATACTTTAGCAATTAAGTCACATGGAATGATGGATTGCCTTTCGGAACACAACCTCATGACATCATACTCTCTGTCACCAGTCTCCTTGATGTACATCTTGACTTCTGCTGCAGGTTTTGATCACATTTTTGTTTATTGCTCATTTCAGAATATTTGGTTCATTGTGTATTTTGTTGTATGTTTGACTTTGTGCATATTGGTACTCGAGTGTGTAAGGAGCTCAGCTTCAAACTGGGGGTTTTAGATGTCACTTAAGTTGTGCAGCCAAATGTTTCGCCTGAACTTCAAACAGAGCACCCTGAAAGAATAGTTTAGACTACAGTCCTGTTCCCAATGGAATACACCCTGATCTGACCGTGAACCCTAGTCTGAAATCGAAACATAGATTTGGAACTGCGAATGACGTAAATGACAAGTTTGTTTGTTTGTTTTTTTTTTTTTTTTTTTTTTTTTTCATGTTTTATCTACGAGTTTTGCGGAAAACTTGAATCTGCTTTACTTTTGACAACAAACAATATAGCTACTCATCAGAAAGTCACTAAAATACAGTGAACCTTAATATCTTGCTAGCATCGGTACCCACAGATATGTTAAACTTCAAAAATAAAATAGAGATTCTAAAGATGTGAACAAGATGCACAATGAGCATATCGTTCTGAAACGAGCACTTACAATATAAATAGAGGGTGGACTAAGATATATGTGGCAGAATTCATGAAGTATTCCGTTACAAAATTGAAGCTAAATATTAGTAGTGGGGCAACTTGTTCCTTGGCAAACTGTATGGTACTGTATTTTTCCAAAGGAGATATGCACGTGAAAGAAAACGAGCACTTACTGTATAAATAGAGGGTGGACTAAGATATGTGTGGCAGAACTCATGAAGTATTCCATTTTAAAAGTGAAGCTAAATATTAGTAGCGGGGCAATTTGTTCCTTGGCAAACTGAGTGAAACTGTATTTTTCCACATGAGATATGCCCCGAAAGAAAACGAGCACTTACTGTATAAATAGAGGGTGGACTAAGATATGTGTGGCAGAACTCATGAAGTATTCCGTTACAAAAGTGAAGCTAAATATTAGTAGCGGGGCAATTTGTTCCTTGGCAAACCGAGTGAAACTGTATTTTTCCACATGAGATATGCCCCAAAAGACAACGAGCACTTACTGTATAAATAGAGGGTGGACTAAGATATGTGTGGCAGAATTCATGAAGTATTCGGTTACAAAAGTGAAGCTAAATATTAGTAGCGGGGCAATTTCTTCCTTGGCAAAATGAGTGGTACTGTATTTTTCCACAGGAGATATACCCCGAAAGAAAACGAGCACTTACAGTATAAATAGAGGGTGGACTAAGATATATGTGGCAGAATTCATGAAGTATTCGGTTACAAAAGTTAAGCTAAATATTAGTAGCGGGGCAATTTGTTCCTTGGCAAACTGAGTGGTACTATATTTTTCCACAGGAGATATGCCCCAAAAGAAAACGAGCACTTACTGTACTACATATATAAGATATGTGTGGCAGAATTCATGAAGTATTTGGTTACAAAAGTGAAGCTAAGTATTAGTGGCGGGGAAATTTGTTCCTTTTTTGCCCTTGAAAGAAGTCTATAAATTCCATCAAGTCAACCTATCTGTTCCATTCTCTCAACTTCCACACACGCGTCTCCAAAAACAAGTTGGTCTGAGATGATGCATTCTTCCACATAAATTCCTGTTGCCGAGGTAGTAATTGTGATTGAGCCAGAACCAACACAAACCAACGATGACAGGTTCTTCACATGTTCGTTTTTATTTCAACACATCGGTTACGTCTTTAGTCTAGAAGCAATACGTGGTGGTTTATTAGCGCCTATGTTTAACTTATGATCTAACTATTACTTGCAAGTAGTATTTGTGGAAGAAGGTGTCATCATGCCCCGTTATGCTCTAACCTTTATCATAAGTACTCTGCTTGCTTTTGTAGAAATAAATTTGCAGGGACAACCTGAATTACCTTTCGGAACCCACCCTCGTGCCTTCATGGTTGCCGTCACCAGTCTCCCTGTATAAGACTTGGCTTCTGCAGCCGAACTTGGTGTTTCTGCTTCGGGTCTTGATCACTCTTCCATTTATACCATTATTGCTCGCTTGGTACGGATAGGTTCTTTGTGTATCCTTGTTACATCTTTGGCATGTTTGTTCAACCTTTGATACTTCCATGTTCCTTTCACATCTCTGTATTAGTACCTTATTATAATGCCAGCATGATGTTATCTGCGATGGCACAACAAGATGTTAAGTCCTACACTCCTACTGTATTCTTATTAAGCATGGTTAGCTATTTTTTATTTCACTGTTATGAACTGATAACAATAAAATTGGCCATTATTGGTAAATGAGTGATATATGAACTCTAAAAGACTAAAAGTTACTAATGTAAACACAAAAAGCACCACCTACCAATTGTCACAATATGTGAATCACCATACTTGGAACTCTATCGATGGTTTTGGCAAATATGCTTCTATTTATATGCTTGATTTTTCATTCTTAATATACGAGATCTTTGCTTTTATATTGATAGCATGATTTCTCTATAACAAACCACACTTGTTGTGACTCAAGTACACTGGTATCTTTATGAGATAAACTATAATGTAACAGATCATTGAGATAATGATTTTCCAGAATTTGAAAGACATATCACTACTTAACATAATGCTGATACCACTAACTGCAACATGTGCCTGTTTGACCCTGTGTGTAGTCAAATGCTCCATTGGGGTTATCCTGCTTTGAGGTGTTTGTATTAAATCTTAATACAGTCTGGTCATCTGGTACATCTATGTTGGTATGTTCTGAACCATAAAGCTGATGCTACTAAGCTAATACACTGTACTTCAACATCTTATGTGTTGGTGTGTAGCTCCCAGAACAGGGTTAGATAATCAATGTCAGCAGAAACAAATACCATTAGGTGGTTACCGGATATCACTTGTAATCGTGTGATCACTTTCCAAAGTAAACTATTCGACCCTAATGCCTGGGTTACACGAATATCTACTTGGGATAAGACCAAATGTAGTTATAGAATTAGGCACAATTCAATAACCCTTTCCAAAGTAAACTTTCCATCAGCAGTACTTTCCACAAACAGTACTTTCCACTAGCATTACCAATACAAACCACAACAAGAGTCAGGGTGTTCATGGACCTTATGGGTGTACACTCCGTACCTCCTAACCCATTTCCAGGTGTGAACCAATCCCACAAGTGCACTAAATTTTCCAACAATCCTCCCTAAATTTAGTTCACTTCCTTTGCATGAAAACAAACATTAAACAAAACATGTGCGTAAACGAAAATGTCCTGAGGATTGAATTTCCATTTTAGTAAATTACACGTTCAAATATTCGAGAATCGAGGTGTTCTAAGAATTGAACCCTTCAACCCATTTGAATACCTCAAGATAAAATACACACAAGTTTTCAAACACTTATCACCTCGACACTATACAAGCCATGTGTCCATATCCAAATTCATAAATGTTGTAAAAGCTAAAAGTCCAAAGCTTCCTCAAGCGGCAAAACTTCAACATTTACATAGGTGGTTCCTCTTTATTCATGCTCCTCCAAGCACTTTTTCAAAGAAAATTAACCATTAAGAAGTAAAGACTTCATCCTCCTTTCAGCAGGTTCCGAGCACAACCTTGGGATGTAAAATAAAACATGTGCTCCAGTCCACTGAATGTTCAGCTTTCCACATTGAACTCAGCTCCCAAGTTTCCTTAGGAGGAGTTGGGTGTCCTAGCATTCAGTGACTAAGTTGGACTTAAACCAATCCCTTTAGCGTGACTTTATAACCAAGTCTCTAGCCGCATCTTCACAAGTGATCGACTAAGTTTTGTTGAGATCTAACAAACTCTATAGATACCACCCCATTCATGATAAGCTCACGAATCATGCTATGTCCGACACCTAAGTGTCTAGACTTACCATTGTACATCTGGCTATAAGCCTTAGCCAATGTAGCCTGCACTATCACATCGATAGAAATAGGTGCTATAGTTTTAGGCCACAATGGAATCTCAAGAAGTAAGTTTTTCAACCATTCAAATTTCTTTACCAAAGCAATGCTAAAGCCACAAATTCAGATTCCATTGTTGAACTGGTGATGCAAGTTTGCTTCTTGGATGCCCAAGAAATTGCACCTCCACCAAGTAGGAATACCCAGCCACTGGTAGACGAATTGTCTTCAGTGTTATCGATCCAACTTGCATCGCTGTATCCTTCCAACACCGATGGGTAACCAGTATATGAGAGACTATAATCCATAGTCCTCTTCAAATACTTCAAGCACCTTTGAACTGCTTGCTGATGAGCACTAGGATTACTAGTATACCGCCAATTTTCCCACTGCAAAACCAATATCGCCTTGTACAAGTCATGGCATACATCAGTGCACCAATTACCCTAGAATACTCAAGTTGAGATACAGCCTTGCCATGATTAGGCATCAGCTTCTCACAAGTATCCATAGGTGTACTCACCGGAGTACAATCAAAGTAATTGAATTTCCTCAACACCTTCTCAATATAATGAGACTGCGAGATAGAAATTCTTTTACTTTCATGTTTAATCCTTATACCAAGGATAACATCAGCCTCCCCATGTCCTTCATGGAGAACCTTGATGACAAAAATTCCTTTGTCAGGTCAACCTAATTTTGGTCAGCTACAAAGATCAACATGTCATCAACATATAGACAAATGATGACTCCTTTACCGCATTCATAAAATTTGCTATATACACATTTGTCAACTTGGTTAAGAACATAACCACTAGACAAAACCACTTCATCAAATTTTTGATGCCATTGCTTAGATGCCTGCTTCAGTCCATAAAGAGACTTAATCAGTTTACACACCTTGTTTTCATTGCCGTGCATGATGAAGCCCCGAGGTTGGTTCATATAAACCTCCTCTTCCAATTCACCATTCAAGAAAGCTGTCTTCACATCCATCCGATGAATAATCGATTGTGAATAGATGCCAAAGCAATCAGAATCTTATGGTAATCGATACGAGCCACAGGCATAAGTATCAAAATAGTCTATCCCGACTTTTGTTTAAAGCCCTCAATGACTAGTCTAGCCTTGAACTTTTCAATAGTTCCATCTACCTTCATTTTCCTTTTGAAAATCCATTTGCAACCCCGAGGTTTGCAACCGGTGGTAGATCAACCAACACCCAAGTGTTGTTCCCCATGATGGAATCCATCTCATCGTTGATTGCTTCTTTCCGTAAAGCAATATCTCGACTTCATTGCTTCTTCAAATGTCTTGGGATCATCCTCAACAATGAAGCAATAGGAGTATTGGTCCGAGACCTCATCCCTTGTTCCTTCAACTAAGTATAGTTGAAACTCAGGTCCAAATGACTTTGGAGTCCTCGACCCTTTTGCTCTTCGTGAGCACATGTTCAGTTGTTGAACCACAACCTCATCAGGACCACCGATGGTCCATCATCGTGACCTCTGATACACCAGTGTCATGAGTTCCATTAGAAATCCTCTCGACTTGGTCTAGGGATCGATGAGAATCTATTCTCATCAAAGTTTGCATCCCTTGATTCAATTATAGATTTAATCGAAACATATTCATTAGGTTCAATAACATAAAACCTAAAAGCCTTGGAATGCTTAGCATATCCAACAAAGATGCAATCAATGCCTCTTTCACCCAAAGTTTTCAACTTTGGATCGTGGAGTTTTACAACAGACCTACAACCCCAAACCTTGAGATAGTTCAGTTGTTTCCTTTAGTCCAGAGTTCATAAGGGGTAACCTTGTTCCTTTTGTTGGGAACCCTATTTAATAAATAGCAAGCTGTCAACATAGCTTCACCCTTAACCCTTGACTCAAATTCCTAATAGGACAACATGGAATTAACCATCTCCTTCAAAGACTGCTTTTCCTTTCGAAATGCCATTTTGCCGAGGAGTATAATGGGCAAATCAAGTTTCATGGATAATTCCAACAGAACAAAATACAAAGTATCCATGTATTCACCTCCCATATCAGTCCTTAATCTTTTGATCAAAGACCCAAGTTGTAATTCAACTTCAGTTTTAAACACTTTGAATTTATCTAATGCTTCATCCTTGGTATGTAACAAATAGACATAACAAAATCTAGAAGCATCATCAATAAACGTCACAAAGTACTTCTTATTCCCCAAAAAAGGAGTGGCATGCAAATCACACATGTCACTGTGTATTAACTCCAAGAGCTTAGTCTCACGACTAACACCCTGAAAAGGTTTCTTGGTTATCTTGGTCAACATGCAAGTTTTACACTTTTCAGTGTCCATGTCAAAAGTTGGGATCAACCCATCCTTAGACATATCTTGCATTCTTTTATAGTGTACATGGCCAAGTCTTGCATGCCATAGGGGTAGAGTCAGTCAAGTGGTCACAAAGTTTGAAATAACACTATCAAAGTGATAATATTAAGCCCGAACATTTGATTACATAAATAACCAAAACCAATAAAAACACCATGCTTAGAAAGCACAAATTTATCCGACTCAATAACTTGTTTATATCCATGATTATTCAATACACTACTTGAAACCAAGTTCTTCCTTATATCAGGAACATGAATAACATTAAACAAAGTTACAATCTTTCCTGAACTAAATCTAAGATCTACACAACCACCTACCATGCACCAAGGTGTTGACTCATTTCCCATGTGAAGAATAGAACCATCATTCAGTGACTCATAAGTCTTGAACCGCCTTCTATTTTGCACACATGAACTGTGCACCGTGAGTCAACCCACCACGCAACATCATCATCCTCGCACATAATAAGATTCGATACATATGTAACATAATAAATCAAAAGACTTATTAAACATATTCGACATTTCAGTGAGTTGGTTGAACCACCACTTCCTGAACCATTAGTGCCTGATCCATTGGCTTTACCACCAATTTTAACACCCTTGCAGCCCCTTTGATGTGACCAGCTTTTACATTTCCAACAAGTAGGTGTTGCCTTCTTGTTAGATCCGCCTTGTATTGTCATGATATTTGCGTTTGTCTTTGTTGTCATTGTACCTGGTGGAGTTGTTATGCTCCACCATATTGACAAATGATGCACCACAGCATTGTTGCTCTTTGGCTTGTCATTATCCTCGCACCTTGAGAGATTCCTCAATGCCAGATGATAGCCTAACTCAACCAGAGTTAACTCCTCTTTCTTATGTTTCAAGGTATGCTTGAAATCTTTCCAAGAAGGAGGGAGTTTGTCAATGACACATGAGACTTTAATGGCCTCATCCATGTTCATATTGTGTTGTGTAAACCTTCCAAGTATTCCAAGAAGTTCAATGTATTGTTCCATAACCGTCTTGAATCAGCCATTTTGTAATTTGTGAAATTACTAACAAGGAACTTCTTACTTGATGCATCCTCAGCCATATATTTGGCATCCAAGGAATCCTACAGTTCTTTGGAAGATTCAAAGTTCTAATAAATATCAAACAGAGAATCAGACATACCATTGAGAATAAGACCTCTGCATATGTAGTCATCATTCTCCTATTTGCTCCTCCTCCCGACCGCTTCCACAGTAGCATCATCACCATCATCCGAATAGGAGTGGTTAGCACATACACCACACTCATGCTTGACAGCAAGAAGTGCATCTTCTTCCGCCACCTCCTAAAGTCCACCCCTTCAAACTTATCAAGCTTGGCAAAGTTTGAAGCCATGTGTTTCATTGTAGCAGCAGCCATTGATTATCACAAATAGTTTACTTTGATTGTTGGTGTGTAGCTCCCAGAACAGGGTTAGATAATCAATGTCAGCAGAAACAAATACCACTAGGTGGTTACCGGATATCACTTGGAATCGTGTGATCACTTTCCAAAGTAAACTATTCGACCCTAATGCCTGGGTTACACGAATATCTACTTGGGATAAGACCAAATGTAGTTATAGAATTAGGCACAATTCAATAACCCTTGCGCTTATAAGTGTTAATTGTTTTTTGTGTCTTGCTCATGCATAATCAGATCTCCTATTTATAGGATAATACTCTTAGCTAGTCAAATGAAATTATGAGTATTAATCGGCCCATTAATAGCCTCATAATTATCCCCATTATAGCCGTTAGTGGTTACATGACCAATTAAACGTGGTCATTAAGCAGTTGAAACTGCCACTTGAATAGATCAAAGCCGTTACAAGAGACTTTCATCAGTACTTTCATAGCACTAACAAAGTGGATACATCGCTTCGGTGAAACACACTACTTCGCTGGAAACATCGCTATCGCTGGAAACCACAAACGCGACTTTCCATCGCAGTATTTTCCACAAGCAGATTCTTTCCACTAGCACTACCAATACAAACCACAACAAGAGTCGTGGTGTTCATGGACCTTATGGGTGTACACTCCGTACCTCCTAACCCATTTCCAGGTGTGAACCAATCCCACAAGTGCACTAAATTTTCCAACATTATCATCATGTTGAAACTAAAAGGCCTTAATTCCTAGTTTAGCAACGCTTAGACTGTGGTATATACGAGACCAAAATAAACAGGTGTGGTGGGTTGGTTAACAAGTCAAAATGGGTATTTTTAGAATTAATGGATTGGTTGACATGTAAACATTTTTTTACCAAAAATTTTAGAGGCTATTAGAGATACAAAGAAGACAAATGCCAATAACTGAAACAAGTCAAATGGGTCTAACAGCTGAAAGTGGTCTAAACTCTAAAGTAAGCATATTCACATTTTTATAACCTTGAATATCTGTTGACTGTAGAAAGGAAGGACGGATAATAATATGGGCATTGCGTTAACTCAAATCATTTTTGGGACATTGTATGAGACTGATTACACATGATATAAATTAACTGTTCCTTAACTTGCTTTCCAGCAGGTAGAACAATAATAGAATTACCGCATAACATTTTCAGTAAGTTTCCAATTTGGGCTTGGAAAAACATCATAAATCGAGAATCAATTTATTATCCAAAACAAAGATCTGGCATACACTTCTACCAAACATTGGGAATACTGATCCAATGGGCAGCCCTACAACTCGTCACTCAATTGCTCATGCAATATGTGAGAGTTTGTTGGTCCCAATATGAGTAAAACAAATATAACGAAATTGCAATAATATGAATAACTTGTCAAATGTTCTAACTATTGAAATCTGTAACATGTACATCGATATATAGTTTTCGAATGGTTGTCTCCAAACGACATGATGGTTCTGCGAAAATAACTAACATAACTAATCTAACCGCCAATTCGGTTTAAATGTTTGAAATGGGCAACTTTGGCCCTTAAACTGGCCTTCTAAAATGGAGCAAAGAACGAGATTATCTGCCACATTCTCCTCCTTAATCTTGATCGCTTGCTTAGTCCTAAGTCTTGAACTCCAAGCATTTGTCGCATAGTCACGAACTTGAGTCTTGGTAATGCTTTAGTTAAGATGTCTGCTCTTTGAAGTTCTCCACTTACGTGTTCTACGTTGATATGACCATTCTCTACGCATTCCCGAATGAAATGATAGCGAATGTCTATATGCTTGCTTCTTCCGTGAAATACTGGGTTCTTTACGAGTTGTATAGCTTATATGTTGTCAACTCTAAGTGTTATCTTCTTCTCTTCTAATCCAGTTAGTTCACTGAGCAATCGTTTTAGCAATAAGCCTTGACATGTTTCAGCTAGAGCAGCCATGAATTCAAATTCACATGATGAGAGCACTACTGCCGGTTGCTTCCGAAAGTACACCAAGTGATAGGTGACTCTCCAAAGTAAAAATACTATTCCAGAGTTCCTTTTCCTTGATCCGTATTGACTCCATAACTATCTCGCCAGATCCTCGTAATCTTGCGTACTTCCGCCTTCTTGTATATTACCCATGGTCTTTTGTTCCTTTGATGTATCGGATTACTTGTTTCACCGCCAGTGATGATCCTTTGGGTCTTGCATAAATCTGAGTAGTCCGATGAATAACTAAGATCC
The DNA here is from genome assembly GCA_910596185.1 of Chrysanthemum makinoi. Taxonomy (NCBI): domain Eukaryota; kingdom Viridiplantae; phylum Streptophyta; class Magnoliopsida; order Asterales; family Asteraceae; genus Chrysanthemum; species Chrysanthemum makinoi. The sequence continues at coordinate 74,215,325 of OU343217.1, forward strand.
GGTCTTGTATGTAGTAAATATCCGAGACTTCCAATTAAACTTCGGTAATAAGTTAAGTTGCCAACCGGGTTTCCATCTTCGCCTTGACCAACTTAGTGCCGGATCCATCGGTGTCTTTGTGTCATTATGTCTCATCATGCTTGTCTCTTTTAAGATCTTGTTAATGTATCCAGTTTGCTTGATTGTAATCTCTCCTCCTGTCTGTGTAACTTCTATCCCAAGGTAATATGCTAGCAACCCTAGGTCACTCATTTCAAATTTATCTTCATCTAGATTTGAACAAGTCTACTTCCTTCTTTGGAGTGCCTGTGATTATCAGATCATCCACATATACTCCAACGATAAGTGTAGAAGTCTTGCTTCTCTTTGTGTAGATTGCTTGTTCGAGATTACATTTCTTAAAGTCTAATGACTTTAATGTTTGGTCAAGCTTTATGTTCCAAGCTCTAGGTGCTTGTCTTAAGCCATACAAAGCTTTAGTTAGCTTGTAGACTTTTCCTAGGTTTCCTTGTTGAATAAAACCTTCAGGTTGTGTAATGTAGACTTCTTCCTTCAATTCTCCATGTAAAAAATGCTGATTTTACATCTAAGTGGTGTACTTGCCATCCATGATATGTTGCTAGTGCTAATATCAATCGAACTGTCTCTATCCTAGCAATTGGTGCAAACACTTCATCAAAGTCTATTCCCTGTTCTTGTACATAACCTTTTGCTACTAATCTTGCTTTATACTTTATGATCCTTCCTTGTGCATTGGTTTTATAAACCCATTTGAGTACTATTGCCTTCCTGATTTTGGCAATGTGGTAAGGGTCCATGTGTTATTTTTGTTGATTGAATCTAATTCAATTTCCATTGCCTCAATCCACTTCTCATCTTTTGATGCTTCCTTGTAATTACTGGTTCTTCTTCAGAAAGAATAAGCTTAGCGCTTCTACTTCACGCAGCTTTGGTAAATTTCCGTAATATCCTTTAAACCTTGTATAGGTCTATGATCAAATCTAGGATCCGAGCTCTCTAATGAACTTATAGTAGCTCTTTCTTCATCTCTCGAGTTAGGGGTTGTAAGTGTATGATGGTGGTGTGATTGGTGAGGGTGGATCTGGTGTAGGTTCTTGTTCTTGATACGTGTTGTCGGTGTTTTCTATGTTGATTGGTGTAGGATTATCATAGTCAACTTCATCTATTACAAAGCTAGTCCAAAACGTATCTTCGCATCAGATCCTCTTCATTATTATTCCAATCCCGCGGTTTCGTTTCCATAAACTTTACATCCCTACTAACATGTTTCTTCTTTAATATTGGATCATACGACCTACATGCTTTTGATCCTTCTTCAACTCCTAAGTAAATCATTGGAATGCTTCTATCATCTAGTTTCTTCAAGTGAGGTAGGTATCATATCCTTATCATAAGTCAGCATCCAATATTCTTAGGTATTCTAAGTTTGGTTTTCACGTTGTAGAGGGTTTCATGGTGTTTTGTCTTCCGGCTTTCGCTTGGTACTCGTTGAGTATGTAAATGGCGTGCCTTTGCTTTCCTCCAAAAGTTAAGGGTAACTTCATCGCTTTCATCATACTCCTAGTCGCTGATAACACTGTTCTATTTCTCCTCTCTACTACACCATTCTGGCTGAGGGAAAGTATGGTGTGCCGCAATTGTCTCTCAATTCCATTTTCCTTACAGTACTTGGTGAATTCATGTGATGTAAATTCACCTCCTCTATCAGTTCTTAGCATCTTTATTTTTGACTTCAACTTTGATGCCATTGCTTAGATGCCTGCTTCAGTCCATAAAGAGACTTATTCAGTTTACACACCTTGTTTTCATTGCCAGGCATGATGAAGCCCCGAGGTTGGTTCATATAAACCTCCTCTTCCAATTCACCATTCAAGAAAGTTGTCTTCACATTCATCTGATGAATAATCAGATTGTGAATAGATGCCAAAGCAATCAGCAATCTTATGGTATCGAGCACGAGCCAATGTGGGCATAAGTATCAAAATAGTCTATCCTCGACTTTTGTTTAAAGCCCTAAATGACTAGTCTAGCCTTGAACTTTTCAATAGTTCCATCTACCTTCATTTTCCTTTTGATAATCCATTTGCAACCCGAGGCTTGCAACTGGTGGTAGATCAACCAACACCCAAGTGTTGTTCCCCATGATGGAATCTATCTCATCATTGATTGCTTCTTTCCGAGAAAGCAATATCCGGGACTTCATTGCTTCTTCAAATGTCTTGGGATCATCCTCAACAATGAAGCAATAGGAGTATTGGTCCGAGACCTCATCCCTTGTTCCTTCAACTAAGTATAGTTGAAACTCAGGTCCAAATGACTTTGGAGTCCCGACCCTTTGCTCTTCGTGAGCACATGTTCAGTTGTTGAACCACAACCTCATCAAGGACCACCGATAGTCCATCATCGGGACCTCGATACACCGAGGTCATGAGTTCCATTAGAAATCCTCTCGACTTGGTCTAGGACTGATGAGAATCTATTCTCATCAAAGTTTGCATCCCTTGATTCAATTATAGATTTAACTGAAACATATTCATTAGGTTCAATAACATAAAACCTAAAAGCCTTGTAATGCTTAGCATATCCAACAAAGATGCAATCAATGCCTCTTTCACCCAAAGTTTTCAACTTTGGATCGGGAGTTTTACAATTCCTACAACCCCAAACCTTGAGATAGTTCAGTTGGGTTTCCTTTTAGTCCGTGAGTTCATAAGGTGTAACCTTGTTCCTTTTGTTGGGAACCCTATTTAATAAATAGCAAGCGGTTAACATAGCTTCACCCCGAACCCTCTTGACTCACCTGAATAGGACAACATGGAATTAACCATCCTTCAGACTGCTTTTTTCCTTTCTCGAAATGCCATTTTGTGAGGAGTATAAGGGGGAGTCGTTTCATGGATAATTCCAACAGACTGAAAATACAAAGTATCCATGTATTCACCTCCCATATCAGTCCTTAATCTTTTGATCAAAGACCCAAGTTGTAATTCAACTTCAGTTTTAAACACTTTGAATTTATCTAATGCTTCATCCTTGGTATGTAACAAATAGACATAACAAAATCTAGAAGCATCATCAATAAACGTCACAAAGTACTTCTTATTCCCCAAAGAAGGAGTGACATGAAAATCACACATGTCAGCGTGTATTAACTCCAAGAGCTTAGTCTCACGACTAACACCCCTGAAAAGGTTTCTTGGTTATCTTGGTCAACATGCAAGTTTTACACTTTGCAGTGTCCATGTCAAAAGTCAGGATCAACCCATCCTTAGACATATCTTGCATTCTTTTATAGTGTACATGGCCAAGTCTTGAATGCCATAGGGTAGAGCCACAGTCAATGTGGTCACAAAAGTGAAATAACACTATCGTTGATAATATTAAGCCCTGAACATTTGATTACATAAATAACCAAAACCAATAAAAACACCATGCTTAGAAAGCACAAATTTATCTGACTCAATAACTTGTTTATATCCATGATTATTCAATACACTACTTGAAACCAAGTTCTTCCTTATATCAGGAACATGAATAACATTAAACAAAGTTACAATCTTTCTAGAACTAAAATTAAGATCTACACAACCACGACCATGCACCAAGGTTGTTGACTCATTTCCCATGTGAAGAATAGAACCATCATTCTGTGACTCATAAGTCTTGAACCAGCCTTCTATTTTGCACACATGAACTGTTGCACTGAGTCAACCCACCACGCAACATCATCATCATGCACATAATAAGATTCAGATACATATGTAACATAATAAATCTGAAAAGACTTATTAAACATATTCTCGACATTTCGGTGAGTTGGTTGAACCACCACTCCTCGAACCATTAGTGCCCGATCCATTGGATTTACCACCAATTTTAACACCCTTGCAAACCTTTTTGATGTGTGACCTTGCCACATTTCCAACAAGTAGGTGTTGCCTTCTTGTTAGGATCATCCGCCTTGTATTGTCATGATATTTGCGTTTGTCTTTATTGTCATTGTACCTGGTGGAGTTGTTATGCTCCACCATATTGACAACAGATGCACCAAAGATTGTTGCTCTTTGGCTTGTCATTATCCCGCACCTTCGTGAGATTCCTCAATGCGCAGATGACTTCAACTCAACCGAGTTAACTCCTCTTTCTTATGTTTCAAGGTATGCTTGAAATCTTTCCAAGAAGGAAGGAGTTTGTCAATGACACATGAGACTTTAATGGCCTCATCCATGTTCATATTGTGTTGTGTAAACCTTCCAAGTATTCCAAGAAGTTCATTGTATTGTTCCATAACCGGTCTTGAATCAGTCATTTTGTAATTTGTGAAATTACTAACAAGGAACTTCTTACTTGATGCATCCTCAACCATATATTTGGCATCCAAGGAATCCCACAGTTCTTTGGAAGATTCAAAGTTCCGATAAATATCAAACAGAGAATCAGACATACCATTGAGAATAAGACCTCTGCATATGTAGTCATCATTCTCACATTTGCTCCTCCTCCCCGACCGCTCCACAAGAGCATCATCACCATCATCTCGAATAGGAGTGGTTAGCACATACACCACACTCATGCTTGACAGCCAGGAAGTGCATCTTCTTCCTCACCTCCTAAAGTCCACCCTTTCAAACTTATCAAGCTTGGAAAATTTTGAAGCCATGTGTTTCATTGCGCAGCAGCTCATTGATTATCACAAATAGTTTACTTTGATTGTTGGTGTGTAGCTCCCGCTTAGAAGGGGTTAGATAATCAATGTCGCTAGAAAACAAATACCACTAGGTGGTTACCGGATATCACTTGGAATCGTGTGATCACTTTCCAAAGTAAACTATTCACCCTAATGCCTGGGTTACACGAATATCTACTTGGGATAAGACCAAATGTAGTTATAGAATTAGGCACAATTCAATAACCCTTGCGCTTATAAGTGTTAATTGTTTTTTGTGTCTTGCTCATGCATAATCAGATCTCCTATTTATAGGATAATACTCTTAGCTAGTCAAATGAAATTATGAGTATTAATCGGCCCATTAATAGCCTCATAATTATCCCCATTATAGCCATTAGTGGTAACATGACCAATTAAATGGTCATTAAGCGATTGAAACGCCACTTGAATAGGTCAAAGCCGTTACAAGCAGTACTTTCATCAAGATTTCATAGCACTAACGGTGGATACGCCGGCTCAGTGGAAACACACTACTGGAAACATCGCTTATCTTCTGAAACAAACAATACTTTCCATCGCCAGTACTTTCCACAAACAGTACTTTCCACTAGCACTACCAATACAAACCACAACAAGAGTCAGGGTGTTCATGGACCTTATGGGTGTACACTCCGTACCTCCTAACCCATTTCCAGGTGTGAACCAATCCCACAAGTGCACTAAATTTTCCAACATTATCATCATGTTGAAACTAAAAGGCCTTAATTCCTAGTTTAGCAACGCTTAGACTGTGGTATATACGAGACCAAAATAAACAGGTGTGGTGGGTTGGTTAACAAGTCAAAATGGGTATTTTTTTAGGAATTAATGGATTGGTTGACATGTAAACATTTTTTTACCAAAAATTTTAGAGGCTATTAGAGATACAAAGAAGACAAATGCCAATAACTGAAACAAGTCAAATGGGTCTAACAGCTGAAAGTGGTCTAAACTCTAAAGTAAGCATATTCACATTTTTATAACCTTGAATATCTGTTGACTGTAGAAAGCAAGGACGGATAATAATATGGGCATTGCGTTAACTCAAATCATTTTTGGGACATTGTATGAGACTGATTACACATGATATAAATTAAGCGTTCCTTAACTTGCTTTCCAAAGAACAATAATAGAATTACCGCATAACATTTTCAAGAAGTTTCCAATTTGGGCTTGGAAAAACATCATAAATCGAGAATCAATTTATTATCCAAAACAAAGATCTGGCATACACTTCTACCAAACATTGGGAATATCGATCCAATGGCACCCTACAACTCGTCACTCAATTGCTCATGCAATATGTGAGAGTTTGTTGGTCCCAATATGAGTAAAACAAATATAACGAAATTGCAATAATATGAATAACTTGTCAAATGTTCTAACTATTGAAATCTGTAACATGTACATCGATATATAGTTTTCGAATGGTTGTCTCCAAACGACATGATGGTTCTGCGAAAATAACTAACATAACTAATCTAACCGCCAATTCGGTTTAAATGTTTGAAATGGGCAACTTTGGCCCTTAAACTTTCTGTCTTCTAAAATGGAGCAAAGAACGAGATTATCTGCTCACATTCTCCTCCTTAATCTTGATCGTTGCTTCGTCCTAAGTCTTGAACTCCAAGCATTTGTCGCATAGTCACGAACTTGAGTCTTGGTAATGCTTTAGTTAAGATGTCTGCTCTTTGAAGTTCTCCACTTACGTGTTCTACGTTGATATGACCATTCTCTACGCATTCCCGAATGAAATGATAGCGAATGTCTATATGCTTGCTTCTTCCGTGAAATACTGGGTTCTTTACGAGTTGTATAGCTTATATGTTGTCAACTCTAAGTGTTATCTTCTTCTCTTCTAATCCAGTTAGTTCACTGAGCAATCGTTTTAGCAATAAGCCTTGACATGCTGCTGCAGTAGCCGCCATGAATTCAAATTCACATGATGAGAGCACTACTGTCGGTTGCTTCTGAGTACACCAAGTGATAGGTGACTCTCCAAAGTAAAATACTATTCCAGTAGTTCCTTTTCCTTGATCTGTATCAACTCCATAACTACTGCCGTCACTGATCCTGTAATCTTGCAGCTCCGCTTGTCTTTCTTGTATATTACTCCATGGTCTTTTGTTCCTTTGATGTATCGGATTACTTGTTTCTTGCCACCGCCTTCGTGATGATCCTTGGGTCTTGCATAAATCGCTGGAGTAGTCCGATCTGAATAACTAAGATCTGGTCTTGTATGTAGTAAATATCTGAGACTTCCAATTAAACTTCGGTAATAAGTTGCGTCAACTGGGTTTCCATCTTCCGCCTTGACCAACTTAGTGCCGGATCCATCGGTGTCTTTGTGTCATTATCTTGTCACATGCTTGTCTCTCTTTAAGATCTTGTTAATGTATCCAGTTTGCTTGATTGTAATCTCTCCTCGCCCTGTCGTGTAACTTCTATCCCATGGTAATATGCTAGCAACCCTAGGTCGCTCATTTCAAATTTATCTTTCATCTGGGATTTGAACAAGTCTACTTCCTTCTTTGGAGTGCCTGTGATTATCAGATCATCCACATATACTCCAACGATAAGTGTAGAAGTCTTGCTTCTCTTTGTGTAGATTGCTTGTTCGAGATTACATTTCTTAAAGTCTAATGACTTTAATGTTTGGTCAAGCTTTATGTTCCAAGCTCTAGGTGCTTGTCTTAAGCCATACAAAGCTTTAGTTAGCTTGTAGACTTTTCCTAGGTTTCCTTGTTGAATAAAACCTTCAGGTTGTGTAATGTAGACTTCTTCCTTCAATTCTCCATGTAAAAATGCTGATTTTACATCTAAGTGGTGTACTTGCCATCCATGATATGCTGCTAGTGCTAATATCAATCGAACTGTCTCTATCCTAGCAACTGGTGCAAACAGTTCATCGAAGTCTATTCCTGTTCTTGTACATAACCTTTTGCTACTAATCTTGCTTTATACTTTATGATCCTTCCTTGTGCATCTCTCTTGGTTTTATAAACCCATTTGAGTACTATTGCCTTCTGATTTTCGGGCAATGTGGTAAGGGTCCATGTGTTATTTTTGTTGATTGAATCTAATTCAATTTCCATTGCCTCAATCCACTTCTCATCTTTTGATGCTTCCTTGTAATTACGGGGTTCTTCTTCTGTAAAGAATAAGCTCGACGCTTCTACTTCACGCATTTGGTAAATTTCCGTAATATCCTTTAAACCTTGTATAGGTCTATGATCAAATCTAGGATCCGAGCTCTCTAATGAACTTATAGTAGCTCTTTCTTCATCTTCCGAGTTAGGGTTGTAAGTGTATGATGGTGGTGTGATTGGTGAGGGTGGATCCCGGTGTAGGTTCTGTTCTTGATACGTGTTGTCGGTGTTTTCTATGTTGATTGGTGTAGGATTATCATAGTCAACTTCATCTATTACAAAGCTAGTCCAAAACGTATCTTCAGACGATCCTCTTCATTATTATTCCAATCCCGCGGTTTCGTTTCCATAAACTTTACATCCCTACTAACATGTTTCTTCTTTAATATTGGATCATACAGCCTACATGCTTTTGATCCTTCTTCAACTCCAAAGTAAATCATTGGAATGCTTCTATCATCTAGCTTCTTCAAGTGAGGTATCGTTACCTTATCATAAGCTGTGCATCCGAATATTCTTAGGTATTCTAAGTTTGGTTTCTCGTTGTAGAGGGTTCATATGGTGTTTTGTCTTCCAGGCTTTCGTCTTGTACCCTGTTGAGTATGTAAATGGCGTGCCTTATCGCTTCCGCCCAAAAGTTAAGGGTAACTTCATCGCTTTCATCATACTCCTAGTCGCTGATAACACTGTTCTATTTCTCCTCTCTACTGCACCACCAGGTGAGTATGGTGTACATAATTGTCTCTCAATTCCATTTTCCTTACAGTACTTGGTGAATTCATGTGATGTAAATTCACCTCCTCTATCAGTTCTGAGCATCTTTATTTTTGACTTCAACTTTGATTCGATCTGGTGTCTAAATTCCTTGAATGTGCTAAACGCTTGATCTATTGAGTTTAGAAAGTAAGCCCACATAAAACGCGGTGCACCATCTACTAATAAGAAGATGAGCTTCTTTCCGGATTGTGTTGTTGGACTTATGGGACCACAAAGATCTCCATATACTAAGTCTAACGGGTTCTTTGATCTGAATTTAGCTTGGTTTGGAAATGGTGTTCTGATGTGTTTTCCTAATAAACATGTATCACAGATTTGTCCTCTGATGCTTTATTCTTGGTATTCCATCCACTAAACCTTTCCTTGTCATCTTGTCTATTGCGTCAAAGTTCAAGTGACCTAATCTAGCATGCCATAACCATGCTTGGTCATCTACGTTTGCTAAGAGACATATAGGTTCTACTATATGTAGTCTAATATCTGAAAGTCGATTTTAGATCGTTCTACTTTCATCAACAACAACTTGTTCTTATCATACAAAGTCAATAAATTTCCATCCATGATGATCTTGCAACCTATTTTAGTGAGTTGTCCTAGACTAAGTATGTTGCTCTTGAGGTTTGGAATGTAGTAAACATCCAAATCATCTTCGTTGTGTTTTCTACATCATAATAGTATTGAACCTCTACCCTTTATCTCTACATACGATCCATCTTCAAAACGAACACGTCCAGTGATGTTTTCGTCAATATCTTTAAAATGGCCTTTGGTGCCTGACATATGGTTACTTGCACCATTATCTAAATACCATATGCTAGCATCTGTTGTAGCATATTTTCGGGGGTATACTTGTTCTTCATTTAACAAGATTTCTTCAGCCTCGTGTAGCCATTAGTAATGATGGTTCATCGTCTTCTAAGATAAGGTTTGATTGTTCCTGAGTTGTTGGTGGACTTCTTCAATTTTCGTAATCCGGTTTTCCACAATTATAGCATGTGATTTTGCTCTTATCCCATCCTTGTTTTCCATTATTCGACTTATCTGATTGGGATGAGTTTTCTCCATTCGAGTTGTTTCTATTTCCCTTATTCTGCCAGTTTCCTCGTGAATAGTGTGATCTACCTCTATATTTGGTAAATTGTTTCTTATTTCTAGAGTGTTCGCCTTGTGCGAATAATAAGTTGTCCTGGCTATCTACTTGTCCTCCCTTTCGGAGTTTTATTCTCTCCTCGAATGCCTTAAGTTTTCCTGCGATCTCATCTAATGTAATGTCATCGAGATCATTCGTCTGTTCTATGGATGCTACTATTTGAATGAACCTATTCGTGTGGAGTCTAATAGTTTTCGTACTAAAAGTGATTCATCCAACTCCTTCCTAATTCGTTGCCTTCGTGGCATAGCCGTTCAGTTGGCTGAATGCATCCAAATTTCATCCTCCTTCATCCGAAGAGTCGAAATCCAATCATCAGTGATTGTAATCGTGTTTGTTGCACTTTTCTCCAACGGTCTCTTTTCAACAACGAATCCCATAATTCTTTTGTGTTTTGCAACTTGCTACTTGTAAGATCACATCTTCGTTATTTTGATATAAGAAGGCGGTTGTTGCCTTATCCTTCTTAACATCTAATTGTGTATCAACCTTAGGTTCTATTGCTTTCCATAATCCTTGTGCTTCTAGTATCACCTTAATTTGTATAGTCCAAACTGTATAGTTTGTGGTTTTGAGTTTAGGGCATTGATACTGTGATCATAGGGGTTACGTTTTCTGCAGTTGTTACTGCCACTTGCGTCATCACCGCATTTTGATGGTGCTTATGATCTTCACTTTCTAATTGTGTATAGGATTTCTAACTAGTGGTATCACTTAATACTACGGGAAGAAATAGTTATCCGAATCCTAATATGAAACTTATGGATTTCTAATAGTATAAACTAAGTATCTATACTATAAATATGAAAGGAAATCCAAAAGTTTAAGATTTTTTGTGACCCTGTGTTTGTCACTGCTTCCTTCTTCTTGTCGGTACTTTAATATACCAACTATATTTTTCTTTTCCCTTGTATCACGTTGTCCTTTCTTTTGTTGACTTGCTTCCTTTATCTCCAAGTCTCGGATTTTTGTGTCGACTTGCTTCTTTATCTCCAAGTTTCGAATAAACACAAAACATTTCAGAAATTAGTCTCGGTAATTTCTTCCAAAAGACCAAGCGAGTTGCTTGTCTTTGTTCGACGGTAGTATGTCAACAAGTGATGTCCTTGTTGCCCTTGTTGCTTGTCCGCGTTCCACAATATTCCTTCTTCTTTATTCCACACCGTAACTACAACAACCACAAATACCAACGGTATCCTTGCGAGCAAATGATCGGATGCTCCTGTTGTTGTCCCTCTTCAGTATTGCGAGCGCATTCAAAAAACAAGTTTAATTGTTTTCTCGTTCGGTACCTTTCTTTCTCTTCAAGCAACGTCCTTCTTATTTCTTCTTCACGACGCCTTTTCTCCACTTTTGTCTCGACAAAAGGGTCTGTTTTTTTGTATGATTGAGGGCCAACAAGTGTAACAAAGTTTCCTTTGTCTTGTTCTTGTTGCGTCCAGAATCAAACCAACAGAAAGTATCAAGTCACCACAGTTTGGTGGCTTGTCGAATGCAATTTCTACACAAGTACGGGTCGCACTACTTTCCTTGCGTTATCAAGTTATCCAGGCAGCGTATGGTTGAATGATACGTTGCATCTTTCTTCTTCTTCTTCCTGAAACAAAATGTTTCAGCGCAGATTTGGTTTTCCTTCTTCTTCGTTCAAGAATATTTCGCTTCTTTTTGGTACTCAAGTAACAAATAGATTCGGTTTCGGTTACAGAATCTTGTGTTTGAGATGATGGTTGTATCGATGTAACGAGCGTGTAATAGGCAGGCTCTTGATGCCAAATGTTGGTCCCAATATGAGTAAAACAGATATAACGAAATTGCAAATAATATGAATAACTTGTCAAATGTTCTAACTATTGAAATCTGTAACATGTACATCTATATATAGTTTTCGAATGGTTGTCTCCAAACGACATGATGGTTCTGCGAAAATAACTAACATAACTAATCTAACCGCCAATTCGGTTTAAATGTTTGAAACGGTCAACTTTGGCCCTTAAACTTTCTGTCTTCTGAAATGGAGCAAAGAACGAGATTATCTGCTCACAGAGTTAAGTCGCTTAACACCATGATATAGGGGATACGGAAACAACATTTATCAAATAGATGTATCATTCTTTCACATAGGATCCTGAATGTTCAAAAGCCTCAAGAATAATAAATGTCACATTCAACTTAATATTAGTTGACGATCATATGCTTCATTTTAGCCTCAAAGTATTTCATTTAGCACTTCTCGCATGTATGGACTTATTTTGATTCACATGCATGAATATTACGTAATGTCATCCTTGTATATGTTAATAAGTTTATCATAAAATGTATTTTTCTAATTAGCATATTATATTTTGGATATTATCCTGGTATCAATATTCGAACATGTATTTGTAGTATATACGTTATTATGTCCCCGAGCATGTAAGTATGGTATTTATTTAATACTTGCATGGTCTTAATTCTTCTATTTTGGGTCCCTATTTATCGTGATCTCAAATAGGTGTAGGTTTCTCTTAGCCATAGCTTGTGTGAGTCACCCTGTCACTTGCTTCATAATTAAGACTTCCCCCTATATATACAGTATACCATCCAACTTTCTCTGCATATCCAATTTATCGTTCTCTCCGGTAAATAACAATATGTCTAGTGATCCTAGCTGGGTGTATAACCCGCTTTCTGAGTCAACGATGGGGCCTGTTGGTACTCCCACCGCTGAGGCTCAAGAGTTAGCTGTCCTTCGCTATGAAATCAGTGATTTAAAAGGCAAGTACTCCAGCGCATGCTCCAGCTACACTCATGTAGCGGAAGAGCTTGAGAAGTATAGGCAGCAAGAGGAAAGCATGATCAATACGCTACAACTCTTTCAAGGAGAGAAGGAGCGTTTGGACAGTGAATTAGCTTGGGTTATGCGTGAGGAAATCCCCCGGATGGTTGCTAAGGTTCTACAAAGCGAGGAGCTTGACAGGGAGTTGTTGAAAGTCCAAGGGGTCATGATTGAGCTAGGTCGACAGTTGGGAAGGCAGGAGGCCCAAGGTCTTACTCTATCTATGTCTAACGATGGAGGTTATACAGACCTTGATCTCACCATGATGGAGGAAATATCGCGACCTGTTTCGGGGTTGAAGAAAGAAAAGTGGGCTGTTATGGATGACATAATCAAAGCTCCCGAGTTGTCATACGGCTTGCTACGTTACGTATTTCGACATGGTGACGTTGGTGAGGGTCCAAGTCAGGTTGCTTAAGTTCGCGGTGGTTGAGATATCCTTTTAAGGATTTTGTTTATGTTTGTGCCGTTTCGCTTCGGATGTGTTTTAGCCAAGTTTCATTATCTGTGATATATCGGCTAAAGCTTATAGTTAGTATCGCTATAAGCGGATACCGTAGCCAAGTTTTGAAGTTTGTAATATATTAGGCTACGTTGGATATGTACTCCCCCCTTGTGATATATGTTAGTTTTTGTTTGGTCAAATTTGCTTGATAACTAAATGCAGATCATATATATAATATCAATTTATATATTTTAATAAAAAAATATTTACACGTGAAAACTATGATATGAATTATGATATAAGTTAATATTATGGATAATAGAAGATTTTTATCATTAAGTGATGATATCTCAAAAATATTTTGTTCATGCAAGTTGATGCAAGTTGATCTGATCATACATAACATTTCATGCAAGTCTGTACATATTGATTCGTGAGTCTAATGTTCATTTTGTTTTCTACTTATTAAGCGTTATGAATACATCATCTAGAGTATTAAGAGTATTCGTGAATGCAAACTAACGCAGTAATAAGCATTTCGTGCGAGCTGCGGTTTTGAGTATGCTCGATCGATATAAGTGGCGTATCTTAATCTTCATACGATAATTTATCGTTTTGCGCTTACTGATTTTTTCAACGAGTTGTCGTTGAGTGGTTTTTTTTTTTTTTTTAATAATTCGTTGGGCCCAACTTTGTTTCATCCCTTTCAATGGCGGGATATTATCCGGATTTAATCATGTTGCTCTTTTGAGCTTGATTTAAGTAGCTTTTGCTACATACTTATCCTTTATTTTTCAGGATACTTGGACGTTGCGCTCTACGAGACACAAAATCATTTATTATTCATGCTTTATAACGCATAAAAGATACTAAAGTACCTATTTTTTTTTATTCGATAAGAAATTTATTTAACAATGTGATCGCACATGTTATTTATATACACATTGCTTTACATGGTACGCTTGGTACAAGATATGGCAATTCATTGGCTAGAAATAGAACTTGTGTAAGTTGCTAGCGTGCCACGTTCTTGGTATTGTTTCCCGTACATGTCTGCAAGTACATACGTTCCTGGACGTTTAGCCTCAATGATTTGGTATGGCCCTTCCAGTTAGGGTCGAGTTTCTTTTGTCCCTGTTGTCGGCTTGCTTCATTTTTTTCGGAGTACGTGGTCTCCAACTTTGAGATGTCGATGGCGGACCTTTTGGTTATAGTATTGCTCAGTTTGGTGTTTATATTTGGCTTCGCGTAGTGCTGCCAGTTCCCTTCTCTCTTCTAAAAACTCTAGATTTAATCGGAGTTCTTCATTGTTTTTACTTTCGTCATACGAAGATATGCGGTTGGTTGGGATCCCTATTTCTGGGGGAAGTACAACTTCTGACCCATAAACCAAGCTGAATGGGGTACAATTGTTACCTGCCTTTGCCGTTGTGCGGTATGCCCAGAGCACATTTGACAGCTCTTCGACCCACTGTCCTTTTGAATTTCCCAATATTGTTTTGAGTCCTTGGAGGAGGGTCCTGTTAGTCACCTCTGTTTGTCCGTTCGCTTGGGGGTGTGCCACTGAGGTAAATCGTTGCTTGATATTGAGCTCGCTACACTAATCACGAAAGGGATTTTTTGAAAACTGCTTCCCGTTGTCGCTTATTATGACACCTGGAATTCCAAAACAGCACACGATGTTGGACCAAACAAATTTAAGAATGTTATTACCGGTAATTGTCGCCAGCGGTGCAGCTTCTACCCATTTTGTGAAGTAATCAATCGCTACGACTAAGAATTTTACTCTACCCGGTGCCTTAGGAAAAGGGCCGACTATGTCGATTCCCCATTGATAAAATGGGCCACAGCGTAGATGCTTGTCATATCATATTGCGGTTTTCGCAATATGGGGGCGTGTCTTGACAGCGGCATGCGTTAACGACTTGTATTGCATCCCATGGTTTGCCAATAATACCCTAGGCGTCGCTTTTGAGCAATGGTCCCGCTCTGCATGTGCTCTACAAGATCCAAAATGCGCTTCTTGGAGAATATATTGTGCTTGGTTCGGGCCAATGCATCTTAACCAGGGCATTAAGTAACCTTTTCTATATAGAATACCTTGCTCTAGAGAGTATTGTGGTGCCTTGATTCAATCTTTCTTGCAGGTTGGGTCGTCCGAGCTTCCGCCCTTCGTGTAATCAATAATGGGATCCATCCAGTTTCTCCCGGCTCGCCCATCGTGTTTATTATTGTGGCTTCGTGCTTCACATGGGATGACTTCAACTAAGAATTTTTTAGTGAGATTCGAAAATGAGGACGAAGCAAGCTTGCTCAGAGGATCTGCGTGTTTATTTTTGGATCGAGGAATTTGCGTGATCGAGAAAATTTTGAAACTTTTTTTAGATGTGAACTTTAGCTAAGTATCTTCATTGACTCCTCCCGCTTCTCAGACGTCCCTTTTATTTGGTTTGTTACGAGCATCGAGTCACTGAAAACTTGTAGGCGATGGAATTTTAATAGCCGCCCAGTCCGCTATTAGGGCTTCATACTCAGCTTCGTTATTGGATGCCAGAAACTCAAAACGTAAGGCGTATGTTACTTCACTCCCGTCTGGGTCTGTCAGAATAAGACCCGCTCCTGAGCCTTCTTCACTTGATGCCCCATCAATGTAGAGTGTCCAGATTGGTTCTTCTCCTTGAGCCCTTGGTTTCCATGTCACCGTTCCTTCCAATTTTTCAGAGTCGCTGTTCTTCGGTGATTCGGCTAAGAAGTTCGCAATTATTTGCCCTTTGACTGCCGTGCGTGGTTTGTAGATTATGTCATGTTCTCCTAAGTCGATGGCCCATTAAGCTAATCGGCCAGAGTTTTCTGGTTTTAGCAGTACTTGTCGGATCGGTTGGCTTGTTAGCACGCATATCGTATGTGCTTGAAAGTATCGGCGTAGACGGAGCGCAGTGTGCACAAGCGCAAGTGCTAACTTCTCGAGAGGGGGTAATTCACTTCGGCCCCCTGCAAGGCTTTACTAACGAAGTAGATGGGCTTCTGGACATTCTCCCTTTCCGCTATAAGTACCGCGCTTACTGTCTCATGAGACACTGCTAAATAAAGTATTAGCGTTTCCCCCGGTGTTGGTACGGTTAAGGCGGGGAGGGATTGTAGGTGTTGCTTGAGTTCTTGAAATGCTAGCTCGGCTTCGTGTGTCCATCGAAAGTTACTTTTGTTCATACATCCTTCGCGTTTTGAAAAGGGCAATGCTCTTCACGACTTTAGATAGGAAATGACCAAGGGCTGCTAGCTTTTTGTTGAGGCTTTGGACTTCCCTTACTGTGCGAGGGGAGGCCATATCGATAACGGCCTTGACTTTTTCTAGGGTTAGCTTCAATTCCTTCTCTGGTGATCATATGCCCCAAGAATTGACCTGTTTCGACACCAAACACACATTTTTTTGGATTTAGCTTCATGTTGATGCGTCGCAGAGTATGAAAGGTCTCTTCAATGTCTTCAATTAAGCTTCCCTCATTTCTGCTTTTGATCACCATATCATCGACATAGATTTCGATGTTTCGGCCGAGTTGGTTGGAAAATGCTTTGTCCACCAATCGTTGATATGTTGCTCCTGCGTTTCTAAGCCCAAAAGGCATTTTCTCATAGCAGAAAGTCCCATGCTCCGTGTGGAAAGCTGTCTTCTCCTCATCCTCCTCTCCCATCCGTATCTGATGATACCCTTTGTATGCGTCGAGAAAACACTTGAATCTAAATCCTTCCAAGGACTCAATCTTTTGGACTATCTCGGGCAAAGGGTAGCTGTCTTTTGGACAAGCTTTGTTTAGGTTAGTGAAGTAGATGCACATGCGCCAAGTTCCATCATTTTTTCTTACCATAACTGGGTTGGAAACCCAGCGGGGGAAGTATACTTCCTTAAGGATTCGTGCTTCCACAAGTTTGATGACTTCTTGGTTGATTGCGTCGTTGCGTTCCTTAGCTAACACGCGCTTCTTCTGCCTAACTGGAAAGGTTCGTGGGTGTATGTTTAGCTTGTGCTCTACGAGTTCTCTTGGTATTCCAGTCATGTCTGATGGCGACCATGCAAATATGTCGTGGTTAGCGCGCAACACCTTTTGTAATTCTTCTTTTAGTTTTGGTATGGGTTTGTGCCGACCATGACTTTCTGATTTGGGTAAAGGGAGTTTATCTCCACTTCTTCCTTCTCGCTTTCGTTCCCCTGTGGTGTGGGTGTGCTTACTTCCTCCGGCTCTCGTTCTCTTTTTCGGGTAACTTGGAGACATTCGCTTTCACGAGGTATGTCCCCTCGGACAATGGTGATGCCTAACAGAATAGGGAATTTGAGGAGCGAGTGTATTGTAGAAGCAATTGCACCTAGTCGCCTCATTCTCGGTCGTCCCAATATTATGTTTTTAGGTGACGGGGCCCGAACGATCATGAAATCTGTGGTGATCGTTTTACTACCTTTCCCATTGCAGTCGAAAAGGGTGAAGGGGATGGTTATGACTTCAAGCGGCCATAGTATTTGTCTTGCAAATCCTATTAGAGGTGATGTTGGCGATCAGATTGTTGCTTTTGCTTCGTTGGTTAGTTGTTGGAAACAATGTTCATACATTATTTCTGTCGAGCTCCCACCGTCCATATGGATGCGGTGTATGACGCTTCCTCCGACGTAGGCTTTGATGATGAGTGGGTCCTCGCCATTATAATGCTCAGGAATCGGATCCTCAAACGAGAATGCGATATCGATGTCTGACGGCAATTCATCTGGTTGGCGATGTTGTAAGGGCCGATGTGTGCTTGTCATCAGTATTTCATTTGTTTCTTTAGGCTCGGCTATATTTTGCTTCCAATCAATTTGATTCTTTGCTCTTTCAAGGGCTCCTGATGAGATTGGATTTTGATTGTTACTTTGGGTCTTTGCACCTTTGGCAAGATGGCTTAAACGACCACGCCTCAATTTCTTTCCGCAGGTCGATACAATCATTGGTGTCATGCCCGTGGTCATTGTGGAACTCACAATACCTTGTGCGGTCTCTCCGATTAGCGGGGGCAAACATTCATGGTGGAGGTTGAAGAATCGCCTTCCCTTCGGATGTGGCTTATATCTCTGCTGGAGACTTAATTAGAGGTGTGAAAGATGGTTTGTGAACGTGGGAACGTTCATTAGCTTCTTGCGTTGGGTTGAGGGATGTATTTTTCTTTATGTCTCCTTGAGGTGTCTTTGTAGCTTTGGCTGGACTTATTGTCGTTAAGCGCCCACCTCGAGTCCCGTAGCCGATTTTTCGTATTCTCTTCATCGGCTCTTATAAAGTTGTGAGCTTGTGTGAAAAAATCCTTCATGGACGCCGGCCCGTGCATGAGGCTTTGCCTCCCCGGTCGTAGTAGTCTACCGATGAATGCCCGGTATCATCCCATCTAAACGGCCGGTCATATGCGCCGCTTTTTTCTAAATCTTTGCAAGTAGTCCCTAAGTGACTGGTTTAACGTTGCCGAATACCCGAATTTCCGCCGGGTTTCTCGAACCGCTTTTGCTGCAAAGTTTGCTCGAATTTGTCTCTTAGCTCATGAAAGCTATTTATGCATCCCGTGTTAGGTTATCGTATCGAACCTTTGCTGCCCCGCTTAGGGTGATGTGAAAGAAACGGCACCACGTGTTCTCGAAGTTTATGCACGTCCATAGTTCCCATGATATTGTCGATGATCATCGTGGTCCGCTGCACCATCGTATGTCTTTAGGTTTTTTGGCACCTTCAGCCCATTTGGCATATCATAGTCCTCGATTGCGCCGTAAAAAGGCGAAGCTACCAAATTGCGTATGCTCTATTCCGTTTCTTTGAACATAAATGGCTCGTGTGAAAGCAGCTGGATGTATGTTTTGCTTTGGGAACCCATCTGGGTTATCGGTTGTCACCCTACATTTCTTTATTGGTTTTACGAGCATCGTGGCATCTTCTGGCGTCTCCTGAGCCGCTCCTTTGGTCAAACCTTCAAGATCTGACTGCCATGGTTCTATGATGGGATGATCATCGCGACGGGTATTGATGTGTGGTTAATTTCTTTCCTTTTGGAGGAAAATGCTGAGTACATGGCATTGATTTGTTCAAAATTCGGACCACGAACCGCATGACCGGGTCTCCGGATGCTTCAGACGTGTTTTCGGAGTATGAATGTGTGTGATTTTCTGTAGTGGCGTGGAAAGTGTTCGCCCCACCCGGCCTTTGGGTTGGGCCCATTGGGCTCTTCCTCCAAAGTTCTTTCCGGTACGATAAACGGGGTTTCTTCCGCCATATAGAACTAGCTTCAAGAGTCGGTGAGAATTATTTCGGTCCCACGGATGGCACTTATCAACATATACAAGGATGACATTACGTAATATTCATGCATGTGAATCAAAATCAGTCCATACATGTGAGAAGTGCTAAATGAAATACTTTCTAGAAGAAGCATTAATTGCCCCAACTGAGCCAATTGGACAAGTTGTGCAAATGGCAAAATATTCGGATATGATTGTCAGAAAATATGAAGATCGAATACTAACAAAAGCTTTTTATTTATTTATTTATTTATTTATTTTTTAACTAAAGTTCCCACATTTTAGGGGGAAAAAACTCTCAATTTGTTAATCATTGATTCTATATATTTTTTAAACAAACTAGTTTTAATGTTCGTGCGCGCACACACGAGGCTCAGACAATTACTACAACGAATAATACATTTCAACTATACTATACTTGTTTGGGTTTGAAGGTATGATCAAATTATGTTCTTAATGTTATTGTTATATAAGTCGAATTCAGTTAATATAAATGTTTATATATGTTATAATTAATCTCAGTGCATACAATCAATAAGATGTGCTTTGGCTTGATATTTATAACGTATACGTTTTTAGTTTTACGGAGTTTTTATACATGTTAAAATTAATCATGTGTTTCATCTTGATATGTATAACACATACATTTGTGGAGGATTTAATTAGTATTTAATATTACAATTAATTTAATAATAATAATAATAATAATAATAATAATAATAATAATAATAATAGTTGTGCGCGTAACGCCTGTGCACACACGAATTTTTACGTAAATGTTTCATTATGTGTTAATATCGATTAATATTTAGTATAATTTTTGTTTGACGAAAGATTTCTACTTTGTCTTACTGCATGGTGATGAGGTTGATGTTGTGATTTAAATTTAACTATTGATATCATTTTATACACATTATGCGTGTTTAATAACACGTAATGACCTTTAAAAAATGCTTTTTTAAATATCTGTATTTAAACATTACAGAGTAATTACATGTGTAACACCCCAAAATTTAAAGTTTTAATTTCGGATATACAATAATGCATATGAGGTCTTAGAAAGTTATTACAGCTAGTATTTAACCGAATAAGGAATTGTAACGCAAATAGTTAACGAAAAAAGGACCTCTGACGTAATGGAGTTATCGGCAGGGACTAATAGTGCAAAAGTAAAGTTAAGGTGTATGATTACAGAAGTAGCCTTATGGGCCTCTAACTTTAATTTAAAGGGGCTCACACCACATCTTTTGATGCATGCATAAATCGTGTATGTATGTGATCAAGTATGCAGATCAATTCCCTTAATTTAAAGGGATTAACCCCTCAACACCACACGTGTCTTTATAGGTGTTTACCAAAGATTTTTGGAGGGAAAGTGTAGGTTATCATCATTCTTGCTGGAAGAGTCAAAAGGAGTAATCTAAGGGGCCGTTTGGTTTGTAGGTGGGTTTAAGATTCGGATTTGGATTTGGATTTGGATTTGGATTTAGTGTAGGTATGAATTAAATGAAGGAGAGAAAAATAAAATAAAAATATATATATGAGTGGTTGAAAATTTTAATTTATGTATATATTTATATATAAATAAAGTTAAAAAAATAAATGGTTGAATTACATGAGTGGTTGAAAATTTTTAAGAAATAAATAGTGAATTATGATTGGTTGGTATAAGTTAAAAGGAGCTAGTGGGGGTCGGTATGAAATCAATGATACTTGATAGTGTGTCAGAAAACAAAAGTGCTACCAAACATATTATTTGATCTATCTTTGAATCGACACCTACCTATAACCGAATACCAAACAAGCCCTTAGAGAGTCTTAGAGAAATTTTGTTGACTTAAGAAGCTTTAAGTGTTAATTTATCAATCCTTTATTCAAGGTAAGTTTATGAATTTGTTAGTTTTCATGGTTATTGATTTATGAGATGAATTGGGGGTTTTAGAAAGAATGACTCTTATGATGATTTAGACCATGTTACAATGTTTTTATGAATCCTCACTCCTGCATCATTTATATACCTTGGCCACGTCTTTAACTTACCAACATTATGCGGTGGTTGATATTGCATTTGGGCCATGTCTAGAATAACTATGACCCACTAGCTTGTAGCATTCGGTGAAAAAGCTGTAGTAATGCTTCCATCAACACGTTCCTTTATGATCATTATTTTACTAGCTATTGTAGCAATTAAGTCAATTGGAAATGATGGATTACCTTTACAAAAACACCCTCATGACATTGACATCTTGGTTGCCGGCACTAGTCTCTTTTGTGCTGCTTGAATTCTGCTCTTAAATTTATCGTTTCTGCCACAGGTTTTAGTCGCACTTCCGTTTATGGCATTATTGATAGTTTTGGAAAGGATTGGTTCATCACATCAAATTTTCGTCCATCATATCTAGTGACAAAATTTTTGAAGGCCTAGTTTGCTAAAGCAGGTAAATAACCGAGACTTTTGAGTTTTTTCTATTCTCGTCTTAAAATTTCTAAAAATCCAAGATGAATATTCAATGTAGATTAAACAATCCTTATCATCATTAATGGCCTCAAGACTTTGAAGGGCCTACACGTGCTAAAACTGATAACTGAAAATTTTGAGCATCTTAGTCCTACTTCTAAGTCTAATATTTCATGTAAATAAAAAGCCAATGTTTTTGCATGATAAAAACAATGAGTAAGTCATTGAGTTAAATTTGTTGTTCCATAAATCAAAGTCATTGTTAGACTTCTTTTAGACGTTTGGTTTTCCTATCTCATTTTCTTTCTCAATATTTTTTTTTTATCTCTGTGGTCAAATTGTCTTCTTTAATCCCTTAAATAACTTTCCATCAATCCAACTGATAAAGATCCAAAATATAACAAAAAAGAATTAGATAAATTAGCAAATTTCTCGATTTAAAAGGAGATGTTATGCAAAGTTGATTTAAAAAACTTAATCAAAGATTATTCATTAAAGAAGCTAGAAAGAAAAAATTTACATAAACGGTTTTTTCGCAAATAACTTTAAAATATAGAGGCCTCATTTTGAAATTTCTCTTTAGGCCCCGGTAAAGATTGAGCTGCTCCAGATTGGTCCAAGGGCGTAAGGAGATCAACTTCACATACAGTCATTGACGCCGTCCAAGGAGGATTTGCAAATCACAAAATTTGTTATGTGTTAATGTACCATATTCAGATCCTATAAGGGGTTCAGATGTCACTTAAGTTATGGAGCCTGAATGCCTGATGTTTCGCCCGAGCTTCAAACAAGGAACTCTGAAAGCATAATTACACAAAGGGGCCGACCCCATGGAATATACCCTACTCTGATTGTAAACCCTAGTCTGAAATCCAAACATAGACTAGGAACTTGGAACGAAGTAAATGATGTTGTTTAGTTTGTGTGTGCGTTTATTTTAAGTTTGATGTACTAGTTTTGCAAACAAATTGAATCTGCTTTACTTGTAACAACAAACAATATGACAGATTCTTCACATGTGAGTTTTTGTTTCAATGCTACATAGTACAAGAACTGAGTCGTTTTCATAAATTTCTCTAGCTCACATACAAATCTCCTTTAACAAAAACCAGTATTATTACTGGGCTAACCTCCTTTGGCAACAAACAGTACCATCACTCAAGGGCAAATCTCCTTAGGCAATAAAATAATAATAATAATAATAAAAAAAAAAAAAAAAAAAAAAGTATACAATGATGTGTTCTCCCACAGATATTCCCGTTGCCGATGTAGTTATTTTCGCTGATCCAGAACTCATAGAAACCGACCATGACAGATTCTTTACATTTACGTTTTTGTTTCAATGCTTCAGTCACATCATTAATCTAGCAACAATACCCGGTGGTTTATTAGCGCCTGTGTACCACTTATGGTCTAACTAGTATTTTCTGAAGAAGGTGTCATCATGCCCCGTTCTGCACTAACCTTTATCATAAGTACTCTGCTTGCTTTTGTAGAAATAAAGTCGCAGGGACAAGCTGGATTCCCTTTCGAAACGCATCCTCGTGCCATCATGGTTGCCGTCACCAGTCTCCGTGTGTACGGCTTCGCTTCTGCAGCCGAAATTCGTGTTTCTGCTTCAGGTCTTGATCACACTTCCGTTTATGCCATTATTGCTCGCTTGGTACGGATAGGTTCTTTGTGCATCTTGGTTACATCTTTGGCATGTTTGTTCTTCTTTTGATACTTCCATGTTCCTTTCACATCTGTGTATTAGCACCATATAATAATGCCAGCATGATGTTTTCTGTAATGGCATATGCAAGATGTTAAGTCCTACCATATTCATATTAAATATGGTGTGTTTTTAGCTCTGTAATTTCTCATGTGCATGGACCTCAGATATTGTTTGTTCTTCCATGAAAAGTATATTAAGTATACTCAAGATAAATTGATAAATTTATTTAAGAAGAAAATTTTCTCCTTATCAGAAAAAGATGTAAGAGCCAAGCGGGGCAAATCCATGTTGACCCGTTAGCTATTTTTTAAATCAACTGATATGAATTATGAAGCATGGCTAAGCGATCCGACTCACATTTGGCCTAGTGCCGAGGTGGTTTGGCTGATAGTAGGCCAAGAAATATTGAATGGTGATGTGGGCGATAACAATACAACATAACCCAAATTGGCCATTATAGGTAAATAAAAGGTTGCAAAAATCACAAGTAAGTAGTCAGGCGGTCGACCCTCTTGTAGCTTGTAATCGGTATAAGCGAGATTAATCGGTGATTAATCGGATTTGCATTTCCGACAAGTTTTGGGTTTCCGGCAAGTTTTAGGTATTTCCGGCAAGATTTTCCTTAAAAACATCTTGTAATATAAGCAGCGACTATAAGTTATTAAAACAAATTTACGGCGAGTTTTGGGTATTTCCAACAAGATTTGCAGGTTTTCGGCAAGTTTGACCACTGTTGACCGCCATTGACCATGGTTGACCAATTTGTTTGACCGATTTACACAAATCGGAAAGGTTGGTAATCTTGTAGCGCTTAGACGACGATTAATCAGCCTTTTAGGCCTTTTTTTGCAACACTGGGTAAAGAACTCTAAAAGTTACTAATGTAAACACAAAAATCACCATTTTTCTAGAAATTGTAGCAATTAAGTCACACGGAAATGATTTCTCAACACACCCTCATGACATCATAGTCTCGGTCACCAGTCTCCTTGATGTACATCTTGACTTCTGCTGCAGGTTTTGATCAGATTTCTGTTTAGTTGTATGTTTGACATTGTGCATATTGGTCTACAGGTGCTCAGCTTCACATTGGGTTTGAGATGTTACTTAAGTTGTGGAGCCAAATGTTTTGCCTGAACTTCAAATAGGGCACCCTGAAAGAATAGTTTAGACTAGAGAGACCCGTTCCCAATGGAATACACCCTGATCTGACCGTGAACCCTGTAGGTCCCTAACGTGTGTATGATTGAGTGAGTCAATAATGAAAATGCAAACAATAATAAGAACTTTGAATAACTAATCGTCTAACTATTGAAATGATTCATTACATCGTACATATATACTAATCGAATGGGCATGATCCAAACGACACAATGGTTCAAGTGTGTAACCGTTTATGGCACAAGCATCAACTATCATAACCGCTTTGGCGGTTATGTAACTAACTCTAACTGCTCTCAACCGCTATTCTGTTGTAGAGTTTCTGTTGAGCAAGTTGGTCCTTCGAAGCAGTTAGCAATGGCGAGATTATAGTTTACAATCTCCTCCTTAATCTTGATCGCTTTCATCCTAAGTCTTGAACTCCGAAAGCATTTGTCGCATAGTCACCTAACTCAGTCTTGGTAAAGCTTTGTTAAGATATCTCGCTTGTAGTTCTCTCACTTACGTGTTCCACTTTGATATGACCATTCTCTATACGATTCACAAATGAAGTGATAGCTAAT
>OU343217.1:74244165-74308001 GCA_910596185.1 Chrysanthemum makinoi
TATTCACGTATAATAAATGACATTTCTCCACACCCAATGCTCTTATATGCTATAAACGCTGTTAACATATTTGTGACTTTGAATTCTATTTGCTTTATGTAGTTATTTATTGTGACAAACAAAATACTAGTGATATATTGTTTCAATATTTAAATTAATTTAGTTTCAGGTATTGTTTTAGTATATGATCAGGTAAATTGGGATGAAATTAGCATACAACCTGATAACTCGATAGACCCAACCCGAGTATCCGACAACACGCAACCTTATAGACCCGACACCTTATCTGGTCGGGTTACAAGTTGATTTTTATTTTTTTAAAATCCGATAGAGCTGACCTGATAAACTTCTAACCCAACCCAATAACCTATTTGACACCCCTACATGCAAACCCTTAAACTTGGTGATTTCTTTCATGTCCACTATCATAGTGACACATAAACTTTTATATTTATTTATATTTTCCTATATTCAGAAATTAATAATTACACTATAGAAAGGGAAAGCGTAAGCATAAATCACGTGTTGAAAACAGAGTAGGGTCTTAAGCATAAGGTACTCCTTTATTTTTCTTGGTGTTCTTGTTGCCAAGTATCTCTCTTCAAATTTCTCAATACACGACCTAACTACAATTTCTCAATACACGACCTAACTACAACTATTGCAAGTATAAAGAAAATCTTATCATAGTCAATGGTCAAACCAGAAATAAAAATGATCGGAGGTACAGATTACTCGTACTGTCATATAAGGGTTGTAGTCAAGACTCAAGAATTGAGTTTACTTATACTCCAATAAGAAAAATATTGGATTTAAAAACTTTTTTTTTACCCTACTAAACAAAATTTCATTAGTATCCCGTAACACTTTATGACACTCCTAATCCACCTGCTACATAATAGTTACTTTTCATATATAGTCAGGTAATTCCCAGAGAAATATTTGCAAGGAATAAAAGAATGGATCGACGAATCTGGTAGTAATAAATAAGGCGTCTCGAATAAATGATTCATTCAATATCCCAAACAGGAACGAATTGATGATCTTTATATTTAATATTTAATACCATGTCGATCATAAACTAATTCACTTTCGAAAATTTATGAGCTTTTATCCCACATATATACGCCCACTGTGAGGTCAGTGATGAAGAATAACTCATGCGAGGTCAGTGATGCATACTAGATATCTAGAGTTAATTTCCCGATATTTTAGGAATTGACCTCCACTCAATTCGATGTCTGGTTTGGGATGAATACTTATAGACGAAAGAGCACCTACTTGTGAAGTGCGATGTTGCAAAATATGCATGTAATGAGATTCTTAAATGATGGATTCTACTACATGTTCGTGTTGACTACCTCAATGTTGTGTTCTCCCTAGAAAACCTAGCCAAATAACCATTCAACCTGACCCATCGCAGGTTTGATGCCGCTATCAGCCTCTCCATGGATCCTCTTGCTGTATGAATCTACATTTGCAATCAAATGTTCCTTGAAAATTCCAGTTCTTCAACGATGTAACACAATTCTAGACTTCCAATAGATTAGAAAAGCTGATTTAGTTATAAGGGTCTTTTCCAAAAAAAAAAAAGTTATAAGGGTAATCATTTGAAAATGTATCCAACTTGTCATATTTTAAAGTATATATCACACTTTTAATTTTCCTATTTTATGCACTTAACTTGTTAATCTTCCTATTGTATGTATTAAAAACCGGTTAATTTGCAGTTTTATTGACAATAGTTTAATACATTACACTCAAACACCTTCATCCTAGTCATAAACACATGAAAAAACAAAAACACTTACCTTCTTTAGCACCACCAACATTCATTTTCTTCTCCATCCTATGTCTCTCTCTCTCACACACACACACAGAGAGAGAGAGAGAGAGAGAGAGAGAGAGAGAGAGGTGCATTTTTGGGTCAAAGAATGAAATGTTGCGTTCAATGCATACCACAAAAATGAAGGGTGTAATTTACCCTCAATAAAATATTAACTATTGAATAATCGATTTTTTAGTATATACAATGAAAAAGATAAAAGTTTGATACATACTATAAAATTTTGTGATAAGTTGAATATATTTTCAAGTGACCATAATCTTTGTAATCAAGATCTAAATTCATAACAAATAGTGTCGGTACAAACGCTTTTTGAAGCAATATAATAGAGGTAAAAAGTGAATGAAATTAAGAATTCATTATGAACTTATAAATAAATAAACATATTGAATCAACATTATTATCTTAAAAACATATTTCTGACTTGGACTTCTTGTATTTTAAAATACATTTAAGAAAAATAGATGTTACTATATTAAAAACAGTAAACTTAAAACTTAAAAATGAGTAATGTGTTATACTTAATGTACCCTTGATTAAAAATGGTAACATATTATTTCATTCTCGAACTTTTATCATTTTTCGTTTTTAACTTATACATTTTTTTCTAATGAACTATAAATTCAAACTGTAAGTGTTGCACAAGAAATACTTTAACCACAAGTTTGAATATATAACTATTTCATTGTTATACACTGTCGCTTTACGCGAATATTCATCTATTTATCAAATTTACGCATGTTGAATTTAATTTAAAGAAAAGAAACGACAATTAAATAGAGATCAAGGATATGATGTTGCATGCTCGGCATTGATGTGGGACGGTCGGGAGAAGGACCAGGAAAACTCCTTAGCCTGTTTACTATTAAAATTATTCGTGTTTTTACATAATCATTGGTTTCAATACTAAAGTTTTGCTACTCTTGCACTAAAATTAACCAAGAATACATTATTATTATAAGTAAGTTCAGTTGATTCTACTGAGCTTAAAGATGACATCGCCCATGGAGATGAAAACATACTGGCCGCAATGATGTTCGACCGGGTTTAAACGGTGGGTGAGTAATAATCTACCATGTCCATTAATTTTGTAAGGTACTGATAGTTTTGAGCTTGGACTCTCCAAAAGCGCGGGCAATATATTTAAGGCACTAGCTCTTCTATGATCATGTGCACATGTATATATTCTATATACTTCTTTTTTGTAATTCTTTTGATGTAAGCTAATTAAGTAATTAGGCTAGAAGGCAAGGTGTCTCTCCACTCATCTTACACATCAGCGCTACGTTAGCTTTCTCCCTCTTCTCTTTTCCACTCACTTACACTCATCTTTCTGTGGACAAGGCACTCACTTTCACTCACATTTTTTTTTTACAAAATATATAAACGTAACTAATGAAAATAAAAACGCGAACGCATTTAAATTAAAACGTGAACCGCATCTAAATAGAAAACTTTATTTATAAACTAAAACCATTACACGATTTGAGAAATTAAAAATATTACGAGACAAATATTGGACTAAATCGGCACGAAGGTTTTGATGTATTTGATGTGATCTGATGTACCTCATAACTTTTCGCATTTCTTCATCTATCGATATGTGTTATTCTACCGAATAGCGTCTTTGCACCATCTCGAGATATTATTTTTTGTCTTTTCGAGATCATATTATGTAATAGATACATGATACATCATATTCTGATTCTTTCTTTTGTCAATATCTTTATGACAAGCACGCTTCATTTTCTTCAAAACACCAAACTTCTTTCTACATCTTTCCCTGCCGATTCGCATTTGCTTATACCTTATTCTTTCTCGTCATCATTCACGTTCCGGAATCGCCTTAACGTAGTGGCCAATTCCGGATATATCCCACAACAAAATAGTAACCAAATGGGTAAGTTACCCGCTAGAAACAAACGGAATCTCCTGTTATCCCCTGCTTAAGATCTAAATAAAGGTGATCACTGGAGAACGTTGATGGTGTTGTTCGACCAAACACCAAAGAAAGCATGCCATACATAAGTCTTGAGACACAGCCTTCCAAAGAAATGAATGGATTCGAACCATGATCAAACATATTGCCCTGTGTGCATTCTGACAACCAAACCACCCCTAACTGCATACCAAGGCTTCCTAACATCCCTCGGAAACCGCATTTCTCATGATGTCGATAAAGCTTTTACGACATCACTATAGTTGGTTTCCAAATATTCTAGGCCAAAAATTTCCATACCGACTTACAAAAGAAATCAACAATGACAGATGTTTTTTCACTTACCTCAGAGCTATTCATCTAAAGCATCCGGTTTATGTCGTATGCCAATTGATAATTCGGAGGTGCACTTCATCAAAGCTAAATGCCTTCTTTTCCAAAGGCAATCAATATTATCACTAAAAACGAACAATGAAGAGTTACCTCCCTAACTATCCAGCTGAAAAGAGATTGACCTATTCGAACCTCTTTTAATATACTCATCTCATTAAAGGGTCGCTGAAAAAATATGCGACTAAACGGTCATGAGCACCATAATGATCGTAATTAATCCGTTTTATTGTCGGCCGATTTGGTTTTCGGATATTTCTAATAAACGAAACCGCTTTTACAATAAAAGTCAAATTCCGACTTTCAATTTCTTGTTCTTCTTCAGAGTCGGTGAACATAAACGTTTCGGAATTCATTTGAAAATTAAAGAAATGAGATATGAAGAGATGTGTTTATAGAGAGTTTAAAGTTAGTTTTGTAAATGAATTTGGTGGGTATTTATATAGGAAAAAATGGGGTAGTGGAGATTTTTTTTTATTATTATTATTTTTTTATTTTTTATTTTTTTATAAACCAAACGGTCACCTTAATTTAATTTGTAAAATGGCACGTTTAACAATAAGGTGAACCACTCATGCATCTTAATTTGCATTGGTTCGAGTGAGTCACATGTCACCTTCAATCCAAGGCATGGTACTCACGAGTGAGTGGAGGGCTCACTTTACCACTCACCTTACCTCACATCCGTCTTATGTATAATACAAATATATACTATGACATTTTTCTTCTAGGGTACGTCATTGTATTTCTAACTTTCTTATAAAACCACATAAACTATTAAATTTTATTGTCTTGATGCGTTGGTTACATATTTGTCAATAATGATACATGTTTTTATATTATATATATATAACATAACAAACGTTAAAAGTTTTCTTTTCTTTTCTTTAACAATGTCGTAAACATGTTACACATTAAAAGGACTAAACAATCGATTGTTTTTCATAGTTTCTATGATTACGTATGAAAATATAATATAAGTGAGAAAATTGAAGAATGTATTTGACCAGGCACCAGCACCAAATCAACAGTTATTCTAAGTTACAAATTAATTTTTAAAATTATTAATACTCTTTTACGTGTTGGGTCTCGTTTTCCAAATTGTACATCTAAAGTCTCTTAAAACTAACTTATTTATGGATTACCTACGTGATTAAGTTTTAGTAAAATATCAAAAACCATCTACAACTATAGAAGAGTGAATTAGTCTATATCTTTTCTTAATATTTCTACTTTTGGTTGATTAGTATACAAAATAATATAAAACTAACTTAAAGCGACTACTTTGTCAGTACCCTAATAATTAGATGCAAGATAAGTAGGTACGTTAAAATGTCAATAATCTATTATTGAAAATTTTTCTGGCTAATCAGGATGGAAGATTTGTAAAGGAGGAATATGTATTTTTTTAAAGAGATCGAGTTTAAGCTACATGATAACAACATGGCATCTATTTGAATAATTAGATGTGACATGTGCATTCTCAAAATGATTGAGATTATGATACTCGAAGGGTATGTTTGGTAAGAGGCTTACAAAGGCTTATCGAGACATAGGTTTTCAAAATAAGTCAGTTTATGAAATAAGTCTCGTTTGTTATACAAGTTTATGAAGTTTTGTGGCTTATAAAATAAGCCACAGACCTCCATAAGCCCAAACTCATAAAATAGGGCTTATAGGAGCTTATAAATAGTTAAATTACTTAAATACCTTTAAAAATATAATTAATTATTACATAAAGGGTATGTTTGGCAAAACTAGCTGTAAGCTGTATGCTGTAAGCTGTAAGCTGTAAACTGTATGCTGTAAGCTTAAAACTGCAAAGCTGTTAACATGAGCTACAAGTTGTATCTTTTATTTAATAACAGTGTTTGGTAAATTAGCTGTTAAATGTAATTATAAGATGTAAAATGACATAAAAGGACAAATCAACAATTGTAAATAAATGTTTGGAGGGTATATTAGTAATTTAAAGTTTTAACAGCTCATAGACATTTAAAAAGCTTCATGAATCAGCTTTTCATTTTGGAGCTATTTGCTTGAAATAAAAGCTTGTAGGTAATGCATCCAAATGAAGCTACATAGTTTATAGGAGATTATTTTGTAACAAAAAACTAATAGCTCCTCCAAAAAGCCCCTGCCAAACAGGTCCAAAAGCTGAAAATATATGTGAATTTAATTTGATGTAGTTTTATATGATCTTATATAAATAAGCTTCAGCTCCAACCACTACTACACAAACTGGTTTTTCCCACGAAAAGTTTCCCACAAAAACGAAACTGTGTGAAATTTCACACGGGATACCGAAAAATTACACACCAAATTGTTGACCAAATTTCGGTGGGAAATATGTCATAAATTTCCCACGGATTTCCGACTCTTTACACACTATATTGTTGACCAAGTTTTTGTGTGAAATCCGTCGCAAATTTCCCACAGATTTGCGACCATATTCACACTCTTGATTATTATTGGACGTTCGTGGGAAACTTGTGGCACATTTCACACATATTAGCTACGGCTAAAAGTATGTGGAAAATTTTAGCTCCATTACTCACGGATTGCACACGTTTTTTTTTTTATATATAAAGTAACTATTTAACCGGTCTGTGGGAAATCAGTCCCACAAAATGTTGTTTTCATGTTTGTTGTGAGAAATATCTACACGACAAACCATTGTATGTGTGTGGACATCTACACATATATGTTCCGTATGTCTGTTTATGACCTTCATTGTATCTATAGATGTTTTGTATCTAGGTATATCGATGTGTATATGCATGAACGTGTAACTATATAAAAAAGGTGAAAGAAACGATTATGTCCGTGGGAAATATGTGTGTACTTTCCCACAGATTACCTACCAAGTTAATAAGTCCATGGGAAATACGTGTGTAAATACCCACGAATTTCCCACATAAAATATCGTTTTGTAATTTTTCTACTTACACATTCTCACATTACTTAATATGTCTTCATATGTGTTTGTAGTTTCATATTATATGTGTTTATCAATTAATGTAACTATTTATGACAGTATCACAAGTGTATGTGTAGGTTTAGGAATAACTTTTGTAACAAACCAAGATATGTGTGTGAATATTCACCGCATATATGTTTTGTGGCGTTTGTTCATGACCTTCATTGTATCTATAAATGTTTGTATCTAGGTATATCAACGCAGTATGTTACGCGTGAACGTGTAACTATATCAAAAAAAAGTAAAATAAAAAAATTATGTCCGTGAAAATATGTGGTAATTTCCCCATAGATTACCTAACAACCGATAAATATGTGGAAAATACGCGGTGTAAATACACCATATTTCCCACAAAAAATATCATTTTATTGTACGTTCTACTACGCATTCTCGATTACTTAGTATGTCTTCATACGTGTTTGTAGTTTCATTATATGTTTTTCTATTAATGGAACTATTTATACGTGATTGGCTGCGTATGTGTAAGTTCAAGTATAACCTTTTCTTGTAATAAACCGTTGTATATGTGTGGATATTTACAAGTATATGTTGTTTATCTCCTCATATAATCTATTGTATCTATAGATATTTTCTATCTAGGTATATGGACGCTTGTATATGTGAACGCAACTATATCAAAAGAGTAAAAGAAAACAATTTATCCGTGGGAAATATGTGGGTACTTTCCACAAAGATTACCTACCAATTTGATAAATTCATAGCCACGTAAAATACCTAATGATTTCCCGCAAAATAATGGTCTTTACAGCCAGATAATTACACATTCTCACATTACTTATTATGTCTTCATATGTGTTTTCAATTTTATATTATATGATTTCGTTTACAAAGGTGTGTATAAATCTAATGCGTATTTCGTTTATAGATGTTTTGTATGTATGTATACGGACGTGCATATGCGTGAACGTGTAATTATATCACAAAACCAAAAGAAAACGATTATGTAAAAGTCGCTTGAATCTCCCACAAATTACCTACTAATTTGATAAACTGCGGAGAAATATGTATAACAATGATTTCCCATACCACAAAAAAAAGCTGGCCCTATGTTTTCAGATACTTTTCTCACATTACTTAGTATGTCTTCATATGTGTTTGTAATGATCAACTAAATATTAAACAACGACCTTGTCATTTTTTGTATATATACATAGATTGACTTTTTCTCATTAACATTAATTTCTACATCAATTATACAAAACAACATTATAGTTTAAAGTAGGGTGAAAATCGAAATAATTCGTCATTGACCTATTCGTGTTCGGGTTTTCAGGTTAATATTACATCTACCCAAACACTACCCATTTATTAACCGTGTCAATAAACTAAACCCTAACCCAGACCTACATAACACGTGTAACCCGTTAAGCAATGAGGTTGGTGGTTTGTCGATCTAACTAGTTTAAAGGCAAAAAATAATATAAGAGTCTAAAAAATGATAAAAATGACATACAAATAACTATACGCCAATTTCAATAATATCTTAGTTATAATTGTAGTTTACTCATATTAAGTACATAGCAAAATACATTTAATTCAAATCCAACATAAAAATCAAGTTATATTTTATTTTTAGAGGTGGGTTCATGGGTTGACATGTTTAATACTTACCCAGCTCAAACACGGCCTGTTTATTAAACCGGTTAGCCAAGTTGACCTGTTTTTGACCTATACATGTTTATCTTCAACCCAAACATATTTAATTTCGTGTCGGGTTCGTGTCGTTTATTGTGTCGTGTCGAAAATTGCCACCATAGTTTAAAGTGATGCTATGTAAATATTGATATTTGTAGTGTTTAAATGAAAAATTCACAAAAATGAAAATAAAAGCCCCTTTCCCCTTTACCGCCCTTAGTTTCACCCAAACTCAAAATCCCTAATTCACTTCCCTCCTAAGCCCCCTCCTTTCAGCCGCCTATTCACTTCTTCTTTGCCAAACCCACCTAACACCAAACTACTCCACCACAACACTAAGCTTAGCCACCATCTCTACCACACCTCTGCCACCAAAAATAACCTCACCATCATTGCCATCACAACCAAACGCTAACCACCGCCACCACTAAACATCAACGGTACATTTCTTTCTATATCGTACTATTAATTATTTTTAGGTTGGTTAGTTGTTTATTTGTATTTTTGTATTTTTGTATTTTTATTTGTCTTCTATTTTGTGTGCTTGTACAGTGTTTTGATGCCTCTAGCAACTTCAATTCATGATTGCAGTTAAATACTCGGGTTATTGACATGGCTATCTCAATGTGTTAGTTACCATGTAAAATGTAACACTTATTTTGTGGTGGTAAATTTAGATTTATCTTTGAATAGTTGTGAGACTAATGTGGTTATATTGGTCTTTTCAACTTTGTTGGCTTCTCGTCGAAAGTGCTTCAGGTTTCATTTTTTATTGTTATTTTTGTAAATAGTGTGCTAATCTTGTAAGAAAAATGATCTTAACTTTTAGTAAAATTACTAATGTGTTTTTGTTCACTTGGAGTCACTTCGGATGAAAGCAAAATTGTAGATATATGTTTCAATGAAAATGGCACCTCTAAGAATGAGTATCTGAAGGTATCTAATTTTGTTTGCTAATTGTAAATTTCATGTATTATTGTTTTAGTTTAAGTGCTTTTTCAAGTGGTCATGATGTTTGGTTAGAAATTAACTAATGAATAAATGAACGACTCGTAGCAACATCCTTAACAACATATAGCAAACCCATAATTATCTCTTGCAAATAACTCTCCACATATTCTATAGTCGTCAATCACATCCTCATACTTGTCAAACTAGCAAGAACAAATCAGTACTACACATTTCGTTTTATTGCACATTGTGATATTCAAATCGCTTGGTCATATATTCAGATGTTTGGTCATATCAAGTTATATATATGGATGGAATTGGTTCTAATAAGGCAAAAAAGTCTTTTTTAGTGTATCTTTAATATGTGTTAAATTGCGTGTGCAAAGGCTGTATGAGAAGTTCCACGAGAAGGAATAGGCTTTGGCGACCAATAAATGACGGAGGATGAGAAGTCGCGACGCTCGATAGTTTGCATACAACAATGAACCATAAGTCGGTGGTGTTTGCCCAAATTTATATTCAGCCCCATCACCTCGTGACCCTAATATTAGCAACTAGTGTTTTTTGGTTTTTTTTAGACATTTTGGTTATATTGTGTAAACAGTTTCGATGTGGTGTAATCTAACAATTCAGTTTTGCTGTTGTTGAATAAAATTTGGTAATTTATGCATTTTGGATATATTAATTCATCGTTGGTAATTTATGCATTCTGTGATAAAACCGTCAGAAATTGTAGTGTGAAAATCGTTGGAAAATCAGGGTGGCAAAAAAACCACGGATATGTGTGAAAAATGGCTACTAAAACCTGGAAATTATGGAGAAACTGGCATATAAATTGTGTGTGAAAATCGTTGGAAACTGTGGTAAAAACCACATATGTGTGAAAAATGGCTACTAAAATCGTGGAAATTTTCGAGAGAAATGGTGGAAATTAAACCCACGGATTATCTACAATGATATTCTGGAAATAAGTCAACGCCCGTTGGAAAATTAGTGGGAAAAATATTTACCCACCGGTTTACAACCGGAATAATTTCGGTGAACCGTGGGAAAGGCCTTTTCCATCGGATTTCTACCGGATTTTACCGTGGGAAAACCTCCTGCTTGTGTAGTAGTGAACTAATTCGCCAAAAGCGATAAAATATAAGCTTCCAACTTTTCGGCTTATAATATAATCCTCTAGTCTAGCCGTAGTAACCCCAAAATTTCAAAATTTTCACTAAAATACCTGAAGTATAGAAAATTGTTACACTTTTATTAATAAAATTCAGATTACGAAAAAAAAATAACAGTAAACAAAAAACAAAAAATTAAATACATAACGAAAGTGGCGGAAGTAGAAAAAGGATATTAAAGAATAATAATTAAAAAAAAGGGTAAAAGTCGAAGCACGAGGCTCATTCAACACGATTCATTTAAAATAAGGGGTAATCTACACCAACACCCCATTTTTTCCTTGCTACGACCCCTGGTAGCCAATGCCTAATCACTAGCTTCATTTTTTTTTTTTTTTTTTGTAGTGTTTTAATATTTATTTTTGTAGTGTAGTGTTTTAATATATATAGTGTGTATTTATTTGTGTAGTGTTTTATATGTAGAGTGTATTTATTTGTGTAGTGTTTTTATATGTAGAGTATATTTATTTGTGTAGTGTTTTTACGTTAAAACATTAAACATTAAAACATTAAACAAATACAACATCAAATGCTACTACTATTACAACGAAATCTACTCCACATGAAGATTATTAATGTCATCTATAAGCTCATAGAGTATTCCACTCGACCGACATGCGCGTGATCAACCTGATTTCTTGCCAATTCTAAATGCCTCCAACGTTTTTTATTCTTGCCTTCAACAAATTGTTTTGCCAATAGCATATTGTTGCCTTATTCTTTAGTTTCAGCTTGAGTAATCGTTGAAGAAGAGGTTTGACCAAAGTACTTTTGTTGAAATACGTCATTCCATCGAAAGTATCGACACCCATAGTCTCTTTACCGTCGCTTACATGATGAAACAATTATAAGAAATGTATTTCTTAACAAACAAGTTATTGATATATTTACGAAATAAGCAACGCTTAATTATTTACCTTTGATAAAGGACACATACATAATTCTGACCACAAGTTTTGGCTTTTGGGATGTGTTCTTTCAATTATAAAACCACGCCGACAACGACACAAGAAAGGATTTTCTTGTTGCATCCGCCAAACCAATTTGTATAATTATTCACAACATAAATCAAGAATATCATGGTTCACAAAATTAGAAGCTCCGAATACATAAATAACCAATCTTGTTATAGATTAATAGTTGATACATGGTTCACAAAATCACAATATAACTAGAAACTAAGATCAATCAGTTCGAGGTAGTAGTCGCTCCAATGATGTCGCCATCTCTGCCCTACACGAAACTCTAACTTTGAAATGCTCCTCAATCCGAAATCTCTCGCCAGACACAACGCGACGGTCAGAACAAAAGATGAGGAAGAACCGGGACTGGTGTATAAAATTCTCCTCATCTCGCAATGGAGATATATTGAGAGGGAGGCATAAGATGGAGAAGAAGGCACATAACTGACTCTCAACACGAAGTGTGTTGTTGACACAATGAACCCTCCATCAATGTCATCCGATTCTCAGAATAAAAGATGAGGAAGAACCGAGGGAGCGTAAATCAGAATAAAAAAGATGATGAGTCATATTATAAATCAAGAATTACTACTATAAATCAGAATCCGTAATCGTCTATACATGTTTTGTCGCTTACAATATAAATTAGTAATCGCTATACATGTTTTGTCATTTACAATATAAATCGCAATCGCCTATACATGTTTTGTCATTTACAATATAAATCAAGAATCGTTTTCTACGCCATTCTAAACAATGTCTCGCCGCTCAAGAACATATGTGCCCATCCTGCGGGCCAAGTCTTTCAACCATCTCTATTGTGGGTGAGTGAGCCGGAGTGGTGAGTTTTCATCCGCAACCACGGAACGGCGAAGGCACCTTGGTCTTCCCCAACGAAGAATCACAACGGGACAATAGTTGTGTCAGACTGACCATCTCTTAGCTAAGACACGTAATGCATTGGAATTGGATATGCATACAATGGGACGGTTAAGAGTGTAGTATAGCCACGCCTGTCGGCATAATCATCCGCGAATCGGGAGGTGTCGACTTCGATTCAAACCAATTCAAATGAGTTGACCATAGTTGTAAACCATACCCTCCTCTACATTTGCATGTAAACTTCCTAAGCATCGTCTACCTCTTCCCCGACAATAGTTCAAGTCCGGGCCATATTTTTGTGATGACCAAGACCTACGGCAAGAGCTCGATAGCCACAATTTCCATCACCTTCCACGTTAACGATCCCTAGGATCCAACTGGCCGAAAAGAGGTGGAATTGAATAAAATATTCGCTATCGCTATTTGGAATGTACAAGTCGTGTCTTAAATCGCCCTCGCTAGGTTCTCTTTCTGCTCAACTCGGGACGTTAGAAGGCTCTCCACGTATGAACTATGTCTCTCGTTTTTCATTTAAGTCTGGACTTTTTAGGTTTTGTATAGCTTCAAGGCTCTTGGGGGGTTCTTTGTTCAAATCTGTATATTTTGTTTAGCCTTGGATTTTTGTCCTTGCGCTTCTGACGCCTACTGTTCTTTTAACAAGGTTGTTGGGTTGACACAGATTCAGAGTTATATTCCTCGAGCATGTTTAACATATTTTTCTTGACAAACGACGATGCTTTGGTAAAATATTTTGAATTTTCTACGCCATCTTGACAAGAAAATATTCACCTCTCGAGGCTCTTCCGGGCGTATGAGTATGTCGACCGCCAGTGGGAACACTTAGTGTTCTCCAAAATTATCAACAAAGACTGCGGAATAGGCGATCTGTATTCGAAAAAGTGACTAGTTAAAATTATCGGTATTGACAGGGAGAATAACTTGATAGGCATAAATTTAAAATACATACCATGAATATGAAGGTATTACGCTTTGATAGCATGGTAAACCATAAACTAACCGCTATGATGACCACATTCATGTGGGCCCACATCCCGCTTACTTTCTCATGAGTATGAGTAGTAAAGCATCTTATACCGCAATTCGTTAAATAGTGTGCCTTACATCTAATGCAGCTTTGATTTTGCTTGTATTCAAAGTGTCTCAGATCGGCTTGCGCAGCTATAATCTTGTCGAATCGAACACAACAACGGTGTCTAAGATGGATTGTGGAGCCCAAGTATAACTTCAAAAACGCGTGCTCACCCTCAACTCTACATATTGTTGTCCGCCGGTCGCGATAATGATCGGTAATGTAACGACACAAACATGCGGTCGTAATGTTGCGCGCTACTTAAAAAATACCGCGAAAACATCTGAGAAAAAACAAAGAATTAATAAAGTGAGAAAACAATTCGAGTAGTTATTTATTAAATAATAATGAAAAAATGTATTAATGGGTAAGTACCCTGTTTTTGGACCAATAAATCCTGTAGGTGCTGATAATAATGCGCGAACACATCTTCGGTCGGAGCTGTAACCATCAAATCCCATGTCTATCTAACGGACTTATACTCCTCTAGCGTAGCGAATTTTTGTCTGCAATGCTTGATGTAACATATTGGATTTCACAAACACATCATAACATATAATATAGGGGTGTATAGCTTTAAGGTTTAGAGAGAGAAAGTAGAGAGAGAAAGAAGTGGGAACTTGATGAAACAAAGAAAAAATGGTATTGAAGCTCCACCCTCTACCTTGGGAGGTAGAGGGTATTTATAGTATCTTACAAGACTCGCCTCCTACGGGCTGTGGATAAGGCATACAGTGGGTAAAGACATGTCATTCCTCCACGGTGTTACTTAACTAACTACTTATTAACATAACATGACTACGCCTCACAGCTTAATGAATACATATACTTGAGGTGACCGACTATTTAACTACAGGATTTTCTAAATCCTAACAATCTCCCTGGAGGTCACCTCAATTAACATTGAATACAAACAGATATTACATTTTGATTGTTCTTGGATTCTTGATTAAGATCTTTGCTCTGTAGCCCGTAGTCTTTGATTCTTCATGTACTGCATGTTTTGTTGATCCAAGTAGAGGTCATAATCGCATCCACGATGATGAGTTTTGAGCCGCCTTTGAGATCATCACCATCATAAATCTCACTCATCCTTTTTGTGTTGCCATCATGTGAAGTTGTGACATTTGGACCGACATGCTCACATTTTGGATCATGATATCTTCTCATCGAGGTGAAGCTTTTTGTTGATTCCTAATATTTCCAGTAGAAGCGAAAGGGCATGGTTTGAAAATATCGAGCCGCTTGATGAAGATATACACTTATCATGATTTCTTTAAACGTGAATGTGATGTGGTGAGCATGCGGCGGATTGACTCTATACCTATCACCGCAATCGTCGGGGTGTCCCCGCATACAAAAGCAGTATAAAGCGCATTTAAAGTGTTCTTTGATCACTTTCGTTGAATTGAGGTACACGCCCACGGTTCCTCGCGATCACATAAGCACGCTGGATCGGTATAATTCCAAAGAATCTCCTTGGCAGGGTTTCGCGAAATTTCTAGCCGCTTCAAACCGAACGTCAAAGAAGACAACACGGAGTGAGTGAACCAGTGAAATGAGATTCACTGATTGATGAAAATTGATTTGAAAAACAATTGTGTATTGCTTAATATAAGGGTTTTGCATACAAACGGTTTCATGGAAAATCAATTATCAATCATAAATACCTTTTAATTTTGAAATATTAATACACAGTCGATGTGCTATAGGAAAGAATTATTGAGCACAACGATCGGTTTTTCAAAGGTATCCGTCAATCCATTTCCTCGCAAGGTTGATTCAAGATTGAATCCCCATCGCTCTATCCAGCTTGTCACAAGCGATCTTTAGAAAAGATTTCGCATGTCACCCACCAAGAGCTTGTTTGATGTTGGCTCTAGAAGGATTTCATCTTCATCGTGAATATTTTCATATCACTTATTCTCGCAATACCACAAGGATAACGCGT
Source organism: Chrysanthemum makinoi (assembly GCA_910596185.1). Taxonomy (NCBI): domain Eukaryota; kingdom Viridiplantae; phylum Streptophyta; class Magnoliopsida; order Asterales; family Asteraceae; genus Chrysanthemum; species Chrysanthemum makinoi. Next base: position 74,259,988 of record OU343217.1, read on the forward strand.
AGGACTCTTAAATATATTCTCACTTTCCACATTGTGTGAAACAGCAAGCCTTCAAGAATAAGTGTCCTAATGAGATTTATTGAAGATCTCGTGGCTAGACTCAATAGTGCACTTTGGTTTCCTATGTCAGAGACTAGGGAGAGGGTCTCCTTCTTCAATATCAACAATCTCTAAGAGAAAGTCGATTATGTAGGTTCCATCGTGAGAATGAAAAGCCCCTTTAAGAGGAACTTGAGTAGCTTGGGAAGTTAGGTATCCACTGGGTCCATGACGTCTTGTCTTCAATACCGTGTTACCTTAGTAACAACCAAGAGCATATGTATTGAACCCGGCTCTACTCTAAGGTTGAATTATTGGAGGGCTATTTCTTTTCACCCTTTTTCACATTCAATTCTTTTCATTCTTCAACCCCTTCAGTGCTTACCGACACTTCATAACTAGAACCTTGTTGGGTTTATTCCAGTTCTAGCTCTATCTCTCCGCATTCTCTTCCCATTTCTCATTTTTCTCCTTTTTCATCATACCTAAGGACTTCTACACTATCTAGTGGATTGTCTCTAGGTCCCTCCGGCCTCAAGGGATCGAGGGAACGAATACCTAACCTAACCATCCTTATAACACCATGTATAAAGTAAATTTGGTCGGTCTTTTGGTATTGTTCTTCCGCCATTGAAACCAATTGAAAACCATTTGAAAATCAATCCGTGTACTTGTGATATAAAATCAAACGCTTTTGTACCTTAATTTTTTTTGATATTTTAGAAATGCTCCCCCTCAACATGTGCTTCAAGTATTAGAAATTATTTTAGCACATGGAGGCAAGAGGACTTTTGAAATCTTAGATTGAGAATTAGAGATCCAATCTTTTGATTAACATTTTCTAAAAATGATCATCATCACTTCCCAATTAAAGCAAATATTTTAAATACCTTGGATAAAACAGTTTTGGGAAGGATGAGGTTTTCTCATGATTGCTCCCCGTCAATATGTGCTTTGAGATTCGAAAGAGTTTTGCACATATTAGAGGAAACCTGCACTTAAAAGACAAATCAATCACGTTTCAATTCCTTTTGGTTTAAGATAGATGCTCCCCTTAACATGTGCATGGAAAATTTGAAATCGTTTGGCACATGTAGGGAGGAGAGCTTGTTATAATATTTCTAAACCACTTATCAAATTATCAGTTTGTATCCAATTTAAATCACAAATTCTCCCCCGATCACAATTTTCAAATCCTTTGAGATTTGTGATCAGTATTGATTTAAATTAATTTTGAAAACTTTTGAGGAGAATGGTGACTTGCTTTTTGAAAAACATTTTAACTGATAAGGATAAGATTTTGAGACTTTAAACTCCAATGTTCAAGCATGCTTAAGTATCTTATGAAAACATAACATTAGCCAAGGTCTTGAACCAATTGTATAAGACATTGCAATTGTTTGACAAATAACCTTTTTGATTTGATTGAAATCATTCTCCCCCTCAATCAATGACACAAGTTGTTGATTGAGAGATAGAGATTTTGACAAATGACAAGTCCAGATGATTTTCAAAAATTGAGTTCGAGTTATTTATCAAAGCTATTTAGTTTTCATTAGATTACAAATATTTTTCAGAAGAATTTATAAAAGGAAAAATATTTGTGAAGGAAACATTTGTATTTTTTGGTGACAAACATTTGTTGTTAGAATCTGAGCATGAAATTAGAAAAGCAAGATAAAGCATTACTCTGTTCTTTCTTTGAAAACGGGTTATTGCCTGAAATGACCATAAACCACCATTTTTCTCCATCTCAATTTTTTTTTCATCAAAATAATTTTTAAAAAAATTATTACTTCAATTTGAACTTCATCTAAAGACCCGTGCCATTATTGAATGACAATTCAAAGTCCGTAGATGTTATCGAACCAGGAAAACATGACAAAAGAAACAATATTTTTGGATTTTTTTTTAAAGATTTTCTAATTTTTATGGATTTTGAAAATTTTATATTTTTCTATTTTCTTTTGTTGGTTTTATAATTTTGTATTTTGCTTTTTGATAAATATGTACAAAGAGGATAATTTAGTTTAAGAGAATGATGAAATGAGTACCGAGATAAGGATATCGCTCAAAGACGCTTGTAGAAGAAAGAAATTAACATCTCTTAAACTTTCACCACCAAAGCATTCGAGGCTTCTAAGAAAATCGCTCCGAACATGAGCCTTCTAAATGTGAATCTTTGGTAGCTTCCCCCAAACCGACAATCTTCGAATTAAGACCATTTCCCTAAGATGAAGTGAAGCAAACCGCTCTAATTGTAAGAAGCTCAAGAACCCGAAGAAGACGATAACAATGAAGTAACAAGTTAACACGGATCATTTCTGCGGTTATCATACCCGAATAAACGACAGCCCGATCAAATGAACCCGCTTGTGCATCCATGAAGTACACATTACTCTTCGAGATTGACCAAGAAGTTTTCTATTCGTGGGAACAACATATCAACATCTTCATTATACTAAGTGCATTCCGCTTATCTTCCATATAACCATTCATCCCATAATGTACACAAGTACCCAACAAGAGAAGAAACAACGACATCACTATAATCGTTGAATCACGATCTTCTCTCTCTCATGGATGTCACTCTGCAATAACCGATTAAGCTCGATCATGTGAACACAGTCAGGCACCCTAATGTACACATATCTCTCCCCTGATGGTTATGATCTCATCGGAATCATCATTGCATTGTGTACATGAAACAATAACCGGAAGCACTACCATAAATCATATAGAAGATGTTGATAAGCAATATCATCTCACGCTCCACATATTCTTCTCATATTTCTTCCTACAAAGTCGAAGTTAACACATACCAAAAGTATCCAGAGACCACTTCCCCCCAAATGGTTGGAATAATGCATCCTCCCCCCAAATAGTTAGAATAATACATCCTTCCCCTAAATAGTTGGAATAACACACCAAAGGCTACAAGTTAAACACCGAAGTTTCTCTCATGGGTTATGACATTTGTATTTCCGGGATTACTTCAATAGAGAAGAAGTATTAAGTTCATCACGCGGTACTCAAGTGTTTAGATGTATATCTCTTCCCCTTTCTGATTTTGATACCTCGTAATCGCAAGAACACATATACATGCCAAATACTCTTGAAATAGAGAAGAACAAAAAATTAGCTCAACTGAATCTTGTGAGAATCAACTGCTACATATACTCTCTCCCGACTATCTTTATCAACCCATATGTAAACAATTTGAAGTGATCACTAATGAAGAAAACTTGATATACCAAACTTGAAACTCGAACTCCCAATTTCTACATTTGTATCTAAGCTTGCACTTAATGATGGAAGAACGTGTCGAATCTATGCTTCAAGAAAATCTCTAAGTACTACTACTCAAAACAAAGTATGAGACATTAACACCTCTTGAGATTATCCACACCGTAATCTATGTGTGACACCTGAAAACAACGTAACTCCTAATAGTGATAGTTAACTGTCTTCAACCATCTACCCGACATACTGGTAACTAGATAAAGCAAGTCTTCAACTCAAATTCTTAAGCCCAAGCAAGTTATCAAATAAGAACACACCTTTGTGAAAGTCAACTTCAATCTCAAATAAGTGATAAATGATTAACTCCGGAGTAATCAACTTGTGTCAAATCCCCAACACTTGAATAAACATACAATCGAATGTACATCGATCCATTGAATGAACTGGATCAAATGATTCCTCAACATCAATTTCGTCTTCCTAAAGATATACATATAGAGACTGATCTGGAAGATTCACCAATAATGTCTTCAAGCAGATGAGGTAGTCATTTTCCTTAATGTTCATGTGGTTGATTTACAGAGTGCACAATAATCCGTGAAGATTTGGCAAAGGGATACCAAAGAGCGGATCATTATTCATGAACAATAATCCGTGAAGATTTGGCAAAGGAATACCAAAGGTGGAAATTTGAAAACATTGGATCCCCATGTGAAAATGGGTTCCTTTTGGTTAGCGCAAACAATCTTTGAATCAGCAGAAACCGTTGTTGCTATGGCATTATCACTAGGAGCTAAACAAGTAGAATCATCAGACTTAGTTAAAGGGCATTGTGTGCCTAATGGGATTATTCTACCAGTTGGCATCCAAACCTTACAAGCACTACTCTAGGCATAGTGGATCTAGTTATGAGCAATGTTTGCCATATATATATATATAAATATATATATATATATATATATATATATATATATATATATATATATATATATATATATATATATGCTGCGGAATATTCGAATTGGGCTTCCACCGAAATCCTATATTGGTAAAAACCTTCCTCGTAGGTTTCCGTGATTGCTTTAATCATTTCGCTTTCCAAACTTTCTTAACTGGCTTTGATTCTTAGACCTCGTAAATAACACACCACATTTATCATGATTACGTAAAAATAGACATTCTTTACACATTTTTGCGACAACATAAGACTTCAATTAATTTTGCTTAGAGCTAATACTAGAACCAACACGATTCTTTTTGTTCAAGTCAAACTTAATGTCCCTATGGTGTTCTTTCACTTCCTTTTCATGATCACTTTTAGTTTGCGTAATCCTATCCTTTTTTGCATTGCTTCTAGGTTTTGACCCGCTAACTTTAGTGTCAATCTTAACATCTATAGAAGTGATGACGGGAGGCTTAGTTTGTTTTACTGCCATCTGATTTTCTGGTCTAGAAGTGCTAGGTTCTGAGGCTTTCAGAGGCACATCAAAGGTCACATGCTTGACTTTAGGCATAGAACAAAGCATGACTTCTCTATCTTTCCTAGTACTAGATTTAGGACATGTAGTAATCACACATTCTAAGAGTTCTTGAGATCGTTTAGCATATAAGCATGCATGCCCAACAAAGATTATCAAGTGGTTTCTATCTTATCATCTTCAACAATCTCTCACTGAGGCACTCTAGACTATCCTTGAGGTAATAAAGATATGTTTGATATGCAAATTCATTGTTCCAAAGATGAGGAGGAATATATTTCACAAGCATGCGATATTTAGAACAAGCAGCACCTTTGGTGCAACATTTCACCAAGGTGATTGGCATTTTCCTTTTTCTCGCATCAGATTCTCAATTTCATTAAGCAAAGAAGTTACCTTTTCACTGTTATTATCATGATTAACCTTGATTGAATCACATAATTCTTTGTTTTGAGCATTAACTTTTGAAATTTCAACTTGAAAACATTCATTTTCCTTTTGCAGTTTATTAATCATGTTTTGAAGTTGGAAATTCCGAGAATCTAAAGCGTGGAGGCATACGAGAGCCGCCACTTCATCTTTCTTTTCATCCTTCAATTGTGAAATTTGAGCTTTCAACCTTTTGATCGTTACAATGAGCTCAATTTGTTCATCACGCTTGTTAATTTCAAAACTGATCAAACTTCAGAGCATCTAAGATGTCTTGGCATTTGCGGTTTTAACACTTTCTTTAAGATGTTGATATTTTAATTGTAAATCAAGATAATCAACTTCTAATTTAGAAAAAATGCCCCACCATATTATCATGATCATCCTTTTCGATTTTGTCATGCAATTTTGAATTTTTTTTCAAGCTCAATGACACGATCTTGGGAGACTTTTAAAGCAATAGACAATTCATGAAATTGAGAAGCAGAATGGAATAATTGTAGTAAAGTGTAGAACACATCTTGAGCAATACATCTAGAAATCAAATTATCATCTCAGATGTGAATATTCTTCCTCTCAATCTCTCATTTTAAGCTCACATTCATATATTCTAACCTCATTTTCCATTTCATTAAACATTCTTTTCATTTCTTTAACTTCAGATCTATAGCCTTTTGAAGACTTTCAAATTGATCTTTTAATTGTTTAAAGAAAGGCAAGACCTCGCTTAGATAACATTCTTTTGTTTGCTCAAAACCCTTTCCCTTCGCTATCCTCCCTGTAGGTGTGATTCTCTTACACGCTCTCAAAATCAACTAATAGTTTGTAAACCATATAGGCTGATTAAAGTCTTGCTTTGAGTGGGAAGAGTTCTAGGCACTAAATGCATTGGTGTATTGGATACATAGACGGAGGCAATTTCCTAAGGGGAGGATTCTTTTTCAACAAGCTCATCAGATTTTTTCTTTTCCATATCTAACTTCCAAAACACTTGTTCAAGGGTTAATTGAGTTTGAGGTCTAAACTTGTTTAATGCAATCCAATTATCCTTAGTGTAATTAGGAGTTTTGAACGTTATATTATGATCTATACACCAAGGATCTTTAAGTTTCTTTTCCATTTTCTCTAGAGGCATCTTCAACTCTTTATCTTCTTCTGCACTCTAAACAAGTAGGCTTTGTCTAGGCTTAAGGATTTCATTACCATAATAGATCACCTTTGAAAACTTTCTACCGCACTGATCGGGTTCTTCTACAAGGCCAGCACTATGCTTATACTCAGATTGGGTTCTTCTACAAGGCAAGACTATGCTTATCGCAATACTCTATGCTTAGGATCATGTGAGCACCACAATGGTGTTGCCTTGTGCGTACAACTTGTTTTCAAGTTTGTTCTTCAAAGTTTTAAGGTTGGAAAAATCATTTAAAAGTTTTGATTCCTTTTGTTTGAACTCCCGCTAAGCACTTTTACATTTTCTTGAAGTTCTTGCTTACGGTCAGCTTTTATTAAGTTTCATGTAAGGAATTTAACCTTGTTTTAATGTTTCTTCCTTAAGTTACTTTTTCTCGATTAATGTATGCATTTGGCAATCCATTTCCCGCTCACGGGTGGTCAATTCAAACTTAGCACGTTCATAGATGGAAACCCGATCCTTATATATGTTAAGCTCAGGTAATCATCTGTGGATAAAGGCAGAGTACCTATACTCATAATTATCATTTTGAGTAGAAGATGCACAGCTAGGTACGTGAGAAACTTCCGTGTGCCTTTCCTCCGTGATTAACGCCAAGGTGTGTCGCTGGCATCTCTTTCTTGGGTACATCCAAGCTTCCATGGAGTGTTCCTTTGCATTAACTTCACAGTTGTGGTGGTGTACCTTCTCTCTTGTGAATTTGAGCACCAAGAATCCATTTTAGCTTCATCCACTCAAACACGAAAGTCTCTGTTGTACATTGTGGGTAACTTCGCTCATTGATCACGTCCATTAACTGGTATCTTAGATACAACTAATCTCAATCGTTAGGCATGATGTTGACGCGGCACGTGTATTTACAAATCTATGATTTAAACCGAAATAGAATCTTTCGCTGATTTTACAAAATCAAGAAGAAACCGTAAGCAATGACCAATAGAACGTGTTAAATGATCGATGGATCGACACAATGATAGACAATTGTGTGTTAGATCTTATGATTATTTGTAGGATTAGCTGAGATGTTGTTTGGTTGAGATTTGATTGATGATGCACGCTTTATGGTGATTTTAGGTCTAAAACTTAAAACCTCAATAAATTCCTTCTAGGGGATTTGGGCTCAATAAATTGCTTTACCCACTTTTGGTGAAACCTCACAATATTCAGTTTGCCCGCTTTGACAAGTATTTCGGCCCAAACGGAGTTACGGTTCAAAAGTATGGCTGAAGTTTTGACGAAAAGTCAACTTTGGTCAAACCGCTTCAATCAAACCGCATACAAGACAAATCGCACCCTTGCATTTCAGACAAATCGCTTCTTACGCAAATCGCTTCTGACAAATCGCTGCACAGACAAATCGCTTCTTAGACAAATCGCTTGAACGACAAATCGCTTAAACCAGTCAACTCGCTTCAATAAGCAAGTCGCTTAAAGATACAAGTCGCTTAAAGTGACAAATCGCTTATCCGCATAACTCGCACAAGTACAACCATTAGCCGGACAAATCACTTAAACAAGCGATTCTCAACTGACACAAATCGCTTCCAACAGAGGACAAGTCGCTCTTCAGAAACACTTTACCGAGAGACAAATCGCTTCTTGTAACACAAACAAAACGCCACTTTTTAATCCAAAAACAAGCCAACCACGATGATTCAAGCCTTCCAAATCAAAAGCTAAACACTTATGATGATTCTAAACACAAAAGTACAAGCAAAATCCAAACTTTAACACTAGAAATGATCCAAATGATGTAAATACCACTAAACCTTTTCAAACCCAAAAACGATATAAAACCACTAGAAATCCAAGAACATGTAAGAAGGATGATCAAACCTGGCTCTGATACCATTTGTAACATATTGGATTTCACAAACACATCATAACATATAATATAGGGGCGTATGGTTTTAAGGTTTAGAGAGAGAAAGTAGAGAAAGAAAAAAGTGGGAACTTGATGAAACAATGAAAAAATGGTATTGAAGCTCCACCCTCTACCGTGGGAGGTAGAGGGTATTTATAGTATCTTACAAGACTCGCCTCCTACGCCGCTGGATCGTGCATACAAGGTAAAGACCGTCCTTCCTCCACGGCACATTTTAACTAACTACTTATTAACATAACATGACTACGTCTACGAGCTTTCTAATGAATACATATACTTGGGGTGACCGACACTTTAACTAATGGATTTTCTAAATCCTAACACTTGAGCACATTTTTATTGATATGCCATCGACAGAGTAATCTGTTAGCGTTTGGGAATTCTGCTTTGCATACCCCAAGCAACGCTAAATCTCTGTCGGTGACGATAACCCGCGGGTAATATTGTTCTTGTATCACCAACTTAACACATTCCAACACCCATTTGAAATTTGGCTCTTTTTCACAGTTCAAAAAGCTAAACGCCATTGAGAATGTTCCGCTTTGTTGAAGTAACTCCAACAATTGTAAAGAATGGCAGTTAAAACAACGTGGTGTTGTATGTGGAGTCCATCAAGCATGATTTCCGAAATGTTGTCCACATGGCATATGACGTCGGGTGAACAAAAAATTTTCCTCCAGCTCATTAGTGTGGTCATTTACCCTGGGGTAATATTTATAACCTTTATGCTTCAAATGTACTAAAAGGAGTTGTATCGGAGTCAAATCACCACGACCGCTGACGTATCTTGTCTTGTGCATTATATACCGCTTTAATGCTAGACACGTTATTCGGATCGCTCTTTTAGTGAAGAAAGTATAATTCGTGGTGCTACTTGATGTTTTGTCAACTGATCCACCAAAACTAACTCACTTTCTTTTAATCGCATGGCCTCGTGAAAACCATGGAACGAATCTACAAAATCATGATTATGCCTCAGACACTTGACCCTCAAGATCCAACCACTAGTTTTAGTAGTACCCAGCTCGCCTTTCATAAATTTCGCCAGTAATCTGAATGGGTAATTAATTTTAGCGGTAGCAGTCTGCCGTTCAAGTTCATCTTCTAAACCTTCACGTGCAGACGTCCCATGTCTAGAACACTTAAATTCGATTGAGTACTTATAGCCCCTATCTGTTTTAGTTCTTCCTTTAACAATAAGAAAACCGTTCGATTGAGCAGTAGATTGCACCCAATCAGTTAAAACAACTTCATCACGGAACACCTAAAAAATAATAAATACAACTTTTAATAAAACTTTTAAAAAATACAACTCTTAATAAAACTTTTGTAAAACTTTTATAAAACTTAAAAAAATACAACTTTTAATAAAACTTGTTATAAAACTTTTAAAAACTTGTTATAATACTTTTAAAAAACTAATACAACTTTTATTTAAAAAACTTATAATACTTTTATTACTTTTATTTAAAAAACTAATAATACTTTTATTTTAAAAACTTTGTTATAATACTTTTATTTTAAAAACTTTATAAAACTTGTTATAAAAACTTTTTTTTGTTTTTTTACTTTATAAAACTTGTATAAAAACTTTGTTATAAAACGTGTGTAATACGTGTGTGGTTCTGGTGTGTGTTACGCGTTCAAATGTTGTGGTGTAGGCGTTTTGTACGCGTTTTCTGTCTTGAGTGATATCTGTCCTTCTCTCTCTCACTATCCTCACACACGTAATATGTTTCTCTCTCTGTTTCTCTCTCTCTCTCTCTATGAGTTGATAGATCTCAAAAAGTTTTTAGATCTAGATCTAAAAACTTTTTAGATCGTTGGTATGTTGTGGTGATGTTGCTATTGTGGTTATGTTGTGGTGATGTTGCTATTGTGGTTATGTTGTGGTTATGTTATGGTGATGTTTCTGTGAGAAGTTGTTTGGTTTCGTTGACTATTTTTTAGATCTAACAAGGTTTTAGATATGGTAAAGTCTGGTTTTTTTTTATCTGGTAGACATTTTAGATCTTGAAAACTTTTTTAGATCTGGTAAAGACTGATTTTTCTTTTTAAACTAAAAACTTGTTAGATCTAAAAAAACATAAAGATGTGGTGATGTTTCTGTGAGAAGTTGTTTGGTTTCGTTGACTATTTTTTAGATCTAACAAGCTTTTAGATATGGTAAAGACTGATGTTTTTTTAAAACTATAAACTTGTTTGATCTAAAAAAATATAAAGATCTGGTGATATTTCTGTGAGAAGTTGTTTGGTTTCGTTGACTATTTTTTAGATCTAACAAGGTTTTAGATATGGTAAAGACTGATTTTCTGATTTTTTTAGATCTTGAAATTTTTTTTGATCTGGTAAATTTTTTAGATCTTGAAAACTTTTTTGACCTGGTAAATTTTTTAGATCTTAAAAACTTTTTTGATATTGTAAAGACTGATTATTTTTTTAAAACTAAAAACTTGTTAGATCTAAAAAATTATAAAGATTTGGTGATGTTTCTGTGAGAAGTTGTTTGGTTTCGTTGACTATTTTTTAGATCTAACAAGGTTTTTGATCTGGTAAAGACTGATTTTCTGATTTTTTTAGATCTAGAAAACTTTTTTGATCTGGTAACTTTTTAGATCTTGAAAACTTTTTTGATATGGTAAAGACTGATTATTTTTTTAAAACTAAAAACTTGTTAGATCTAAAAAATTATAAAGATGTGGTGATGTTTCTGTGAGAAGTTGTTTGGTTTCGTTGAGTATTTTTTAGATCTAACAAGCTTTTAGAAAGCTTTTAGATATGGTAAAGACTGATTTTTTTTTATCTGGTAAGGACTGATTTTTTTATATCTTGAAAACTTTTTTGATCTGGTAAACTTTTTAGATCTTGAAAACTTTTTTGATATGGTAAAGACTGATTTTTTTTTTAAAACTAAAAACTTTTTAGATCTAAAAAAATTTAAAGTTGTGGTGATGTTTCTGTGAGAAGTTGTTTGGTTTCGTTGACTATTTTTTGTGGTGATGTTTTGCAGGTGATATGCAGTTTCATTACTGGATGGTAAAGTGCAGTTTTATCTCACTTTGCAACTTTAAATGAAAACTTTTGGTGCCTATGCAGTTTCATTACTGGATGGTAAAGTGCAGTTTTATCTCACTTTGCAACTTTAAATGAAATAAATAAGTTTTAAAAAAAGAGGCAATGATGATTTTTATAAAAAAAAAACTTAAAGAGTTTTGGCATGGCAAATATGAATGGATTGCAACATTCATATTTGCAGCCAACATGATTGTTTATATCTCATAAAGAGCTAATAATCTGAGCCTTACCTCTTGTGTGTCAAATGGTGAACCAAACATGGTTGTTTGTGGTGTTTGCTTGTTGTGTTGTCTGCTTTCTTGTTGGTGCTGTTGGTGTTGTTGGTTGTTGCTTTCTTGTTGTTGCTTTCTGCTTGCTTGGGAACTGGATTATGGGGTGCTTCCTGTTGGTGTTGTGGTGTTGTTACTTTCATGTGGCATTATAAGCCTGAAGTGCCTGCTATGAAGCTCCCCTTTGAGAATCTTAGTACATTCTTGTGAACTTTTGCAGTTTTGGAATCCTACTTACCACATTCATGTTGAAAACGTGTAACTTGTGAATATTGTTGAACTTGTGAGGCTTGTGTCCTGAATACTTGTGGCTTGTGTAGTTAGACTTGTGAGGCTTGTGTCCTGAATACTTGTGGCTTGTGAAGTTAGACTTGTGAGACTTTGTTCAGTTTGAGACTTGTGAGACTTGTGCAGTTTTGGACTTGTGAGACTTGTGCAGTTCCTGTGAACTTGTGACTTAAAATTTTCCGAGGCTATGATGATAACCGAAACCCAATGGACGGTAAAGTGAGATCAAATCTCACTTTGCAACCTTCGAGTTTGAGCCTAAAAATTTTCCGAGGCGATGATGATTTTTGAGCCTTAAAATTTTCCGAGGCGATGATGAAAACCGAATGGATGGCAAAGTGAGATAAAAATCTCACTTTGCAACCTTCGAATCTGAGCCTCAAAAATTTTCCGACTACTTTTTTTTTAAGTTATAAAACTGATTCACAGCAAAAAAAAACTTGTAAAAAAGTAAGTTGTAAAAGTAAAAAAAAAAATCACACAACACAAAACACCCCACCACCCCACCTTATATTATTTTGGCACGGAAACCCATGCACCCCAATGATTAAGGAAGAGAGAGAAAATGCAAACACCCCCTATACATATTCTCATGAGGTGCCTGCATAGTAGCTCCCTTAAAATAAATACGTTATCCGTTTTCCAAGGTATAAAGGACAAAACATATGTACTACCGGACATGGTAAACTTGCCTTAAATTTGATGGAGACAATGGCGAGCTTTTGATTAAAGAATTTAGAAGCATAAAAACGCATGGAGCTAGGTAATTTTCCAATCTCAGAATAGAATAAAACAAGGGTTTATATAGTGTAAACTTATATTGGTGCCCAAGACAAAATCACAACTTATATATATAATTGATTTGCAAATTTATTCCATATATGATTTCTTGTTAATCCCTAAATTTGTGAACCATTTTTGCCAAGAAGTGTTTTTCCTACACCACCTCTGTGCGCACGCATATAGGTGTTAGAGTAAAACCAACCAAAGCAATTTGATGGTTAATGTCAAAATTTCAATATAAACGTACACCTCAACAATTCCTTGTTGGGGTGATGTGAGATACAACCTCATTTCTATATTTTGTGTTTCATGTGTCTCAAGTTGCGACACGATATCTCATTTATATTGTAACTATATTTGGAACACTCGTCAACTCGTTGCGAAACTTTCTTCAAGGAGGGCGTTAACTCACAAATCAATAATACTATATATCGCATATACATATACATATATTAAGTGCAAATAATAATTTTGAAAATAAGAAAATTGATGTAAGGTGGGAAAATAGGAATATGTTTGTGTTAAAATTGATGTTAGTTTTATTGCAAAGAGTGAATATTTTGGTGTGTTTGTGTTAAAAATAAGAATACTAAAATGACATTGAGATGATATTACTTTTGTGTATTAATGATATTATGACACCTTGAGCTCTAAATGGAAATGACGAATATGAAAATGGTGCTTTCTTTTACAACCGTGTGGCACTTGTACCAAGAAGTCTATATTTTAAATGGGAGGTATATTTTTATGGCCACCTAATAGCTTTCGTTAAGGGATTGGCCTTGTTTTTATGAACATTTTATCAGCAGGGTCTATCTAGCTAATTTCCTTATTTCTTAGTGTTAAGAGCAAAGAGTCTTTATAATGCAAGTACCAAAATTATAAGCAAGTTCATTACTAATAGGATAAAGACAACTTTGTGTCATGTGATTAGCCCAACTCAAAGTGCATTCATCCTAGGGAGACAAATAACTAATAATATTTTGATTACTCAAGAGCTGTTGAAGGGTATAATTAGAAGAATGGTGCTAAAAGGGTGGCTATGAAGATAGACATTCAAAAATCCTATAATACAGTTAATTGGGACTTTCTTGAGGACATCCTGCTGTTATTTCGTTTTCATGCTAAGATGATTCATTGGATTATGTTATGTGTAAGAATTGCAACATTTAGTATTTGTGTGAATGGTGACAGAGTTGGATACTTTAAGGGGGGGATAGAGGGTTGAGACAACGAGATCGATCCTATGTCTCCTTATATCTTTACTCTAGTTATGGAAATATTCACTAATATTCTTCAAAAGAAAATTGAGAATTCGTGTAGTTTAGATACCATTGGGGACGTAAAAACTTGAAATATCTCACCTCTGCTTTTATGATGATCTCCTTGTATTATGTCATGGTGATGTGTGTTGGAATTTTAGAACCAGTTAACCATTAACCTCTACGAGTACGCAGCGGATATTTGATCTAGTTAATGCAATTATGTTAAGCACGTATTTAATAAACAAATAATTAATACAATATTAATTAATTAAAAGGGATATAGAAAAGCTAACCTTGCTTGACAATTGATCTCTAGTAACAGAACAAGAAACCAAAACAAAACCTTAAGTATCTAAAATAGATACCTCGAAGAGTATCACACACAAACCCAATTAACGTATACGTTTGATTAAACGCTAGTCAAGAACGTATTAAAACCTATCAACAAGTGACCTCTTGAATATATATTCGAACCAGAAAAACCCAAGAAACCTTCTTGCTTCCTTTGTCCGAGAATCAAAACAGCTAAAAAACTGTTTTCAATCATTACCCGATATCGGACAAGAGACGTCCGATATCTTCTGCTTCTTGTTGTCCGATAAAACAAAACCAGAAAATCCCATTTGTTGTTACTGTTGTCGACTAGGATAAACAGGAACAAAACCATTTACTTAAAACACTTGGATAATTAATTTAATGCAAGTTTTAAAGATTGATCAAACAAAGCAACCCCTAATATGTTTTGTAAAAAAAATGATTAGGATATATATAAATATAAACCAGTTGACTTGATCAATCAGTAAGATATATAAGTATTGGGATATGCATGAATAGAATAAATATATCATCTATTTAGGTGTAGGATGATACGTAATAATACATGGGGTATGGGTTGGCTTATATAGAGTCACAACCGACCCTTGTCTAGGTTACCTAGACTTGGTCAACAGGTTATCAACCCAAGCAAACCAACATACCTTTCTTTGCCCGATCAGTGAACCTAAGGCCCAAGGCATGTTCACTTTCGACCTATGTTCAATCCAAAACAGCCCATGGATCTTAACTGTGATCGGGTCAAGCTTGCATGCATGTAACGGGTATATATTCAAGTTCAAATTACGTTCAACACGTATACTCGTGTTTATCGCGTGTGCCCCCATCGGCTCACACACTTCTAGTCGTTTACGTATGTTTATAACTCCCACAAACCAACAGCTCCCACTTGGGAGTTGGGTGTCGAATGGCACACAAAACTAACGACGGAAACGCCTAGCAAACTCTCTCACTCGCTTTTTAACTAAAAGTGTCTGAGAGAATAGTTTCGTAAAAGTTTCTCAGTAGCATGGTCATTCAATGTCTTGCTCTTGTCATCCTTTGTTGTAGATACCGTTAAACCATGGAGTATGGATCTTAAATCATTCTATATAGTTTAACCATTTAGAATCTCGTTATAGAATTTAATTAGATATACCAAATGTAATCAAGTATCATCTTGCATTACCCTTTGGGTTCGGCCGAACAATTATCTTATTAAATCTGGAGAGGCGCCATGGTATCTTTTTGCACATATCAAGTGGAGTAACAAATCCTTTATTGACTACAAGTGTTATGGATGCTGCTTTACATCACTCCGAAATATAGCTTTTATAACTACCTTGTTCAGATAGCGCTTTGCGTATACTTACAAAAAATGATATCCACACATAACAGAACTTGCTTGCATCTCAAGTCTAAGGATGAAGATGTTGGATCGATGTACCCTAACCAAACTAACTTATATAGCTTGTTAAGGGTTTAATAACCTCGGATAAATCCTAAGTTATTAACAATGAAACACTGAGCAAACTCTATTAAGTATGCGGAATTTAATTAACAAAGATAAGAAGAATATAACTTTAGCTTTCAACGATTTTATTAAAACTTTAGAATCTGCTAATTATATAGATTCTTCAACAACTCTAAAACACTAATATCGAACTTCTCTAAAACTCTAATAATGCACGTACTTTAGGATTCTAAAAACATATATCTCTAATGCCAATCTAGGGGTCCTTTTATAGGCTTAAGGATAACCCTAGTCAGTTTACAATTACAAACCTTGTACGACAAGTAATCTAAACAAAGAATATTCTAGAATAACAAAGCTTTCCATAAACGAATTTATCAGTTCTTTAGCTTTGCAGTACTTTGACTTCGACAGTAGTACTTTGACTTTCACTTATCAGTACTTTGATTCTCCAGCACTTTGACTTCTTCAGTACTTTGACATTCATATCCCAACAATCCTCCCCTAACTTGAATTCTACTTGCTTGACTTCAAGTTTCCTTTGTATCATTAACTTCTGTTAGCCTCTTGGAAAGATTGTGTCTTTATCAATTTTCTTTATCTTCAGATTTGTCTTTGTATTCACTTTGCTTGGATTGTCATTATCAAAGTAGGCTTTATTATTTCAATAACATTCTTTACATCAACCTTAATCAGTAATCTCTTTTCAGCAACATTCAACAAGCTCCATCTTTTCAGCAACTCAGCAACATATGACAATTTTGTACATTAATTCAGTTTAAGTTTCAGTCTATTCTCATCACTTCCAGGTGTGTAAACTCATGTGAGAGGTGAATCATTGAAATTTAATGGATTTTGATGTCTCTTTACCAAAGCCATTAACTCTGGAGTAGCCAAATGTTTAGGTGTGTAAGACTATGGTACATTGATAACCATATGATTTTTAGCAAATCATCAGCTATCAACAGATTTGATTTGTCTTTACCAAAAGCTGTACCCTTTTGGACTAGTTAGTTCTTTTATCCATGGTGAACTAATTACCATATAATGATTTTTCAACAGCCTTTACCACAAACCATATTCTTGTGGGCTAGCCAACTCTTCACATTTACTGATATGGTGAGTTGATTACCATACAACTTATTAGCAAGTTGTCAACTAGAAAACGGATTTGAGATATCTTTACCAGAGCCGTTTGCTCGTGGATTAGCCAATCCTTTTGTAACCATGGTGGATTGATAACCTATTGTTGTTACCATCTCAAAAACCATTTATTTCCTTTAACCTTTGTTTCAAAATATTTATCAATTAACAAAAGTTTTCTTTCAAAATTATTAACTGGTTTAAAGCTGCAAGCAGTACTTTGAATAAAGTACTGTTTGACCAGCAATACTTTGAATAAAGTACTTATATTTCAAAATTTTATTCAATAAAAATTCATACCAGTTATTCATGTATCATCATCAGCCATAGTTGTCCATCTGATAAACAATTTGATGCCCATAAGTGCAGTTTCATTATCTTCTTCAACTTCCATCCCATGTTCTAGCATTCTCCTCATGAGATCTGATGTAAGCGGATATCTTCTGTCTGCTAACATATGAATCATAGTTCCATCTTCTAACTCTAAAACATGTACTCCAGATTCTTCAAAAAATCTCCAGCTGATAATCTCCCAATCTTCTTGATTTTTCCAAATCTCATCAGTGCTTGATTCTTCAGTTTCCCAAACAGTTGTGAGATCTCCAAGCAAGATTAAACCAACACCTTCTGATGGAATGTGTTCAAAATATTCTTGCACCAAATGATATAAATGAAATAAATCCTCTCTATTTATTATGTGCAATAGATCCCATAGCATATTAAACACTCTGAAGCTTTCATCTTCTTTATGAAACATCAGATAATTTCCATCCTTAGATTCTACAACTTCAAAAGTAGTTATTGGTGATTTTTCTTCTTCTTTTCTGCATCATCTTTAGAATACTCAAATTCTACAATTCTTAAGTAATTCCTTAGTTCATCATTCAGACGATCTTAACTCAACCTTTTTTAATAGCTGTTTATCTTCAACTTCAGTTGTTCTTTTTCTTTTTAAGCTTCCTTTTCTATCATCTTCTTTCTGAGCATCATCATCTTTATAGTCTTTGATACTATCAACATGCTTCTGATAAGCTTCTCTAACAACTTCATATAACTGTTTCATCTCAACATAATTCAACTTCTGCAATCCAATATATCCTTGACCTTTTAAATAAGCCATCATTGCATTTCTTTCCTTAGCATGATTTGGTCTTCTTGGTAGAGCAGAAACAGGAATAGGTTTCTTTATTGGTAATTCAAACTCAGCATTTAATTCAGGTTGAAACTTTCTAGCTGCTTCCTCATTCCTAGCAACTTCAGCAGCCCTTACTTGTGCTAAAGTGAGTTTCTTTTTCTTCTCTGTTTCAATCATTTTACCTTTCCCTTTATCTTTAGGATCTAACATAGGTTGAGATTGAGAAACTTGAGGTTGTTCTTCAGCAACTCCTGGAATACTCACACCTCTTGGTCTTGATAAATTGTGCAATATCTCAGCTGCAATTTCATCACTTGCAGTATGTTCAACCATAGGTGTATCAGCTTCTTCTTCTTGTGGAATTGTTGAAGGACCAGCTTCTTCTTCAAAATCTAACACCCTTGGTGTAATTAATTCTTGTCGATATGTCCCTTGAAGACCAGTACCTTGATCATCAGTACTTTTACCATCAGTACTTTGTACAGCAGTACTTTGAACTTTAGTTCTTTCTTCCTCAGTACTTTCAATATTAACTTCTACTTCATTACCATGTGGTTGAACATCAGTACCTTGAGGTTCAGCTTCTTCAGCTTCTTTATCTGTATATAATGGAGCATCTTCATTCAAATTCTTATCTTCCAATTTCCTCCCCAATTGGAATGAAGATTGCTGTTGAACCTTTTTGCCTTTGGTGGTTGATTGGCTCCTGAACAGTCAAGTTTTGTCACACAAGCTGACCACTTGTGAATGGTCAACCGTAATAAACTTAAAACAGCTCAGAAACCAAAGCAATTAAGATCAGAGGAGTTATAGTGTTTCCCCGGGTCGTTAAGTCCCACGGAGGATGAATGGTGTTTAACACAGACAGATGTCGAATAATCACTAAGGATAGTGATCAGTAAGGATTTTGGAATAATTAAACCTAAAGAGAACGTTTTGTAAATTACAGGGGCTTAAATGCAAATTAAAGAAAATTAAAAAGATAAATTATATTAAATAAACGCTATCACTGTATTTAAAATGATGAACGTTTAAAACCTAAAACGTACGTTTAAATAAAATTACGTAAACGTACAAAATAAAACGTGAGTTTTAAGAAATAAAATGCCTACAAATATGAAAATGATATTTTTACAATCCTAATAATAAAAGAAAATTATTAGAAAAATAAAATTATTTTCAAAACTATTTATTCAATTATTATTAAATAAAAACTATTTTTAACTATTTAAAATGCACTTAAATACAAGAAAATATAAAATTAACCTAGAAAAATGAAATTATGACTTAGAAAAATCTAAATTATGATAAAACTTATTTTAAAATTGAAAATATATTTTTTACACTTTTTAAATATTTATTATTAATTAAAAACTATTTAAAACTAATTAAAATATTAGAAAATACTATTTAAACTAAGAAAATTATGGAAAAATACTTTTTTTGGCTTTTTATATTTATCTTAATCTAGGAAAATTGAAAACATATTTTTTAAGCTTTTTCTGATTTATTTGTATTAAAAGCTATTTAAAAAGGATTAAAAGCTAGTTTAAAATAAGAAAAATATTAAACAGTGCTGGAAAAATATTAAAAATTCAGAAAAAGTCTAAAATATTATTCTAAATTAAAGAAAAATATAAAAACTAGGGCTTATGTGAACGAAAATGAAACTGTAGTGTAACTGCAATGAGGATAAGCTCTAAATTTAAGCTAAAGGGTACTATATGCTACCAAACTGGTACAGAAGCTCATTTGTACTAAAATTAACTAATCCCAACTGATATCAACTAATCCTAACAAGCTATAAGCTTAGTTTATGATTTAAAACTCTAGAAGTGACTTGTGTAAAACAATCCTAACCCTCTACTTTGCAGCTTATCTAAAGAGCTTAATGGAAAATTGGAATTGAGGAACTCTTGACAACCAACCAAAGAATTTGTAAACCAAATTTTAGCTTCTAACTAGCTAAATTAAACCCTGATTAAGCTCTGTAAAGTTTTGCAGACACACCTACCATGACTGAGTGTGAACAGGGGAGCTGAGGTCATTTTGAGAAGCTAATTTAGAGCTTATAAATATTTACTAAAATTTCACAAAAATCATATTTAAGATCTTGACCAACTGAACTAGGACATATCCCATTTTCATTGATTTTGGTTCAGAAACAAAACCATGAAAATTCCATAAAGATTAGCAAAAACTGGATTTTCAACTTTTGACTTTTTAAGACAGAAATGAAACTTTGACTTTTATGAACTTTGATTTGATTCTATGGACTGAATAAGTTATATTAAGCTATATTAAGATGAATTTAAGCTAAAGTATCAAGTTACAAGCAACTTTGATGCAATATGTATTCCTAATTTTCAACAGTTAATAACTAAGGAGATATTAAAGATCATTTTGACTTTTTACTAAACAAGCACTAAATTTTATTGTTTGACTAAGCTAATAAGTGCTAAGGTAGCATGAATCAAGCAATAACAACAACTGAAACAACTATCAAATCCACTAATTCAAAGCAGATCCAAACACTACTGTAAAAACTTCAATAAGCAGTTTAAACTAACTAATCCTATTCCATAGTGACCAAGATTAAAACAACTAAGTAACAAGTATTCTAAAGCTATAATAACAGTAAATCAAGCATCAAAATCAAGCAACCATGATCATATCATCAAGACAGATTTTAAACCAAAAATTATCAAAACTCACTTTGAGTCCTTAGCCACTATGGCTTGCACAATGATCAAAGAACCACTATCCTATTAATTTCAACCATAAATTATACTAAATCAACCCAAATAACTCTGATTCCATCCCATTTCCAGCTCTGCATCACTAATTTAGTCCCACAGTTGACTTTTGTTGACTGAGGTGATTTTGAGAGTAAAATCTGAGTAGAGAATTTCTGAGTAAATAATAAGCTAAAATGAGCTTATAAAAGCTTATATAGGAGCTTATATGGCATAACATCAACTACAAACAACATTCACATGAACTTGATATCTTGAAATTGAAAATTGCATAAGATAAATTCGTTCTTGAAATTGAATACTGAAAAAGGGTTTATAATACACTGAAATTACATAAGAAAGTACTTGGAAGCTTAATTAAACACTGGAAATTAAAAATTAACTAGTTCGACATACCTAAACTAAAATTACACTACTTACTCTTCCACACTGCTTCTTTCTTGTATATAAAGATCTTTTTCATCTCTGTCGACATCCCTAAGACTATCCCACCTCATCTTGGCCATTAAATCTTTCCAAATCATCACAACCGTCCATGTGGAATCTTGGCGGGAAAAAGTGGTAATAGCAGGTTTATGCATTTAATGGGTTTTGGGAGGTTGTGGAGGTGGAGGGGGGTTGGTATACAAGTGGGGGATAAGATGGCAAGGTGGAAAGTGGTGGTGAGGTGGTGAAACCACCTGGTTTCTGGTTTGCAGTGGTGGGAGAGGAGATGTACAGTGGAGGCGGGTTCTTATTTAAAAACTGGTTTGGGCTTGGGACCGGTATTGGGTTTACTGGTTTATTGGATTTGGGTTTAATAATTAAAAGGGTCCATTTGGTTATTGTAGCTAGTAAACACAAGGACCATTCATGTAACTTCTGAAAATTAAGGGACTGAAATTGTAATATTTCCAAAGTTATCACAAGGGTTAAATTTGCCAAGTTTCATTTACCAAAGGACCAATAATGTTAATTTTAATATGTCCAAGGGTACTTTTTGCCATTTTTGAAACTTGAGGGACCAAACATGTAATTTCTCCAAAGTTCACCATAAGGACCAATTTTGTCATTTATGAATAGTACAAGGTTTATATTTGATTATTTTTCACTTTTTAAATTCACCAAGGACTATTTATGACAATTTTCAAACTTTAGGGACTAAAGTTGTCATTTTGTGATTTTTAAACTTTGAGGGGTTTGTTTTGACAACTTTTGAATCCCAAGGACCTTAAATAACATTTTACATTATTTTGGTTTACCAGGGACTATATTTGACAACTTTTGAAACTTGGGGGACTAAAACTGCCAATTATGCAAACTTGATACGCTTTTCATCTGATTTTGATATTTTTGCATTTAAAACACATAAAACACTTGTTTGTGATATTTTCATCATTTTGATGCAATTCTGAGTGTTTTCAGATGTTTTGGCATTCTAAACAAGTACAAAATGATGAGTATTTACACACTCATCAATCCCCTACACTAAGATATTGCTAGTCCCTAGCAATGTTTTGAGAAAAATTAATGGATTTTATCTCTTTACCAAAATCCATTACTTGGGAGTAGCCAATTGTTTTTGTTCAAGTAAGAACTTTGGTACAATGATAACCAAATGATTTTGAGCAAATCATAAGTCAGAACGGATTTGATTTGTCTTTACCGTAAGCCGCTTTGCTTCTGGACTATCCAACTCTTAGATAAATTATCAATATTATCTTTGGTGAGTCGATTACCAATTATGGTTTTCCAACTGCCTTTACCACAAGCCATAAACTTGCGGGCTAGCCAACTTTTTACTAATTAAAGATATGGTGAGCAGAACACCATACAATTTTGGGCAAATTGCAAGCCATAAACGGATTTGATATATCTTTACCAAGAGCCGTTTGCTCCTGGATTAGCCAATCCTTGTGTGGGTTAGACATGGTGGACTGATTACCATTTGTTGTGTTTAGTACATAGTACTTCCACTAAATAAAAAATTTTAAAATTTGGCCATTTTGAGGGAAAAAGGGACTAAAAGGGTACATTTATGATCAAATTCGCCAGAATTTCCCAGAACCAAAATCAATGAAAATTCCATAAAGATTAGCAAAAACTGGATTTTCAACTTTTGACTTTTTAAGACAGAAATGAAACTTTGACTTTTATGAACTTTGATTTGATTCTATGGACTGAATAAGTTATATTAAGCTATATTAAGATGAATTTAAGCTAAAGTATCAAGTTACAAGCAACTTTGATGCAATATGTATTCCTAATTTTCAACAGTTAATAACTAAGGAGATATTAAAGATCATTTTGACTTTTTACTAAACAAGCACTAAATTTTATTGTTTGACTAAGCTAATAAGTGCTAAGGTAGCATGAATCAAGCAATAACAACAACTGAAACAATCGTCAAATCCACTAATTCAACAGATCCAAACACTACTCAAAAAACTTCAATAAGCAGTTTAAACTAACTAATCCTATTCCATAGTGACCAAGATTAAAACAACTAAGTAACAAGTATTCTAAAGCTATAATAACAGTAAATCAAGCATCAAAATCAAGCAACCATGATCATATCATCAAGACAGATTTTAAACCAAAAATTATCAAAACTCACTTTGAGTCCTTAGCCACTATGGCTTGCACAATGATCAAAGAACCACTATCCTATTAATTTCAACCATAAATTATACTAAATCAACCCAAATAACTCTGATTCCATCCCATTTCCAGCTCTGCATCACTAATTTAGTCCCACTGTTGACTTTTGTTGACTGAGGTGATTTTGAGAGTAAAATCTGAGTAGAGAATTTCTGAGTAAATAATAAGCTAAAATGAGCTTATAAAAGCTTATATAGGAGCTTATATGGCATAACATCAACTACAAACAACATTCACATGAACTTGATATCTTGAAATTGAAAATTGCATAAGATAAATTCGTTCTTGAAATTGAATACTGAAAAAGGGTTTATAATACACTGAAATTACATAAGAAAGTACTTGGAAGCTTAATTAAACACTGGAAATTAAAAATTAACTAGTTCGACATACCTAAACTAAAATTACACTACTTACTCTTCCACACTGCTTCTTTCTTGTATATAAAGATCTTTTTCATCTCTGTCGACATCCCTAAGACTATCCCACCTCATCTTGGCCATTAAATCTTTCCAAATCATCACAACCGTCCATGTGGAATTTTGGCGGGAAAAAGTGGTAATAGCAGGTTTATGCATTTAATGGGTTTTGGGAGGTTGTGGAGGTGGAGGGGGGTTGGTATACAGGTGGGGGGATAAGATGGCAAGGTGGAAAGTGGTGGTGAGGTGGTGAAACCACCTGGTTTCTGGTTTGCAGTGGTGGGAGAGGAGATGTACAAGTGGAGGCGGGTTCTTATTTAAAAACTGGTTTGGGCTTGGGACCGGGTATTGGGCTTGGCTGGGTTTATTGGATTTGGGTTTAATAATTAAAAGGGTCCATTTGGTTATTGTAGCTAGTAAATGTCACACCCCCAAATTACCTGTTTTGCAGCGGAATGGAATTCCTGGGGATTGACTGTCATAGCATCACAATCACAGTTATATTGAACGACCTAAAGTGTCGTTTGGAAAATACATCGTTTGATTTAATAAAACACTCAGAGATTACAAAGATAGGTCCCCATTTAAAAATCATCTTGTGCGGAAATAAGTTTGTTACAATTCAAACGATGTTTTAAAGTATGTAAAACCAAAGTGAGACGCGTCGTCACCACGACTCCATGATGTGTCCAAATGCATGCCATGAAGTGAATGCCTTAGATACCTGAGATAAAACATGCTAAAAGTGTCAACAAAAGCAAGGAGTGAGTTCATAGAGGTTGAGTTGAAATGTAAAGCCTTTTAAAATCGTTTATGCAGCAACGGCATTGTAAATCGTTGAAATGTAAAGACTTTCAAAATCGTTTATGTAGCAAAGGCATTGTAAATCCACTCAGTTCCAAGTTCCGCCCATACAAAACTTGCAACCTGTGTGTTCACAACCCACGCTGTAATGTAGAGTTAATGTTAAAGTGCATGATGTCAAATGAATTCACATAATAGTGCATGGCTCAATGTATCGAATCGTTATGCAAAGAAAGGCATTGTGAATCCACTCAATTCCAAGTCCCGCCCATACAAAACTTGCAACCTGTGTGTTCACAACCCACCGCCAGAATATGTAGAGTTAATGTTCAAATCGTTCCAAGACCGTTAGTCCATAATCGATACCAAGTCCGTTAGATCAACATTATACCAAGTCCGTTAGACCAATGAATATACCAAGACCGTTAGACCAATGAATATACCAAGACCGTTAGACCAATGAATATACCAAGACCGTTAGACCAATGAATATACCAAGTCCGTTAGACCATTGAATATATGATATAGAAATTCTAAGTATGGCAATAATGTTACTTCGTATGACTAGCATTCAGTTTAGATAAACATGTAGTTGCAAATAATCATGAATGTCATAAAAGTTGTTGATGAGCATGTATCTCCCCCAAAGAGTTTAATAACAGCATTAAAACAAGAAAAGTGGGGCTATGAAAACTCACGGTAATTCATATAAGTTAAAGTACTTGTGAAAGTAAATGAAAACAGTTTGAGCATGTATCTCCCCCAAAAGTAATTCAAAACAATTAAAAGAGTAGGGGCTATGACTCACTTGGTGGAATGATGCGAAGACAAAAGTGAGTACACCGAGATGTAATGTGATACGCAAATCTTGACCTATGATGAATGATATGACATGTAATGAGTTGCAATGTAATGTTATGCATGCATTTCGTATGTTATTTATACCATTTGCGAGTTTTGAAAATATTACTCATCGTCGAAAAATACTCGTTTGACGTCTTGACCAATCAAAAATCACTTTTCAAGTTTTTACGTCAAAATGTCATCCTACAATGGTTTTATAATGATTTTTGGTGAAATTATCACTTTTCGTCCAGAAACAATGTCGTCGGAAATTTTCAAGTGACAAAATGGCTCCGAAAACTAGTCGTAAAATGGTGTACGTCGATCGTTAGAAAACGAACTCGACGGTTTTGGAAAGTTTGTATCGAAATCTAGAAGTTTCAGCCTGGAGTTTTCGTCATAGAGGTTTCGAACATAAAGATAATAAGGGTTAAAGATGGTGATTTTAGTTACCGTAACACTTATCTCGTAAAAATAATATAGTTTTTCTAAAAATAATAGTTACGGCAAGTTTATGAAAACGTGCATATCTTTGTCGTTTCAAATCCGTTTTCTACGTTTTATACGTCCTTAGCTTCGTATCAAAGTATACTAATATATTTTTGACAAGTCGAAATAATTTGTGAAGCTTAGGACTCGTTTTTGACTCGTACAAAACTAAAATAGGTTGCTGAAATTTCAGAAAATATATATTTCGTCATCAAACTTGAAAAATCCATAACTTCTTCGTTATAAGTCCGTTTTTATCCGTTCAAGCGGCCACGGATTCGTTTTAAAGTATATTTTCTAATTATCAAGGCCAAAAATTCGTGTCAACAGTCGGATTTTCCAGAAAAACAAAATAAGGACAGACCACTTTATATAGTTATCGAAAATAGTTTTTCTCGGACAAAACCTATTCTAATCCCTTCAAATCAACTCCAAAGCTAATCTAATCCTACCATACACCTTCTTAGGGTGTCATGGGTTCCTAGACATCATCAAGACCAACCAATACCAAGGGGATAATTATAGGATGACCAAATATATATATATACTCTAAAATCATGAAAAATGGTATAAATCACATATGTCTTGCATGTTGCTCCAAAAATGAAAAGATACATATGTAATGAAAAGGAAACATGAAAAATGATAAAAACATGCTTACAAGTGAATATGATGAGGTGCAAAGAACCAAGGTTTAGCCTAAACACTCTTGGTTTTTATTTCAAAACCTTAATGAGAGTGTTATCTAGATTGTTATTAACTTGAACTTGATAAAAAAATTTGTGATCCCTTTGTAAAAGCTTCCATGGCCGGTTTCTTCAAGGAAAAAGAAGAGAGGAGAAAACCAACTTGCACACCTTAAGATATGAGCAAGTGTGTGTAGATATTATGTATGTATATTAGGATAATAGGTAGATATTATACACATTGACTAGACAAGATCCATATTTCATGGAAGTACTTGTGGTGGTGGCGTGGAATACATGACAAGAAAAGATGAGTTTAAATTATTTTTCTCATTTAGCAAAAGTATGTAATTGTTAAAAAGTGTAAGTGAAATGTGTAGTTAATAAAAATTGTTGTAACTTGTACATAGTTGTGAATTTAGAGTAGTATGGACTAAAAAATTTTTAATAGATCAAAGTAGAGTATAATGAGATCATAATAATTGTAAAATTACATTCCTTGTAAAAATTGAATGATATAATAATTATCGAGTAATTTTTAAGAAAAGTGTCGTAATAATATAACTTTAACGATTTATATACAGAATAAATTTAAAACACTAGGTAAACTCAAAATATAGTTTTTATAACTAAATGTAAGTATAAAAATACATCGGGATCATTTTTGAAAGTAACGGATTAAATATTCAAAGTAATAACTCACGCGATAACGATTATTAAATATAAAAATTACGCGTTGAATTGTGAAATGAAATGTCATGAATGAACTAATGAGATGCAAATGATGTCAATGAAAAGTAGACTAATCTTAGTCCATATGAAATGTACGTGATGTTATGATCATGAATTCGCCGCTAAACCATAAAGGTTACGCGAATTTGGAACAAGTAAACCAAGTTTACGATAAATGATGAAATTGTGAAACGTGAATTGTTTTGAGAAATGACCAAAAATTAAGAATTGTGACATTCTTCCCATGTCAGAGGAATCACGTCCTCGTGATTCAATCGATGATACTATGGTTCGAACCTCAACAAGGGTTCTAAAAGTTTATGCTCGTGTATGGTCTAAATGATTATGTCAATGCTCATGCATATGAGTTACTCGCCAACAAGATGCGCGTTCCTGTCGCGTGAGAAGTTCCCGTCCTAAATACATGCTTTCTTATGATTAGGCTCGATAAGACAAGCTTTCCCATTCTCAAGCAAAATTTTTTTTAAAAGACCTTTTGGTAACCGATTTTTACTTAATCCCACAACTCATCAAACAAGAACTGTCATACGATTAGGCTAAATCGGTTTAGGTAGCGACTTGTTTCTAGCTCGATCTTTGCAACTCATCAAACAAGAACTGTCACCCGGATCAAACTGGAAACAAGTGGTTTGAAGAAAATCTTTTGAAAATTTGGCTTGATTACGGAATTGCTTACACATATGAGACTACTACTCCTTTCATTGCATGATTCTTCCTGAATTAGACATAGGTGATCAGGCTATGTATAATTTAGGAGTAACTATGCAATGCTTGGACTAATCGACTCATATGATGTTTGGTGTTGAGTCATAAGTCCGCATGTATAAAGAACGTGCACTTATAATGATATGATGAGATGCTATGATGATGTGGTTATAGTCTAGGGTCAATGATGCAACCTAGTTCTCTATAACTGAAGCTCTGATGCCAACCTGTCACACCCCCAAATTACCTGTTTTGCAGCGGAATGGAATTCCCGGGGATTGACTGTCATAGCATCACAATTACAGTTATATTGAACGACCTAAAGTGTCGTTTGGAAAATACATCGTTTGATTTAATAAAACAATCAGAGTTTACAAAGATAGGTCCCCATTTAAAAATCATCTTGTGCGGAAATAAGTTTGTTACAATTCAAACGATGTTTTAAAGTATGTAAAACCCAAGTGAGACGCGTCGTCACCACGACTCCATGATGTGTCCAAATGCATGCCATGAAGTGAATGCCTTAGATACCTGAGATAAAACATGCTAAAAGTGTCAACACAAAGGTTGAGTGAGTTCATAGAGTTTGAGTTGAAATGTAAAGCCTTTTAAAATCGTTTATGCAAAGAACGGCATTGTAAATCGTGGAAATGTAAAGACTTTCAAAATCGTTTATGTAGCAAAGGCATTGTAAATCCACTCTGCTCCAAGTTCACCATACAAAACTTGCAACCTGTGTGTTCACAACCCACCGCCAGAATATGTAGAGTTAATGTTCAAGTGCATGATGTCAAATGAATTCACATAATAGTGCATGGCTCAATGTATCGAAATCGCTTATGCAAAGAAAGGCATTGTGAATCCACTCAGTTCCAAGTCCCGCACATACAAAACTTGCAACCTGTGTGTTCACAACCCACTGCCAGAATATGTAGGGTTAATGTTCAAATCGTTCCAAGACCGTTAGTCCATAATCGTATACCAAGTCCGTTAGATCAACATTATACCAAGTCCGTTAGACCAATGAATATACCAAGACCGTTAGACCAATGAATATACCAAGACCGTTAGACCAATGAATATACCAAGACCGTTAGACCAATGAATATACCAAGTCCGTTAGACCATTGAATATATGATATAGAAATTCTAAGTATGGCAATAATGTTACTTCGTATGACTAGCATTCAGTTTAGATAAACATGTAGTTGCAAATAATCATGAATGTCATAAAAGTTGTTGATGAGCATGTATCTCCCCCAAAGAGTTTAATAACAACATTAAAACAAGAAAAGTGGGGCTATGAAAACTCACGGTAATTCATATAAGTTAAAGTACTTGTGAAAGTAAATGAAAACAGTTTGAGCATGTATCTCCCCCAAAAGTAATTCAAAACAATTAAAAGAGTAGGGGCTATGACTCACTTGGTGGAATGATGCGAAGACAAAAGTGAGTACACCGAGATGTAGTGTGATACGTAAATCTTGACCTATGATGAATGATATGACATGTAATGAGTTGCAATGTAATGTTATGCATGCATTTCGTATGTTATTTATACCATTTCATGAAGTTTGAAAATATTACTCATCGTCGAAAAATACTCGTTGACGCCTTGACCAATCAAAAATCACTTTTCAAGTTTTTACGCCAAAATGTCATCCTACAATGGTTTTATAATGATTTATGGTGAAATTATCACTTTTCGTCGTAAAACAATGTCGTCGGAAATTTTCATGTAAGTGACAAAAATGGCTTTGAAAACTAGTCGTAAATGGTGTATCACGATCGTTAGAAAACGAACTTGACGGTTTTGGAAAGTTTGTATCAAAATCTAGAAGTTTCAGTTCAGGAGTTTTCGTCATAAAGGTCTCTAACATAAAGATAATAAGGGTTAAAGATGGTGATTTTAGTTACCGTAACACTTATCTCATAAAAATAATATAGTTTTTCTAAAAATAATAGTTACGGCAAGTTTATGAAAACGTGCATATCTTTGTCGTTCTCTAAATCCGTTTTCTACGTTTTATACGTCCTTAGCTTTCATCAAAGTATACTAATATATTTTTTGACAAGTCGAAATAATTTGTGAAGCTTAGTTTTTGACTCATTAATTCGCCATACAAAACTAAAATAGGTTGCTGAAATTTCAGAAAATATATATTTCACATCAAACTTGAAAAATCCATAACTTCTTCACATAAGTCCGTTTTTATCCGTTCAAGCCGCCACGGATCTGCTTTTAAAGTATATTTTCTAATTATCAAGGCCAAAAATTCGTGTCAACAGTCGGATTTTCCAGAAAAACAAAATAAGGACAGACCACTTTTTATAATTATCGAAAATAGTTTTTCTCGGACAAAACCTATTCTAATCCCTTCAAATCAACTCCAAAGCTAATCTAATCCTACCATACACCTTCTTAGGGTGTCATGGGTTCCTAGACATCATCAAGACCAACCAATACCAAGGGGATAATTATAGGATGACCAAATATATATATATACTCTAAAATCATGAAAAATGGTATAAATCACATATGTCTTGCATGTTGCTCCAAAATGAAAAGATACATATGTAATGAAAAGGAAACATGAAAAATGATAAAAACATGCTTACAAGTGAATATGATGAGGTGCAAAGAACCAAGGTTTAGCCTAAACACTCTTGGTTTTATTCAAAACCTTAATGAGAGTGTTATCTAGATTGTTATTAACTTGAACTTGATAAAAAAAAATTTGTGATCCCTTTGTAAAAGCTTCCATGGCCGGTTTCTTCAAGGAAAAAGAAGAGAGGAGAAAACCAACTTGCACACCTTAAGATATGAGCAAGTGTGTGTAGATATTATGTATGTATATTAGGATAATAGGTAGATATTATACACATTGACTAGACAAGATCCATATTTCATGGAAGTACTTGTGGTGGTGGCGTGGAATACATGACAAGAAAAGATGAGTTTGAATTATTTTTCTCATTTAGCAAAAGTATGTAATTGTTAAAAAGTGTAAGTGAATGTGTAGTTAATAAAAATTGTTGTAACTTGTACATAGTTGTGAATTTAGAGTAGTATGGACTAAAAATTTTTAATAGATCAAAGTAGAGTATAATGAGATCATAATAATTGTAAAATTACATTCCTGTAAAATTGAATGATATAATAATTATCGAGTAATTTTTAAGAAAAGTGTCGTAATAATATAACTTTAACGATTTATATACAGAATAAATTTAAAACACTAGGTAAACTCAAAATATAGTTTTTATAACTAAATGTAAGTATAAAAATACATCGGGATCATTTTTGAAAGTAACGGATTAAATATTCAAAGTAATAACTCACGCGATAACGATTATTAAATATAAAAATTACGCGTTGAATTGTGAAATGAAATGTCATGAATGAACTAATGAGATGCAAATGATGTCAATGAAAAGTAGACTAATCTTAGTCCATATGAAATGTACGTGATGTTATGATCATGAATTCGCCGCTAAACCATAAAGGTTACGCGAATTTGGAACAAGTAAACCAAGTTTACGATAAATGATGAAATTGTGAAACGTGAATTGTTTTGAGAAATGACCAAAAATTGAGAATTGTGACAGTAAACACAAGGACCATTCATGTAACTTCTGAAAATTAAGGGACTGAAATTGTAATATTTCCAAAGTTATCACAAGGGTTAAATTTGCCAAGTTTCATTTACCAAAGGACCAATAATGTTAATTTTAATATGTCCAAGGGTACTTTTTGCCATTTTTGAAACTTGAGGGACCAAACATGTAATTTCTCCAAAGTTCACCATAAGGACCAATTTTGTCATTTATGAATATTACAAGGTTTATTTTTGATTATTTTTCACTTTTTAAATTCACCAAGGACTATTTATGACAATTTTCAAACTTTAGGGACTAAAGTTGTCATTTTGTGATTTTTAAACTTTGAGGGGTTTGTTTTGACAACTTTTGAATCCCAAGGACCTTAAATAACATTTTACATTTTTTGGTTTCAGGGACTATATTTGACAATTTTTGAAACTTGGGGGACTGAAACTGCCAATTATGCAAACTTGATACGTTTTTCATCTGATTTTGATATTTTGCATTTAAAACACATAAAACACTTGTTTGTGATATTTTCATCATTTTGATGCATTTCTGAGTGTTTTCAGATGTTTTGGCATTCTAAACAAGTAAAATGATGAGTATTTAGAACTCATCAATCCCTACACTAAGATATTGCTAGTCCCTAGCAATGTTTTGAGAACAATTAATGGATTTTATCTCTTTACCAAAAGCCATTACTTCTGGAGTAGCCAATTGTTTCAGTTCAAGTAAGAACTTTGGTACAATGATAACCAAATGATTTTGAGCAAATCATAAGCTGTAAACGGATTTGATTTGTCTTTACCAGAAGCCGTTGCTTCGGACTAGCAACTCTTAGATAAATTATCAATATTATCTTTGGTGAGTCGATTACCAATTATGGTTTCCAACTGCCTTTACCACAAGCCATAAACTTGCGGGCTAGCCAACTTTTTACTAATTAAAGATATGGTGAGCAGAACACCATACAATTTGGGCAAATTGCAAAGCCATAAACGGATTTGATATATCTTTACCAAGAGTTTGCTCTGGATTAGCCAATCCTTATGTGGGTTAGACATGGTGGACTGATTACCATTTGTTGTGTTTAGTACATAGTACTTCCACTAAATAAAAAATTTTAAAATTTGGCCATTTTGAGGGAAAAAGGGACTAAAAGGGTACATTTATGATCAAATTCGCCAGAATTTCCCAGAACCAAAATCAATGAAAATTCCATAAAGATTAGCAAAAACTGGATTTTCAACTTTTGACTTTTTAAGACAGAAATGAAACTTTGACTTTTATGAACTTTGATTTGATTCTATGGACTGAATAAGTTATATTAAGCTATATTAAGATGAATTTAAGCTAAAGTATCAAGTTACAAGCAACTTTGATGCAATATGTATTCCTAATTTTCAACAGTTAATAACTAAGGAGATATTAAAGATCATTTTGACTTTTTACTAAACAAGCACTAAATTTTATTGTTTGACTAAGCTAATAAGTGCTAAGGTAGCATGAATCAAGCAATAACAACAACTGAAACAACTATCAAATCCACTAATTCAGCAGATCCAAACACTACTGTAAAAACTTCAATAAGCAGTTTAAACTAACTAATCCTATTCCATAGTGACCAAGATTAAAACAACTAAGTAACAAGTATTCTAAAGCTATAATAACAGTAAATCAAGCATCAAAATCAAGCAACCATGATCATATCATCAAGACAGATTTTAAACCAAAAATTATCAAAACTCACTTTGAGTCCTTAGCCACTATGGCTTGCACAATGATCAAAGAACCACTATCCTATTAATTTCAACCATAAATTATACTAAATCAACCCAAATAACTCTGATTCCATCCTATTTCCAGCTCTGCATCACTAATTTAGTCCCACAGTTGACTTTTGTTGACTGAGGTGATTTTGAGAGTAAAATCTGAGTAGAGAATTTCTGAGTAAATAATAAGCTAAAATGAGCTTATAAAAGCTTATATAGGAGCTTATATGGCATAACATCAACTACAAACAACATTCACATGAACTTGATATCTTGAAATTGAAAATTGCATAAGATAAATTCGTTCTTGAAATTGAATACTGAAAAAGGGTTTATAATACACTGAAATTACATAAGAAAGTACTTGGAAGCTTAATTAAACACTGGAAATTAAAAATTAACTAGTTCGACATACCTAAACTAAAATTACACTACTTACTCTTCCACATGCTTCTTTTTGTATATAAAGATCTTTTTCATCTCTGTCGACATCCCTAAGACTATCCCACCTCATCTTGGCTATTAAATCTTTCCAAATCATCACAACCGTCCATGTGGAATTTTGGCGGGAAAAAGTGGTAATAGCAGGTTTATGCATTTAATGGGTTTTGGGAGGTTGTGGAGGTGGAGGGGGGTTGGTATACAGGTGGGGGGATAAGATGGCAAGGTGGAAAGTGGTGGTGAGGTGGTGAAACCACCTGGTTTCTGGTTTGCAGTGGTGGGAGAGGAGATGTACAGTGGAGGCGGGTTCTTATTTAAAAACTGGTTTGGGCTTGGGACCGGGTATTGGGCTTGGCTGGGTTTATTGGATTTGGGTTTAATAATTAAAATGGTCCATTTGGTTATTGTAGCTAGTAAACACAAGGACCATTCATGTAACTTCTGAAAATTAAGGGACTGAAATTGTAATATTTCCAAAGTTATCACAAGGGTTAAATTTGCCAAGTTTCATTTACCAAAGGACCAATAATGTTAATTTTAATATGTCCAAGGGTACTTTTTGCCATTTTTGAAACTTGAGGGACCAAACATGTAATTTCTCCAAAGTTCACCATAAGGACCAATTTTGTCATTTATGAATATTACAAGGTTTATTTTTGATTAATTTTCACTTTTTAAATTCACCAAGGACTATTTATGACAATTTTCAAACTTTAGGGACTAAAGTTGTCATTTTGTGATTTTTAAACTTTGAGGGGTTTGTTTTGACAACTTTTGAATCCCAAGGACCTTAAATAACATTTTACATTATTTTGGTTTACCAGGGACTATATTTGACTACTTTTGAAACTTGGGGGACTAAAACAGCCAATTATGCAAACTTGATACGTTTTTCATCTGATTTTGATATTTTTGCATTTAAAACACATAAAACACTTGTTTGTGATATTTTCATCATTTTGATGCATTTCTGAGTGTTTTCAGATGTTTTGGCATTCTAAACAGTACAAAAATGATGAGTATTTAGACACTCATCAATCTCCCACACTAAGATATTGCTAGTCCCTAGCAATGTTTTGAGAAAAATTAATGGATTTTATCTCTTTACCAAAAGCCATTACTTCTGGAGTAGCCAAATTTTTCAGTTCAAGTAAGAACTATGGTACACTGATAACCATATGATTTTGAGCAAATCATAAGCGTACGGATTTGATTTGATTTGTCTTTAACAGAAGCCGTTTGCTTCTGGACTAGCCAACTCTTAGATAAATTATCAATATTATCTTTGGTGAGTCGATTACCAATTATGGTTTTCCAACTGCCTTTACCACAAGCCATAAACTTGCGGGCTAGCCAACTTTTTACTAATTAAAGATATGGTGAGCTGAACACCATACAATTTTGGGCAAATTGCAAGCCATAAACGGATTTGATATATCTTTACCAAGAGCCGTTTGCTCCTGGATTAGCCAATCCTTATGTGGGTTAGACATGGTGGACTGATTACCATTTGTTGTGTTTAGTACATAGTACTTCTACTAAATAAAAAATTTTAAAATTTGGCCATTTTGAGGGAAAAAGGGACTAAAAGGGTACATTTATGATCAAATTCGCCAGAATTTCCCCCCCCCCCCACACTTAGAAATGAATATTGTCCTCAATATTCAAAGTACCGGCTGTTATGCCGAAACTTAGAACGTAAAAAGATAACATTACTAGCTAAGTGTAGAAACACAACAATTTTTATATATTTTTTTTTTTTTTTTTTTTTTATCTCTATATACAACATGTGGGGCATCTCCCCCACACTAGGGTGGTACACACGGGTGAAAACCCATGTTTAACTACTGTTTTTGATTATCGAGTCGCTAGCTTGACTCGACCCCGAATTAATTTGTTCATGGGGAAGTAAGTGGAAGAGACAATCTCCATCGGACTTTCATTTAAGATGTTTGTATAAACATTGAAGTACGTGAAAGTTCCACACCGATGAGATACATAGAACCGGCTCACAAATGATAAATGAAAATGCCGGGGTCAAAAATAATGTCTTCATTCCGAAGGAGTGAGAACAGGAGAAGCCACATGATAGGTGAAGAAGATAAAGAAAGTCATGATAAACATCATGACTAACTCATCATCATCAGAAGGAGAATTCATGATTTTTGGATCATGAATCTCATCATTTAAGCTCATTTGATCAAGACATATTCGGGGTGGGAGGGATGGGATTTTGATATCAAGCAAGTTCTCATGGTTGAGAACATTTCCTTCCGGAACACAAAGATCATTTTTGTCAAGATCAAAGTGGAAGTTATCATACTCAGGTGGAGATATGATATGAGTGAGTTCAAAGGAGAACTCCTCGTAAAGAGAATCATTCACGGATGTAAGTCGTGAACTCTAGTTCCACTGTAGACTCATCACTATCCTCAATCTGAGTATCAAAGAGTGGATTCTCAGAAATTAAAGTGAATTCAGAGTCGAATTCAAATAGAGGATTAGTGAGAGTTGTTTTGAACGCTTCAGGAACAAAGTGATTAACATTCTCTATTGAACTGTTAGGGTGAGAAGTGAGTGAACGATCATTACAAAGGAGACTTTCAATTTCTCCTAGGTTGGCTTTGAAATCAAAGAGATCATCATCACTTTCCGATGAAAGTGGAATGATGTGAGTGAGTTCATCGGTGAACTCCTCAAGAAAAGGATCAGACTGTGGGAGTGATGCCTCAACATACTTGATGTTTCCATAAGAAGCACAATTGTCGCTAAGATCAGAGAAAGTTTCAAAATGATCTTTTGAACACTCAAGAAGGGAAAGAGAATCACACATATGATCAGAAATTCCCTGTGGCTCTCTCGGGATTGGGACAAGGTTCTCAACACTAGACTTTATGAATTCGTCCGATTCCTATTCAGGAACAGTGTCAAGATGCTCGTCCCCCATGTTCAGAGAGTGAGTGGGAGCTTCGGGTGTGATAGCAGTTGTTTGAGAATGAACTCAACGCTGGGATATCAACTGATAAACTTGATGAATCTTTATAAAATTGAAGGATACCAAGTGCATCCTCATCATCACTGTCATCGGGAATAAAACGAAATTGAGAGCTAGATCTGGCTGCTTTTTCTTTTGCAATTGATTCCCTAATAGATTTTTCAAAGGCAATTTGGGAATTTATTTTAGCAGCCTGCTCTTCAGCTAGCAATTCTTCCATGGTTTTCTCATGTGAATTTTGAATGACGGGACATTGTAGGAGTGGAGATTTGTCAAAACCGGAAGGTTGACATTGATAATCATCATGAGGACCCCACAATATACACAAGAAAAACTGGGAGCATTTTGAAATGCTGTTTTACTCAACTCCTCAGTTTTTCAACGACTCCGAAGCTCTAGATAAGAGTCTTGTTGGGTTTGCTGAGGAGTTTGAGTCATTTGGCACTGTGGAGGTTGGTCGTGATATGGATAGTCGTAATTGTTACAAGGAAATGGATTCCCTGTTTGACAATCAGAGTTGAAATGGGGACCTCCACAGTTCTCACAACAGAAAACTGTTGAGTCCGGACTGGTGAATTATATAGATTTTGGTCATGACCAAAGTCCTGAGCATCACCGAAAAACTGTTCATAGACAAACGCGGTTTCGGATTGACACTCAAATCCTTGGTGAGGATCTCCACAAAATTCACAACAGTTATGTTGATTATATGAAGATAAGTCGGGCTGTGGTGGGTAATTGGAAAAGTTTGAGGGGTCGTTAAATGAGTTCGGATTAGGATCATAATCAAATGAATTCCTCGAACCACAAAACAAACAACTCCCGCTTACGATATCATTACCACATTGTACACACGTACACCAGCGACATGGTGAACCAAAAAGAGGCTCACCACAACCGACACAAGGAATAAACGATTCCATTTGAGAGTTATGAGAAGGAATTGGTTCATTCAAAGAATCAACAAAACCAACATCGTGATCCGAATGACTATTAAGTCTCGAAGAACATTTTGAAAAATCCAGAGGTGGGACAAGTGGTGTGCTCTGAGAGCTAGCAATTTCCACCACTTCCGTTATGGTCTCTGGTTCTTGTTCTTGAGAAACTTGAAGATTAGGCAAGTCATTCTTGTTAGTCACCGGTCTAAATTCTGCATGCTTGCTTTTAACCGTAAATCGTGAAAGTTTAGGATCAATTTTAGACGGCTTAGGAGCATTTGAGGGGTTAGATCTTTGGATAACCGTAGGTTGGACGTATTTAGCACCTCCATTATCAGGGGGAAGTACCTGATCCTTTGTCACCCCGGTTTCTCGTTCCATTTCCCTATGCAGAATTAATGGATCATCACGAACAACACGAATTCTTGATATTTGTGATAAAGTATGAAGTTTTTCAAATTCGTTCAGAATTCGCGTAGTCGAGATTCCATGAGAATAAAAGAAGTTAGAATCAAATGGATAGAGGGTAAAAGGATAAAGAATCAAAAGGGTAAGAGGGTAAAGAGGAATATTTTTGCATTTTGAAAACATTTTATAAAAACAAAGAATGAAAATTATTTGGTGTTGTTAACACTTTAGGAAAAGTGTTAATGAACTTTTTTGATTTATGATAACTTTACAAAAACTTTTACAAAAGATGGTATATTTGCAAGTACAGGTCTGAAAACTGCTTAAAACACGCTTAAAGCCTCGGAGCGGCGCCAAAATTTGATTGGCTCCTGAACAGTAAGTTTTGTCACACAAGCTGACCACTTGTGAATGGTCAACCGTAATAAACTTAAAACAGCTCATAAACCAAAGCAATTAAGATCAGAGGAGTTATAGTGTTTCCCCGGGTCGTTAAGTCCCACGGAGGATGAATGGTGTTTAACACAGACAGATGTCGAATAATCACTAAGGATAGTGATCAGTAAGGATTTGGAATAATTATACCTAAAGAGAAAGTTTTGTAAATTACAGGGGCTTAAATGCAAATTAAAGAAAATAAAAAGATAAATTATATTAAATAAACGCTATCACTGTATTTAAAATGATGAACGTTTAAAACCTAAAACGTACGTTTAAATAAAATTACGTAACGTACAAATAAAAACGTGAGTTTTATGAAATAAAATGCCTACAAATATGAAAATGATATTTTTACAATCCTAATAATAAAAGAAAATTATTAGAAAAATAAAATTATTTTCAAAACTATTTATTCAATTATTATTAAAAAAAACTATTTTAACTATTTAAAATGCACTTAAATACAAGAAAATATAAAATTAAACTGGGAAAAATGAAATTATGACTTAGAAAAATCTAAATTATGATAAAACTTATTTTAAAATTGAAAATATATTTTTTACACTTTTTAAATATTTATTATTAATTAAAAACTATTTAAAACTAATTAAAATATTAGAAAATACTATTTAAACTAAGAAAATTATGGAAAAATACTTTTTTGGCTTTTTATATTTATCTTAATCTAGGAAAATTGAAAACATATTTTTTTAAGCTTTTTCTGATTTATTTGTATTAAAAGCTATTTAAAAAGGATTAAAAGCTAGTTTAAAATAAGAAAAATATTAAACAATGCTGGAAAAATATGAAAAATTCAGAAAAAGTCTAAAATATTATTCTAAATTAATGAAAAATATAAAAACTAGGGCTTATGTGAACGAAAATGAAACTGTAGTGTAACTGCAATGAGGATAAGCTCTAAATTTAAGCTAAAGGGTACTATATGCTACCAAACTGGTACAGAAGCTCATTTGTACTAAAATTAACTAATCCTAACTGATATCAACTAATCCTAACAAGCTATAAGCTTAGTTTATGATTTAAAACTCTAGAAGTGACTTGTGTAAAACAATCCTAACCCTCTACTTTGCAGCTTATCTACAAGCTTATCTAAAGAGCTTAATGGAAACTTGGAATTGAGGAACTCTTGACAACCAACCAAAGAATTTGTAAACCAAATTTTAGCTTCTAACAAGCTAAATTAAACCCTGATTAAGCTCTGTAAAGTGTTTGCAGACACACTCAGTCATGACTGAGTGTGAACAGGGGAGCTGAGGTCATTTTGAGAAGCTAATTTAGAGCTTATAAATATTTACTAAAATTTCACAAAAATCATATTTAAGATCTTGACCAACTGAACTAGGACATATCCCATTTTCATTGATTTTGGTTCAGAAACAAAACCATGAAAATTCCATAAAGATTAGCAAAAACTGGATTTTCAACTTTTGACTTTTTAAGACAGAAATGAAACTTTGACTTTTATGAACTTTGATTTGATTCTATGGAATGAATAAGTTATATTAAGCTATATTAAGATGAATTTAAGCTAAAGTATCAAGTTACAAGCAACTTTGATGCAATATGTATTCCTAATTTTCAACAGTTAATAACTAAGGAGATATTAAAGATCATTTTGACTTTTTACTAAACAAGCACTAAATTTTATTGTTTGACTAAGCTAATAAGTGCTAAGGTAGCATGAATCAAGCAATAACAACAACTGAAACAACTATCAAATCCACTAATTAAGCAGATCCACACCTACTGTAAAAACTTCAATAAGCAGTTTAAACTAACTAATCCTATTCCATAGTGACCAAGATTAAAACAACTAAGTAACAAGTATTCTAAAGCTATAATAACAGTAAATCAAGCATCAAAATCAAGCAACCATGATCATATCATCAAGACAGATTTTAAACCAAAAATTATCAAAACTCACTTTGAGTCCTTAGCCACTATGGCTTGCACAATGATCAAAGAACCACTATCCTATTAATTTCAACAATAAATTATACTAAATCAACCCAAATAACTCTGATTCCATCCCATTTCCAGCTCTGCATCACTAATTTAGTCCCACAGTTGACTTTTGTTGACT
This sequence comes from Chrysanthemum makinoi, assembly GCA_910596185.1. Classification (NCBI taxonomy): domain Eukaryota; kingdom Viridiplantae; phylum Streptophyta; class Magnoliopsida; order Asterales; family Asteraceae; genus Chrysanthemum; species Chrysanthemum makinoi. Next base: position 74,300,798 of record OU343217.1, read on the forward strand.
GAGGTGATTTTGAGAGTAAAATCTAAGTAGAGAATTTCTGAGTAAATAATAAGCTAAAATGAGCTTATAAAAGCTTATATAGGAGCTTATATGGCATAACATCAACTACAAACAACATTCACATGAACTTGATATCTTGAAATTGAAAATTGCATAAGATAAATTCGTTCTTGAAATTGAATACTGAAAAAGGGTTTATAATACACTGAAATTACATAAGAAAGTACTTGGAAGCTTAATTAAACACTGGAAATTAAAAATTAACTAGTTCGACATACCTAAACTAAAATTACACTACTTACTCTTCCACACTGCTTCTTTCTTGTATATAAAGATCTTTTTCATCTCTGTCGACATCCCTAAGACTATCCCACCTCATCTTGGCCATTAAATCTTTCCAAATCATCACAACCGTCCATGTGGAATTTTGGCGGGAAAAAGTGGTAATAGCAGGTTTATGCATTTAATGGGTTTTGGGAGGTTGTGGAGGTGGAGGGGGGTTGGTATACAGGTGGGGGGATAAGATGGCAAGGTGGAAAGTGGTGGTGAGGTGGTGAAACCACCTGGTTTCTGGTTTGCAGTGGTGGGAGAGGAGATGTACAGTGGAGGCGGGTTCTTATTTAAAAACTGGTTTGGGCTTGGGACCGGGTATTGGGCTTGGCTGGGTTTATTGGATTTGGGTTTAATAATTAAAAGGGTCCATTTGGTTTTTGTAGCTAGTAAACATAAGGACCATTCATGTAACTTCTGAAAATTAAGGGACTGAAATTGTAATATTTCCAAAGTTATCACAAGGGTTAAATTTGCCAAGTTTCATTTACCAAAGGACCAATAATGTTAATTTTAATATGTCCAAGGGTACTTTTTGCCATTTTTGAAACTTGAGGGACCAAACATGTAATTTCTCCAAAGTTCACCATAAGGACCAATTTTGTCATTTATGAATAGTACAAGGTTTATTTTTGATTATTTTTCACTTTTTAAATTCACCAAGGACTATTTATGACAATTTTCAAACTTTAGGGACTAAAGTTGTCATTTTGTGATTTTTAAACTTTGAGGGGTTTGTTTTGACAACTTTTGAATCCCAAGGACCTTAAATAACATTTTACATTATTTTGATTTACCAGGGACTATATTTGACAACTTTTGAAACTTGGGGGACTAAAACTGCCAATTATGCAAACTTGATACGTTTTTCATCTGATTTTGATATTTTTGCATTTAAAACACATAAAACACTTGTTTGTGATATTTTCATCATTTTGATGCATTTCTGAGTGTTTTCAGATGTTTTGGCATTCTAAACAGTACAAAAATGATAAGTATTTAGACACTCATCAGTGGTCTTCTTAAATTGCCACTGGCCTGCCATGCTTTCTTTGAGACTTGAGCCATAATCGATGATGTTGAACCAATGGCCAGACAAACCTCTTTAATATTCTAAACTTAAGCTTCAACTTCTTAATCTGAGAGGCCTGTTCTTCAAAAGATTTCTTCAATCTGGTCAACTCTCTTGATAAAGCATAATTGTTGAGAACTGTACCCTCAGATGCCACATCTCCCTCATCTCCTCCAGATGTTTGAAGCCCATATGTTGAAGTATAATCATTGGGAGAGGATGGTGGGTGTTCTTCTTGTTGAGAATCATGAGCAGAAACTTGTGGAGATGGTGGAGGCGAAACTGCAGAATCGTGAATATCAGCACCTTGTGAAAGCAGTACCTTGTGATGCAGTACCTGAGATGCAGTACTTGAGAAGCAGTACCTTCAGATAAAGCAGTACCTTCTCTATCATCACTAGCTGCAGCCTCATCTCTAATAGCTTGAACAATCTCCATCATTGAAGTAGTCAATGGAGTGTTCTTTCCAGTGAATAAATCACTCTTCCTAGCCATGAAAGTGAAAATCTTGGCAGGTTGTACCACAACAGGTAAAAGGCTTGAAGGCTTTGGTACATCAGCAAGTTGTTTATTCAAAAACACTTGAATAAATCTTGGATACATCAACCAGCGCGATCCATGAGAAATATGAGATAACATTCCATCTAGAATTAGCCTTGAAAAATTGAAAATTCGATTTGTAGCCAATCCCACTATAGTAGAAGCTATGTTAGAACCAAATTGTTCCCAGGAAGTACTCTTAGCACTAATACAATGAAGCAATACATGAACCAAGTACTTCCAGTGTGGACTAAATAAGGGTTTCTTGAAAGTTTGTTCAGTTAAGGACCCTTCATATCCAATGTCTCTGAATGTATCCCAAATCAATTGTTTATCAAAACGAACAGCTCCTTCTTCATCATCAAACAATAGATCTTTACGAATTGAAGTTTCAGAAACCTTTACTATCTTCCCAGCAACTTTAGCTTGAATATACGATTCATCATTCTCCATGTGAGCCCTAGCAGTTGCCCAAAACTGTTGAATCCATGGCTCAATAATATCTGGTTCCACTAAAAGTGCATAACTAATCGGAGATCCAGTGAGAAAATCAATGATGTCATGGAAGATGACATTTGCTTCAGTTTTATCCAAATTCGCCACCATGTTGTGTTTAGAAACTGTATTACGATTTGCCATTGATGATTTGTGTACAAAGAAAGTGTTTCGATGAATAGTAAATGTGTGAGAGAGAGAGAGATATGGAAAAGATTGATATGAATAAAGATGAGAGGGAAAATCGGAAGGTAGTTATTTATAGGTGAGATTTGAAAAATCACAGCGCATAATAACAAAGTTACAAGTTAGTGTGTTTTACCCCTCAATATTACCATTGGAACAGTACGTTAATAAGACAAACAGTTCTTTCCACGTGTGCAGTACTTTCCAAGCAGTACTTTCATATAACCAAAAAGCAGTACTTTTCCATTCTCCTCTTTACAATAGCAAACACTTCAAATAGGCATTGATATGCCTCCCCTCAAGCAATACACAAGACTGTCTAACATACTAATCAGTCCTCCCCTCAAATGTAGCTCAGTAATTAATCATTCCAATGCTTACCACCAAATGATTGAATCTAGAAACATCAAAACCTTTGGTGAGTAAATCAGCTACATTATCATCCGTGTGAACCTTGACAACATTAATGAGCGTGTGCTCATAACAATCTCTGATGAAGTGATGCCTAATCTGAATGCAGCTCTTCCTCCACAATAAGATCTAAAATCTGACAGAATCTCCTTGTCTCCTGTCATGCTTCCAGAGCAACCACTATCAACAATTAAATGATCTTTAAGCTCCCTTCTGGGTTACCCTGCACAAAGATAAAAGTTAGTGTCTTGTAGGTAAACCCGCCATTACTGACTTGTGTTCCCCTGGTGAGTGACATACTCAAATTCCTTGAGTATGTAATCTTCACCGTTTTTGTAGACAATCCAGCATTATCTTTTTTGTTCAAAACTTGTGGTGGATTTCAGCCAAACTTTCTTTTTCAACAAAAATCTCCTTTTCTTTTCAACAAAATCATCTTTATCAAAAAATCTCTGTTTCACTCTCACTTGCTAAAAGTACTATTTGTTCCCATCAGTACTTTCTTCTTAACCCATTTGTTTTCACTTCTGGTAGATTCCCTGATCTAGCTACTTCTTTGAGTGTAACGCCTTCTAGATTGATAGTAATTAGATCTCTTAGGGTTCCAATTCCAAAAGGTGTTTGGTGAACTGAGCATACTTTGAGAGTAATGTACGATTTGCTTACAGTACCTGAAAAGTATTTGAAGGTAATGGAGGTTTGAAAAGGTCTTCTTGGTGAGGGTACCTATAGTCTTGAGAGAAGTTTCTATGGTTATCCCTATGTGAATGATTCCGAGCTGGTCTAGTCTCCCTTGGTTTTGGTTGACAGTTTGTCTTTGGGAACTTACTTAGGTACTCGATGAAGGTCACAGTCCTTAATCAAATGATCAAGACTAAAACAAACAAAACGTAATTTGGACCTGTAATCCCAAAATTGCTTCTCTATGTGTATGACCAACCTATCCTGTTTCTAGGTGAATGATTTAAAACTGTTTGACCAAAATTATCCCAAAAAGGTTTAGCAGTATTTTGAAAAGGTTTTCCTAAAGGTATGCTGAAGGTGAGCAGACTTTGAGTTGAAAGTAATGCTTGGCTTTTAACATCATCTACCTTAGGTGTCTCAGTGTTCTTTGAGGTTTCGACCTAGATTGACCAGAAGTTTTTCCTAAACTCTAGGTTGTCTACTCCAAAACGAGAAACATCAGGCCTAAGGTTGAAAACTACAGTGGGTGAGGGACAGCATGATAACCTTTGTCTTTCGTATATTCAGGAGGTGTTTCACTAATTGATTCCTCATTACTTGATGTGTCTAAATAGTTAATGACTTCATCATCACTAGTTGTTATATCCTCAAAATCACATTCATCCTGATCACTAGGTGGGTTTTCTATGCTATTAAAGTCCAGACCAAAACCTAGTCCAGTTCTAATGTAAGCTCTTCTCTGTTTTTCAACATAAGTGACATGAGAAAGACCTGATTGTCCCCAAGCAGCAAATTTTTCTAGCAATTCATCTCTTTCCTTAGTTAGTTTATCAATTTCAGAAATCTTACAATTTAACTTCCATTAACTTAATTTTAACTGATAATCCTGTTGTTCATATTTTTTGCCCAAGCCATTTCATTATTTTCATGAGTTATTATTTTGGTTTCCATGGACTCTAAAGTAATTTGATAACTAGCTACCTCAGACCTAGCCCTTTGATAATTATCTCTTTTAGTAACATAATCATTTAGCACTTTTTGATAAAAATTATGACACTTAGAGCATACCTCAGTAATAGGGGGTGAACTTGGTGAAGTAGCTACCATAGCAAGCAGAACATGTTCATCTTCACACTCCATGCTCCAGTCAAAGCTTCCTAGGCCATCTCTGGATTCCATAGCAGTATGTCCAGGTTCCTCATCAAAAGCTGTGCTCCAGTCAAACTCTTCCACTTATTCCTCCACAGCTACCATACAATAGGTTACTGGTTCATCATCAAACTCAGCACTCCAGTCAACCTTTGATAGATTCTCTTGAGCAACCAAAGCTTTTGTTTCTGTAATAGGAATTTCTTTTAGCTCAAGCTTCGGTTCTCAGTCATCCTGTTTGCCTGATATTTAGCAAACATGCATTCCCTTGCAAAGTGTCCAGTCTTTTGACAATTGAAGCATTCAATTTTGGACTTGTCAAAGGTGATTCCCTGTTTTGGTTTGAAGTCAATGCCTCTTCCTGTTTTCTTCATGAACTTCTTGATCCTTGCAGTGATCATAGCAACTTCCCACCTGATGTCGATTTCTTCAAGAGCATCTTCTTCAATTTGTGATAGATCTTCTTCATAAGTAACCGGTAGAGTAGCTTGCTGTGCAAAGAAAGAGCACACAACTTCATCAGAATGTAGGGTGTTGGTTGGTGATGGTGTGGGGTTGGTCATGGTCGTGATTGAATGAGCAGGATATCCAGTACTTTGAGCAACAGTACTTTGAGTAGGGTGAGCAGTACTTTTGGTAGAAGTACTGTGTAACACCCCCAAAAATGACTCAGCGGAAGCATACGTGTATTGGGGTGCTACTAAATTGGTATCACAACATAAGCATAGAACAATGGTTTTTCATAAATAAACTTTTATTCATTATTAAAACAATGTTTACTTATAAGTAGTGCGGGAAATGGCCCATTATAAACAAGTGGTCCCAATACATAATCAGAGTCATCTAGACCATGCAATGCCTTTGCCTTGCGCCTCCAAAGATAAGCTATCACTTCAAAACCTGAAGATACATGCTAAAAGGGGTCAGCTTACGCTGGTGAGTTCATAGGTTTAGTTAAAAAGGGATTTCAGTACACTGTTTCAAATTTGGTTCTTGATGATCATTACGTCTTGCATAATGTCATAGAGTTTATGATTTCAATTCATAAAAGGATTTCATAAAAGATATTTCATTAGTGGACCATAAGTAGGGTATATGTACATTACAACGAATATAATGTCATATATTGAATTTATTACGCTAGCACTAAGTTCATGCAACCGAAACTACGACAGTTCTTGTATGCACAGAGAAGTCATACAAATACGGAGCCCATGGCGAGTGTTTATCCCAATACACTCGGTCCGACATGCTATATGTTGCGCATTGACCCAAGCTGGGTCAACCGACCAGAGGAGTCACCCTCAATAGATCTATTTATAACATTCGCGCTTCCCAGCAGGAATTGACTGTCATGAAGAAGCAATTTGGGATCTAAAGTCTTAGGCTAAGCTGCGTAATATTCTAGGTCAAACATTTTGGTATGCTCTATAAAACATCTATGTATGATGAAAACTTTAAACATGTAAAAACATAGTATGCATGGAATGCACAAGTAAAATGATTTAAGTAAAATGAGCATGTATCTTCCCCCAAAACAAGTATAAAACAGATTAAAAGTAGGGGCTATGAAACTCACCTTGGCAATGTGCAATATGAAGTCTAAAAAGAATTAAATCAAGGAGTGATAGTGCACGGCTCCGACACGCAACCTAATTAAGTACGGCATATTTAGTCTTCATGTTTAAGACTCGATAAAGTTTAACTAACTTTATAAGTTTTCAAATGTTTATGTTGTTGTTGTTGTTGTTGTTGCTTGTGTGGCAGCATTTAAGTTTAAAAAAAATAGTTTCTAAATGTTTATAAGTATTGGCTCATGGAAGTGCATAAGTATAAGAAGTACACTCGACGAAATAGAATTCGCTTCGCAAGTATCCGAAAGATAAAGTACAAAAAAGATAATACAAGTGAGTGTCGGAAAATAATAGACGTTGTCGGAATATGGGAACTATGTATATACATGTTTATATAAATTAAGTAAAAGTGTGTAATTAAACATTCTCAAGCAATGGGTTTATTTAAGATATTTGGAAAATAACTAGTAGCTTATACATTCCGAGTGTACGGCCATATAAGTTATTATAAGCGTAGGGTTTTTCGAAGGTCGGGTATGACCCGTGTATATGTTTTGGTAAAGTTACAAGGTATAAGTTAAGTAAATAACCGTTTTATAATTTATAGAACTCATATGAGTTTTCATAAAACATATCAAGTTTATATAAGTTAAATATGTTATTGATAATCGAGTGAGTTTAAAACTTTAAAATTAGTTCAGTCAATATATAAAACTTAAAATTTTATATTACAAGTAATTATTTATTTTACGCAATATGTTAC
>OU343217.1:74308101-74409320 GCA_910596185.1 Chrysanthemum makinoi
CCATTTTCTAAAAGGGCATAAAAGATAAAAAATAATCTTCCTCTGACCCCAACCTTAGCGAAGTAACTCCTCACTAGCATTCCTATTCCCCTAGAGAACGATATCAATTCCCGTGGCTTACCCTAATACTACACTACAACGATTATGTTCACTGCCTAGGGTGTTGAAAAACTTTCTCGACGAAAAGGAAGTTCCTTTGACCCCGAACGACGCGTGTAGCGTTATCAGTACCACGCGGTGGTTCTTCATCTGGTTCAATTTCTTTACTCTCGATCTTATAAACATCAAATACATACAAATGTAAGATAAACGAATATAAAAGAAAGTATGATGCTATTAAATGCAAATGTGCAAATGTTTTTTGTTAACATTTTTTTATCTATCACCGGCGTATCCACCTCGTCCCATTGTATGATCATAAAAAGCAGAGACTTGGAGCGCGACACTTTAGCTTTTCGATCTCACCTTGCAACACAAAATCATACGGCGTTTAGATGTTGTAATGCTGATAGTATACAACTAATATATATGGAAACATATGAAAAGGTGAAAGATATTTGAACTTGAATAAAAATGACTAATTAACGGCTTACTTGTATTCCTGGTACGTAGTTTACAAAATTAACCCAATCTTCGAAATAATTATACTTTATACTTAGCGAGGACTTCATTTAGTTTTGAAAGGGTATTTTGTTTGGGCAATATGTAGTTTTATATGTCAATTTCATTCAGAAATTCTTAGAAGTTGACAAGGCGATTCATTATCAGCTTTTTGAGCATCAAGTCAACATCAAAATATCGCTGCAAAGATTAACAAATTGTTGTTAATTAGTTGCACATACTTTAAATGTAGAGATAAACTTATTAACACCTTGTACCTACGACAGCCAAGCCACTACTAGTTAAAAAAAGGTATATGTGTACCGTGATTTAGGTCACATTTTATCTCTTATACGAATCAACCTTCCTCCGGGATAGAATCCTAACACCTATATGCTCATGAACCAAATCACCCAAAAACAAAACAATGCTACTTTTTTTTCGATAACCTATCCGTGCATCGAAGGTTACAGCTGACCTTTATTCGTCTTTTTTCCATATTCCTTGCAAAACTTAGCTAACCTAGTTATGCCCCTCTTAACAACATTCGCATTTGAATGGTTGTTTTCGACATCCTCACCCTCTTACGAATCGTCTGATTCATATCCTAAAGGGTTTTCATTTTACGATCGAGAATAAACCAAATCATCGGGAAAATGGTTTGCGTTGCCATGATTACGTCAGTAATGTGTTAAGAAAATTAGTAAACTTAATTGGTAAATAATTGTGTAAAAGTGAATTTGGGGTTGTTTTGCTTGAAGCGATTTATTGGAGTAAAAATTAGGGCTAATGATGGGGCGTTTTTCAATTAAGGAAACCATAATTTTCAAAGTAATTTTAACCAAATTTGATAATTTTAAAATGTGGCTCCAAATTGATAATATAGCATTTAAATATTTAATTTTTGTGCGCAATTTAAATATGAATTAGAAAATCTAATTTTTGAAAAATCAAACAATTTTTGAAATCAAAACACCCATGACAGAAATGGTGCTTACCCACAGTCCCAAACACCCATATAACTTCAAACCGGCCGTGTCAAGACACATATAACTACAGATACACTAAAATCACCACATGGCGCATACAAATGAACAATCAAAAGCTAAAATGGACTTAAAGCAACTAATTAAGCAACTATAACTAATAAGCAGTTCAAGATAAACAATTAAGCATAAAATAGGCAAATCAAACCAAGTACTGGCGATACAACAAACAACCCTCAGACCTTACTTTAAGCCTATAAATAAGCTATTTATAAGCACTTAAATAAGCTCTAACATCCTCAAGCGGTCAAAAATCAAGAAATCATGTAAATGAAATTAACTTAAAGCAAAATAACAACAAAAACACCATAAATCTAGTGGTTCAATAAAAAATAATTGTCATGAACAAACGCTCCACTTCTAAACTTCATAATCAGGTCATAAAAATTAACAACAATCTAAAAATTGAACATCCTAATCCTTCAATAATACATTCTACTAGTGCGAATATGAACTTAAACACCACAACCAATTCCTAAATTCAAAACAACATTAAAAAAAGATGAAACAAACTAGCGAACACATTACTTATATTAACAAACATATTTAGCATTCGTATGAATAAACCATCAAAAGATCCATACATATTCCATTGTTAATATATCTACATACCATCCCATTAAACCAAGACGTTAGACATTAGACATTAGACATAAACAGATGACACTAGAGCAAAAGAAAACATCTCATTCCATAGCGAGAAACCCTTCAACCATTCATCGCCTGAATTTGTTCTTCCTTACATCGATTTCCTCCTAAGATTGAGTAATGAGATCATTCAACCTCTGCAGCTTAGACCTCGCAGCCTCCCTGTCATCCCTAAGATCCATCAAAGTGTAAAGACCTAATATTTAAAAACGGCAAACTAAGTCCTCCTTCTATTAAACTATGACTATAAATTAGGGGTGTTGATCCGTTCGGTTATCGGGTTTTGTTTCGTTAAATCGGTTATATTTTTATTTTGGTCAACACGAAAACCGAAATGAACCGAACTATAATTAAACCAAAGCGAACCGAAAACCGATATGAATTAAGCTCGATTCTTGGGTTGACACATATGGTTTTAAACGAAAATGGATTAAGTTAAACTTCTTGGGTTGACACAAAATTATTTACATCTTAAGCCATGGCTTCCATAATTAGCAACCTACAAACATAATGTTTGAGAGTAAATCGGGCCAACGTGCAAAACAGCTAGAAAGCGGACGAAACGTACAAAATTATACAAAGCGAGGTAAAAGATGAAAAACCGGTAGCGATGCAAACACGGTTGAAAACACGTAAACAAAATGGAAGCGATATAAAACGATTAAAGGGACAAACACGTACGAAAACGGACGAAAATGTGTATAAATGTATGAATGTGTGTAAAGTGTAATAAAACGTATGAAAACGGTTGAAAAATTCTTATAAACATAAGAAAATGGGTAAAAACGGACGAAAACGGAGTAAATCGGACGAAAACGTGCAAAATAGCTAGAAACGGACGAAAACGTACAAAACGATACAAAGCGGTAAAAGATGAAAAACCAGCAGCGTGCAAACCGCGATTAGCGCGTGTATGTAAACAAAATGGAAGCGTATAAAAACCAATTAAAAGGGACAAAACGTGCAACGGTAGGGCCATTATTAAAGCGAAGAGTGTATAAACGTAAGAATGTGTGTAAAAGTGTAATAAAGCGTGTAAACGGTTGAAAATTTCTTAAAAACATATAAGAAAATGGGTAAAAGCAGGAGTAAATCGGACGTGCAAAACATTTGAAGCAGGGCTACAAGAAGAAGAAAAAACTTATACAAGCGGGTAAAAGATGAAAAACCGGCTAAAATGTGCAAACACGGATGAAAACACGTAAACAAAAGCGGAAACATATGAAGCCGATTAAAAGGGACAAAGGCGTATGAAAGCGGACCAAAGCGTATAAAAGACCAAGCGTGAAAAACATACGAATGTGTGTAAAAGTGTAAGAAACCTATGAAAAGCGGTTCAAAAATTCTTAAAACATAAGAAATGGGTAAAAGCGAGGTAAATCGGACCAGCGTGCAAAGCAGTGGGGAAGCGGGGCCAGCGTACAAAAAAACTTATACAAAGCGGACTAAAAGATGAAACCGGTAGCGTGCAAACACGAGGGCCGAAAACCAAACAAAGCGGGAAGCGATATAAAAACAGATTAAAGGGACAAAGGCGGTATGAAAGCGGACCAAAAAGTATTTAAAGCAGGGCGAAGTATAAGCGTGCGAATGTGTGTGTGTAAAGTGTAAGAAAGACGTGTATTAGCGGGGCCAGCGAATTGCGTATTCAAATCTGGATATATGTAAAACATATGAAAATGTATGAAACGTTTGAAAATGTATGTTAATATGTAAAACAGATGAAAACGTATCAAAACGGACGAAAACATGAAAAAACAAGCGAAAACGTGTAAACACGGACGAAAACCTGTAAACAAAAATGGAAACGTATAAAAATATGTGGAAACGTAGAGGGGGGGGTGAATACGTTACCGTTTAAAAACTTTAGATCTTTAGTATCAAATTGCTTATGAAGCTTGTTATAATATGAAAGTACCAATTATTGTTTGTGACTAATATAAAGTATGGTAAACCAAGTTGTCACACAATCATGAACATCAAACCACATCACAAACAATAGTATAGTGCAAGTATAAAAGTAAAGAGATAAAGAAAGGAAAGTGCAAACCGAACGAGGATTTATAGTGGTTCGGTCACGGATCTCCTTTCCGCCCTACTCCACTCCTCGAGTACCCAACTTGAGAGTTACTTCACTAAATCAACAAGCTCCCTTCTCGGCGGAGAAAACCTTACAATAAATTAAACACACTTTTTCCGGTAGAAAGCTAAATAACGGGTTCTAGTTCGAGGTAGAACCAACCTAACGTCGCCTATACAATATTTCCGACACTAAGCTAGATGTCGAGTTCTTTTACAAGGGTACAACCAATCCCAATATGTTTTATGGCCCAACATAATAAACCTTGTGTTTTATGGCACAAACACATAAACCATCTAATCTAGTTTGGTGAAAGTGTTGTTATGATGCAATGATGTTTACACTAATGATCCATGACACACATGTCTAATGGATATGAATTACTACTTCTAAATGAACTTCCATTGATAGGAAGCCTTCATGATGAAGATCACAAGTTCCCTAAACTTGTTGTGATAGATCTTCAGCTTGTGGTGAGTGGGGATGGCTAGATCTCCAAGCTTTCCTTGGTTGATCAATGTAGAGTATGCTTACAACAAAGATGAATGTTAGAAGCATTATGATCATGATCATTAGGGTGTTTAATGTATGTTACTACATTGTTAATGATAGATCTAAATGTATGCAAGAAGGTGGAAGGTGTGTTTTCAAGTGGTGAAGAAATGAGAAAATAATGGGCTTCTATTTATAGGCAAAAGGGGACAGAGGGCGTCCACGGACCACGGTACCAAATAAAAGGTTCCGCCCTTTATGCATTTGGTGCCGTGGGTGCTCGACAAGAAATCTAAAAATCTTTCTTCAAATCTTTTCAAGATTTTACCATATCTTACCAAGATCACATTTGATATATTGAGTGTCAATCTAACCAATATATTCAAGAGATCTTCCAAGGATTTCAAAGATGATGCATGCCATGATGTAACATGTATTTCCATTTTAGATTAAAATGTTTATCAAAGTAAACTTGTAAAATGTATTATGTAACTAGTTAATAAAATGTCTAGTTACCTTTTGAAATACTTGTGAATGCAAAATGTAAAATGAGGTTCTAAATAGAATGGTTAACCTATTAAAATACTTAGTGACTCTAAACGTATTTTAAACATTCTATATGATTTGTTAATGGGTTTGATCATAATGCCACATAACAAACATGTACGAACGTGTGTTGTAACATACGAGGACTTGCGACATCGAGAGGTGTTGAATGTATGTTGAGACAAATGTAATTACAAGTAACTTGTACATTTTACGTTATGTATTACAAGTTACATGTTTGTCATCAATCAAAACAAATGAGACTGTATAGATTAAATATCGTAATATTTGCACTAACAATCTCCCCCCTTTTTGATGATGACAAATATGTAAACGTAATAGAAAGTAAAATGTAAAAGGTTACTTGTATCCTTTACCTTTACATTAACTTCTCCGTTTACACTCTTCTTCCCCTTTTGTCAAAACAAAAAGGGCGTGTCCTTGGAGTTTAACTTAATTTCTCCCCAAAAAGGCGAGCTTGCATCATCCCTAGTGAAGTTAAATTGTCCACTTCAATCCGTCCCTTGTTTGGTAGCGGATCCATGGATCAAATAAAGAGGCTTAACCTACATCAAGGTTAGTTCTATGCAACAAAAATTATGAGAAATATATGAAAAAGGAAAATTCTCACTTGTTGAAAAGTGAGAATGATGCTAAATCGTGCATGCTCCCCTTGCCGTTGCTCCCCTTGTTTGAGGTGTCGGGGTATGATTAAAACCTACAAAACAATTATTAGTGCAAAACTATATTTGTCATTGGACGAGTAAGTGATATACACAAAGTGTGTATAAGATGCATTCAAGTAAATTCTTGAGAAGCTCCCCTTGCTCTTGGTCGTCAAGATGAACCTTCAAAATAAATATTAGTATAATAGAAGCTTTGTCTTTAGACAAATATGTCATATACAACCAAGTGTATAGATGATGCAATATGTGTGCTTAAAGGGTATTCCTCCTTGTTCTAGGATGTCAAGAAGCACCTAAAATAAGAAAAATAATTGATGCAAACTTCATCCTTAGATGAGTAAGTTATATACAATCGAGTGTATATGGTGATGAACCTACAATGAAAAATATTAGTGCAATATATTTCATCTTTTTCACAAGAAAAATAAGATGTATATATGTGATAAATGATATAATCAAAGATCTCATGAAGTGTAGTCTCCTAATTACAATCATAAGAAAAGTGAGAATATAATATGATAAAAGCCTACAAAATAGTTCCTAGAAAGAAGATATGAAATCTTTCACCGGGTGTGCCACTAGTGGTGCTAGTGTTGATGTCGGTTTACTAGTAGGATTCATGTGGTGATGATAGATGACTCGAGATTTACAAAAGTAAGTTTTCGATAATCCATGGTGGTGATGATTAGTGAAAGTGGTGATGGAAGGTGGTGGTGATTAGGTAGGAAGCTATTAAGGAGTTAGAAACTCGTATGTATAGCAAATATAAAAATATGGACTCATGCAATCCTTTCGTCATGTCAAGTGACCAAAGCTAAGAAAAAAAATATGAATGGACATTGCATTTCAATGATGCATAAGGGTTATGATTTGAATGATTTATTGATGCTAACAACCTATTGTTTTGAGCAAGTTCTCATATGCTTCAACCCAAGAGTAATCAATAATGTGTTCTATCTAAGAATATATAAAAGTGATAACATGAAGATAAATTCGTTCATTGATTGACACGAATTATAAAAATGACATATTCTAGGTGACAATGGGAAAGATAGTATTAGCATGGTTTTGACCGACATGGATGATTATCACTTTGAAAAGAAATGAAGACAATATGGAAAATACTAATAATAATAATAATGAGTACCTATATGAGGATGAGAATGACATCATATAAGTGAGAGTTGGATGGACCAGCGTGTTGGAAATGGCTGTTTTGATTAATATATTGTTTGCACTAACAATGACATGCATGATATATGTCAAGCGAAAAGGATAAGATCCTATGATGGTGTTCTAGATAGTGAAGTTGTAAGGTGCTAGTTTAAGGAAAATCCTAGATTCGTTGATTGTGGAGATGAAGAAGTTTGTAAAACACATGATGTGTTTTTCACTTGATGAGGTATTGGTGCAAACTTGTGATATAAGGTTAAAAGGGTTGAACTAGTTGTGGTTTTGAGGTTTTAGCTAAGTGGAGTTTACCTATGTGTTGGTATTTTAGAGTCTAAGAGACATAAATTTTGACAAAAGACAATTATGTGAATGGATTTCTCTCCCCTTAATTGGTGGATATTTAACATAATGTGCAATGTATCAAATAAGGAATGACAACAAAGTGTTTAGGAGGTTATTCGGGTTAACGAAAGAGTGAGCTTAGTAATGTTTTTCTGGATGATGGTTAGCATACAATGAGCTTCATCCTTAAAGTCATGTACTTCTTCTCGATTAATACGAGATGATCGTATGATGAGGCATGTGGTTTCCTAATAGGAAGTGAATAGGATCAGAGTATTGTTATAACTAAATAATGATGGAGATGATTTTTGGAAAGCGGAAGCTTAAATGAGATTTGCAAAGAGGTCGGTTGAAAGACAAAAATGCAAAGCCAGCCTCTAGAACTCAATTCTATATGCTTTTAAACTATATGCAGGTGTAGGGGTCCCATAAAGCATAGTACTAATCTACATAGCAATAAAGAGGATTATGCACAATGAGCATATAAAAGTTAGAACCAAGTGAGATAACAAATAATTTGTTATCAACCTACAACACAAATTTGTAAGTGACAAAAGATGTTAACATGATAGAAATCAAATGATAACATATTATATAAGCAAAAATAACACATTGCACTTAGTAGACAAGAAATCACCACACAAGATAGCATCAAAACAATCATATTATGCAAGAATACGACTTTATTCAAGACATTTCATTATGAGATTGTTTTGTCGTTAGACTTAGATACTTAAGCATACTTGGATATACAATAATCTATGTGATTAATTTGTAAGATAAAAAGGCTTCTAAAGTTTGTCATACCAAAAGCACTTTGACAGATTATATGTGCACACGTAGCAAAAAATAGTGTGACAAGAAGCAAAAGAAACAAGATGAAAGATTCATGCAAGCCATGTTTAAGACATAACAATTTGGAGCATGTATCATTTAGACCATCTTGTGCATAGATTTAAGGAATGTCAACAAAAAATAGCTTTCAACATGGATACATCAATGACATATTATGAGTTCACAAATAACACATTAGTCATGTGAAACATTATATAGATGACAAAAATTTCTTCAACCTTAAATATCATGCAAATCATGTTTACGCTTAACATTAAGTAGCATAAACCATCACAAAAACCTTCTAGGGTTTACACATTTGACAATTAATCAAGTAGGTATCAAACACCAAGAAAATGTCAAGACAATTGATCATTTTAAACAAGATCATGTATCATTTGGATCGTACTACACATCGATGTAATGAATGCCAACTAATAGCTTTCAAACACAAATATATCATATCAAAATTATCACGTATCAAAATGCCATATTATGAGTTCATAAGTAACATGTTAATCATGCTAAAAATAATTCAAAAGTAAGCATCATGCAAATAAAGTTTAGGTTTAAACGTTTAGTAGCATGAAACAATAATACAAGCATTATGAAGATAAAATCATTACTAAGGTTTACACTTTTGACTAGTTATCAAACACTAAGATAATGTCAAATCAACTTATCATATCAAACAAGAACATGTAATCAACACATGTAAGTGCAATGCAAATGGTTTTAAAAGAAAAGTCATATATACTACTTGTTTGATTAGTATTCCTAAGGCAGAGGCAAACTATCAATTTTTTAACACTTACTTTAGGCAAGTATAGGAATACAGATTTTTCAAGTTGGAGAATGAATATGAGACTATTACTAGCGGTGCTCAATTAAGGCTAAACACGACCATTTTAACGGGTGATTCCACATACCCAACTTCTCTCCAGGAAGCAATTCCACCGTTAGGTCAAATTGAGTTTCTAGTGCAATAGGTTCTCCAGTAGTCATTCTCATGTTAGAAAGATGGGAACTCCTACTTTTGCCTATTAAAGTGCATAAAAGATGATAGTTTACCAATACTTGGCTTAATGTGACACAACTAATATGCAATATAACTAAGGTGATGAACGCGTCATGTTATACACACAAATTTTAACAATGGTGTGTTTGATAAACAATGTGTTTTAATCTTGTGTTTAGAATCTAAAGTTGTTCAAATTACACAGCTAATTGTATGATCTAATGGATGACATCTTTTATTTGAAGTGTGTACTTTAAATGTGAATTGATCATCTAAGACTAGAGAATGGAATATGTTAAACTAAGAACGTTCTCAAGAGAGCTCTTTATTTAACAATAATCTAAGTGAAGTTACCAACTTCAATAGATCTTGTGTATGCTCTAAAGATGTGTAGTTTTAACCTTGGATGTGCACTTGGTTTGAGCAAGGTTAGGTTATGATGTACACTTGAAAGAAAATAGATACAAATAGTATCTTTCAACAAATGAGATTATCCCATGGGATAAAGTTATCATGCTTATGAAAACAAGTATGACAAGATGAATTGGATATGCTAGTTCATAGAACTTGTAGATGTTTGTTTCAAGATCATTTAGCCAATGAGGTGTAATGAAATCTCTTGTAACACAACTATTTATGTGCATAGTGATGCATAGGATGTACAATATCCTTTTAACAAAATGAAAGCTTAACGCATGAATCTTAGTCATAATGTTCTTCAAAACATCATGTTTTCCTAAATGAAGATATGAAGCCAAAGTGTTTGAATCGGATAGTCCCATCTAAATAAACTTGGTCTCGAGATTCACTAGATGATGAAAAGAGGAATTCACTCGAGTTTCTTATGTATACTCCTCAAGAGTCATTGTTGCTTGGGGTGTATGATGTTGGCTTTGAGATTGCAATTTAACATATGTTGTTAAAATGTTGATTTAAGGTTTAACGAAATTTATGCAGAAGTTTAACGACAAAGTATTACTAATACTTTGATAATTTGTGAAGGTAGTACTACTTATACCTAGTGGAAATTGACAACAATTACCAAGAGCACCATGCTTATTTGATAGTTGAGGTTCTAGCCATAATGAATTATCTAAGTCCTTATATGTGGGAAGGAATGTTTGAGTTTGTTCAAGCGTGCATTTGATTTAGTACAAGTGTTGAACACAAGGTTTTGAGCAATACACTCAGCAATTCAAATGATGGTAAGGATGGTGGATTGGTTGATCTAGATGGTAGGTCTTCTAGTGTGTCTAAATAAGGATGTGGTGATGTAGGGGTTTGTTGTGCTATGGGAGTACTTAGGTTGATTATTTGTCCATAGATGTTGAACACAAAAGAACGGATACTAATTCTTATGGTTCATTGGTTGCTACAACTAGTGGGTGAAGTGCTTGAAGTTTTGGTTATGTCTATGAAGCTTAGGGGCTGAGGTATAGGTTCACCTTGAAAGGGCATGTTTGATTTAAAGGATGCTCTTGGAAGTTCATGAGCAATACGCTTAATGGTGCCAAAATATGGAAGAGGGATAGTAGGTGTCAAAGAGGGATAAGTGGCACGATGGGTTGTTGTTTTGCTTTGGATAAGTGTTTCAACATGTGTTTGTTAAAATACTTGAGTGTTGATTTTTTCGGATATGACTTTTAATGACTACAATCGTAAGTCGCATATACTTGAATATTTCGGATGAAATACTTAAGTTGTCAATCCTAATTTGTTGAGATTATAAAGCTTAGATTGAACTCAAGGAAAACAAGACTTGATAGTATGTCTTTAACATACATGTGAGTTATGACTCTATGTAAATACTTATTGTCTTGAAGGATGACACATTATTTTCATGTTAACCAAGTGAGGCAATACATGTAGATACAAAACAATATCTATAATCATATGATAGACTTGTGTATGATATCTTTACAAATAATGAGTCCAGATTTGTTAGTCTCGGTAAGTCATCTAAGTCCACCGTAAATGGGTGAGGAGATGTTGGTGGTGTTTGCACAAAGTACAAGTTTTGGAGACTTTGGTAGTGAAGGTGTTTTGGATGATGGTGGGTGATTTTGGTGGTGGAGTTGGAGTACTTAAGTTTAGAAAGTTCACATCTTGAATGGGTGATGAGATGTTGAGGGGTAATGAGTCTGAGGATGAAGAGTTCAAGTTAATGAAGCAACAAGATCGAATGATAATCCTAGTGGTTTTCTTAAGTGAATTATTTGAGGTTGAGGATTTAGTCATTTTGACTTTGTTTTGAGAAATGCTAAGCTTGAGGAAAGTAACTTGATGAAGGTGTGAAAATGACCATACTGAATGTGTCGATTTATGGAACTAAGGATTCATGCACTTGATGTTAATACATACAAAGATAGTAGTTTCTAATGAGATGGAAGTGTCTAAGATCATGTCAAACATCCTAAGTTAATTCATTGAGGATGTGTTGAGTGAGGTATGAAAGATATGCATTAACAACTATCCTAGAAACAAAATTTGGTAAATTAGATTTAGTAAAAATTAAACAACTTACTGTAGAATTCACGGCACCAATTTTTACGCACAGCGGAACCCTTAATTTGGTGCCGCTGGTCGCTAATACGAGGCAGCGGTACCAAAATGCATAACGAGCGGTACCAAATTTTGGTGCCGTCTAATCCGTGAACACCGAAAACTTCACAGACCCATTTTTAGGGTCGGGGAGTTTTCGAAAACACAATTTTGCTTAAAACATGTGACATTAATCATTTCTAGTTAGGAAAAGTCAATAACATATATAAAAACATAGTGTAGCATAGACTTTGACCAAGGGCTAACGATTTTCACATATAAGTGAAAATGGGTAAAATTTGATAACACCTGTGTGTTATCCCCCTGCATGAACCAGTTAGCATACATCAATGTTTTAAGTTAGTTTATCATCCTACGAAGTGAAAACATATAAATTACATCATACAACATTGTTTTTGTCCTTGTACCAAACACTCTCTTAAAACCTTCATTTTCAAAGTACTTGACTAATTTACTTAGTACTTATTGCTAAGTGAGTTATGACATTTCATAAGTTATGCGAGATGTTAGTATAACCTATGCAAATGAAGTGATCTAATTCTACAAGGGATGGTAAAACAATTTTCCAACTTAGTGCACAAAATCTATCAAATAACCTATTGTGCATAAACAAGAAATCGTCAAACAAGCGAATAAATAACATGGCAAGATTGACACTTATATTATGCAAACAAACAAGTGTAAACAACAATTTGAAAAGTAAGCAAGCAACATATATGCAAACAACATAAACAAGTGGTCATTTAGCATAGCATAACAAGAAAGACACTTTTAGTCATTTTGCGTTTAAATATGACGATGTATACCAAGCTTGATTAGTTTCCTTTAAACATATTACCAAATTATTTAGTTTCAAAGGAAGTTGTATCAAAGTTCTAAGAATACCAACTTAAATTGCTTGATTCAAAATTTTGAGTTTTTATGTTAAAGCGAAACTCAATATTTTAGACATACTGTAGTATTTGGTATATTTCACTTATTTAAAATTAGACTCAGGCTATGAGAGTATTTTTAAATGAAAGTAGACTCAATTCCCTTTAAAATGATAGGTGGCTCGACTCGTGCGGACTTACGGTTAATTAGTTATGATTTTTGAAGTTGCCCAAAAGCGCATCTGTACACACGGATTCCACGGAACCAAATAAAGGAATCCGCCCTTTATAAGATTTGGTGCCGTGGTCCTGGAGCAATTCACCAAAACTAGTATTTGACATAGAGAAAGCGTGTGTGACTTACTAGATTTCATAGTAAACATATAATACACATATTTAACAACATATCTACTTGTGTAACTTATCTTAAACATTTACGGAGGTGATTTTTCAACTAAATTTATAGTTATCCCAAACACTCCTTTAAAATCATATTTCTTAGTAAATTTTCTATAAGCACACAATACAATACTTACTAGTTCTTTCAACAAACTTTTATTTTATTTTTCAAGAAAACCTTCAAGCTTGTATACAAAGTTACATTTAACAACAAAATTTCTAAGTATAACAAGCAAAACATTTTTCATATTATTTTTCGCTTCAATGGTAATTTGATACATTGATCGTACTCTATTTTAAAAACCATTTGTTTTGAAAATAAGAGCTACATGGCTCTGATACCAATTGTGGAAGCGTGGGGGGGTGAATACGTTACCGTTTAAAAACTTTAGATCTTTAGTATCAAATTGCTTATGAAGCTTGTTATAATATGAAAGTACCAATTATTGTTTGTGACTAATATAAAGTATGGTAAACCAAGTTGTCACACAATCATGAACATCAAACCACATCACAAACAATAGTATAGTGCAAGTATAAAAGTAAAGAGATAAAGAAAGGAAAGTGCAAACCGAACACGAGGATTTATAGTGGTTCGGTCACGGATCTCCTTTCCGCCCTACTCCCACTCGAGTACCCAACTTGAGAATTACTTCACTAAATCAACAAGCTCCCTTCTCGGCGGAGAAAACCTTACAATCGCATTAAACACTTTTGGTACAAAGCTAAATACCGGGTTCTAGTTCGAGGTAGAACCAACCTAACGTCGCCTATACAATATTTCCGACACTAAGCTAGATGTCGAGTTTCTACACCAATCCCATATGTTTTATGGCCCTACATAATAAACCTTGTGTTTTATGGCACAAACACATAAACCATCTAATCTAGTTTGGTGAAAGTGTTGTTATGATGCAATGATGTTTACACTAATGATCCATGACACAAATGTCTAATGGATATGAATAACTACTTCTAAATGAACTTCCATTGATAGGAAGCCTTCATGATGAAGATCACAAGTTCCTTAAACTTGTTGTGATAGATCTTCAGCTTGTGGTGAGTGGGGATGGCTAGATCTCCAAGCTTTCCTTGGTTGATCAATGTAGAGTATGCTTACAACAAAGATGAATGTTAGAAGCATTATGATCATGATCATTAGGGTGTTTAATGTATGTTACTACATTGTTAATGATAGATCTAAATGTATGCAAGAAGGTGGAGAAGGTGTGTTTTCAAGTGGTGAAGAAATAGGAAAACAATGGGCTTCTATTTATAGGCAAAAGGGGACAGGAGCGTCCACGGACCACGGTACCAAATAAAGGGTTCCGCCCTTTATGCATTTTGGTGCGTGGGTGCCGACAAGAAATCTAAAAATCTTTCTTCAAATCTTTTCAAGATTTTACCATATCTTACCAAGATCACATTTGATATATTGAGTGTCAATCTAACCAATATATTCAAGAGATCTTCAAAGGATTTCAAAGATGATGCATGCCATGATGTAACATGTATTTCCATTTTAGATTAAAATGTTTATCAAAGTAAACTTGTAAAATGTATTATGTAACTAGTTAATAAAATGTCTAGTTACCTTTTGAAATACTTGTGAATGCAAAATGTAAAATGAGGTTCTAAATAGAATGGTTAACCTATTAAAATACTTAGTGACTCTAAACGTATTTTAAACATTCTATATGATTTGTTAATGGGTTTGATCATAATGCCACATAACAAACATATGCAACACATGTTGTAACATACGAGGACTTGAGACATAGAGAGGTGTTGAATGTATGTTGAGACAAATGTAATTACAAGTAACTTGTACATTTTACGTTATGTATTACAAGTTACATGTTTGTCATCAATCAAAACAAATGAGACTGTATAGATTAAATATCGTAATATTTGCACTAACAATCTCCCCTTTTTGATGATGACAAAGATATGTATGTAGCGTGTAGAAAGTAAAATGTAAGGTTACTGTATCCTTACTACCTTTACATTACCTTCTCCGTTTACACTCATCTCCCCCTTTTGTCGAAACAAGGGCGTGTCCTTGAGTTTAACAATTTCTCCCCAAGGCGACTTGCATCATCCCTAGTGAAGTTAAATTGTCCACTTCAATCCGTCCCTTGTTTGGTAGCGGATCCATGGATCAAATAAAGAGGCAACCTACATCAACGTTAGTTCTATGCAACAAAAATTATGAGAAATATATGAAAAAGGAAAATTCTCACTTGTTGAAAAGTGAGAATGATGCTAAATGCGTGCATGCTCCCCCTTGACGGTTGCTCCCCTTGTTTGAGGTGTCGAGTATGATTAAAACCTACAAAACAATTATTAGTGCAAAACTATATTCGTCATTGGACGAGTAAGTGATATACACAAAGTGTGTATAAGATGCATTCAGTAAATTCTTGACGGAAGCTCCCCTTGCTCTAGGGCGTCAAGATGAACCTTCAAAATAAATATTAGTATAATAGAAGCTTTGTCTTTAGACAAATATGTCATATACAACCAAGTGTATAGGCGATGCAATATGAGTGCTTAAGGGTATTCCTCCTTGTTCTAGGATGTCAAGAAGCACCTAAAATAAGAAAAATAATTGATGCAAACTTCATCCTTAGATGAGTAAGTTATATACAATCGAGTGTATATGGTGATGAACCTACAATGAAAAATATTAGTGCAATATATTTCATCTTTTCACAAAGAAAAATAAGATGTATATATGTGATAAATGATATAATCAAAGATCTCATGAAGTGTAGTCTCCTAATTACAATCATAAGAAAAGTGAGAATATAATATGATAAAAGCCTACAAAAGAGTTCCTAGAAAGAAGATATGAAGTCTTCACGGGTGTGCCACTATTGGTGCTAGTGTTGGTGTCGGTTTACTAGTAGGATTCATGTGGTGATGATAGATGACTCGAGATTTACAAAAGTAAGTTTTCGCTAATCCATGGTGGTGATGATTAGTGAAGGTGGTGATGGAAGGTGGTGGTGATTAGTGAAAGTGGTGATGGAAGGTGGTGGTGATTAGGTAGGAAGCTATTAAGGAGTTAGAAACTCGTATGTATAGCAAATATAAAAATATGGACTCATGCAATCCTTTCGTCATGTCAAGTAACCAAAGCTAAGAAGAAAAAAAATATGAATGGACATTGCATTTCAATGATGCATAAGGGTTATGATTTGAATGATTTATTGATGCTAACAACCTATTGTTTTGAGCAAGTTCTCATATGCTTCAACCCAAGAGTAATCAATAATGTGTTCTATCTAAGAATATATAAAAGTGATAACATGAAGATAAATTCGTTCATTGATTGACATGAATTATAAAAATGACATATTCTAGGTGACAATGGGAAAGGTAGTATTAGCATGGTTTTGACCGACATGGATGATTATCACTTTGAAAAGAGGTGAAGACAATATGGAAAATACTAATAATAATAATAATGAGTACCTATATGAGGATGAGAATGACATCATATAAGTGAGGTTAGATGGACCAACGTGTTGGAAATGGCTGTTTTGATTAATATATTGTTTGCACTAACAATGACATGCATGATATATGTCAAGAAAGGATAAGATCCTATAATGGTGTTCTAGATAGTGAAGTTGTAAGGTGCTAGTTTTAAGGAAAATCCTAGATTAGTTGATTGTGGAGATGAAGAAGTTTGTAAAACACATGATGTGTTTTTCACTTGATGAGTTATTGGTGCAAACTTGTGATATAAGGTTAAAAAGGTTGAACTAGTTGTGGTTTTAGTGAACGGTTTTAGCTAAGTGGTGTTTACCTATGTGTTGGTATTTTAGAGTCTAAGAGACATAAATTTTGACAAAAGACAATTATGTGAATGGATTTCTCTCCTCCTTAATTGGTGGATATTTAACATAATGTGCAATGTATCAAATAAGGAATGACAACAAAGTGTTTAGGAGGTTATTAGGGTTAACGAAAGAGGTGAGCTTAGTAATGTTTTTTACGGATGATGGTTAGCATACAATGAGCTTCATCCTTAAAGTCACGTACTTCTTCTCGATTAATACGAGATGATCGTATGATGAGGCATGTGGTTTCCTAATAGGAAGTGAATAGGATCAGAGTATTGTTATAACTAAATAATGATGGAGATGATTTTTGGAAAGCGGTTTAAATCAATCCGTTTTTTTACCGGAACGGTTCAACCGGTTGAACCACCCGGGTCGAACCGGGTTTCAAAACATTATGTTTAATCCCCAAATCTTCAAACTTCTATTATTTTTCGTTTATAACCCATAAACCCTTTTTTATCTCTAAACAATTTCTCAATATAAAATCCCGTTGCTATGCATGGGTACTCGTCAAGTATATATATGTATTCGTTTTGCTTAAAAACTTTTTCGAGAAGTTGGAGGGAATGACGTTTTCATTTTTACTACCATTTTTCATAATTGTCAAATGTCCAGGGTTGATTATGTTATATTGCCAAATTCATGTATACATTTTGTAAATTGTTTTATCAATACTGGAAGTGTTTTATGTGTTACTACAAAGCTTCTATTCTCCAAAAGTATTTGTTATTTTTTCTTGGGAAAACAAAAAATGTGAATTAGTAGTCTAATTAACATTTGCAATGATGAAACCTACGGTTCCTTAGCGGTTTAGTTAGAGTGTGGTATAATTACATTTATTTACAATATATACTTCATTCTTATCTCTTAAATCCGAATTAATATCAACCGTCAAAGTTTCACCCACCACCAATAATTACAATGGCGAACACTCCATTCATCAATGAGTTGAAAGACATGTCAGGATCAGAAAAACTACATCAAAGTTTCAAGTTCCTTTTCATTCAAGATCACACAGACGATGAAGCGTTTTTGAGGTTTCTTGGGGAGCGATGCAATGAGTTGCAGAGGGAATACTAGTGCAGACTGAAAGGATGGCTGAGGTGTGGTCTCTTAACCATGATAATGAAGAAGCTGGTGGGGATGTCTATGAGTGCTTGAGGTTGAAAATGATCAGGATGCGCAGGAGGCTGGAGGTTTTGAGGGGCTTGTTGGTTGAAGTCCGTGCAGGTTTGCATGAGAAGGAGGAGCATATGGACATCATGGATTTTATGATTAGGTCATATGTTTATGTATGTGTTTTGTTTTTTGTCATCTTGATGATCTATGTATGGTTGTCTTTTGGGGGTAGAAGGTGCATATGGTTTATGATGGGGATGTTAGATTAATGTAGCTATTAACAATGACAATGGTACAATGATGCTTATTATATAATGATAATAGTTTAGCATATGTTAACATGCTTTTATTTATGCAATTTTTCATTTTATAGTTTAAACTATATCATGATATTTAGTTTTCTCTCACACACACATGGGTCAAACACACAGTCCTGAAAACTTGCAAAAACAAAATATTGTTTCCAGGTGAAATTAGGGGTTTCTAATATACAACATATTTATCAAATTAAAACATATATTTAAGACATCTTGTGTTCGTTTATTCAAATTGATGATTCAATTTTGATGAAATGATCATATATAGTTGATCATCGTATGGTTGTATTGGGGTTGAAAGCGATGAATACATGTTCCTGAAAGATTTATAAAGGTATATATCTGATTTTTATGTTTCATTTTGATAAAATGATAATTGTTTGACCAATATTTGAAGTTTTAATGACGACCTACTTGTCAAAATATAAGCTTGTTGCAATTTGGGAATTGGGTTCTTGATTATGATGAATGAATGACCCAGTTAGGAAATGTGTTATATGATGATTTTATCGTGATTTGGTGAAGGTTATGTGATTAGATGGACAATTAGTTTGCACATCTTAACTTTGGTTCGATTTTAATGTTAAAATTGATTATTTCCTTTTGCTTTAAGCGCGGTGTAAACACCAACAAAATCAAGGATATGATGAATTCTGACAGGTATTTTACAAAATGATAATGCCCATATATTGGCTTGGCAGCATGTTAAGGTTGCAGCCATGGTGGGCAATCTAATTTTTCAAACTGCTGCTACCCTATCGAGCACGTATTTTGTGACTAATGGATTATCGTATGTTAAGCTTACCATGACCATCAATGCTTTGATTAATTATGACGGGTAGTTTTAAACTTTAGATTGCCCATATCTTGACCTGGTTTATAGCAATGTATAGACGATTATGTCACATGTTTGTGACCGTTTTATTTTATATGCATAATATTATCACAACCTTGTACTTTAATGAAGTTGGTAAATTTCTTGAGGTCAATCATGTTTCATTGTGGCTGGCGTCCGTTGGCGTCACGTGTATATATAGTTTCTTTTAGAAGCTATATATAATCATTGGTCCCTATCATACACCCGTCCCAATGAATCATGATTGGCTCGAAGATGTTAAGCATCTGTGTATATAGTCGTAGTAGAATGGGCTGGAATTTGACATCGAATAATAATACTTTGATTGAAAATGCCACAAAGTTGCAATTATTTTATGCTTGGTCCAATCAAATATTGCACCTAAACATGCATTGTAAGTGCAATGGTCAGCAGCACACATTTTGCTAGGCAGATGAACAAATAGTGTTTATTATTTTGAAAATTTAGATTCGTATATGGAAATTTTACTCATCCGCTTTAATTGCGAAGCGGTAAATAGACTCCATAAGCGGAGGCATTTCAGCGATTAGTCGAACTAGTGATGAGGATGTTGTTTCAGACTGGATCATGGAATGCAAACACAGTAAAAGGTAAGCATCATAAAATAAGTCAACACAAACAGCGGATTTTATTTGATAAAATATCTTACAACCACCTGCCAAAGGCTAAATCTAAATATTACAACAACATTCAGAATAAAATTCAAGACAAGTACATAACTGCAAATGCAAATACTAGCATAAACTAGACATCATGACCAACAAAAGCTTCCCCCAGCTATTCAAACACACTTACCAATCCATTAAGCCCTTAAGTTTCTGAATGAACACATCATGATTTCAAAAATTTAGCTCCAATCCAGCTGCCAAAATGCGCATTTGCATGAGCTTTTCTTCATCTCTTGCCTGAATTTCTCTAAGATATTCTGCAGTTTTCTAGGCATAAATGTTCCCAACTGTTTCTAACTCTTGAATAAAAGTAAGCCTCTCAAGAGTAACACTCACCAAGCTAGCGCATAGGACATTCATTTGTTGTGACATTTGAATGTCACGACCTGGCTTGCGACATTACACACTAGCATCTCGGACAGGTTAATCGAATTTTACTTACGCCCTAAGCGATCACACTTAGGGCGTCTAGACATTGTGTTTTCTTCCTTCTTTATTACAAGTTGTGAAAAGTAAGGCTATATGTTTTGCATAGTGATAAACCCTCTTAAATAGGAAAAGTAAGGCTATATATTTTGCATAGTGATAGGCACATGTATAACATATAATTACTCATTGAATACCATTTGCATGAAAACAAAATACACAGAATCACTACTGTTTCTGCAGATTTCATATTGATTCGCTTGGAATGTATCTAACACAAATAGCATGCAAGTAAAAGCCAAATTTATTACTATTTGCATACATCCTTTTAGTTCAATCCAAACACTGCACTCTGTTTCCATGTATCTTTACATATATTCATTTTTTGTTTCTTACTACTGTTGTAGTAACTCAAACAATCATACATGTGTCGTTATGGGCTTTTTCTACTTTCTTGGTTTAACGTGTAATGTCCTAATATGGAAATTCAATTCTCAGGATATTTTCGTTTATGCACATGTTTTATTTGATGTTTGATTTTCATGCAAAAGAAGTGAACTAAATGTTTGGAGGATTGTTGGAAATTTTAGTGCACTTTTAGGATTAGTTCACACCTGGTAATGGGTCAGGAGGTACGGAATGTACACCCATAAGGTCCCTGAACATCCCGACTCTTAGTGGAGAGATTTAGAAGTTAGTACGGGTAGTGCTAAGTAAGTAATGGTAGTGCTAAGTTAATACAGGTAGTGCTAAGTTAAAACTGGTAGTGATAAGTTAATACTGGTAGTGCTAAGTTAGTACTGGTATGTGTGTGTGTTTAAAGTGAAAATTATTTGTTGGTTATGATTTGATAAACACTAATTGTATATGACTTATAAGCCATTTGATTTGATTGCCACCCTAGAGTTGCCTTCCCAATGAAGAATCATTAATTATCTAACCTCACATACTTGGCCTTTTTTTTCAAGTGTACTCCCCAAAAAAAACATATGATGTTATTAAATAGTATGTTTCTTATTTAAAAAGTACCTACAATTATATATTTTATTACAACGTTTTAACTTTTTTTGTTACTTGGATTCCACAGGTTTTTTTTATCATCACAGTGAACGTGACATTCAAGGACGGGAAGCATCGTAAAAAACATTGCAAACGTTGATGCACTGGCAGTGATTCAATAGCTACATTGTATATTCTATTAACCAATATTGTATTCGACATATGTATTTATTTGCGAGAATACTAGTTACGGTTTAAATAATAATGTATTAGGTCTTTGTCTTTAAAGTGTTGATTACTTTTGATTTATTAAATGGGTAACTTGTATATTTATACGTGTCTTAAAATTTATATTTATGTTCAGGATTGTTTAAAGGAGATACATTGTTATGTCAATATTACGTTGTTATTCAAATTACTAGTTCACGACATCATTATGGTTGTGATTTAGGTTACACATTGATACAAGTTAAGACATTACGTATGTTAATGTAATATTATTTATTTGTATGTTAAGGTACTTAATTTTTAAGGTGATTCTACCAAATATTTTGTATGTATATAATCAAGGGTTTAGGTCATAAAATAGTTGCGTACTTTTTCAAATGTACCATTTTGGTACGTAATTGTTCCACTAAAACTTACATATTTGCATATACACCCAAACATAATTATAAAATTTGCAGTCAAACTTAAAAATTTTTCTCCCACTGATCTGATATCATCATCGTGATATTCTCCGTCTTTTTTCACCCTTCCTTTCAACCACAGCGTACTACGCGGTGGTTCTTCATCTGGTTCAATTTCTTTACTCTCGATCTTATAAACATCAAATACATACAAACGTAAGATAAACGAATATAAACGGAAGTATGAAGCTATTAAATGCAAATGTGCAAATGTTCACTGTTACCATTTTTCTATCACGGTATCCACCTTGTCCCATTGTATGATCATAAAGCAGAGACTTGGAGCGCGACACTTTAGCTTTTGCTGATCTCACCTTGCAAAACAAAATCATATGGCGTTGAGATGTAGTAATGCTGATAGTATACAACTAATATATATGGAAACATATGAAAAGGTGAAAGATATTTGAACTTGAATAAAAATGACTAATTGAACACCTTGTATTCCTCATGGTACATTTGGTTTACAAAATTAACAATCTTAGGCTTTTATAATTGCACTATACTTAGCGAGACTTCATTTAGTTTTGAAAGGGTATTTTGTTTGGGGAATATGTAGTTTTGTGTCAATTTCATTATGAAATTCCTTAGAAGTTGACCAAGACGATTCATTATGACTTCGACCATCAAGTCAACATCAAAATATCGCTGCAAAGATTAACAAATTGTTGTTAATTAGTTGCACATACTGTAAATCTGAGAGATAAACTTATTAACACCTTGTACCTACAGCCAAGAAGCCACTACTAGTTAAAAAAATATGTGTACCGGTGATTTCGTCCCACATTTATCTCTTGCTACGAATCAACCTTCCTCCGGGGATAGAATCCGACACCTATATGCTCATGAACCAAATCACCCAAAAACTTCGAAAACAATGCTCTGTTTTTTCCTGATAACCTATCTAGTGCATTGAAGGTTACACTGACCTTTATTCCGTCTGTTTTTCCATATTCCCTGTGAAGCTTAGCTAACCTAGTTATGCCCCTCTTAACAACATTCACATTTGAATGGTTATTTTCAGCATCCTCACCCTCTTCTGAATACGTTTCTGATTCATATCCTAAATGGTTTTCATTTTCACGCGATAAATAAATCATCCGGATAATTGGTTTGCGTTGCCATGATTCGTCAGAAGTAATATGTTAAAGAAAATTAGTAAACTTAATTGGTAAATAATGGTGTAAAATTGAAGTTCTGGTTGTTTTGCTTGAAGCCTGATTTATTAGAGTAAAATTAGGGCTAATGATGGGGCAGATTTTTCAATTAAAGGAAACCATAATTTCCAAAGTAATTTTAAAAATTTTGGCTAAAATTTGGCTCAAAATTTGATAATTTTAAAATGTGGCTCCAAATTTATAATATAGCATTTAAATATTTAATTTTTGGCTGCAATTTAAATATGAATTAGAAAATCTAATTTTTGAAAAATCAAACAATTTTTAAACCAAAACACCCTGACGAAATGGTGCTTACCCACAGTCCCAAACACCCATATAACTTCAAACCAGCTATGTCAAAGACACATATAAATGCAGATACACTAAAATCACCACATGGCGCATACAAATGAACAAACAAAAGATAAAAATAGACTTAAAGCAACTAATTAAGTAACTATAACTAATAAGCAGTTCGGATAAACAATTAAGCACAAAAATAGGCAAATCAAACCAGAATGCTGGCATACAACAACAGACCCTCAGACCTTACTTCAAGCCTATAAATAAGCTATTTATAAGCACTTAAATAAGCTCTAACATCCTCAAGCAGTTAAAGAAAAATAAAGAAATCATGTAAATGCAATTAACTTAAAGCAAAATCAACAACAAAAACACCCTAAATCTAGTGGTTCAATCAAAAATAATTGTCATGAACAAACGCTCCACTTCTAAACTTCATAATCAGTCATAAAAAATTGACACCAATCTAAAAAATGAAAACAACATTAAAAAAAGATGAAACAAACTAGCGAACACATTACTGATATTAAAAATCATATTTAGCATTCGTATGGATAAACCATCAAGAGATCCATACATATTCCATTGTTAATATATCTACATACCATCCCATTAAACCAAGACGTTAGACATTAGACATTAGACATAAACAGTTGACGCTAGAGCTAAAGAAAACATCCCATTCCATAGCGAGAAACCTTCAACCATTCATGCTGAATTTGTTCTTCCTTGGTATCAATTTCCTCCTAAGATTGAGTAATGAGATCATTCAACCCCGGCAGCTTAGACCTCGCAGCCTCCCTGTCATCCCTAAGATCCATCAAATTGTAAAGACCTAATGTTTAAAAACGGCAAACTAAGTCCTCCTTCTTTTAAACTATGACTATAAATTGGGGTGTTGATCCGTTTGGTTATCGGGTTTTGTTTAGATTAAATCGGTATATTTTTATTTTGGTCAACACGAACCGAAGCGAACGAACTATAATTAAACCGAAGCGAACCGAAAACCGAATATGAATTAAGTTCGCTTCTTGGGTTGACCTGAATATGAATTAAGCTCGATTCTTGGGTTGACACATATGGTTTTAAACCTAAAATGGATTAATTTCGCTTCTTGGGTTGACACAAAATTATTTACATTTTAAGCCATGGCTTCCATAATTAGCAACCTACAAACATAATGTTTGAGATAAATCGGACAGCGTGCAAAACAGTGGAAACGGACGAAAACGTTACGCAAAAACTTATACAAGCGGTAAAAATGAAAAACCGGCGATGTGCAAACCGCAGGCACGAAACACAGTAAACAAAAATGGAAACGTTAAAAAACTTATTAAAAGGGACAAACACGTGCGAAAGCGGAGGCGATATTAAAAAACGGACGAAAATGTGTATAGCGTACGAATGTGTGTAAAGTGTAATAAAAGCGTATATGACGGTTGAAAATTTGTTAAAACATAAGAAAATGGGTAAAAGCGGACGGATGAAAAGCGGAGTAAATCGGACCAGCGTGTAAAACAGCTAGAAAGCGGACGAAAGCATTACAAAACTTATACAAACGGGTAAAAGATGAAAAAAAACCAGCAAAACGATGCAAACCACGGGCTTGATGTAAACAAAACGGAAGCGATATAAAACGATTAAAGGACAAACACTAGGGGTGAGCATGGTTGGTTTGGCTCGGTTTTCTATAAAACGAAACCGAACCGACAAATTCGGTTTTGATTTTTAGAAACCATTCGGTTTTGGTTTGTGTCGGTTTGGTTTTCGGTTGTCGGTTTTTCTATTTGGTTTTCGGTTTTTAGGTTTCTATCACGATTTATCGAGCTTTGTTTTTTCAAAGTAGATTAGACATATATCATAAAATAGAACCATATCTTAAACGGTACGGTACTTGATTACTAAAGCGGGTAAGAACGCGTCTTTAAATCAAATGCCAACATTCTCAAAGTTGCCTTCAAGTTCCAAGGATTTGTTAGAGCTTGAAAGGTACTTGCTGAAACAATTGAAGGGTGTGTAAATGAAAAAGAATGGCGTTGGAACAAGTTCTTCAATCTTTTGATGTAATTGCACCATCTTCAAGAGGAACAACCATTAACATTCAAACTTAATGTGTTCTTGTGACATTTGTGTACCCATTTTTTTTTTACCTTAAAGCACATTTATGTTATGTATATTGTTATGAAATAAAATATTAGCGGAGTTATCACACATTTGAAATGCATCATTGACAGCGGTAATGTAAAAGATATAAAGATAAATTACTTATATTATTTATGAACAACAAGGCAAGATATATTATTTTGACTTTAAATGTCGGTTCGGTTTCTATTGGTCGGTTTTAAAAGCTAAAACCAAACCGAGCGAAACTTCGGTTATTTCAAAATATAAAAACGAACCGTCGGTTTTCAATGGTTTCGGTTTTTGGTTTCGGTTCTTCGGTTTTTTTGGGTTTAGGTTCGGTTTTTCGGTTTCTTGCACACCCCTAACAAACACGTACGAAAACGAACGAAAACATATTAAAACAGACGAAAACGTGTATAAACTTAAGAATGTGTGTAAAAGTGTAATAAAACGTATGAAAACGATTGAAAATTTCTTAAAAACATAAGAAAATGAGTAAAAAGCAGTAAATCGGTTGAAAGCGTGCAACGACTGAAACGGACAGCGTGCAAAACTTATACAAATGGAGTAAAGATGAAAAAACCGGTAGCGTGCAAACCGCGGACGAAAACGTAAACAAAAGCGAGGAAGCGTATAAAAATGATTAAAGGGACAAGGCGTATGAAAACGGACCAAAGCGTATTAAAAGCAGAGTTGCATTGAAAAACCTATAAATGTGTGTAGAGTGTAAGAAAACCTATGAAAGCGGTTGAAAAATAAAAGAGTAAATCGGACCCAAAGCGTGCAAAGCAGTGAAAGCGGACGAAACGGCCCAAAACTTATACAAGCGGACTAAAAGATGAAAAACCGGTAGCGTGCAAACCGCAGGACGAAAACCTGCAAACAAAATGGAAAGCGTATAAAACAGATTAAAGGGACAAGGCGTTATGAAAGCAGGACCAAAAGTATTAAAAAAAACGGACAAAGCGTGTATAAGCGATCGAATGTGTGTGTAAAAGTGTAAGAAGCATTATAAAGCGAGAAATTGTTATAGACATATGAAAATGGGTAAAAAGCGGATGAAAACGAATAAATCGTTATTCAAACAGGCGAAAACATATGTAAAACATATATGAAAATGTTTGAAAATGTATGTTAATATGTAAAAAGCAGGATAAAACGTATTCAAGCGGACGAAAACATGAAAAAACAAGCGGCACGTGTAAACACGGTTGAAAACCTGTAAACAAAAGCGGAACCGTATAAAAACAGATTAAAAGGGACAAAGAGCGTGCAACGGGGCCAGCATTATTAAAACAGGAAGCGTGTATAAGCGTAAGAATGTGTGTAAAAGTGTAAGCGTATGAAAATGAAGCGAAAAAAAGTCTTGAAAAATGTAAACAACCCCTAACTCATATAGTATGGCTAAACATATGTGTCAGCATCCTATTGGAGACAGCAGGAGGACCCACTTCTTCACATCTATACTACATATAAAGACATCATAATCCAAAATATAAAATAATTAAACACACTAATTAATATTATTTTAAAACACCCTAAAAGGAAAAGTACATGTTATTATACACATTATACAAATTGATAAAACACACAAAGCTTCATACAAACTAAAAAGTTGATAGTATATATAGTTTTGAAAACCGGACCGGACCAACAAATTCAACCTAAAAAGTTAAAAGTTACACGGTTTAATTTGACCCGCTTTGCGATCCAACCCATAGGGTTGGACGCGGTTTAAATCAATCCGTTTTTTGACTGGAACGGTTCAACCGGTTGAACTTCAAAACATTATGTTTAATCCCCAAATCTTCAAACTTCTATTATTTTTCGTTTATAACCCATAAACCCTTTTTTATCTCTAAACAATTTCTCAATATAAAATCCCGTTGCTATACAATTTTCGTCTAGTATATATATGTATTCGTTTTGATTAATTTTTTTTGAGAAGTTGGAGGGAATGACGTTTTCATTTTTACTACCATTTTTCATAATTGTCAAATGTCGAGGGTTGATTATGTTATATTGCCAAATTCATGTATACATTTTGTAAAGTGTTTTATCAATACTTGAAGTGTTTTATGTGTTACTACAAAGCTTCTATTAAGCCAAAAGTATTTGTTATTTTTTCTTGGGAAAACAAAAAATGTTATTTAATAGTCTAATTAACATTTGCAATGATGAAACCTTCTGGGTTCCTTAGCAGTTTAGTTAGAGTGTTGTTTAATTACATTTATTTACAATATATACTTCATTCTTATCTCTTAAATCAAATTAATATCAACCGTCAAAGTTTCACCCACTACCAATAATTACAATGGCGAACACTCCATTCATCAATGACTTGAAAGACATGTCCGGATCAGAAAAACTTCATCAAAGTTTCAAGTTACTTTTCATTCAAGATCACACAGAAGATGAAGAGTTTTTGAGGTTTCTCGGGGAGCGATGCAATGAGTTTCAGAGGAAGATACAAGTGCAGACTGAAAGGATGGCTGAGGTGTGGTCTCTTAACCATGATGATGAAGAAGCTGATGGGGACGTCTATGTGCTTGAGGTTGCGGATGATCGGGATCGCGCTTGGAGGTTTGGAGGTTTTGAGGGGCTTGTTGGTTGAAGTCCGTGCAGGTTTGCATGAGAAGGAGGAGCATATGGACATCATGGATTTTTTTTTGGGTAAAGGGGAGTAATCCTGTACCCTGATTAGGTCATATGTTTATGTATGTGTTTTGTGTTTTGTCATCTTGGTGATCTGTGTATGGTTGTCTTTTGGGGGTAGACGATGCATATGGTTTAGGATGGGGATGTTAGATTAATGTAGCTATTAACAATGACAATGGTACAATGATGCTTATTATATAATGATAATAGTTTAGCATATGTTAATATGCTTTTATTTATGCAATTTTTCCTTTTATAGTTTAAACTATATCATGATATTTAGTTTTCTCTCACACATACATGGGTCAAACACACAGTCTGAAAATTGCAAAAACAAAATATGGTCTCAGTGAAATTGGGGTTTCTAATATACAACATATTTATCAAATTAAAACATATATTTAAGACATATTGTGTTTGTGTATTCAAATTGATGATTCAATTTTGATGAAATGATCATAAATAGTGATCATCATATGGTTGTATTGGGGTTGGCGATGAATACATGTTCACGAAGATTTATAAAGGTATATATCTGATTTTTATGTTTCATTTTGATAAATTGATAATTGTTTGACCAATATTTGATGTTTTAATAACGACCTACTTGTCAAAATATAAGCTTGTTGCAATTTAGGATTTGGGTTCTCGATTCTGATGAATGAATGACCCGGTTAGGAAATGTGTTATATGATGATTTTATCGTGATTTGGTGAAGGTTATGTTATTAGATGGACAATTAGTTTGCACATCTTGACTTTGGTTCAGTTTTAATGTTAAAATTGATTATTTCCTTTTTGCTTTGATTGTAAGCTTACGAACAAAATCAAGGCTATGATGAATTACGCGGTATTTTACAAAATGGTAATGCCCATATATTGGCTTAGCGGCATGTTAAGGTTCGCAGCCATGGTTGGCAATCCAATTTTTCAAACTGCTACCCTATCTGAGACTGTAGTTTGTGACTAATGGATTATCGTATGTTAAACACCATGACCATCAACGCTTTGATCAATTATGACGGGTAGTTTTTAACTTGAGATTGCCCATATCTTGACACGGTTTATAGCAATGTATAGGCGATTATGTGCATGTTTGTGACCGCTTTATTTTATATGCATAATATTATCACAACCTTGTACTTTAATGAAGTTGGTAAATTTCTTGGTCAATCGTGTTTCATTGTGGTCGTTGGCGTCGCGTGTATATATAGTTTCATTAGAAGCTATATATAATCATCGTTGAGTCCCGCATACACCCGTCAATGAATTATGATTGGCTCGAAGATGTTAAGCATCTGTGTATATAGTCGTAGTAGAATGGGCTGGAATTTGACATCGAATAATAATACTTTGATTGAAAGTGCCACAAAGTTGCAATTATTTTATGCTTGGTCCAATGGATATTGCACCTAAACAGGCATTGTAAGTGCAATGGTCTGCATCACACATTTTGCTAGACAGATGAACAAATAGTGTGTGTTACTTTGAAAATTTAGATTCATATATGGAAATTTTACTCATCCGCTTTAATTGCGCGACAAGGTGTAGGACTCCATAGCGGAGGCATTTCAACAGATTAATCGAACGGTGATGAGGATGTTGTTTCGGACTGGATCATGGAATGCAAACACAGTAAAAGGTAAGCATCGTAAAATTAGTTAACACAAACACTGGCTTTTATTTGATAAAATATCTTACAACCACCTGCCAAAGGCTAAATCCAAATATTACAACAACATTGAGAATAAAATTCAAAGAGAAGTACATAACGCAAATGCAAAGATCCAGCATAAACAAGACATCATGACCAACAAAAGCTTCCCCCAGCTATGCAAACACACTTACCAATCCATTAAGCCCTTAAGTTTCTGAATGAACACATCATGATTGCGAAAATTTAGCTCCAATCAGTACGCCAAAATCGCATTTGCATGAGCTTTTATTCATCTCTTGCCTGAATTTCTCTTAGATATTCTGCAGTTTTCTGGGCATAAATGTTCCCAACTGTTTCTAACTCTTGAATAAAAGTAAGCCTCTCACGAGTAACACTCACCATGCTAGCGCATAGGACATTCATTTGTTGTGACATTTGAATGTCACGACGCAACTTAGCGACAATACAACACTAGCATCTCGGACCGGTTATTGAATTGGCTTACGCCTAAGCGATCACACTTAGGAACGTCTAGACATTGTGTTTTCTTCCTTCTTTATTACAAGTTATGAAAAGTAAGGCTATATATTTTGCATAGTGATAGACCCTCTTAAATAGGAAAAGTAAGGCTATATGTTTTGCATAGTGATAGGCACTTGTATAACATATAATTACACATTGAATACCATTTACATGAAAACAAAATACACAGAATCACTCTTGTTTCTTGATTTCATATTGATTCGCTCGGAAGGTATCTAACACAAATAGCATGCAAGTAAAAGCCAAATTTATTACCATTTGCATACGTCCTTTTAGTTCAATCAAACACGCACTCTGTTTCCATGTATCTTTACATATATTCATTTTTGTTTCTTACTATTTAGTAACTCAAACAGTCATACATGTGTCGTTATGGGCTTTTTCTACTTTGTTGGTTTAACATGTAATGTACTAAGATGGAAATTCAATTCTCATGATATTTTTGTTTATGCACATGTTTTATTTGATGTTTGATTTTCATGCAAAAGAAGTGAACTAAATTTTTGGAGGATTGTTGGAAATTTTAGTGCACTTGTAGGATTAGTTCACACCTGGTAATGGGTCGGGAGGTGCAGGATGTACACCCATAAGGTCCCTGAACATCCCGACTCTTAGTGGAGAGATTAGGAAGTTAGTGCGGGTAGTGCTAAGTTAGTAGTGGTAGTGCTAAGTTAATACAGGTAGTGCTAAGTTAATACTGGTAGTGCTAAGTTAGTACTGGTATGTGTATGTGTTTAAAGTGAAAATTATTTGTTGGTTATGATTTTGATAAACACTAATTGTATATCACTTATAAGCCATTTGATTTGATTGCCACCCTAGAGTTGCCTTCCCCATGAAGAATCATTAATTATCCAACCTCACATACTTGGCCTTTTTTTTCAAGTGTACTCCCCAAAAAAAACATATGATGTTATTAAGTAGTATGTTTCTTATTTAAAAAGTACTTACAATTATATAGTTTATTACAACGTTTAAATTTTTTTGTTACTTGGATTCCACAGGTTTTTTATCATCATAGTGAACGTGACATTCAAGGGCCGGGAAACATCGTTATAAAACATTGCAAACGTTAATGCACTGGCAGTGATTCAATAGCTACATTGTATATTCGATTAACCAATATTGTATTCGACATATGTATTTATTTGTGAGAATACTAGTTACGGTTTACACAATAATGTATTAGGTCTTTGTCTTTAAAGTGTTGATTACGCTTTGATTGTTTAAAGGAGATACATTGTTATGTCAATATTACGTTGTTATTCAAATTACTAGTTACGACATTGCGTATGGTTGTGATTTAGGTTACACATTGATACAAGTTACGACATCGCGTATGTTAATGTAATATTATTTATTTGTATGTTAAGGTACTTAATTTTTAAGGTGATTCTACCAAATATTTTGTATGTATATAATCAAGGGTTTAGGTCATAAAATAGTTGCGTACTTTTTCAAATGTACCGTTTTGGTACGTAATTGTTTCACTAAAACTTACATATTTGCATATATACCCAAAACATGCTTAAGTTGCATTGTACATCATGCATTAAAAACTTGTATTATGGAGAAATATGCAACTTTTTGAGTTTTAGTGGGTATATATGCAATGCTCCCATAATACAAGCTAAGAAAATAAAACAAAAAATTATTCTCTTAATTAATAGTAATCATTGCAGTTTTGAGAACCGTGATATATTATATTATGGCTACACTTAATCACATAGTCAAAGCAAAATATTAAAATCTATCTTCTTCAACACAACAACCGCATCATCAGGTAATGTTACACATTTTTTTAACCATGAACTGCAAATGTAAAGTGATTGATATGCTTGTTTCTGATATGTTGATGGATACAAATGCATGTTTGGTATTTTTTTTGCAATGTTTAACATATCCTAAAGAATATAGTATCCTTTGATCATAATGTAACAGCCGTTTTATTAGAACTATATGCGATTTGATTTTTTAGAATATTGTGTGATTTGTAAATATAGGATGATTTGAATAAAAAGAATCATGAATATATGTGGATTGTGGAATACGTAGCAGCTATTTGTTAAATAGCTAATTAGACAACTTGTAAACATATGTTTAATCTAGGTTAGTATAGCTTTTATATGATTTGGTTAAGCACTACACCTTATGTAATTAATTATCTTAGCTTAGGTTTAAACATTGGATGAAGCAATGGCGTATGGTATGTTGGGTAGATTATGGATTTGTTACTAGATTTTAACAAACTTATGGGGTAAGATGATTAAACATAAAAAATACAGATTTTTACTCTAAAAGGACTATATGATTATTGATTTTTGAAACATAGTTAAATATGTAGTAATACATCTTCAATCATTTTTTGACACACTTAATGATAAAGATGTAGTGATCATCTAAGACTTGTATTAGTTGGTGGAAATGTTATGCATATGTGATAACCTTATTGACCATTAAGGCGATTGTGGTTTTAAAATAGAATGAGCATCCAATTGTTGGTGGAGGCAAACCTCACAAACATTAGGACATTGCAGGTAAGTTGTACTTAAAATACTTACTTAAGGTTATAAATTTATCAATGTAACCATAAAATTGATATACGTGCTTACTTTTTAAATTTAATATGCTTCTGCTTTGTTTATGAAACACTTGTACCCCAAAAGCGCTGGATATACCTAATACACAATAGGAGAACCAAACATAAGGTTTACTGGAAATTGGTTCGTGGTATACTTTGCATGGGTCCAAGTGGCGAGCTTTTATTGATCACAGCCAATACATCAATGTGGCCACATTCCATTTAATTGTCGAGAGAAGATTTATTATGTAACGGAACAACGATGCGCCACGTAATGCCCCGGGATAATGCATCCGCTCTTCTAGGTTACAGACAACGAAGTTTCCCTCGTTACGTTGGATAAATATCCTGCACAACCTCTGGTAAGAAAAAAATGTTAATCAATACATTGTATAAGTTTGTTGAAAATGGGGATTATTTTAATTGTTTGACCCTCTAATGTTTCTTTAAACTAAACGGCATGTGAGTAGGTCATTCCTTGCAATTTCCGGACATTACTGACAATAACCAATTTGACGTTCTTGTTGTGGCGTACCGTAACTATCACTCATCGTCAAATTGAAATACCGAGGAAAACATACACATGCATGAGTTTGGTGGCATGGAATGTATTGGTTCCGCGATGAAAACCTATTTTTTGGCACAAGATTTGTTTTCACAAATCTCCTAAACAATACTCTTTCCCTGATGCCATTTGTCAAAATGGATTGATGATGCGTTTCGAACTTGTGCAGCGTATGGAGTTGAATCGTACAAGACCGTTCATGAGAAACCCGTAGATGAAGGTATGTTAATCAAAGTGTAGACATAATCTATGATTTTATTTTAAAAATAAATCTTTCCATATAATAGCTTTAAAATTATTTACCATTTTATTAAATTCAATTGCAAATGAGCGTATGAAACACATATGTGCATGGAACTAATGTACAGAGCATGAAAGTGAAAGGGATTGTTTTTACGCGCCCATCATTTCATATGTCACGAATGGAGTCGTTTGGTAAGTAATGATACAAACGGACCATTCTCATCATTATTCTGCCAAGCAAAACTAATATATGCTTCAACACATGGACATACTTTTGTTTGAGCATACACATGTTCTTTTAATGCAGAACATACCACATAAGTTTCAAAATCACATGTGGAAGTACCATAACGACTGCGAGATACCGGAAGACATGGAGTTTTATGTGAACGTGAATCGGAACACCACGATAGGCCTAGAAGCAAGAACCACGCGCCATAAACGCCGATGGAGAGAGAGATTGTTGAGAGTGTCAGGTGGAACGAAACAAAATGGTCGATTCAATCTTTTGACTTTGTCAACGACAACCAAGCTTTGGTGTCTTCCCGTACTCCATAATAATTCCAGATTTAGCATGTGTTAAACGTAATTCGGTGGCAATTATCGGTTGTTATTAGTAGACATGTTTATAAACAGATTCTTGGATTTTGTAGGATTTAGTTGGCTTCATTTAGGGTGTGTGTTCCCAAGTAGTGAAGCCATTCATGATGGAATTGTAAACTACTTGGTATAGCCCCTATCGGAAGTGTATGGTTCTAGTGGTGCATTAAATGTGTTCTTTGTGATGGTTTGTGCTGGTTGTCATCATCCATGGTTGTATGATATGGGAAGTTTGTTTTGTTATCGAACTTATAAAAACGTTATATCGATATTGAATAGAGTTGCCTTGTATGCAACTTGATATGGGACTTGTCCATATCTACAGTGTGTTTCTTTTCATTGCACAAAGTTTCCTTGATTAATACAAGTTCATCTTTGCACCAAAAAAAATATATATATATTTTGTGTTGTGGTCTACTTATAAACAGAAAACTTTAGTGGTTAAAGCTGCCAGTACAAAGTTAAGTCTGGTAGGTTAGTTTTAGTAGTTAAGGCTGCCAGTACAAAGTTAAGTTTGACATACCTAAGTTAAGTCTGTTTAGTATTCGTAGTTTTTTGTGTGACTATTGATAATCCAATGGCCACATCAAATTTATTTTTGTGTGGCCATTTCTAACATTTAGTCACACAAAGCATGTTTCTTTTGGGTATTTAGTCACATACAATTAAGCATAAAGTGGCCAAAAGTGTTAATAAATGTGACCATATGGTGTTTAAGGAGAAGAAATATGTCTTTTGTGTGACTATTGATCATCCAATAGCCACTTGAATTTTATGTTTGTGTGGCCTTTTGTAACATTTTAGTCACACAAAGCATGTTTGTTTTGTTTATTTAGTCACATACAATTAATCATAAAGTGGCCAAAAGTGTTAATAAGTGTGACCATATGGTGTTTCAAGTGAAGAAATGTGTATTTTGTGTAACTATTGATCATCCAATGGCCACATTAAATTTATGTTTGTGTGGCCTTTTCTAACATTTAGTCACACAAATAATGTTTGTTTTGGGTATTTAGACACATACAATTAATCATAAAGTGGCTAAAAGTGTTAATAAGTGTGACCATATGGTGTTTCAAGTGAAGAAACGTGTATTTTGTGTGACTATTGATCATCGAATGACCACATGAATTTTATGTTTGTGTGGCCTTTTCTAACATTTAGTCACACAAAGCATGTTTGTTTTGGGTATTTAGTCACATACAATTAACCATAAAGTGGCTAAAAGTGTAAATAAGTGTGACCATATGGTGTTTAAAGTGAAGAAACGTGTATTTTGAGTGACTATTGATCATCCAATGGCCACATATTAAGTTACATGACCATATGTACTGGATTTTGGCTACACTTAAATAATATGTGTGACAAAGCGTTTAGCGTGACCATATATGGCATTTGGTCACAGTGTTAGTAGTAAATGTGACTTTATAGATTAGCTTTTGGCATGCTAACACAAACTAAACTTTAAACACACATATTAACTTACGTGAACATGTGTACTGGATTTTGGCTACACTTAACGAATGTGTGACAAAACATTTAGTGTGACCATATATGGCTTTTGGTCACAGTGTTCAAGTGTGTGACATATATTTGTCACTGCTTATATGTATATCGTGACTAATGCTTCAACCTTACTTTTCATTTGTCACTCGTTCCAATTCGGACTGGCTAAAGAGTTGGAAAAACATATCAGTCACCCTTAAATAATGTGTGACAAAACTTGACTCTATGA
Organism: Chrysanthemum makinoi; assembly: GCA_910596185.1. Taxonomy (NCBI): domain Eukaryota; kingdom Viridiplantae; phylum Streptophyta; class Magnoliopsida; order Asterales; family Asteraceae; genus Chrysanthemum; species Chrysanthemum makinoi. The sequence goes on from OU343217.1 coordinate 74,344,517, forward strand.
TTTAGACACAAAAAATTACTTCATGTGACTAACGCATCAAGGTTACTTGTATTTGTCACGCGTTCCAAATTCATATGTGGCTAAATGATTCAAACAAAATCACCGATACCTTTAGCCACACAATGTTCAATTGTGTGGCAATACAGTTCTAATTGTCACACAATCAAAATTTTCATGTGTGACTAATTAGTAAATGTTGTCAATTTTCTTACCTTCAGCCACACAAATATGCGAATGTGTAGCCGTTCCATTTCGAACATGTGTGACCAAATCCCGTTTTTGTACTAGTGGCCCCATTTTAATTTATTTTCCAAAAATTGTTTGCACCATTCGTCCTTAAGACTAATGATGCAACTTATTTCAGAAAATAAATTATACCGTTAGTTCTTAGAACTGACGATGCAAATATTTTCTCTTCCGTTAGGAGATAACGAAGAAATAATCTCACCATTAGTCTTCATTGACTGACTTTACTAACGGATGGATGGTTTTGTGCCAACTTTACTAACGGGGGGATGGTTTTGTGCCAAAAAAAAGTTTAGGGATGTAAAGCGAAACACGGAACAAACCACAATGATGTATTTTGGACTTTACTCTAGAAATAAATGATTGGCATGCTTGTCAACCAACTCGATGTCAAGATTTGAAATCATTTGACTTTTTACAGTTTAATTGCATTATGATTTATTTGAATTTTCTGCCGTAGTAGATCATCGTGAATGGGCCGTGTATATATATATATATATATATATATATATATATATATATATATATATATATATATATATATATATATATATATATATATATAGTTGTGTGTGTGGTGTGTGTGTGTCTAAAGATAAGAATCAATTCATGGATAAATAAAAAATGATAAAATCCTCAAAAGGGGACAAAAACTTGGGTTGTGGTCATCATTTGGTACAAAAAATACATCTCTTTCCAAAATGGTCATGTGCGAATGTGTGATCCACTAATTTGTTGACACGTGTTCAGACAAGAAATACAATCCCAATATTTGCAAGTACAATCATTATTAAATCTTGTTTGACTTTTATAAACAAATGTGCGAATGACGGATGTGCGAATGTGAGAATAAAATCTACTTTATTTGGAAGGAACAATTTTTCAGGAATTAAATATTTTTAAAATCTACTTTATCGTTCGCACATTAGCCAGAATTCACACAACCTTCGTTCGCACATCTGCTGGTCGGGGATTGTACTAATGGTCGGGGGTGTGAGCCAATAAATGATTGGAAATGTACTTCTTGCCTGGACACGTGTCAAAAAATTAGTGGAATCGTACATTCACGCATAACCATTTTTGAAAGAGGTGTATTTTTTGTACCACATGGTGACCACAACCCAAGTTTTTCTCCCTTTTTGAGAATTTCCTCATTAAAATTATATACGTCAAAGATTGCCTACATTGATTAACTTGTATAAAAGGTTTATCAATGTGAGGTCAGTTACATACTTACATGTCCTGTTTGTGATGATGCCTTCTAAATCGAAGATCACCTCTTCGTCTAGTGCAATTTAGCCGTAAAGACGTCTAAGGAAGCTTTATCATATGGTGGAAAGTTTCTAATACCATCATCTCTTGTCTCACTGACGCTATTAACTCAACATTGTGAATATTAAACAATCACACTTACCTGTCTTCAACGTGGTATGTGGTTTAAACAATCCTGTGAGTTCTTGTTATAATATATGGCTAATATCAACTTGGATGAAAAATTAAATAATTGACAACTTGATTGCTACAAGTTGTTACCACTTTCTCCACTTGCTTTCTAAGTGCATGAACTAGGAAGGACATGTTTGCCTATAAATGAATCCTTAGTTTCTTGTTTGCAATCACACCAAAAACACACAAGCATCTTGTAGTGTACTTCTCATCTTTCTTTTGTAATAGTATTTCTAGTTTAAGAAATTTATAAGGTTGTGGTGTCACATTCTCTAGTTCTTTTCATATTGTCTAAATTTTCAATAAGCTAGTATGAGGTATAACAGTGGTGTTGAAATAATAACACTCTTTACCTAGTCGGTGGGATATTATCGTGGTTATTCCACAACAAGTGGTATCAAGAGCCGAGGTTATTCTTAGTATGCTATGTGGTTGCAATTAAATTTGATCCTCCACATCATAAAAGTATTTCGTTGGTTTTTTGGTTGAAGCTATTGAAACTTAATTTGTACGCGAAATGGTGGATAGCATAGTTGACAAACCTTCCACATCGGTGGATCCAACATCTCCAAGTTTGACTAAACCAGTCTTGACGAATGCAAGATTTGCGGTGGAGGTTTTTGATGGCACAAGACATTTCGGTATGTGGCAAAGTGAGGTTCTAGACATTCTTTTTCAGCAAGGTCTAGACATTGCCATTGAAGAAAGTAAACGAAAGGATGTAGAAGAGAGGAATTAGTTAACCATCAATCGGTTAGCTTGTGGTACAGTTTGTTCATGTCTTTCGAGAGAACAACGATATGCTTTCTCAAAAGAAACATCCACTTACAAACTGTGGGTGGCATTAGAAGAGAAATTGTGAAGAAAATTTTTCAGAATAAGCTCTTTATGAAGAAGAGACTCTTTCGCTTTACATATGTACCAGGTACCACGATGAATGATCACATTACCAGTTTTAACCAACTGGTCACCGATTTTATTAATATGGATGAGGTGTTCAAAGACCAGGATCTAACTTTGATATTGTTAGGATCGCTTCCAGAGGAGTATGAGTTGCTTGAAACAACTCTACTTAATGGGAAGGATGATGTGTCTCTTAGTGAAGTCGTGATGCTTTGTATAGTAAAGAACTGAGAAGGAAGGACAAGCAAATTTGTTCAAGTGAAGACGTAGAGGTTTTGCTGGTCAGAGGTCGTTCCTTGAGATGAAGGGCACTGATAAGAGTTGGAGATCCAAGTTGAGGTAAAGTGATGCGTGGTTCGGGGTCGAAAGACTTCCTTTTTCGCGAGCAAGCTTTGCAACCCACTAGGCAGTGTAACTAATAGTTGCAGTGTAGTATGGGCAAGCCCAGGGGATTGATCGTTCTCTAGGGGAATAGAGATGCTAGTAGAGATGTCTGACGAAAAGGGAAGGTGAGGATGATTCTTTTTAGTCTTTTTATATTTTATTATAAAAGCAAGTAAAATCTCGGGGTTTGAAGAGTGGGGGTTTGGTAATTTACAAATTAAACTACTTAACAAATTAGATTAATACTAGTTAAACTAAATAAAAGTAAAAGCTATGGATTGTATGAGTGTGTTTCTTATGATAATTAAAAGCGTGTTCACTTAGATTTTCTTACTCCCTAGTTATCTTTTATTGATCGGTTGAATTGTCGCATCCTTATCCTAATTGGTGCATTGTATTCCATGTTAGTAATAGGGTGGTGCCTAATTCCCCAATTCTATGAATCTTAACTCTCCTCTAGTTATCTAGAACACCCGGGATAGCCAAGTACCGAGATATCTCCCCCAAATATCCTATTATCCTTAAGCTACAACACACGCAATAAACACAAAGAGAGCCTAAAGTGCACTCCAAGGCTTTGTGCTATTTAGGATGTTTAAGCTCGCAACAATTAAAGAAGAAGCCATTTTTTCTCAATCTAGCGTCTACCAATTAGAACAAGAGACAACCTAACAATAATCAATAACTAGATTTCATTGGATCTAAGCAAACACTAATTAATTTTAGTTACGCATGATAAATAAACAAGAACACAAATAAACAATCAAACATAGATGAAACATTGTGATAGATTGGATAAACAAACTTATCTTTAAGTGTAAAAGAGGATTTGGAACCCTAAATTACTGTCCAAGTCGGACCTCAAACGAACTAGGATTTTCTCTCCAAAATAATGCACACATAACGCAGAAAATTCGAAGTCTATATATAGAATTTACATTCGCGACGACGTCACCTTTTAATGGTGACGCCGTCTGATCGCCGTCATTAGGGTTTTGTCTTTGCCAAGTCATCAGTGGCACAACGTCGGGAAGAAAGTAGTGACGCCATCTAGGTTGCTTCTAGATGTCGTCTTGGTAAAGTCCTGGTCGTCTAGTGTAGAATGAAAGAGTGACGGCCTTCTGAAATAAGGCATGACGCCGTCACTTCTTAAGACCAAAATAAGTTCTGAGCCATTGTTTGAGAGTTTTTGGAACACCCTGTAGGCAACGGCGTCGCCCTTGGAGTTGGGACGCCGTCAGGCTTCTGAAATTGCCTTGCTTTCTTGACTTTGTCGTTTTCTTCATGTTTTCGCTCCTTTTCATCCAAATATGCTTCATTGCAGCATTTTGCTTTTAAAAGACCTAGAATGTGAAAAGAAATGATTTTAAGCAGTAACGGATATAAAATGTAATGATTTATGGCTTAAATGACCCCCTAAAAACGTATGCTTTAAATCCTTATCACAGAGACTAAGCAAAGTTGAATGTGTAGAAAACTAGAAGGCGGGTTGAATAGTTTTCCGAATTACAACTATGTTTTAAAGAATTTATATCGACTTATGTCAATCTATTTAGAGCGTATGCTGGATATTAATAGTTAGACGAATATATAAACTATATTACGATATAGAGAAAGAGATACACAACCACAACACAAGTATTTATAGTGGTTCGGCTACAAGGTCACCTTCCTTGCCCTACTCCACTCCCCAAGCACCCAAATCGAGAGTTCCATAAACACTACACAACACGAACTCCTTTCATCGGCGGAGAATCCTTCACAACGTCGCTTACACTTTATCCGGTACAAAGCTAGATACCGAGTTCTTCCCCAAGGTAGAACCAAACCTACGTCGCCTACACTTTATCTGGTACAAGGCTAGATACCGGGTTCCATTACAATGAAGGAACCAACACCCTACACACCAAGTATCACAACTCACATCGACACCCCATATCGAACACACCTATTAGCACAACATACCAATACCTTCAACTAACAAAACACCCTAATGGAGAAAGAAAAGAAACATCAAGAAGATTCACTTCAGTGGTCTTGATGAAGACGAAGCCTAGCAACTCATGACCTTGAGCTTATAAGTCTTCAAAAGATCGTGATCTCGCCTTTAAGAGGAACCTAGATAATCACAAAGAAAAAAGCTACATAGAATATCCTCGTATCTGAGGTTAGAGAGGTTAGAACATAGAGAGAAAATATGTCTAGGAGTGGTAAGGAATAAGGAAGAAATGGCTAACTATTTATGGACATTTCTGCCTACTGTTCACTCGGATCCACCAAATTCCTTTTCAAAGGGATCCGGCCAGTGTAAACCAAAGGGATCCGATCGTTTTGTGAGATCAGTCCGGGTCTTGGGTTAAAAATTGGGTTATGGGTTATGGGTTATGGGTAATGCACCATTGATCATGAACTTTGGGTCATGGGTACCCAACTAGATACAATGTATATAGACAATGGGTCATGCGTTTAACCCAACATCATGTCATGCATGATGTAAATGCACATAGGTCATGGGCATGGGTTATGGATTATGGTTTACCCAACACACACACACACACACACACACATATATATATATATATATATATATATATATATATATATATATATATACATTAAACTAGTATGTATTTTTATAAAATGTAAGTAACCAAAGTTACTTATAAGTGTTTTATAAAAATGGTTTTGGTTTTGTATTAACTATTTAACTAAACATGTTTATTGGTTTTATATATTTAGTGAAATGAGTTAGTAACTTATTGGCTCAACACTTTATGTATTTTAGTTATTACGTTAAAATGATTTAACGTTTGTTATCGACAAAATATTAGAAGATTGTAAGATATAAATAAACGTTTTTACGACTTATTTGTATTAACATAATGTACCTTTTGTCATGAAAAAGGTCATTGGAAGAGAGATTGTCCTAAGTTGAAAATCAAGGACAATCATTACAAAGGGAAAGTTGTAGTGGAGGCGAATGTCACCAAGTGTGATGATGAAGAATCATATTTCTCACTTGCAACATCGTCAACCAAGAGTGCTTCTGATGTATGGCTATTAGATTTCGCATGTAGAAATCATATTACACCACATCGAGAGTGGTTTAGTTATTTTGAAGAACATGAGGAAGTTGTTTATACGGCAGACGAAACTCCTCTCACTACTCATGGGATTGGTTCCGTTCGATTGTAGAATGAAGATGGATCAATTGTGGCCTTGAAAGGTGTTCGTTATTTGCCAAAAGTTGAAAAAGAATCTCATTTCCGTCGGTACCTTAGAATCTAAAGGATTCGCAGTAAGAGCAAAAGAATGGGGTTATGAAGATCATCTCTAGCGTACTTGTAGTAATGAAGGGTATTCGTAAAATAAATAACACGTATCACTACAAGGGTAGAACACTTGTTGGAACTATAGCAGCTGTTACCGATGGTGATAGAAATTCAAAAGCTATGAAGTTATGGCGTATGCGCTTAGGACATACAGGAGAGAAATCCTTGAATTTGATCATAAATCAATGATTATTGAAAGGAGTGAGTTCTTGTAAGTTGGATCTCTGTGAGCATTGCATCAACGGAAAGACAACAAGGGTGAAATTTGGGACAGCTATCCACAAGACACAAGGTATCTTGGATTATGTCCACTCTGACATACAGGGTCCCTCAAAGACAAGTTCTTTAGGAGGGAGACACTACTATGTGACCTTTGTTGATGACTTTTCCTGAAGAGTTTGGGTGTACACGTTGAAGACAAAGGATGAAGTGCTAGGAGTGTTCATCAAGTGGAAAAACATGATGGAAACTTAGATGTGCAGAAAGATCAAACAACTCCGAACAGATAATGGCGGAGAGTATAAAAATGATCATTTCACAAAATTTTGTGAAGATGAAGGCATCGCCAGACACTTCACTGTCAGACATACACCACAATAGAACGAGAACGCATGAACCGAACTTTGCTGGAGAAGGTTTGATGTATGTTATCCAATATCTTTGGGTTGGTAAAGAATTTTAAATTTGAAGTTGTAGCGTATGCATGTCGCATCGATTAATCGTTTTCCATCTACGCTATTGATGAGAAAATTTGAAAATGGTATGGAAAACCTGCTACAAATTATGACTTCTTACATGTATTTGGTTCCGCTACATATTATCATGTGAAGTAATCAAAGTTGGATCCTAGAGCAAAGAAAGCATTATTCATGGGGATCACCTCTGGAATCAAAGACATCGTCTATGCTGTCCGGAGACAAAGAAAACGATATTTAGCAGGGATGTCACCTTTAATGAATCTACCATGTTGAAGAAGGTGAATACTAAGCAGTTAGATGGGACTCCCAAAAAGGTGGAGTTGGAAAGAATAATGGTACCAGATGATAGAGAAACATTTGATGATTCTCCCGTGATACAAGGAGATTATGAAGAAGAGGAGGTTTAAATCGAAGAACCTCCATAGCAACAACAAGAATCAATTGCTACTAGCAAGCCCAAAAAAAAAACACTAAAAGGCCTGCTCGCCTTAATGATATGGTGACTTGTGCATCTTCAATTGCAGGTGATGATATTCCTACTACTTACTCTGAAGTGGTTCGAGACTCAGAGAACGAGAAGTGGAGAGTTGCCATGAGCGAGGAAATGCAATCTCTTGAGAAGAATCATACATAGGAGTTAACCAACCTCCCAAAAGGGAAGAAGGCAATTGGATATAAATTGGGTGTATGCAAAGAAAGATGGATTTCCTAGCCAGGATGATGTTCGCTACAAAGCAAGATTGGTAGCTAAAGGCTACGCTTAGAAAGAGGGAATTGATTAATGTTGCGAAAACACGAAGATTGGTTTGAAGACTCCACCAACGACGGTTGATGACAAGATTGAAGAATTGATATTAGCTAGGGGTGTTCATCGGTTCGGTTATCGGTTTGTTCGGTTAATTTTTTTTTTTTTTGGTATAACCGAAAACCGAACCGAACCGAATTCAAATTTGACTAAACCGAATCGAAAACCGAACCGAAAACCGAAAACCGAACCCCCAATAACCGAAAACGAGAACGAATAACCGAATTACAAATTTAATAATTTATTCATTTATTTATATATATTTTTTGAAAAAAAATAATTTCAAGCTTCAAAAATATTATATATATATTATAAAAGAGTTTTAATATATATTTTTTATATAAATATATAAAAAAATATATATATTTATTTAAATTCGGTTTTCGGTTCGGTTTTTGGTTTGGATTGCTAAAACCATAACCGAACCGAAAACCGAACTTTTATTTCGGTTCGGTTTTGGCAAGTTCGGTTCGGTTATGAGTTCGGTTCAGTTATTTTCGGTTCGGTTTCGGTTTCGGTTTTCGGTTTATTCGGATATTACCCAACCCATGAACACCCCTAATATTAGCCAAGGTGAAGATTTGTTATAATATATGGCTAATATCAACTTGAATGAAAGATTATATAATTGACAACTTGATTGCTACAAGTTGTTACCACTTGCTTTCTAAGTGCATGAACTAGCAAGGCCATGTTTGCCTAGAAATGGATCCTTAGTATTTAGAAATAGTATTTCTAGTTTAAGAAATATATAAAGGTTGTGGTGTCACATTATCTAGTTCTTTTTATATTGTCTAAATTTTTAATAAGTTAGTATGAGGTATTATCGTAGTTTTTCCACAACAGTTCTACGGTGATATATCGAAATGAATTCACTTTTGCTTCCAGTAAACGAAGATTGAACTTCAATTCTGCTTATTAATGATGTCACTCTTATATGGATTGTCGATAGAAACATGAAAATTTTTCATCAACTAGATTGAGTGGTTCGACTATCCTTGGCTTTCAGTTGTATTGTAATTTTTCTCGTTGCTCCTAGACTCCTAGTTCCTTGTCAGGTTGAGAGTATGAAGCACAAATTTTTGCTAATAAGAATATAGAACCAACTTTCAATTCTTTTAAGTTGGTCTGTTATAAAACTTATATTTTTTGGTTCATTACCAAACACACCAGACTTGTTAATTAAGCATATTGTATTTGCAAGTGTACATTTTAAAATGTTCTAAAAGAATTGCACATGTGATTTTTATCATTTGAATAATCAAATAAAAACACAACAACTTGGCATGCAAAGCCAAATAGGTCCTTTTTATGAGAATGCCAGAGTCTTCTCCTCCTCATTTTAAGAAAACTGCTTCACAAAAACAAAGTAAACCAAACCTTAGAAGATGGATTTATATCTTGAGAAACTGAGATCAGTTTCCATATAAAATTATGTAAATTTAGAACAATTTGTTAAATAACGTTACATTGCCTTTCAAAGCTTTTCTTCAAACAAACAAAAAAATGGTGAAAAGTATTATTTAATAACTCACAAAAATCATACAAATTAAGAGAAGCTTCGTCTATAAACCTATGGAAAACTATCCATGACAATAAATATAGCCTTGTTTATGGTTAGCATTTAAAAAATGATACAAATTTAAACATTTGGTGGTCATATTAATTATATAATTATTTTGAAAGAAAAAGTATGGGAGAGGTAAGTTGACTGTTAGATAGTGTGTTAAATTAGAGTTTAATATAGAAGTTTGGTTCATTATTTTGAAGTGTATCATATGCTTGTACATATAAATCTTTGTCAACGTTACGCTAGTGGCAATATACGGCTTATTATGCGGTTTTGGGTGCATGGATGGCGCTAGGATGTTTTTCTTAATCGAAAATTGCTTTTATATTACAAAGTTCGTAAAGAGCTAGAAAAAATATATAAGTTGCATGTTCACGCTTGAAATTAACATTATATTAAAAATTCAAAAGAAAATTATTGACGCTATATCTGGTATATATGTTCAAATCACCTCACATGCAAGTTGTTTATCCAAAAAGTCAAGTTCGATATATTTTTTGTCATTTTCCTTTTTTTTAAACGATAATTTATAAAACTAGAAATTTAGAATAATTTCAAAAAGAGTTCATACAAGAATTTACATAATTGTCTAACTACTCAATCCAATTAGGTTTCATGATCTCTTCAAGTGTATTTTTTCTTGGCGGCTTCAAGTAAAAAACAAATTGGATATATCTCCAAATTACCCAGGTTGTGGTTTGAACTACAACGTCTTCATCATTTAAGATAACGTACTGATTACTCCCATTTCAATAAATCATGAGAAACTTTCGGATAGGCATTCAAACCCCACCATTCCATGATCTTCTTCCATAGATGTTTAGCCAAGGGACACTCAACGAATAGGTGTTGGGAGGTCTCATTGTCACCATCACAAATAGGGCATAGAAACGAAGTGAGGTCCACCCTACAACTGTCTAAATTGCTTCGCGTAGGTAAACTGTATAGCTATAGCCGCCATAAGTGAATGTTTACCTTGATGGGGAGACACTTGTTCCATCTTGTTAGGGTAAATTGTTCAATAACCTTTCTCATGGAAGCAACGGTAAACACATTCGTACACGAGTCTGGTCTTTCAATAGTGTCAAAATCATGAAGCATATTAACAAGCCTAATTAGTTGGGCCTATTCTAGGTCGTCCCTTATGGTCGACGCTAACTGAAATTACGAGCCTGTTCCATCTTTTGTAGTGAAAATATCTCTGATCTTGCATTCTTTGTTGACCCAGTTGAACTATGAGCTAGAAGTCTTTTGACCTTCGTTTGGGCCATGGTGGCCAGCGCTCTATGAAAACAACATTAGAAATGAATGTTTAAGGCTACAATTACCAAACCAAATTTCATTCCAAAAGCTAAAACGTGATCCATCCCACGCTCCAAATGAAGATTGATTGTAGACAAGTATTGGCACAAAAAAGGTGCTTATCGAGGCATATAACATATTTCCAACGACTCAATGGTTTCAAAATAGTATAGGTTTGACCGAATCCATCACAAACCCCATGAATCGAAGTAATAATATGCTTCCAAAGAGCATTTTGTTCCGTATGAAACCACCACCACCATTTACCAACATGGCCAAGTAAGATGCACATAGATTTTCAATACCGAGGCCTCCACAATGATAAATATAACATTAAAAACTTAAAAAGCCAATTTTTTGATAGTTTCTTTTTTTATATATAAAATCTCTATTAGACTCTAACCTAGTTTATTTAACATATTTCAAAACTATAAATCTAAATTTATGGAAAAATAATCGCATTACAACATTCACAATAGAGGTTACAAGAAAAAAGTTCTAAAATTTTTAAAAGCAAATATGTATTTTGAGTATATATGACAATGAAATTAGTTATAATATTTAATGTATTTAAGTTATATTGTAGATTTGTGTAGTTTGAACATTTTAAGCACAATACGGCATGACTGCAAAATTATAATTTATAACTCCATAACAATGGTGTAGTGGGATTGGATGTTTATAACGTCATCTGAAATTCGAAGCTTCCTTTTGGATATTCCTATTCCAAACTTTCAGAAAAAAATTAAGGACCATTAATAACCTTTGCTAGTTTCAAGAGGAATTAAATTGCTTGATTAAAATGAATTAACTCCCAAGCAAGAGGGGCACATGGATAATAAACAAATGACTCGTGGTTCATGCTTAAGACTTAACACCAACCTCCTTTTTCTATTACATCATGCATGCAAAAATATTATGCGATCAAATAAAGTATATTAAAAGAAATAAAAAAATAATTGTATAAGTAAATAGTATTCGTTGACAATCTACTAATTTAGTCATAAAATTAATACTATACAAAAGGGATAAAATAAATTAAAGACCACAAGGCAAGTAGTATATAAACGTTTCAATATTTCCCCATGTTCATGCTCTTTCCTATATATCTTTGCCTTCTACTAATACACAACAGAACAACACCATGGATAAAAACAACAAAACCACCACGTCCTCGTCAAAGACCGCCACCAAGATTAAAAAAGAAGGAGAAGCTAGTGAAGAATTCAGCAAGAAAACCAAGAAAAGCACCATCCACAATGGAGAAAACCCTACTTACCATGGTGTCCGTAAGCGGAGCTGGGGAAAATGGGTGTCAGAGATACGCGAGCCACGAAAAAAATCAAGAATTTGGCTCGGGTCATTTGACAACCCTGAGATGGCGGCTAGAGCCCATGATGTAGCTGCCATAGCAATAAAGGGTCATTCGGCTATCTTAAATTTCCCTCATTTAGCTCACCACCTTCCCAAGCCGGCTTCCACGTCACCTAGTGACATCCAAGCTGCGGCTATAAAAGCCGCAGCTTTAGTCATCAATGAAATTAGTCCAAGAAATCATGACTTAAGCCAAGCCGAGCTTGAACCTGAAGTTGGTTGCTTAGGTTCATTAGACGACACATTTCTTGATTTACCGGATCTATTCATCGACCTTGGACATCGTATTGATCGAATTTTATATACATTGCCAGAGTATATTGCCGGAATTGAGACAAGTGATAGTGGTTTGTGGCCGGAAGAGCATTTCTTATGGAATTATTGTTAGTAAGTTGGACATTTTTTAGTTATGTATGCAAAGATGATTAATTAACACAATGAATAAAGAACCACTTTTTTATTTTCTCCAACCTAACTCAAGTAATTTATTTGGTTCTTTTAATATTAAACTAAACTTTTTTAGTATAATATCTTAATCATTGTTGTTATTAGATTGTTGAAAGGTATTCATTAGTAGTATAACTTTGTATACGTTGTGCGTGAGAGCAATGTTTTAAAAACCGGGTTTTAATTGATCGGGTTGAGTTATCGGGTCATTGGGTTATTGGTTTAATAGGTTCGATCGTCGGGTCAATGTGGTTCAACCGGTTCGACCACCGGATTAACCCGGTTTTTTATTAAAAGAAAAACAAACAAACTCGGTCGGGTTTCGAGAACCAGGTTGACCCGGGTCACTTAAAACCCGGCGGTCTAACCAGTTAACCCGTTTTTAAAAGCCTGGTGCAATTTTTTTGCCGGAACCGGTTCAACCGGTTAACCCGACCGGGTCGACCCGGGTTTCAAAACATTGCGTGAGACAATGAATCTATTTCTAAGAACATATTGTATATTGATAATTAACATGCGGCAGCATTAGAACGAGTATATGGAAACTTTATCCAGAGCCGTGTACGAGGGTGTGCAAAGTGTGTTGTCGTACAAGGCCTCAAACTTTTGGGCCCTCAAAATGTACACTCCTTTATACGTTTGGCGCCTCAAAATTCACTTCGAACAAAAATTGTTAACGTTTTACAATTTTATGTTGTAAATATTTGTTAAAACTTAAGATCGATAGATAATCTAATACTATGTTTTGGTTTCAATGGCTGGTATAGTATATTTTTTACCATCATATTTAGTTATTGGATAAAGTTTCGCACAGGGCCTCCATTCGCTCAGCTACGACATTGACTTTATTTCTTCGGGATCTCCATATGTTAGCTAGATAACTGCATCAAAACATAGTTTGGCCTTAAGATATATCCAAATCAATCAAATGAGCCCGTCGAATTATGTTTCGGCTATTCTTTCAAGTAGTCGGCCAATCCCCACCAAGAACAGATGCTTTACGGTAAAAGCATGCTGTAAAGTTTCAAGGTCTTCATCACTAGCATGAAAAAAAATGAATATTGCATGTTGCCGAGTAGGTTAGAGTTCAGCATATGCAAACCCTGAATATATGTCTTGATCAACAATAGATCGACATAAGATGGTCTAGTTGAGACGATTGAGTGTTGGCGTCATGAAAAAATATTGTATCTGTATGCGTTGACGACTATGCTATTAATATCTCAAAAAAGTGTGAATTGGCGGGAAAACCTTGACCCCGGTTGTCTTTTAACACCAGTCATTGTCCACCCCACAAAGAATAGCTCTGGCAACTCTCCTGACCCAGTGGGGCACCAATTGGAATGAGCAAGAGCCGAGACTCGAACCCTTAATTTTTTATTCAAAAAATCTCTCCAGTGGCCCAATTAGTTTTTCGGAGGTATGTACCAACTGAGCCAAAACCCTCTCGTCTTTGCTAATAATATATGCATGGAAATAAATCGACGTAGAAGATGGAATCGACCAATTGAAGGGTAGTTTTCGTTTTACACACGCCTTATTCAAAGAATGTCGTTACTCATTTAGGTCGTAGTTTCAGTATTGTTTACAAATTAGGTATAACGCTATAGCTAGGTACGATCTGACTACACTGTTTATGGCAATAAATATTATTCGTGACTTGGTGTGCAACTGTGCATACATAGAAACCAAGCAATGTTTGTGGAAATTGTAAATATGGTATTAAAGATCAAGAATAAAAAATAACTCAACCAACCACCTCTTATTATTACTATAACCTTAACAAACGGTTTTCCTCAAACGGGTGCAAACCAACATACAAAAGAATAAGATTATCCCCTTTAAAGGATGCATTCAGCTCACAACATCAATCATTCAACATTCAAGAATAATTGTAACTGAACGATTAAACAGAACAAGATCAAAACCAGAGAAAAATATGAGAGGAAAACGGGCGATACAAAGTTATGAAAACCCTAACACTATCTCTTTTTTTATATCGCCCAACAATTTCCACTATAGCCCCTGAACTTTAATTCTCGTTAATATCTGGAACATAACTTGAACTTTTCCTTATTTGCAGATTTAGTTCCTGTAATATCAAAAACATAAAAGCAACAAATACAGTTTAACTATTTATAGTTTGACCACTTTTATCCAACGATTAAGTGGAATTCTCCAAAGACTTTAATTTACTTTCTACCGGGAAAAAAATTACAACCACCACAACAATACTTAATCCCGCTTAAAAACTATGAGAAAAATGATGTAGATAGGCACACCCCTACACTACGTACACATACATGACTAAATATTAATTGTGACTTATTAAATTACATGATGTTAGTACAATCATTGGTAACATTGTTGTAGACCAATGAATGGAGGCTCGCTAGACATCAATGGAATAGATGGAATAGGCACCGCTTCTAAATGCAAGGCAAACAAAATTCATCACCATAACCATATTGGTTTCTTTGGGACCCAATAATGAAAATCAAATGAGGACATTTATAATGTCATCAGTTTATTAGCTCTCTTTAGGGTAATCAAATTACAGGTTTGCTGTTTAGAAATCTCTAGGTGACTCGGGCGGTATAATTACTATATGGGAGGCTTTGATATGATGTATAATTACTATATGTGACAGTGGATGCTACTACTTCTACTGGGGCTACTCCACTTGAGTATCCAAAGGTGCCGCAGTCACAGAAGGAGCTAGAGGAGATGCTTACTGCTATTGGTTATAAATCGAAGCCTCCTCAAGATATGAGTGTTCCTATGGCTTCTAATGTCCCTAATGCGACTAGTAGTTCTACTAGTGTTGTTCATGAAAAGTCTTATGACCCTAAGAAGCTTGCAAATGAGACGCCGAAATCATTTGTGGCAGCTACGTTTACTGAAACTAAGAAGCTTAAAGTTAATTTGCGTAGGTTGGTAAGTAGTCACAAAATTGATGGCGTGGATCTTATTGTCCCTAAACAAGTGATTGAAGAGGTTAACTCCCGGTTTGACAATACACTGTATGGTTACTTTCTTGGCAAACATATAGCCTTTTCGGTTGTTGAGTGATTTTAGGAACAAGTATGGCCTTCAAAAGGTCATGATGAATGCAAAAGGGTTCTTCTTTTTTAAGTTTGCTACTAGTAAGGGTGTTGAAGATGTTCTTGAGAATGGTCCGTGGATGGTACATAATGTTCCTATTATTCTGAAGAATTGGACTGTCAATACCAATTTACTTAAAGAGGATTTGACCAACATTCCGGTGTGGGTGAAGTTCCATGATGTCCCTATTGCGATGTTTTCAAAAGATGGTCTCGGCTCCTTGCTACTTTGATAGGTACGCCTAAAATGTTAGATTCTTATACTAGTCAAATGTGTTTAGAATCGTGGGGCCGTAGTAGCTTTGCTCGTTGTTTGATTGAGGTAAAGGCGGATGAGGCTCTTAAAGACAGCATTACTATTGCCATTCCGTTACTTGAGACTCCGGGGGGTTTCTGTTGAAACAGTTCAGGTGGAATATGACTGAAAACCACCCTGGTGTGATTCTTGTAAGATTGTTGGCCATACTTTGGGTACTTGTCCTAAATATGATCCTCCCCCTGCTCAAACTTTGCATATGGATGATAATGGATTCCAGGCTTTAAGAGGGAAGAAGACGGGTAAAAGTCGTAAACAGAATATACCGGCTAAGGGTGGATACTCTAAATTGAATGTGGGTACTAAGGTTTGTTATCAACTAAAGCATCTTTTGGGACCACTAAGGTGGATGGAAAGAAGAAGGCATCGGATATGCCTGGTACTAGCGGAACTAAAGTTCCTACAGCAAATGCTTTTGAAGCTCTTAATACGGTTGATGATGATTGTTCCGTGCCTACTAAGGTTGATACTAAGGGAGGGACTCCTCCTGAGTCTAGTTCTACAATGGTTGCTAATAAGGAGGGATCCCAACCGACGGGTAGTGTACCACAAGATCCAAGTGTGTTAGATGATCAAAGGAAGGATCCTAAGATGGTTGTGGGCACTGCCTCTAAGGCTTCTTCTTCTTCTCCTAACACTTTACCCACCAAGAGGGTTAATCATTTCTCTAAAGTGGGTGAAATTAATGTTTCTGATAGTGATGTCGAGGTACTTCCAGACGATAACCCCATGGCGCAATATATTTCATCTGCATGTGGTGGTTATGACCTTGAAGATGACTATGATGACTACATGAATCAAATCTATGATCTCCCTCAAGCTATGGATGAGTACTATAACGCTGATTTTAAGATCCAAGGACTTTGTAGGAAGTAATTCTTGTAGTGACTATTGACTAATGTATTTACTTATTATCTTGTGATTTGTGGTTTGTTTCTTTTCTAGAAGATAGGAAGTGCATTGATATGTAAGATTGCCTATGTAACAGGTTGTGATATGGGATATCACCCATATCCGTTGTACTTAAACGGTTTTTTGGAGTAATGAATTTTACCGGGTCGTTGTGACCTTTTACCCAAAAAAAGCCTTGACAAATCGTTTGATGTGATTACAAAAAAACTGGGTGATATGCATATTATGGATGGATTTGCTTCGAGCTAAAACCTCAAAGAAAGGATGAGTTTTTAAAAAACGTGCTACGAATTCTTGGATTCATAATCATAACAAACAGACGCATCTTAAGTCGATTGCATGATTTAGTGATTCAATTTCTACTTGTACATAAACTTCTAATCTTCATCTAGCTTCTTGCTTCTTCTTCTTTTAAAAAAATTAATAGCCGCTAAAAAGAAATATAACAAACATGTAATTTCCATGCGATATATCGTCTTATACTTGAAAACAACGGAATTTATTAGTATAAGTCCATAATGATTTTTCGACATCATATTAATAGCCTTGATAAAATACACACCTTTTTCTTCAAAGTTTTCTTAAATGTCATTGTTGATACAAAAGTTGGGCGTTCCTTGTTTGGAGCTCCGGCTCTCGTACCAATTGAGAATAGTTGCTTGAGACCTGCGCACTAAGAGACAGAAAACACCGTTAGGCTTACCGTGGGATTGTCTCCCACGATTATCCTCCGGCGTGAGAGTAAGTAATCGGTTTAGGGTTTAAGGAGTGTTAGGGTTATGAGATCGTCCCTTAAACGAGGGATGTGATTCCCTTTATATACGCACGGAATCCTTGTTGGTTCCGTGTTCCTCAACCTTCGGCGTATCCCACCTTAATCGGTTGGGAATGATTATCTTCCTATTTAGAAGATATCGGATATCTATTCCATCAATAGATTCGGGCTTGGGCCTTCATGAGCCCAAATGTTTAATCCTCTTAGCCCAGTTCGTACCAGGCCAAGTTAGTATTGGACTTTAGTCGGGTCCGTGACCCGGATATAGACTATACGTCATCATGTCCCCCCAGTCTAGTATGCGCAGTGACTAACTGCGGATGCTAGACTAATAATCCGTAGCCAGTTAAAAAACTTTGAAGCGTATGCAAGAAGCCATAAACATATACCCTCCGGTACGTTGTACCTAGACATGAAAGTGGATAGTAAACGCATCGTTATTCGGGGGAAAGTTACTGTCCCACGTCCCATCGAATCAATCTCAACCACACAAGTGAAGTTAGTGGGATCCACGTGTCACATATCTTGTGGATGAGAAATAGGATATAAACCACCGTTTCAGTTTCACAATGGCACTCACCGTAAAAAAGAAAAAGTCGCCATTGTTAAAACATATCTGCAACTGTGATCCAGAAAATAAACCACTTCGAGGTAGCCGCGCGTACGCCTTTGTAAATCAAAACACCATGGTCAAACAACTGCATGATTTCACCTCTGATCTATCCACGAGTGATCTTTTAGAATTCACCTCGGACTACTATATCCCACTTGACGTGCATCCGGTTGTTCCGGGTGCGCGGGCCTCCATTGCCGATTTCCCCGAAGGGAAATAGGGGTATACACACGTTTCTTTCAGTTCGCCAATCAACGTGTGCCTATATCCCGATTTCTGTGTGATGTGCTAAATTATTACGAGCTGCACCTATCCCAATTACACTGTATTGGTGCAGCCAAAATTACCAATTTTGAGGTGAACTGCCGTTTGCTGGCGGTTAACCCCACAATCAACCTATTCCGCGCATTCTATCATACAACATGGGCGCATGGGTGGGTTACCTTTGCGAAGCGCGCTGGCAGGCTTCAGTGCTACACTGAGAAGCTAGATGCGCTAAGGAATTGGAGAGAGTCCTTTTTCTGGGTGGACGACACATGCTTCCCGTGGCGTTATAATTTTTTCACCCGGGGTACGCTGCCGAGAGACGAGTGCCCTTTGCCTGGATCATATGTCTCCGAGGATGCGGAACTGATAAATGCAAACCGCATCCCTATCAGTTCTTATCCTGAGGAGTTTTTAGTGCATATGGGCATCAGCCGTAACTACTTTGGTCCCGAAGATGAGATCCCGATCTTCTTAGGTGCCAATGGCCAGGGTGGGTACTCGCTCTTCCGCACCCCCTTTTGTAGTTAATGTAAGAATTTGTCTTCCTTTGTCCACACATTATATAACCGATGTCGTTTGTTGTTTCCTTGTGCGCAGAGATGGATCTGTTTACTGTTGTGCATTTGGCGAAGCCCGTTGAGGTAGGGACAGGAGTACGTCCCCTAAAAGAAGGGGAGGAACCTATACTGGCTGCCACTGCTGGTCATGTCATGGAGATGAACATGGGGGAAGCAGGTACGAGTTCCTCTGTTGCAGTGGAAGCGACACCACTACAAAGTGTTCCCAACCCCAAAGTGCCTTCTGCTGTAGCGCAGCCACCCCCTGTAGCTGCGGCGCCACCTATGGACGAAGAAGAAGAGGAGTCAGAGGCTGGGTTAAAGCGCAAGCGATTCATCAGAAAAGATGGCGCAGGCCCTTCAAGGAAAAAACGCCCTGTGATCCTCACTGTGGAGGTATCGTCCACTGATGAAGCGTCCTCGCACCCCTCGGCTACTATCGCTGGATCGCAGTAAGTGATGCCTTCAGTATATATTGTTTTTTATTTTTATTTTTTTTATGCTCCAGTGGTGTTACATAGGAGCCTAACAATTCTCTGGTAAACGTACACAGGGTGGAGCAGTTTGCAGAGTCACCTCCCAAGGGTAGTCCGGTATGTTCTGCGCATACTGAGCCGCATAGTCAGAACGATGAAGACCTGTCTGATGTGGATGCGCCCATGGAGCAACGGCGTTTTATTCGAAGAGCTGATGTGCCAAATAAACCAAGAGCGTGCGGATGTTGCCAGGTATAAGTCTGCGTGCCACTGGGTACTTAAATATCTGGAGAAGAGCAAAGATGCGATGACATCCCAACTTGAAGAGCTTGGTACCACGGTCAAGAGTGCCCTTGAAGAGCAGGAGATGAAGCTGCGTAATCTGAGTATAGAGTACGACGAGGAGTTGTATCCCCAACTCTTGTCCACTATTGCAGAGCGCCGATGGCTCATAGGCCATGGTTTGCGCCTTGCAGCGCTTACTACGCTGGAATCCAAGGAAGTGGTAGACGCATTCGGGGGGGTTGTTCAATGCGCCCTGGAGCGTGGTAAGGCTGAAGCGGTGGAAAAACTTCATGAGGGGGGTCTGCTAAATGTGCCCTTGGAGAAGGTGCCTGGGTATAATGCGCAGGCATATACTGAGTTGGTGTCTGCCATGGAGCGGTTGAAGTCTCTAGAGTTTCCAATGATTTCTGAATTGGAGCGCGACCAAGACTATCCGATTGGGGTAATAATGGAGGGGTTGACTTTGGCAAAGCACCTTTCTGAGGATGCAGAGGCGCAATCCGATTACTTTTTGAAGCCCAACGAATCTCAGTTGCAGGTACCTGTTTTTGTTCGCCCTCGTGATATCTTGAACCCGTTTGCGCTGGAAAAAGAAGTCCCGTTGACGCAGGTCCTGGAAGCTCATGCCACAAGGCTCGCTAAGAAGAAGGGTGTCAAGGGTAAAGCCATTTTGTGTGGTGTTGGCGCGGCGCATCTCCCTCGTTCTGACAGGATGCCTGTGAATGTCGCCACAGTATCTCGTCAAGATTCTGATTTGTTAAAGAGTTTGAACGAGATTAAGGAGTCGAAAAACCGCGTAGGTGGTTCTCCCCTTGAGCGTTGTAATAGCTGGTAGGTTTATGTATTGTAAAGTAACAAACCGTTTGTAATAACTCGTGGTTATCTAATGAAAATATCTCTTGTCGAGTTCATGTATGAAAGTTGTAATATACTTAAGTGGCTAAATGTAGCGTTTGTGGCATAGTCGTGTATGTTGTGATATGCAGCGTACTTTAAATATCACTTTAAGGAATCAAGTATTTTAATTCCAAAGTTGTTAAACGTGCACGTGTGCGTTGTTGCGCCTCCGTCGTAGGAGGTGTACAAAACTTATTCCAACGTCTTGATAAGAAGGTGTTTAACAAGGATACGTGATCCAGTGTTGATGGGTTTGCAATCCTCTTACTCAACAAGTTGTTTAGTAGGTGAACTTATCCTTTTACCATCGTGGGTTTGTTATGTTGCATGCACGCCATCGTGGGCAAGAAATAAAAAGGTTGTTAAGACATAGAGTATATGGAAATAACAAATATGCCGCGGAGTTAGCTAGAAACCGCGGCGTTTTATTGATACTTGCAAGTTTTTATAATAAGTAAACAAGACAATTATTCTAAGTAAAAGGGAAAAAAAGTAAATGCCTAGATGTTTATTGGGCACTGGAAGTGCAAGAGCGTCTGTGCGCTAGGCCGTAGCCATTCCTATAGATAGCACCTCTTGAGGTTGCAGATGTTCCATGTGCGTGGCAATTCACGACCATCCAAGCCTCGGAGTTTGTACGCGCCTGTTCCTAGTGCTTCGGTAACCTCATAGGGTCCTTCCCACTTTGGTCCAAGCTTACCTGTGTCTTCAGCGTGGCTCGCGTCATTGGCGCGGTAGACAAAATCACCTGGTCTGAATGAAACATTGCGCACTTTAGCATCATAGTATCCTTTCATCCTTGACTTTGATTTTGCTTCCCGTATAGCTGCGCGTTCGCGCCTTTCTTCTAGCAGATCTAAGTCGATGCGCCTATCGTCATCATTGGTTGCCACGTTGATTTCAGCAGTGCGGATAGTTGGCATGCCGATCTCTGCCGGTATGACTGCTTCTGTCCCATAGACTAAAGAGAAGGGAGTGTCGCCAGTGCTGGTCTGGATTGAGGTGCGGTGCGCCCACAAGACATGTGATAACTCTTCTACCCATCTTCCTTTGTGCTTTTCTAGGCGTGCCTTAATTCCTTCACCCAAGCTTCGATTCGCTCGTTCCACTAGGCCGTTGGTTTGTGGATGCTTAACTGACGCAAAGTGTTGTGTTATGTTAAGCTTCTCACACCAGTCCCTGAAAGGGTTATCACAGAATTGTTTCCCGTTGTCCGAGATGATTTCCCCAGGGAGGCCGAAGCGGCATACAATGTTTTCCCATACGAAGCGCTTCACCTGGTTGCCAGTGATTGTTACTACTGCCTTCGCTTCGATCCATTTGGTGAAGTAGTCTATGGCGACTATGAGAAATTTTAGTCCACCCGCTGCGATAGGAAAAGGGCCCGCGATGTCAATACCCCACTTGTAGAATGGCCATGGTGAAGTTATTGGGGTTAGCTCGTGCTGTGGTTGGCGTGGGACGGGTCTATGAACTTGGCAATCGTTGCACTTCCTTATTAAGTCCCGTGCATCACGGTGCATGGTCGGCCAGTAGTATCCCGATCGCATGGCGCGTGCCACAACGGACCGTGGTCCTGAGTGCATACTGCATGAACCTTCATGGATTTCTCGCAGTACGTAATTTGCTTGTAAAGGGCCGACACAACGGAGCCATGGTTGCAGGAAGGAACGTCGGTACAATATGTTGTCTCGCAGTTCGAATCTTTGCGCTGTGCGCCGTATCCTGCGAGCTTCCTTCTGCTCTTGGGGTAATGTTCCCTTGCTCAGGAAGTCCATTATCGGTGTCATCCATGTAGGATCTTCCTCCTCTATTATCGTGGAGATTTCCATCTCCGAAATTGACTTGCTTTTTAGTGTTTCCACCAGTACTTGCTTTGATAGATGTGCAAAGCTTTTCGAGGCAATCTTGCTCATTGCATCCGCCTTGCGGTTTTCCCCTCTAGGAACTTGCTTTATAGTGAACCTATCAAAGCTTTTTATCAGCGTCTTGGTTTTATCAAGGTACTGGATCATATTATCTTCTTTTGCCACGTATTCACCCAACACGTGGTTGGCCACTAGGCGGGAATCCACGTTTGCCTCTAGGTTACGTACACCCATTCGAGCTGCAATGCGTAGTCCAGCGAGTAGAGCTTCATACTCTGCCTCATTGTTTGTTGCTGTGAATTCAAAGCGCAGTGCGTAAGTGAATTCCATTCCCTCTGGATTTGTGAGAATGAGGCCCGCTCCTGAGCCATCAATGCATGAGGATCCATCTGTAAACAAGATCCATGGATCTTGCAGCTCGGTCTTAATTGGTGTGGATATCTCGTCGCTGTCTGGCTTTTCAATGATGAAGTCCGCCAGAATCTGTCCTTTGATTGCGGTACGTGGTCTGTATGAGATGTTGTGCTCACCTAGCAATACACTCCACTTCTGCAGTCTACCTGATGCGTCAGGTTTGGAGATGATCTGCTTGATCGGTTGATCCGTGATTACCGCTATTGGGTGTGCTTGGAAGTACCTGCGCAGCCGTTTAGCAGCAAATACCAACGCCAGAACTAATTTTTCCATGGCACTATAGTTCATCTCCGTCTTCTTGAGTGCCTTGCTTACGAAGTAGATGGGAGTTTGTACTGAGTCCCTATCTGTGAGTAACACTGCACTGACTGCGCCTTCAGTCGCAGACAAATACATGATTAGCTCTTCCTCTGGTCGGGGTGCGACAAGTGTTGGGAGCGTTGCCAGATGTTGTTTAAGCTGAGTGAAGGCCTCTTCCGCCTCCGTAGTCCATCTGAAATCACCTTTCTTTATACACTTCTTGAGTGTTTTGAAAAGAGGCAGTGATTTTTCTGCTGATTTGGATAAGAACCTGTTTAAGCCGGCCAACTTTCTGTTGAGAGATTGGACTTCTTTCAGCGTGCGTGGTGAAGGAAGTTCGATGACCGCTTTTGTCTTTTCTGGGCATGGTTTTATGCCGTCGGGTTCTATCAGGTATCCAAGGAACATGCCTTCAGTAGCGCCGAAGGTACACTTCTTAGGATTCAGCTTCATATTGATCTCTCTTAGAGTTTTGAACGTTTCCTCGATGTCACGCACTAGTTCATCTTCGGTATGGCTTTTTATGACCAGGTCATCAACATAGACCTCTAGGTTGCGGCCCACCTGTTTTTCGAAAGCGTTATCCACTAACCTCTGGTAGGTGGCGCCTGCATTTTTCAAGCCGAAGGGCATTTTTGTGTAGCAGTAAACACCTTGGCTTGTATGAAAGGCGGTTTTTTCCTCGTCCTCCCTAGCCATTTGGATTTGATGATATCCCTTGTACGCGTCGAGGAAGCACTTCAATGGATATCCGCACAGAGACTCTATTTTCCAATCTATCTCTGGTAAAGGATAGCAGTCTTGTGGACATGCTTTGTTAAGGTCGGTGAAGTCTACACACATTCGCCAGCTGCCGTCGCTCTTCTTTACCATGACTGGATTGGAAAGCCAGTCATGGTAGTAAACTTCCCGCATGATCCCTGCCTCTACCAGTTTTTGTACCTCTGCCAAGATTGCTTGCGCGCGCTCCGGGGCTTGGCCGCGCTTCTTCTGGCGTATGGGTGCGTATCCCTGTCGGATTCTCAGTTTATGCTCTGTGATAGAGCGTGGTACTCCTGTCATGTGTTTAGGCTCCCATGCAAAAATATCCAAATTCTTCTGCAGGAGTGCACATACAGTTGTTTTGCCGTTGTCCGACAATGAACCTCCGATGGATACTTCCTGTTCCGGGTATTCGGGGTGAATTGCTACTTTCAGATTTGGAACTCTGGTTGTCTGCTGTGCTGGAGTTGGCGCCGTCTCGCATGCAATCGTGTTGCATTCTCTGTGTGGTATAGTGGTGTTGTAAAGAGTAACAATACCACCTTCCACTGGGAATTTAAGCATCCCATGCGCTGTTGATGGTACTGCTCGCATAGCTGATATTCCAGGTCTCCCAATAATGCCATTGTATGGCGAGGGAGATTTAATCACCATGAATTCCATCCAGGCCGTTGCGGAGTGTTCTTCGTTTCCCATGCTGACAGGTAATCGTATTTGCCCCATAGGCCATATCTTCTCACCTGTAAAACCAGTCAGCGCTGTTCTGACCGGGATTAACTGACTTTTTATTTCAGGACGCAATCGTTTGAAACAATGCTCGTACATGATGTCGGCAGAAGCTCCACCATCAACATACATGCGGTGGATGTCGTGACCCCCCGCGCTTATCTCTATAGTGAGTGGTTCCACCACTGCGTTGTCCGCGGTTAAGGTGGGGAAAGAGATCTCCTTTCCACGTGAAAAACCCTGGCTAACCTTCTGCCTTGTGACCCGCTGCCATGATTGTATCATGTAAATGGTGTCAGGCTTGTCTTTAGGTGTCTCTTTCTTATTGCCACTCTTCTGTTTGTCCTTTCCTTCTTTAATATGCTTGACCAAGTGGTCCAATCTGCCCTCTTTGACCATCTTGTCAATGAATTGGCGCAGTTGGACACATTCATTAGTGGTGTGGCCCTTCTGCGCGTGGTAGTCACAATATCCATTCCCAGTGCGCCGATCCTCTGGGGTGCGCATTTGTGGTGGTCTTGGGAAGTTTGCCCCTTCTGTCGCGAGTATTTCCTTTGGGGTTTTTGTCAGCGGGGTGTATCTGTCGTTATCTCTCCCACTTCCCTGACCGCGATAGCTTCTATTACGGTTGCTACTCCGGTCATTGGGCTGTCTCCCAGGTTGTTCCTGCGACCGGTAGTTGGAGGAGTTTCTTTTGCTATCCGCCGCGGCGGCTTCTCCTTGGACGAAGGACCTAGAGCGTTTCATGAGTTCATCAAAAGTTTCAGGAATCTTGTCATTCAATCTCTTGATGAGTTCTGGGTTATTAATTCCATTCATGAAACCGGAGATTTTTAGCACTTCCGGGCATGCTTTAACTTGCATGCATTCATCTTTAAAACGCTCCATGAATGCGCTCGTAGTTTCTCCTTGGCGCTGCTTTACCCTGGCAAGTTCGACAGGGTTTTTAGCGCACTTTTTCCGTTGAGTAAAATTTAGGCGGAACGCCTTTCTTAATTCTTCAAAACCATTTATACTTCGTCGTGGAAGTTTGTTAAACCAGTTCCGCGCGCTTCCCACTAGTGTGGAATTAAACATATGGCACCACACTGGTTGTGGCCAATTCTCAATAGTTGCGGCTGATTCAAAAAATTTTAGGTGGTCGTCTGGATCACCTGTTCCGTCATAGGTCTTGACATTAGCAGGCATGCGCCTCTTCTTGTTTTCTGAGAAATCGCTAATGCGTCTAGTGAACGCGTCCACCTTCTGACGACGCCATGGGAGAGACATGTCCTCCTCTTGGTCATTGTGTCTACTTCTGGACTTCCAATGTCCTGTATCACTATCCTCGTTGTCCGAGGAGTTATCGGAGGACGAGTTTTTCCTCCTTCGGCGTTTGCGCCGGCTATCTCCAGAGTCTGGACTGGAAGGACTTTCACTTGAGGAGTACTTCCGCCCCAGTCTGTCATGCACTTTACGGCTACCCAGTCTATCATAGACACTGATACGCCGTTCACCTTCATCACTATCGCTCAAGTGATGAGAGTGGGATGCCTCATCATCCTCGATCCTTTTCCCGATTCTGTTAAACACAGGAGATCGGCGGTTGTCTCTGCCGCGCTTCTCCTTCTAGCGGCGCGGTGGTGAGGTTTCGTATTCCGAGTCAAAACTGAGTAGGGTTTGTAGGCTCCGACCCGACCTTTTTCTAGCCTCCTCTTGCATGAGGGCAGTCAAGGTTTCATAATTTTGGGATACGAAATCCCTTGGTGTTAATTCCGGTGCGACCCCTTCTAGGGCGAGGGTATTCGCTTCTGCCGCTGTGTCCTTATCTTTATCCGGTGCTTTTGTCAAGTCAGTCTCTAGTACTGGTTTGATGGGAGTGGTAAGATCAGTGCGCAGTGGATCCACTGTGCTGGTAGTGGTTGTGGTGGCCTGGGTTGTCCCCGAGCGCGGTTCCACTATAGGGTAGACCAAGTTCAGGCCTGACCCCTTGTTTTTGACAGTACTGGTTGTCCCAGGAGTCTGCTTGGAAGCTGAGCCTGTGTGCAGCTTCTTTCCAGTAAGATCCGCTTGCGATCGCTGATTTCCATGCTTCGTCATTCTAGTCTTAGTTCTTAGTGAATGGTCCCACGGATGGCGCCACTTGTTGATACAAAAGTTGGGCGTTCCTTGTTTGGAGCTCCGGCTCTCGTACCAATTGAGAATAGTTGCTTGAGACCTGCGCACTAAGAGACAGAAAACACCGTTAGGCTTACCGGGGGATTGTCTCCCACGATTATCCTCCGGCGTGAGAGTAAGTAATCGGTTTAGGGTTTAAGGAGTGTTAGGGTTATGAGATCGTCCCTTAAACGAGGGATGTGATTCCCTTTATATACGCACAGAATCCTTGTTGGTTCCGTGTTCCTCAACCTTCGGCGTATCCCACCTTAATCGGTTGGGAATGATTATCTTCCTATTTAGAAGATATCGGATATCTATTCCATCAATAGATTCGGGCTTGGGCCTTCATGAGCCCAAATGTTTAATCCTCTTAGCCCAGTTCGTACCTGGCCAAGTTAGTATTGGACTTTAGTCGGGTCCGTGACCCGGATATAGACTATACGTCATCAGTCATATTTACACCTTTCAAATCTTGCTAATTATGAGAAAGAGATGGGTGCAAAAGTTGTGGGGATGAAGGAAGAATGGGCCATTTGAGCAATTATATGTGAACATCAAAGGAAACCATTTTTGTCAGTTTTGAACTGGAAGTACAATGATTTATGCAAACCAACAGCAACCACACCACAAAATCCCTCCTCATCTTAAATACATTTTATGTATTGTTACCAAGGTATTTTATTTGTGCCATGGCATAAGATTAGAATTATTAATTTGGGAAAGAAAAAGTACATCAAAGGAAATCATCATTGCCTCTCTTGAGCTGAAGTTCAATGATTGGCATACAAACGCACAATTTTCCTCCTCCTTTTAAATACATTAAAGGTATTGACAGCAAAATGTTTACTTTCTTCATCTCAAATTATTATTTCACTTTTCCTCATTTTAATTGTTCACTATTAATATAAATAACTAAATTTGATCGAGTTTACTATATTCCCTTTACTTGAATTAGTGAATTACTATTACAAACTTTAAAGAAGACATTAATTAATTAATTAAGGGTAAATTTGTCATTCGGTAAAAATTAAGAACCAGAAAACAGTAAAAGGAATATAGTAAACTGTGTGTTTTTTGTCGGTGGACAAATATTTTAAGACATAAGAAATATATTTTAGGTATTTGTAATGTGATATCATCAAATTTTCATTAGTAGACCTTTTATGCTCTTTTGTTCAACTGATCAACTTAACCTATTTAGATTATCATAACTATATTATATGGAAACTTTACTTCAAAGTATGATACATCAGTACACAAAAGGTGCTAGCATACTTACAAATACGTTAAAGGATGGAACTATGGCAGTCCCACGATGTCACAGGACCTCGATAGAATTTTGTTTCGCAAAGCTAATTTTAGTAAAAAAACACTTAATATTCTAGAATGCACTTGGTCCAAATACATTGTGTTTCTAGTTATTATTTATTCAGTCCATCAATAAGTGAAAAGTGAACTTAATTTCACTAAAGTCAATCATTTTAACTGAAAACGCTTTTATTTTTTCTTATACTATAGTTAAAAGAAAATTGTGTCCCCTGTCACTTTTAGCTATGTTTCCGTCCATGAATATGTTGATAAACGATAATGCTAATTGACTAACATGTTTTACTTTTTATGTTTTTGCTTTTGTCATTGTCTCTCTTTCCTTGCTCACTCTTTCTTTATTATGTGTTTACTTGCCCACACACACTTGTTGGCAGTGGCGGAGCCAGAAATCTAGTTTGAGTGGGCCAACAAATAGACGATTTTTTGTAAACAGTAAACTTTCAAAATTATTCAGGTCGGGTTTTGCTTAAAACAAAATACACTATTTTGGTTGTTAAGGCAATGAATACTGTGTATTTGTGTTAAAAAAATGAAATTAAGTCAAAGACAAATTTGATACTGGCAAATTAAAGATGTAAACTTAACAAGTTAATTTGGACAAGTTATTTATGTTAGTTGATAAAATATGAAAGTTACGACACAAATAAGATAATACAAACAACTTAGTAGATAGTACTTTGTAAGACTTTAGTTACAACTAGCGGGATGTGCCCGCGCGTTGCTGCGGGTGTGTTTGTAATGGTTTTTTTCTGTTGTTGTATTTGTTTTTTTTTGCGTTTGTGAATTTTTTAATTGTTGCTTTTTATTTTTGTGTTTTGGCGTTTTTACTATTGTATGGCGTAGAATTGTTATTAAAAAAATGTATGTGAACAATTTTTTTTATTACATGTATGGTATATGTTACAAATATGTTTGTTTTATGGAATGTGAGTATTTTTTTTTTGTTTTTTTTGTTTTTTTTTTTTTTAAAAACTTGTTTTGTTAAAAGTTAGTGGGCTTGTATAGTACATTGGGCTTATTTTGTTTTGTTTTGTTTTTTTTTTTTTTATTTAAAAAAAAGAGTGTGAGGAGCCCAATTTTTTAGGTTTATTTTTACTGTGTTCCTAAGTTTAGTTTTGGGAAGGAAGTGAAAGAAAGAGACTGAAATAAGGCAAATTGTTAATGATCCTCCTTACAACAACTCTACGAATCATCCTAATACACAAACAGTTAAACTAATCTTACACATAACACTAATTTTCAAAAACAAAGTCGTCGGAATCTTCCATCCCTTCACCAATGACAGCGGTGGCGGCGAGCATGTATTGTGGTGTGCTGTTAAAGCCTCTTTCCCTCTTTTTATGCAATCTAAACTTTCAAATCCATTGTTTGGAGAAGCAACTAAACTTTCAGATCCGTCCATCACTAAAGTGTTACATTGATCTAGTGGGTTAATTATTGGATTTGTTTCAGATAAAAATTTTTGTAGATAAAGTTAGCTTATATGGATGATGGAAGTATTTATAGTCAAATGATTGAAGAAGTAGAGGCAAGGATTGAGCATAGACATGGACTGATTGTTGAATTGAAAAAGTTTATGGGCGATTGTGATGTTGACGAGTTTGTAGTGTATCTGAAAATTGTGGAACATGAGGATTTTGCTGAAGTTGGTCGTTTGATTCGTATGAAACATGCTGTTGTTCTAAAAGCTGGTGAGAAATCTAGTGTTTTCAAGAAACTTAAGAAACTGAAATGATTTTAAACGCATAAGTTTTATTGTTAATGGTAGCAGCATGTGTAGTACATTATATCATGATAAGCAAGTTTCTTTTGTAATGTTTTGTGCTGCAGAAATAGTATTGTCAGTTATGAAAGATGTATTAGTGTTAAATGGTATGTAGTTTACTTAAGTGTCATGGTAGATGTGAATGTTTTTTATGTCGTGTAACTTCGATAGGCGAGAGGTGTATCTCCTCTATTTCCGATCTCATTCAGTTTTGATGGTGTAATGTAGGAATGTTAGAATTTGTGAAAATGGTAGTGACCACAAATATAGGTGTCAACAGTGGAAGTAAAGATAGATGATGTTCCATAAGTGAAATGACAAAAGACACAGTTACATATATGGTTTTTATGCTCTTTAAAGCTGCATATTTATTATTATTCTAGTCACATATTTATAGCAACCTATGTTGTGAGCATGCACCTGGACAGTGCTTACAGACTTAGATTAGCAGTCGTAACATTTTTCATTGCTGCTATCAAAAGATATAATTATTTCCACATGCACTGGGTGGAAATAATTGGTTTCACAAAAGTGTTGTGTCTGCTGCAGTTGTTAATTTTTTTTCTTCTTGGGATCGATTGTTTCATCTGGGAAAAGAACTCTTTTAGTGGATTTTGAGTGTGTGTCAGTTCCCATGTCTGATTTTGATCTTGTCTGCATCCCAGTGTATGCTGGTGATGGTGTCTTCAGTTCTGTAATAGGTTTATAAAAATATTTTTATTAGGTTTAGTGGGTGGTTAATATTTGAACATCTAGAGCATTTTATAAATATGATTTTTACCTGATGAGTGTTCCCTTGTTGTGTTGTCTTTGGTTGGTGTCTCATCTATCTGGGGAGTTTCTTCTGCTGTTGGCATGATGTCTGTGGACAATAAATGATGTGATTATTAGTTTGTTTACATTATAATTTTATGCATAATCTGTTTATTGTTTTAATGTTACCTGGAAGTTTGTGAACTGCTTGGGTTGATGATTCGGTTTTTTCTAAAGGAGCCTCAGTCATTGGTGTGTACTCGATAACAGTGGGCGACTGTGATTCTGTCATGGCACCTGCAGTAACCACATGTTGTGATCAGTTTTTAAGAAATGTATAATTTTTATTTAAAATGAAGAAACAGATATGCAAATTTTAATGGCCTTACTGTGTGGTTGATCTTCAATTTGTTGCACCTGGCCCACATCATCCAAGATGTCACTAAGGATGAATTCTACGGCACCTTCCTTGCAAGTAGGACTAAAGTAGAATTGATGGTGTCTTCAGTAAGGCCATTAAAATTGTGTGGGTCTTCTTCTGTAGGATCGCCTATTTTACCATCTCCAATGTCCAATAGCCAAGATGCAAAATCTTTGTTTTTCTGTTTTTCCTGTTCATCAAGCCCCGTCTGCATTAATCTCATATTTTCTTTAAGAAAGTGTACTTTAAAATAGGGCCAAAGGTATGATGCAGTTATAGCAGCACCAACTATATCTGATTTTGTCCCTTTTTTCTTTACTGGAAGAGTTTGTCTGAAGTCTCCACCGAACATTATCGATTTTCCACCGAATAACTTATCTGGTTCATTTAGGACATCTTTGAGAGTTCTATCAAGAGCTTCAAAACATCTTCGGTCGTTCATTGGCGCCTCATCCCAAACAATCAGTTCAGTTTCTGATAACAAATTTGACAACAGCGTGTTTTTTTTATGTGACACATTGACTGGTCAGTCAATTCCAATGGCAGCTTGAATCTTGAGTGAGCTGTGCGTCCTGCTGGAAGTAGTAATGATGCAATGCCTGAAGATGCGACAGCTAAGACAATCTTTCCTTCTGAACGTAGTGTGTTGATAATTGTTTTCCATAAGAAAGTTTTTCCCGTTCCTCCGTGACCATAGACAAAAACCAATTCTTGTCTTTTCTCAGCTGATGCTTGTACAATAAGTGTATAAATTTTCTTTTGTTCTTCATTAAGCTTGGCAACAGAGACTGCAACATCTTCTTTTAATTTATCTCGATTGTAATTTTTTTCTTCCATTAACAATCTGTTGCTGAGATCATCAATCAGATGGTCTGGTGGTGGTGCGAAACCAAAATCTGTTATTGATCTGCAGCAGCTGTTTAATATTATTTCTAGCTCATATAAAAGATACCCTTTTATTTCTGGGTGGTTTATGTGGAGATCTTTTACATGTGCCATTGTAGCTGCTCTCTTTGGAATGTCATCGATCATGTGTGTCCAATGCCTTTCGAACAGGTGTAGTGGGTCTGCGACGTCACAGTAGATTAAAATATGAGCAAAGAGAGCACGTAACTCCGATGCTGTTGCTGATGCTTCTGCTTCTTGCAATGCTGTGTCCCACTCTTTGTCATCTTGAAGAAGTCCTAATGCCTGGCATGCTGCTCGGTAGTTGGGTAGCACACAGTTGTCAACTTTGCGAACATCAATGAATGATTTACAGCCTTTTTGATGACATAGCAGCATTCTGAAATAGAAGAGTTCGCCAGCTGCAGGGTGCACGTATGCCAATCTACCAACTGCTGATTTGCTTTTGTGTTTTCTTTTTTTCCATGTTTTCAAGTGGTCATACCAAATGAATTCTTTAGGAAAGTCTAGGTATGTTAAATGGTGGCCATCTCCGTATAGCTTGTTGAATGTGAACCATTCTGTAAGTGTTGTTAATTTTCTTTTATCATCGCCAATAATAGTTGACAAACGTTCTTTTTCTCCAAATCTTATTTGTTGCATATCTTGTAAATGAACGGCTAGAATCTGTACTGCTGGCTCTCTGTGATGGATTGGAAAATTTAGTATCCTCCAGCATGCCTCATACGGACATATGAAACGACCGTCTATAAAGTTCTTGATCTCATCTATCTGTATGGTTGGGTTGTTTTTTGATGTCGTAGTTTCACCAAGAGGCTTCACAACTCGTGCAGCAATCCGATCAGCACCTTTGGAAATGTATTTGAACAAATATTTTATAAGCATACTCCATCCACAATATTCGACATTTATGTGGGCGTTTAGTTTCAGACAAAGTGAACGGTTATAGGGCACAACATAGCTGTTGTCTAAACGTATATTTCCTCTTGTAGCGTAAGCGTGAGTTTTCCGTCGGCGGTAATGTACATGACCGTTGTCATCAAAGAAAGTTTTGTCGTTGTATTTTTTTGGAAAATTCTTACTACAGCTTCCGTCTTGCATGCATGGTGATTTTGTGTTAGCAGCGCCGCAAGGACCGTGAACCATCATGTCTGAAACAACTTTGTAAGCTTCTGGGTCAGTTACCCTGTCTGGTAATTCTGCTGAAATAAACTTGTCAATATCTTCAGCTGATTGTATTTTGTCGGCAGAATCTAACCATAACAATGTATGACAGTGAGGAAGGCCGCGTTTCTGGAACTCAATTGTGTAGAGAACTGTAAGATAAGATATATGTCAGTTTTTAGACAATACATAAATAAATTGCTGTCATTTTTTTTTTTTTTTTCTTTTTTTTTTAACTTATATTAATTTATTTGTTGTTTAAATGTACTAATGAAGGGTGTGGGTTATAAAATAGAGTAATATAAAAATAGTATGTACAGAATCTATTATTACCTCCTTTGACGCGGCCAAATATGTTGTCGTCTTTAAGTATGTTTACAAACTGTTTAACTTTTTGCTCGAAAACACGCACCACAATGTCAGCTCTGTCTGTAGTCGTCAATTGTGGATACCTTCTCATATGCCTATGAATTTCTGGCCAGTTCACGTTACATGTAAAAGTTATGAAAAACTGTGGATTCCCAAGGACTCTACAGATTGCAAGAGCGTCCAAGTAGTGGCTGTACATGTATCTTGGACCGCCGGTAAAACTTGAAGGCAGAATAATCTTTTTTCCTATTTCAGAACCACAATGGTCTCCCACGGAAATAGCGTCATAGATACCTGCTAGATATTCACTGCGAATGGTACTTTGCTTAGCTCTTATGAAGTCGAGACGGTCTTGCTCCAATGCACATAACACTGGAGACGACGTATTGTTGGAATAGTCTTCCGCCTTTAAAGAGTAAACCATATTCGTGGGGCCGTTCATGAATCTGATACATATAGTACATATTCATGGATAGCTTCTTTCCACATTTATCTCCAGTTGTTGACTTGAGAGTCATTTTCGTATTAAAACCTGACTGACCATAGATAAAGAGCGAGAGGAATTGTAGTGACATGTAAGATGAATGAAGTTTGTTTATTCTTTGTGGATGTTCATTTTTTTTGCACAATGACATCGTAATCAGAGACACAGTTAGGGCCACTTTCAAACAGTATGCCACCAACCATGTTTGAAGTTGGAAGTTGGTATTCACGCGCACCAGCCACATTGTAGAGCACAATTTTAAAATTAGCCAAGTTTTGATTCCCACAAATATCTCTTGCAGCTCTAAATAGCCTGACCAACTCGTTATGTTCATCAAGAACATGTATCAATGTTTCAACAATTTGTGGTTTAAGTCTCCCTGAATTTTGATCACCAAAGGATTTTATCCGGTTTTCAATTTCATTTTGTGTGTCATATATGTATAGCTGCAAAAATCTTGGGTCTTTGTCATCTGGTGGACATAGCGATCCTATCCAATGGTGAATTTGACCAGAGATCTTGAAAACGTAAGGCCCCTTACCTTGGTTAATGGTGTCATCCACCTGTGCACCAAAGGATGTCATGCTGAACATTTGATTATAAGCTCTAATGTTTTCCAAGAAGTGTTTGTCCATGAATAGTTTCTGTACAATTTCCGGTGGCCGTAGCTCTTCTTGAAGCTGTATTTTTCCACCTCCGCAACATCGGTTATATCTAGGCAAGGCTTGTGCAGAACCACTCTTGAGTCTTTCGTTGTACCAAAATGCTGCACCGCAATGTTCGCATCTCCAATCACAGTCTCCGAGATCAATGTATGAAGATGATGCATCTGTGAGATAATCGGTATTAATAACTGTATTTGTGACTCTCATATTAGGTAGAGTAGGTACAAAGGGGGAAAAAAAACAAACCAAAAAAAAAAGGAAAAAAAAAAGGGCCGGTATAGAAATAAAGTGAAAACCAAAAAGTTGAAAAACACATGGAAATTGAATTTACCTGTACCATGTTTGGATGTTGTATAAGTGGATTTATTAGATCTGTTAGATTCCCGATCTTGTTTTTGCCGTCGTGTTCTTTTTTGTGTTATATTTTCTGCAGATGTTAATTTGGCTGTCATCATTGAATTTTTTTTTGGTTTCACATAATTAGTAAATGCCAATGCTTTTGTTGGCTAAAATGTTTATGACTAATAAGTTACCTGTTACAGTGGATTCTGAATGAAGGTTGTATGTACTGTTATATGTGACATCTGTATCTGTATTTATGAAAGGATGTACCAATGTACCTGCCAAACCAAAATATAGAAATATGTAAATAAGTAAACAATGAAAATAGTAAGCAACATATGGTATTATTGTCACTTTCGTTACTGGCATGTCTATTACAATTTTTATACTCACTTTTAGTTGTATTAGCTGAAGTATGATGACCATGTTGAATGGGAAATGTGTTGGTAGCATTAAAAGACTGTTGATGGCACCATATTTTTTCATATGGATTCTTCAAGTTAACATCTGCATCCCTTTTCTTTGATTCTGTGACACTGTGCAAGGCTGCATCTGCGTGTTGACCATTTGTACATTTAGAGGTTAGTATCTAATTTTCATTCACTTTCAATAGCTATTTGTCTGGTAACTTTTTTTATGATTACCTTTATCTGAATTAGTGGAACTGTTAGCATGCTGGACACTGGAGCTTTGTATAACAACACCCGTGGTTGGCTGTTGGCGTTTCCTTTTTCCACGTGTAGTCTCTAATGGTGAAATTGCAGATCTTTTCTTTGAATTTTTTTTAATGCGTAAACCCATATCTGTTTCATCTGAACAACAGCCTTTATTTTTTGCCAAAATCGGACCTGAGCACCCTGACATAATAGTTGGAATGAAGAAGGTTAGTTGCATATGATATTAGTAACTAAGCTATTCGTATGGAAATTTTTTTTTATATGATTACCTTTATCTGAATTAGTCGGACTGTTGGTATGCTGCACAGCGGAAGTTTGTATAACAGTGTGCGTGGTTGGTTCTTGGCATTTCCTTTTTCCACGTGTAGTCTCTAACGGTGAAGTTGCAAATCTTTTCTTTGGGATATTTTTAGTGTGCGAAGCCAAATCTGTTTCTTTAGCATTTGTATGTTGGTGATAAAATAGGTGTGGCTTTTGTTGTTCTTTTACAGGAAAACGATTTTTGTCCTCTGCTGACAAAGGTGATGGTATGTGCGCTACTGTGCTGGACGCAGGGCTGCTGTTTGAGAATTCATGTTGGTAGCTAATAATACCATCATTGTATGACACTCTTTTGTTTGCGTTTGTATCACCAGGCCGGTATGTACCACTATTTATACTTTCGTTTTGGATTTTATTCAGGCACTCATAATAGAGGTGGTACCATTTTTGTTTGTCACATAACAGTTGTTGCATATCAGATATAGTGAACGGGTTATCTGTTTTTTTTTCTCTTACAGGACTTAACGAAACCTTATGTTCATTATTTTCATATGGGGTGCATACAAAATTTTCGCCACCAAAAGGAACTTTGGATGTGCTTGCGTGGTTGTCCATATGAAAGTAAGTTATTTCGAAGATAGTAATAGTATATATTACTTATATATGTAGACAAACAACTAATATTAGTTTTTTTTTTTGGTTAATTCTCTTTTTGGAAACTACTTTTTTTTTTCCCTTTTTTAAAAAAAAAAAAAAAAAAAAAAAACAGAAACACTGTGAGAGCCAATATAACATAAAAACATAGCATTCAAATGAATTATAAATGCTGGAAAAGCTCATAAATGCATTAATAAACATGGGTCAATAAATATGCAAAGGCATAATAAATTTGGGTGACCTACCTGTGTTAAATGCTTAAAAGACAATGATATGAGTGTGGATGCACTTTTTTTTTGTTCTTCTACCTGCTTGCACCTGCAAATCGGTTCCTTTGTCTTTCTACTGCAACTAATTTTTTTACTCTCTCTATGCTTTCTCTTGATATGCAGGAAGAAAGTTCTAGCAATGTAGGAAATGTATACGTGTAAGGTCAAGTGGAGTATGGCAATTAATGGTGCCTGAGTTGCAATTGTTGAATACATACATGTTAATTAATGCAAAGGCTCTAGAAAATGTTGTATACGTATACATTGTGACATATGATAAGCTGTATAAACACACACTTTTAGAGGAAGAATGTATTTCGTACATCAACAGTTGAAACCCATGAACAGTAAATAGGCAAACACACTTTATCCAATGGGGTGTTGACACAATGGATATATGTGTATTGTATCATGTATAGGACAAATGAAATGTTGACAACACAGCAATTGTAGTATGTATTCTTATACACCCTCCAATATCAATTAGTATATATATATAATTTCTTTAACTTGTGAAATCGGTTTGAGACAAGAAAAAATACAACCAATCAAAGAGTGGATGATTAAATTTCAGATATCACGTACAAAATATTATAAAAACACACGTTCAGCAAATGAGCAAATCATATGTCAGCAACTAGTCCAATTAGATTAGTTTTTTCACTTTCCACGAAATCATTTATTTAGTTGATACTAGGCGAGTACCCGTGCCTAGCGGCATCGGTTTCCAGCGGCAGACAATTAACGATATGCGATATCGTGGTATGTATTTCGTAACCTCGAGATCATCAAAAAGAAATCGATTACTAACCTCGAAATCATCATCAATATTCTTTTGATTTTGCATATCTATTATTTGTGTTTCCTTCCTGTTGTGAAATACAAACTTGTTCTGGGTTGTTTATATAGGCGAAATACGAAATGTTGAAAAAACAATTTTCCCGCCCATGAAACAATGAAATGGTTGGCGCAGTGTGGAAAATGAAAATACATTGAAGTCAAAATTGAATAGTTACCATGCAAAGATAACATGCAACAAATACATTGAAATCAAAATAAATACTTTCCATGCAAAATTAACATGCAAGAATAGTTGCCAAAGAAACATGAATTTCGCCCATGTTATGCACTTTCCACTATTTCACTTTTTCACTTTTCCAATATTGACTTGTTGACCATTTTCTTATTTTATGTAGTCAAGATAAAATTATAGATATAATATTGAGTTCGATATAAATATTATAGAAGGTTGTATGATCTATAATGATGCTACCTCTCATCTAAATGAATGCAATATTCAATTTGCCAAATAACTTGACTGTAGTCAAATATATAAGTTTCAATAATGATAGATTAAAGACGAGTACTCGGGCATAGCAACGAAATTTTATAGCGGCAGATAGTTGTAGTGATAAAAAAAATTTATGGGTTATAAAAGAAAAATAATAAAAGTTTGAGGATTAAACATAATGTTTTGAAACTCGGTTCGACTCGGCCGAGTTCACCGGTTGAATCGGTTCCAGTAAAAAAAACGGGTCTAATTAAACCGGTGTTTATATTTTCAATAACCTTATTAGACCCGCAGGGTTTGAAGTGACCCGGATCAACCCGATTTATTTTTATATCAAAGGGTAAATAAAAGAAACTCGACCAAAATAATATTTATGATTTTTCGAAGCTAAGCTATTTCACGCCTTATAATTCTTATTTTACCAAGTTAAGCTATTTCAAGCATCATAATTCTTTTACCAAGCTCTTACAAACACACGAATCATCAAACTCGTTCCATCTGTAACCCATTAGAAAATGTAAATTTACAATTGCCTTAAAAAAATATTTGACTTAGACAAACATGGCCTACTAATAAATCTTGTATACTAACTCAAAAAGATCCAACATTAAACATCACGTATAGACAAATCCAACATTA
The DNA here is from genome assembly GCA_910596185.1 of Chrysanthemum makinoi. Classification (NCBI taxonomy): domain Eukaryota; kingdom Viridiplantae; phylum Streptophyta; class Magnoliopsida; order Asterales; family Asteraceae; genus Chrysanthemum; species Chrysanthemum makinoi. The sequence continues at coordinate 74,383,427 of OU343217.1, forward strand.
AACATAAAAAATAAACAGATCTAGCATTGTACATCACAAAAAACATCACAAGTGATCTCAAAAGATATATGAACGAAAGGAAAAAAGAAAAAGGAAAAAAAAAGTTAACAAATGAAACAATATAAATGAACCATATCTTTTGTACCATCCAAATGAAACAATAAAAATTCATTGACTCGCCAAATAAAAATAGGCTCAGATTATGTTTGGCAAGATTGTTTGTTAACAAAAGGTAGTCATAGCAAAGCTTGGGTTGCGATTTGGTAAAAATATACCAAAATCACCTATCCTCAAGTTTTGTTAAGCCAAGATTTATCATCATCGCCAAAAAAATAAAAATAAACCTCAAAAGGAATCCAAAGCCAGACAATCAGTCTAGTGTATATATGAGATACAAGATGAAACACACAAGTATCTGCCACAACAAACACTCGCAAACTCGAACCCACAACAAGTCTTAGCCATATTGTGAAAGCATTTAGATCTAAGAAAAGGGGAAAACCCGTTGACCTAACACAAGATGGTCTCGAACACCATCGGCTTGGTTAACTGACCAACCATACAATTTTCAAGCACACTATTAACAAATTTTAACAGGCCACGAACCACATAAAAAAACATCTGATATAAGATAGATCTTAAGATACATTGTGACCAGCAAACATACGAACCCAACCGAGAAAACGTTCAGATCTGGCAAGATATGGTGGAACACCACAAAAAACAAACTCACAACATCACCACAACCACAAAAGACCACCGAGACCAGCGAAACATCAACGAAACCACCGAAACTAAAGCACCGCCAGTTTTAGGTGGTATTGGTGGCGGATCCAGTTGATTGTGGTGGCGGTGTATTTTTCGGCGACAAAGCCTGTTGGTGGCGGCAATGATTTTATTGTGTATTGTGTTTGATAGTGGCGACAAAACATGTTGCTACCACAACATATTAACAGCCATAAGCCACCAACCAAACAACACTACCAGCCAACAATACCACTTAAACCCACTAACCAAAACCACCTAAACCACAAACCTTAAATACCATTAATGATGGTGGTTGTGGTAGCAATTTCGGAAGGTGGTGGCAGCAAAGGGTTAGTAGTGTGGATAAAAAAAAAGAGAGAGTGTGTGTAGGCGAGTTAGAAAGATAAAAGAAGGTGGAGGTGTGTTGGTTTGTATAGACCAGTCGTGTATTGGAATACAGCTTCCAAAGTTGCCATATCTCAAGACCAGCTGTGTAATGGAATACAGCTGTGTAATGGAATACAACTTCCAAAGTTGCCATAGACTATGTATTCAATTTTCAAAAAAAAGTCAGACCCTTGCCATGTTCAATTTGCTACTTTTAATAGTTTCCTGCAATAGGTTTTGACCTTTTCTACTGCAATGTTGAAGGTTGACTGTTTTTGCTTAAGACATGCCGTACGCTAATTTCCACTATTCCACAATTCCACTTTTCACTTTTCCAACATTGACTATTTTGACCATTTTTCCTTTTAATGTAGTATAGATTGTTGACTTGTACTATGAGTAAATATCTGATTTTACAAAAATAAGGACTTGAAAGGAGGTAAAAGTACATAACACTTTCAAAGTTGAGGGGCACATCTGATATAAGTGTGAGGGCACACATGTAAATTTAGGTAATTTTTTATGTTTTTCTACTAAAATTACACATAAAAATAGAGTATTTAATTACAAAAGTGTAGATTGGCAGGGACACCTCAACCCTGTGAGTATTTAATTACATAAATGCCTAAAAAATGTATCTAAAAATATGCTTAATCATATCATCAATTGACACATGTCTTTCAACTTTTCTTTCTCTTTATCTTCATTTTTGCTTATGGCACATATCATAATCTTATATTTAGACATATCTTTAAGCTTATGGTTTAAGCACATAAATCATTTTCTCATAAAAATATACCATCTGCATAACAATTGTTGAGGACATATACTATGGTTGTGTGCAGAGGCGGAGCCACATGTATAGCAGTGGGGGGCGATGCCCCCAACCAAACTCTCGGAGATACCCAAAATACGTAGGAAAAAATAACAAATTTCTAACAAAGTTGACCGGTGCCCTCAGGCAAATAATCCAAGTGCCCTCAACACTCTCACAGGTTACCAAAAAACAGAGTGTTATTTAATGTACGAAATTGTTTTTCCGGTTGCATTGTCGGAAAAAATGGAGTAAAATGCATCGTCGGAAAACATGGAGTAAAATGGGAAAGTGAAAAGTCAAAAAGTGAACTTGTGGTGGGGGTAAGATATCACGTGGTATTAGATGATTGTCACTTGATTAATTGTTTATTATTTACAAAATGAATATAATATTATATGTATCAATTTCTTTTTATTTATCTTTTGTCTATATATAACATAGCATTTGACGAGTAGTACTTATCATATCTAATAGTTCAATAGTTTTTCTCAAAACTATAATTTATATGGTGTTTAATTATATTAAATTGTTTATAAGATTTTCAAGTTTTTGGAAATTTAGTTTGTTTTAAATAATTTCGTTTCTTACTAATTTATTGAGCTTACGGTCATATATGCCAAAACCGTTTTAAATCAAGAAGTTTGCGTGGTCAATTTTTGTTAAAATCATAGGTTCTAGCATCATATTTTTCTTTAAATTTTTAAAAAGTATGGCTTCTCTGAAATAATCACATGTCTTAGAAAATTAAGTTGCTTACCACGATGGGATAAACTTTAATACAATTTATGCGTTCGTTATGTTTAGTTTGTTAAGCATTTATAGTCTATAACAAGTGTTAATTTCATCGAGATAGAACACTTTTAATTTGTTGTTGCCTTTAAGTAAACCCGACCCGACTTATTTGACGTTACGCTAAAAACCGTTTTATTGCTCGGTGCCCCCCTTAGATCACATATGCTGGCTCCGCTACTGGTTGTGTGATAAAATAAATAAATAAAATGAGAAGTAAATCACAAGATATATAATTAGTGGTGGCTGTAGGACGACATATATTATTACACACGTGTTAAGGTTTGTGGTGCCAGTGTAATAAAGTCACGTGTAGAGATCAAAGGACCACAATATTCCATCCTATGTGCTGATTACATAGTAACATGGTATTCTTTGGATGTATATTCAACTAAAGGACAGAAATATCGTTAAATCAGGTTTGGACTTGTATGTGTAAAGAAGTGTAGGATACGTCTAGTAAAAAAGGTTGATTAGAAGAAAAACACACTTGATTTAAAATATGAAGTTAGCAACAAATGCTTGGACTGTTTTTTATTCTTTTAACTTTTTTTTAACTATAATTTCTGACATTATAGCCGATTAATTTACGAGGTTTAAAATCATCATTACACAGACTCAAAAGTAAAACCCTTTTTTTCTTAGAGTTTGACGTGATCACTTCTGGATTATAATGATAATAGCTATAAGCCTTTTGCAATTAAGTCACTTTACTGCTTAGAATGTTGAGGAAATTCTTTCTCGTTTGTGGTTTCTTCATACGAATAAGAAAATCAATCCCAATGGATGATTGGATTGTTGATCCAATAAAAGCTAGTACAATTTTTATGTAATGTCGGGTTTCTAGTTTCTTGCTAGAGTGTTTTTAACATAATTTATCATTAAAAAAAAAGTAATGCTACATCCACATAAGCTTTTCAAAAAAAATTCACACAATGACGTGTATGTTAATTTGTGGATGGTGAAAAAAGAAAAGATAAAATATAATACAATGTGATTGATACAACTCACATGCCACATGTGCAAGTGAAAGTTATTTTGTAAAATATGGGTGGATCTAGCATTACTTTAAGAGCTAGGTACAGTGTGGTGTCATGGGAAAAGTCGTGACACTTCAGCACTTTTTGCCCATGACATCAGTTTTGCTCATGACACCAAAACACCCCTTTCTGGCGTAACACCAGTTTTTTGATGTCATGGTGCACAACTGCACAACTTTTTTTCCATTTATTTAAATAAAACAATATATTTAATTAAAATTAAATTTCATTAATACACAAGTACATAAAATGACAATACAAATTAAAATACCAATACGTAGAAAAAAAACAATTTAGTAATTAAGGTCACACAAAAAAAATACAATTAAAATAACATTACCTCATATAGACTTTCAAAAAACAAGATAAAAACTTAGGTAAATACTCCCACTATCTTTTAAATTAGTCGAGCAGGGTCCCCATGCGATGCGGTTGAGGGTACCATGTAATTTATTTTTTTGGCTAATAATTTATTTCATTTGTACGTTTTTTTGCAATTGTTTTACTGATTAGTTTGTTTGTTTAGGGATTATAAGCAATGACAAAAGTTTGGCGAAACTTTGCACGAAATATGTATATTTTCTTATTTTTTTATTATTATTTTTTTTAGCACCTTGCTTCATTTGAATAATGTGTTCTTTTAATTATATATATATATATTTTATTGAAATGGGGTTTTTAAAGTAACATTAATTAACAACTTGCATGACTTGTAGTATGTATTTTAATACTTGTATTTATCACTAATGAGTGTTTTATGTGCATGAGAAAAACATGTTGTACTTTTAGCTTCTCTATTGTTTAATTTTCAGTTTTAAATATGTTATGACATGTTGTATTTTTAGCTTCTTTACTTGTATTGCTAAATTTTAAGAAAATTAATGAAAGAAGAGGACTTCCTTCATAATAAGATAGTAAGATTATGTGATGTTGAGCCCAACTTTCTTTCTTAGCTAAATACTCCCCCTACTTATCAGAAATAAACGAAAAATCAAAAACTTATTGACATTAAAATAACGATCCATCCACACCCAATTGTCACTTTCTACTAGCCACACCCAATAGTAAACAAAACAAAAACCTTATCTTGTCAACCCTTTTAAAATAACAAACCATCTTCTGTTGGGATTTAATACTAATAACAATTATATAAATCAAATAACATCATCAAAGCATGCAGCGGAAGCAAATAGGAATAATATATGTAAGTAATTAACCGAATAAGAAAACGCGTACCTTTTAGCAATTCAAGAATCAAACGTTGATTGAACAAGAACCAAAAACCCAAAACCCTAACTTTAGGGTTTATACAAATCGACCCAAACAAGAAATCGACCACCAAGGATTACAAGCTCAAGTGTGTTTTTTCTTCGTTCTTTTACACACGTACTAATAGCGATTTGATGTGGAAAAGCTAGTTCCTTGAATCACAAATAAAACCAAACACTTGTGTCTTTGAGTTAAGCAAAATCGAAAACCCTTGGGGTTTGGGTGTTTCGACCGGCCACACAAAGAGGGAGAGAGGAGGAGAGAAATTAGGTATATTGGTGATCAAAAATTAAGTTGTGAATGAATACAATGAATTGTATTTATAGGTAACTTAACTTGGTGACCAAGTTTGAGTGGGATTGGGTTTGGAATACCCCAACCGATCGGCCTAGTCTCCCAAAAGGGATTCTAGAACCTTCCCGACTTCTAATTTCATTCTTAGTCCTTCTAGTTAATATTTAACGACCGTTAACCAAACCTCGTTAATTATTTAACTATCGTTATGTTTTATTTCGTGACTAATAATTAATTATTTACATCAATTCTCATAAGTAATGTGTGCAATCCCGAAGTCTCGAGTTCGAATCCGGACATACATATATTTAAATATCCATAAAACCTTTCAGCTCCCACTTGGATATTACTAAATATAGTAATGACATTGGTTAGTCTAGCTTTCACACGCCAATGCCCCCAGATCGAATCGAGTATGGTCTCCTGGAAAAAACCATTTAATGATTCATCATTTTTACTTATCCTTTTGTTACTAATACTACATTAACTATGAATATGGATAAAGTCATTTCATAAGTTAACATTCTGTTTCTCGTTGTATTCGATTGAACAAGATTACCAAATCATCTGAACGTATTCCAGATAGATCTTGGGTATGGCCATACAAACATCTTGTCAACCCTACTAGGGGCCCAAAATAGTATTATGCTTTGAAACAAATTCAAAGGAACAAATTCTCTTGACTACAAACATAACTCATGAACTTTGCAACACTTCCGAAAATAGCCCTTGTAACTACCAGTTACGGATAGCGTTAGACTATCTTACACAAATGCACTACATTCATATCAGTTATCTGATATCTCAAGTCTGAGGATAAACACTGCATGATATACTTAATGACAAAGATCCATAAAGTATCATCATGTAAAGTTGGGATGAGTCCTATATTCAATTCATTGAATATCATGTGAATCTGGTATGTCCCACGCATCAATATACTTTAAAAGTATATTCTACCAAAACTCAGATTTGTCTTAATTCAATGACATTCCCACATCATTGATTGACAACGGACTATTTAGAATAACATAAGTTATTCACGGATTAAACATGCAAATATAGGATATAATATTAAGAAAATAAAAAATAAACATAAACAACTATTTTATTTCATTAAAGTAATATTTGTTCATAACATCCTTTATCCAAATACTAATCACAGATCTGCATGAAACTACTAGCTAAACGAAGTCCTATCCCATCAGCATGGTCAGTAAGTTTTTCTTTTGGCAAATGCTTCGTAAAGGGATCAGCTAGATTATCATCTGTATGAATTTTGAGTAGATTGATCTCACCTATGTCGACTTGTTCTCGAACATAGTGATATCGACGAGGAAAATGTCTGGCGCCCTTCATGACTCCAGGCTCATTGGCAAATGTTATTGCAGCAGAGTTGTCACAATACACATTTAAAGGTAATTCGATTGAGGGCATTACTCCGAGTCCCGAAATGAATTTCCTAATCCAAACAGCTTCCACCGCAGCTTCTGAAGCAGCTATGTACTCAGCTTCTGTAATAGACATCGCAACCGTTGTTTGCTTCTTGCTCTTCCAGTCAACTGCTCCTCCATTAATGACAAAGACATAACCCGTCTGAGACTTCGTATCATCTTTATCAGTTTGGAATGACGCATCGCAAAAACCTGTAACATCAAGTTCTGCATCTGGATTTCCTCCATACACTAGAAACATTTCTTTAGTAGCCCTTAGATACTTAAGAATGTTCTTAACAGCTTGCTAGTGTTTCACACCTGGGTTCTGTTGATACCGACTGGTGATATTTTGTGCAAACGCCACATCAGGCCTTGTACATCTCACAGCATACATGATAGATCCTACAGCCGAAGCATAAGGAACTTTATTCATGTACGCCACCTCTTCAGGTGTTGACGCGCATAGTTTATTACTTAAGCCATGTTCAACTTGCATCGGCAAAAATCCCTTCTTGGAATTTTGCATACTGAATCTCTTCAATATTTTATCAATGTAAGCATTTAGGCTTAGTCCAATTAACCGCCTTGATCTATCTCGGTAGATCTTGATTCCCAGAATAAATGCTGCTTCCCCTAAGTCCTTCATAAAAAAACACTCTCCAAGATAAGACTTTACATCTTGCATACTTGGAATGTCTTTTCTCATGATCAATATGTCATCGACATATAAGACAAGGAAAATAACATTACTCCCACTAGCTTTGTGATACACACATGGCTCATCAAGATTTTGAGTGAAACCAAATTTCTTGATTTCATCATCAAATTCTTGTTCCATTGCCTTGATGCTTGCTTCAATCCATAAATGGATCTTTGAAGTTTGCATACACGCTTCGGATACTTTGGATTCACAAACCCTTCAGGCTGCGCCATATAGATGTCCTCATCTAGGCGACCGTTTAAGAAGGCAGTTTTGACATCCATTTGCCATATCTCATAGTCATAGTACGCAGCTATGGCTATAAGAATCCTAATAGCTCTAATGTCTGCTACAGGAGAAAATGTCTTCTCGTAGTCTACCCCATAGGTTTGAGTATACCCTTGGGCTACAAGACGAGCTTTATAGGTGTGTGCATTGCCATCCATGTCAGTATTTATCTTAAAGAGCCACTTACTTCCAACTACCTTAGCATTTGGAGGTAAGTCAACCTCTATCCAGACTTCGTTATCTTTCATGGATTGCATTTCCCCATTCATTGCAACTCGCCATTTTTCCTTTTCAGGACTCATCATGGCAGCTTTATAGTTAGCAGGTTCACCAAGATCCCATAACATATTTTCCTCAGCTTCTACGTTGAGACATAGACTCTCAGGTGCACGCGTAGTTCTTGAAGATCTACGAATGGGAACCACTTCAATCTCAGGTGGAACGCCCAAACTCTCAGGTTCTACTTGAGGTTGGCTAGTGTTTTCAGAAGGTGTTGTATCTTCTATATCATCTTCCAGATCATAAACTCTCCCACTGAATTCATGAGATATGAGATCCCTTTCAAGGAATTCTCCATACCTAGCAACAATTACTTTGTTTTCAGGTGGAAAGTAAAAGTAGTAACCCATAGTTTCCTTTGGGTATCCTACGAAGATACACTTAACAGATCTAGGTTGCAGCTTATCAGCAGAGTCACGTTTAACAAACACCTCACAACCCCAAACCTTTAAGTAAGACAAGTTGGGAGCTTTCCCATACCACACTTCATAAGGAGTCTTATCAACCTTCTTAGTTGGAACCATATTCAATATGCGAACAATAGTTTCCAAAGCATAATCCCAAAAGGATAAGGGAAGAGTTGTAAGATTAAACATCGATCGCACCATGTCTAGCAATGTACGATTCCTTCTCTCAGATACACCATTTTGTTGTGGAGTATATGGAGATGTGAGTTGCTGGACGATACCACACTCAGCTAGATAATCTTTAAACTCTTGGCTTAAATATTCACCACCTCTATCGGATCGAAGAGCTTTAATCTTCTTTCCTAGTTGCAGTTCTACTTCACTCTTAAAAACCTTAAATGTTTCAAAGACTTCATGTTTATGTTTAATTAAATAAACATAACCATAACGACTGAAATCATCAGTAAAGGTTAAGAAGTAGCTAGCACCTTTCTTGACACATGTCTTAGTGGTCCACATACGTCAGTGTGTATCACACCAAGAAGATCAGAAGCCCTTTCTAAACTATTTGTAAAAGGTTTCTTGGTCATCTTCCCGGATATGCAAGATTCGCATTTATCAAATGATTCATCATTGATGTCTTGCAAAAGCCCATCGTGTTGCGTGTTGCATGCGCTTGCCTATATGTGCAAGTCTACAATGCCAAAGAAATGAAGAATCCAAATCACCTTTGATTCTTTTATTATTGATGCTAAAGACAGAATTATTTTTATCAATCATATTATCATGCAAATCAATTTCAAACACACCATTTACTGGAATAACATTAAAGTAAAAAACACCATTTAAAGAAATCGAAATTCCATAATCAGTAAATGTATGAACGAAACCAATATCTTTTAACAAGGAAACAGAAACGACACCCCTAACAATGGAAGGTGCGTAATGACAATCGTTTAATGACAGTACTAAACCCAAAGGTAAAACTAAATCAAACGTGCCTATAGCTTCAACGATTGCATGTGCTCCATTACCCACGCAGGTATTGTGTCCATAGGCAAGCTTCCTTGCTCCTCTAAATCCCTGCAGTGTATTACATATGTGAATACCACATCCAGTATCATATACCGAGGAATTTATTTTATGAGGAAAAGCAAATAATTCTATCATCAAAAGAGTATCTGAAGTACTGGCCACAGTGCCAGTATTTTATACCTCTTATTGCGCAACTCATCAAGGTACAGTGGACAATTCCTCTTCCAGTGTCCAACCTCGGTGCAGTGATGACAAGCCATATCCTTCTTCGGATTCTCATGCTTCTTGGAAGGGTACTTCTTGGGTTCTTGCTGATAAGTCATAACTTGTTTTCTCTTATCAACTTTACCCTTACCTTTCCCTTTCTTGTTCGCTAGCGACTTATTAGGCTTAGAAATCCTACCCTTCTGGATGGTCAAAACCGCAGTGTGTAGGGCCTTCTTGGGCAAACCTTTTTCGTAATCAATGAGCATTGCATGTACCTCATGACTGTCTTCCCCGTGCAATGCATATTGTAATTGCGCACGAAACCATCAAACTCCATGTTAAGGGATCTGTTGATAAGGCCAATTTATATGTCATTGGGGTAGATATAGTTAAGTCGCCCCAGCTGGTCCATGTAACTCATCATTTCCAGCATGGGCGCTTACATGGTTTCCCTTCTCCTTTCTTGCAACTATGAAGAGCATCTATCAAATCATACAGCTCTACAGTCACAGGCTTTTCAAACAACCTTTGCAATTCTTCAAGCATGAGATTAGGGAAGTAATTTTCAAACTGCTTTTGCAAGCTTGAGTTCATACTCCCGAGCATAATGCAGGCGACCTCATTATACTTGTCATACTCAAATTGCCATGCAGCTCGTGCTTCAGCAGTAGCATCAGCTGCAGGTTCAGGAGGACAAGGCGTAGTCAAATAATTGAGTCTTTTGGCAACCCTCAAGACAATTCTGAGTTGCCGATACCAATCATTGAAATTCGCTACCAGTCAATTTCTCTCGATCAAACATAGATTTGAACGACGAGGCTAGTGCAGTAGATTCAGCTTGAGCCATTTCTACAGAAATAAAAGTTCAAAAGTTAGTACTTTCGATAAGTAAACATTCAAGAAAATAAAATACCCTTTGGTCAATATTCATATTAACCATAGAATTTTCATTGAATTTTGGATCCTCATTATCATAGTTTCACTACATCAGTTGATCTGCTAGTGGTGAAAGTATAGAATAGGTAATCGTTGAAAACGATAATTGACAAACAAGTTTTCAATTCCAAAAGTTATGGGATTTACAATTTTGCCAAAACAATTAATGCAAAACGTAAGCATGTTTCATCCCATCTCATGCCTTAAGTCATAGGTCTCACTAACTAACTTAATTAAGTTGTCTAACTTAGAAACTGCAAATCATAAAGCTGAGGTCTCACACAACAAAATAATTCACCTCGTTATTGTAATCTAGATCAAGGTCTCACATAACTAAATTACAACTTCAAGTGTTTCATATCATTAGATGGCATAAACTTAAATTTAAAGGGTACAATTTTTGACGTGTAATCAAATCTTATGTATAAAGAAGCATGCATACAACTTTATAACATAATATTTTCGAAAAAAACTTACATGAAATTTTAATTCCTAAGATTGAATTCTACAAAGTTTTAATCGATGCGTTGAGAAACTTACAACTTTGCACTAAGATGCTTCGTACATTGAATGGTTATACTAGGTAGCTCCAATCGAACTCACAAGGGCAGAGGACCGTAAGCGCAAAGCATAACCTTAGACATCCATTCAGGCGACTCGGCGCACTTCTTAATTATCCCCTTTATAGTTTGTTCTAGTGGGTGAGCCGTTCTAACCATTTAGTACATTCGCATCAATCGATTAAAAGTTCAAGAATAATTTTTAGATAACAAATCAGTTTCGCCATTATTTAGTCCATTTAATTTTCTATTCATAAAAACCTTTTTGCTTACTAACATGTCAAAACAATATATAAACAAAAAAGCATTTTAATAAAAATTAAACACACTCAAATAATATAAACATATAACTAAACAATTTTACATATGTAAAAACAATTAGCCACATGTATAATTATTTCAATAAACTCTAATAAACAATTCTAGGCGTAAATAATGCATATATTAACTAGGGCTTTCACCTACAAGGTAGATGAGCCACATACATCGACAAGTCGATTGCATAAGCCAAAGTTAACAATATACCAATTAGCACATAACGAATTTTTATTAGTTATAATTGAGGTCTTCCCCAATTTGATAATTATTAAATAAATAAAACATGTGTGTATCAACTAAACAATTTATAGCATAACAATACTTCATGGCAAAACATGCATGTTCCACCATGGATTCCGCATAACAATTATCACCCAAGATACGCATATTACATGGCACATAACAATTATTCATTAATTAACCACATAAAATTAACATGCAATCCTAGGGTTTCTACAAGTTTTACAAAATTAAAACCTAATAAAATAAATAGAGGGTAATCGACCCTATACATAAAAAATTAGGGTTTCGAATTCAAAACCCTAGAAACCATAAAAAGCATGCAAATAATCATAAAGATTCAATTTTATGTGTTTCGGTAATTAATTACATCATATTAACGGCTCGTGATGCCACTGTTGGGATTTAATACTCATAACAATTATATAAATCAAATAACATCATCAAAGCATGCAGGGGAAGTAAATAGGAATAATATATGTAAGTAATTAACCGAATAAGAAAACGCTTACCTTTTAGCAATTCAAGAATCAAACGATGATTGAACAAGAACCAAAAACCCAAAACCCTAACTTTAGGGTTTATACAAATCGACCCAAACAAGAAATCGACCACCAAGGATTACAAGCTCAAGTGTGCTTGTTCTTCGTTCTTGTACACACGTACTAATAGCGATTTGATGTGGAAAGCTAGTTCCTTGAATCACAAATAAAACCAAACACTTGTGTCTTTGAGTTAAGCAAAATCGAAAACCCTTGGGGTTTGGGTGTTTCGACAGGCCACACAAAGAGGGAGAGAGGAGGAGAGAAATTAGGTATATTGGTGATCCAAGATTGTTGTGAATGAATACAAGAGTTTGTATTTATAGGTAACTTAACTTGGTGACCAAGTTTGAGTGGGATTGGGTTCGGAATACCCCAACCGATCGGCCTAGTCTCCCGAAAGGGATTCTAGAACCTTCCCGACTTCTAATTTCATTCTTAGTCCTTCTAGTTAATATTTAACGACCGTTAACCAAACGTCGTTAATTATTTAACTATCGTTATGTTTTATTTCGTGACTAATAATTAATTATTTACATCAATTCTCATACGTAATGTGTGCAATCCCGAAGTCTCGAGCTCGAATCCGGACATACATATATTTAAATATCCATAAAACCTTTCATCTTCTTTCTTCTTCAACTTTGTCAGTGCACTCTCCGGCTTCAACAACAACAACAGAAATGGTACAAACACTCTTTCGACAAAAGTGAGTATTTTTTTTTTGGATTGTTACACAACGTTTAAATTAGGAAAAAAAAATGCCCATGGCGTGAGCTGGTATGTACTAGCCGAGGCTCGGTATAGTGTTTGTGCCATCGTTGTGAGCTGGTGGGATGGCGCCACCTTACCAGCCTATTGTACCAAAAACTCTAAGAAAAATGCTTAGAATGTTGAATAGTACAGAGTAAACTCCTTTTTTTTTTTTTCAACCTACTGTTTTAAAGTCATTGGCATGGGCGGAACAACACTAAAAAGATTCAATTAAACAGAATAACGCTAGATAAATTCCTTCTTATAATATTGTTATAACTTGGGTATGATTTCAGCTTTAAGTTCAAAATCACTCGATCAAATTTCTTGATCCGCTTGAACGTCGCTAATATTTGATGATGAGCCTCTCCTAAAAATTGACTGGTTGATGACTAGTTGATAATCTAAGGTGAAAGAAGAGCATTAAGATTTCTAGTGGAGATTTAGTAAATAAAATTTGGTTTCCAAAAGCATAATTTGTATTAATCTTATATGCACTATTTATAATTCATCTATATGTATTCTTTAAACTTAGAATACTAAAAATTTGAGTAATGTTGATTGCTTATAATACTCTTTAAACTTAAATGCTTAAATGTTAAGTGATGTTAATGAACTATTATACATTTGATTAAAAACGGTAACATCATCTACAACTAATTTAATATTTTAAACATTGTTTAATCCTTAAACTTTTATTAATTTTTGTTTATAACTCATGAACTTTTTCTCAAAATGATTATAAATTGAACCCGTAAGTTTTGCGTCAAGGATCAAACCAGAATCACAATTTCGCAAGTATAATTATTTGCCGCTATACACCATCGTTTTGCACAAGTATTCCCTATGTTATTTTGAAAAGAGTAAACTACACCATTCGTCCTTGTGGTATGCGTTGACCGACGAGTTTCGTCCTGTGACCGAAAAAAAATGCACCGTTCGTCCTTAAATACGAAACGTTATCTACCGTTAGTCCCTCAATCTAACTAGCCACACTAATAGTCCTTATACCTCATCCACTTAAGGGTATTTCAGTCATTTACCACCTTGCTTTTCCCCACACACCATTTTTCTTTCTTTGTCTTTTCCACTTACTTTTTCTTTCAAACAATATCAGTAACACATTTTCACCATTCACCAACTCCTAATCAACTAGAATCATCTTCTTTAAAATCAAGTAACCAACCATCACCTATATCCTTTCCAAAATCCTACATACAGTCGTCACCGCATCAACCCCACCACTACATACAGTCGTCACCACCATCATTATTAAAGCCCCCGTGCCACCGCATAAACCAAAGTAGTTGATTAATTCTGACTTTTATAAATTCTGGTGTTTTTAGATTAGATTTTGTCCTATCTTAGGTTTTTGTTTTATTGAATTTTGATTTAACTTGTGATAAAATAATAATTATTCGATAATCTAGTTTAATTAATGAAGTTATTAAATAAACTCAAGTTATTCTATTTTTTTTTAATACAGTAATTGTATTTCTACTTTTGTTTGATTAAATAATTGTAGAATGTGTTTGACTATAACTTTAAGTGCAAAGAAGGCCAAAATTGATATCTAAATTACCAGTCAGGAGCGCAAGTCTGGTAATAGGAAGTCTTTGCAATGCCTTAGTATTAAACGGTCGTTGGCTGCTTGGGGTGGGGATGGTTTTGATGAACTTATTCTCTCGCTTTTTGCCCAACCCTTGAGGGTGGCCCCGGGAGAGGATGGGCTTGGCTCTGGGTCCGGTAGCTCAGCAGGTGTTCTAATGTTAAACAATGTTTGAGGAAAGTTTCAGACGGGCATTTCAATCGGCTGTTAAAGTATTATGTTCTTCGGGGTGCACCTTATGGTAATGGATACTTTGACAAGTGTTGGCTAAGCATCCCGCATTCCTCCCCCGTTATGCCTGTTTTCTTGCTCTCTGAGCCTCCACTTGTTGTGGATGTTGATAGCGTTCTTGGGTGTATTCAATCTTTCCCAAAAGGGACTTCTTGTGGGATGGACGGATTGAGGCCCAACACATTTTAGATGCTTTTTATGGAGAGGGTCGGCGATCGCTGTTGGTTACTCAAGGCTATCTCGGTGGTTAATTTATGTTTGGGGGAGGTGCCCTAAGGTTTTGGAGTTTGTCATACTGCACACCATTGCTCAAACTGGACAATGGATTAGGCCTATTGCCGCGGGCACGATTTGGAGGAGGCTGGTATCCAAGGTGGCTATGAGGGGTGTCAAGAAGGAGATGTCCAATTACCTTGGTGATTTTCAGTTTGGAGTGGGAGTCCCTAGTGGGGCAGAGGTCGTGCTCCATAGCGAATGTATTCTTACATGAGTTTCATTCAGATGGGTCGTTGGCTATGTTTACTGTTGACTTCTCAAATGCCTTCAACTTGGTGGATCGGACTACCCTTTAAATGAGGTTCAACTCGATGCCCGCTCTCATTTCCCTATGGGTAGATTTTTATATGGTCACGGCGAGGTTATATGTGGGTGACGACCATATTTGGTCCACCACGGAGTTCAGGGGACCTTTAGGGCCTCTTATTTTTGCCTTAGTTTTGCACCCACTTGCCCACCGGATTAGGGATTGTTGTAGACTTCTTTTCCATGCTTGGTATTTGGATGATGGTACGATTATCGGTGACACTAAAGAGGTAGCTAAAGCCTTAGATATTATCATGGCTGAGGGCCCCACCGGCCTTGAACTCAACATTAAGAAAACAGAAGTTTTTTTGCCCTCATGCAATGGGGTGAAGGTACAGATGGTTTGTTTCCCACGGATTGGGAGGCCGACATTGGGTGTGAAACCTTTGAGGCGCTGTTAGCCGATGCGTGGTTTATTAGCAGCTTTGTGAAAAGGGCATCTCGTGCGTGGAACTAATGAGTTGTCTCACAAGTCTGACCCTCAATCTGAGCTCCTTTTGCTTCGCCATGTATGGGCGTCGCTGTCGATGTTCGGTCTCGAACGTGCCAACCGATGTATATAGGGGAAGCTGTTTTATTTTTGACAATGGCCTTCGGGGCAATAGAGGCCATTGTGGTTTGTGGGGCCCTTTTGGGGATTTTCAATGGAGGCTCGCATCCTTCCGACTTTGCGGTTTGGTGGGTTGGGTTTATGTTCGGCTGAGGATGTATCTACTTATGCTTCAGGCCTCGAGGGCGCAATCTTGAGTTTGCGTAATCACATTCTTCTGGGATGTGGTATTGATGGGGTTGTCTCGATATGGGTATGCAATGGATGGCTTGCGCATGTCCCTTCCTGATTTCGATCTTAGCGGTTTCTCTAACAAGGACACCACCCCACCTAAAGCCCAAAATGTTTTGGCGTGTGCCCTTTTTAGTGGAATCGTCCGGAGTTTGGGAGAGAAGTTCGATTTATCCCCTCGACAAAAAGCGGTGTTTGAATGTCTCCGAGCTCCTCATGCTCAATATTTCTTGACGGTTATCCCCATTGAAGGGCTAGGCCAACATATGTCGGCCCTGAGTAACGGACTATCCTTAAGTACCGCTAATGATCCCTCTGTTTCGATGATGAGCCTTGCCCATTGCCGCAAGGTTTGTTTAGATTCCTTTGGTGAGCATGCGGTCCATTGCAAGGATTTACCGGGTTTCAAATACAGGCATGACTTGGTTAGGGATGTTCTGTATGATGTTCTTAAACGAGCAGGAATTTCTTCTAAAAAGAGGCCCCCGTGAACTTTCTGATGATCCGCCAAGAAGGAGGTCTACTTTACGGCAGCTGATATACTTGTGTTTTGGATGTGGGCCGGGGAAACATGCTTGTGAGGATCTTACCGGAGTGTCCCCTCTTGTTGGGCTAAGGGACAATGGGTTTGTTGCGGGACAAGCGGCGTTGAAAGCGGAATCGAGCAAAGTTGCTAAACACGAGAAGCTTGTTTGATAATCAACACGTATTTACCCTTTTGCTTTTGATACATTTGGGTTCCTAGCTTCGCAGCAAGCTGTGGAGTTTTAGGGTTCAACGGGTTAAGTAAAGTAATTTTGCGACCCCTAAGTCACAAAATTTCATTTTTAGTATAATTGGTTTTGCTATTCAAAAGGGGTTAACACAGCCTGTTGCTCATTGCCACCGCTATCTTATCAGAACCGCTATTTCAAGTAATAATAGAAATTCCGTCCTAAAAAAAAAAAAAAAAAAAATGTCAATGGCTTAAAATGGCGGTTATGATGTGTAGATTTGGTTAAAAAATGATGTGTCTATGTGGACCCCATTTATTGAAAGGATTCTGATTGTTTCAAGTCATTGAAAAACAGGTAGGTTGGACGCGGTTTTTTGTTGTCGTTGATGATCTTGTATTGGTATGTATTTGTAAGATATGGTGTCGAAGATGAGTATATGTTATGGACAGTTTGATGGTATCCAAAACCCCGTGATATCTAAAGCTCCTAGATCGTTAAGGGTGAGTTTATCATTTAGTACTTTAGTTTCTTTAACGCGTTTATCGTGTAATTTTTTGAAACTTGTATTGATATATAATTTGTTGTTTTAGACGATTGTAAGTGAGAAATCGTCCGAGGGAATCGCGTTTGAGTTGTTGGCGGATGTAGCTGACAGGTTATTGCAGGAAAGTGAAGGTTCTATTTCAAGCGTTGGTCATGAACCAAAAGAGCATAATAGCGATACTGTTGTGGAATGTGAAGAACCTGAAGTCAAAGTCAAACATGTTGACGAGGGAAGCAAAGAAAATCAAGTTAAAAATAAAAGGAAAAAGATCAAAATACCCTCACTTTGAGTGACTTAACGAGCGTTATTTACATCCATTAGAGCGAGGGACTAACGGTAGATAACGTTTCGCATTTAAGGACGAACGGTGCATTTTTTTTGGTCAAAGGACGAAACTCGTCGGTTAACGCATACCACAAGGACGAACGGTGTAGTTTACTCTTGTGAAAAACATACAAACGACCATTGTATTGTGGACCCTTCGATGTATATATGATACATAAATACAAATCAAGTTGACAACGTATGTTTTTGTTTTGTTTTTTATTTCTGTTTGCCATGTTCTTGAGATTTAACAGTGTCTTGTTTGTTTATACAATTATGCACATGCTGTAATTTAACCTAGCTTTCAACAATGCAGGGCCGGCTTTCGGGGAGTGCAAGAGGTGCGATTGCACATGGCCACCGCTTGATGAGGGCCACCAAATTTCATGCACTTCTATTATATATATGAACGCAATATGAGACTCGAGCTTAATTAATTCATGCACTACTTATACATATGTATATTATGTGTGTGTACGGGGCCACTGAAATCCACGAGACGGCCCTGCAACAATGTATGTGTCCTCTTGCATCTCCTAAGGGTCATACCTGTGTAGTAACCCGATTATAACAAACTTAACTTTTCGGCCCGTCTTGCCGCTAGAAAATACTGTATATGATAAGGAGAAAAAATGTGTTAAATATTATGGTACACAAATGTTGGTTTGTGGGAGTTTTTAAACACATGTAAACAACTAGAAGTGTGTGAGCCGATGGGGGCACACGCGATAAACACGAGTATACGTGTTGAATGTATTATAACTTGAATGTATACCCGATATATTATGCATGATACTTGACCCGATAAATGTGACGACCCATGGGCTTGTTTAAGTTTCAGTGGGTCGGTTGGTGCTGCCATGGGCCTTGTAATCCAACCGATCGGGCAAGAAAAGGGTGTGGTTTTGGTTGGTTTAGGACTTGTCGACCAAGCCATAAACTGAATAAAAAGAGGCGGTCTGATTTGCTATATATACATACCACATCTCTGCCAAACTCATGCTTAATTATACCCTCACAATACACTAAACGATCATGGTTTTTCCAGCTTCTAATTCTCACGACTTACTCCCTAAATCGACTTTAGGTTCTTGGTTTTGTTCGATTGAATGCATCTATCCACTTGATCCAAGCGTTTAGTATTGATCTATTGGTGTTATTTGTTACTGAATTCCATGGTGAATAGCAGCAAAGAATGGTGGGTGCTCGCTTTTCCGGTCGTACTACTTTGGACAACTAACTGATATATCGGATTATCATCCGATATTGGTAAAGGCATAAAACCATTAGTTTCTAGACTGCTTTTGATTCTCGAAAATTACAAGCATGTCTTGGGTGGTTTTCTTGTTCATATAATATTCATGTGATATCAAAGGTTGATTTGTTTTATAATACGTTCTCGACTAGCTTCTATATCAACGTATAGTTATCGGGTTTGTGTGTGTTACTCTTCGAGGTATCTAATTTAGATACTTAAGGTTTCGTAGGGTTTCTTGTTCCGTTACTAGAGATCAATTGTCAAGCAAGGTTAACCTTCTTTATTTCCTTTTAATTAATTAATAATGTATTAATTATGTGTTTATTAATTACGTGTTAACATAATTGTATTAACTAGATCCATTATCCGCTGCGTACTCGTAGAGGTTACTGGTTAACTTGTTCTAAAATCCCAACAATGGTTTCAGAGCCAGGTTGTTTTTGCGATTATGGGTTACACGTTTCTGAATTAATAAACATGTTTTAAAAGGGCTGCATGAAACCTAGTTTAGTTATTTTGTTTTATTTTAATTTTGACAACTACATGCAATACTTGTCAATTTTAATAAATAATAACTAGTCACACACAAATTAAAATTATATTGATAATTAGAATTAATTTGTTAATTAGAATTTAATTTACATGTGAATTATAATTACCTTGATAATTAAAATTAAATTGTTAATTAAGAATTACATGTTAAATTATAATTACTTGCTAATTAGAATTAAAAGTTAATTTATTAATTGTTAATTAGAATTATTATGATAATTAGAATTACATATTGATTAAATACATATGTTGCGTATTACTTGTTAATTGGGATTGCCATGCTTTTATGTGTTTTTCCGGCCACAAGACCCACTCAATTATTTTTCTAAGTGATGTATGGGGCGATCTAGGTACTGCATCCTAGTGACGGTCTTATGGTTCTCCGTTTGGGGAAGACCTAAAGAGACTCGGAACAATATGTGGTTATTTATATTAATGTTTATGCTTGTATGTTTGTGATTCCTATATACGCATTATTACTTGCTTTGACACCTAATTGTATGCAATATGTAATAATACATATCGTAACCATAACATTAATATTGGTCTTTATTTACACACCAAAATACCATGCTCATTGTGACCTGCTATTTGATTCGTGGAAAATTGTTTTGTAAAATAAAGTGACCTAATATATGAAACACGCCAAGAATTTAAAACTAGACGCTATGGACACTTGGGATGTACGGCTCACCCACTAGAACAAACTAGAAAGGAGGTTTAAAGAAGTGAGCACAGTCTCACTGAAAGTATGTCTAAGGTTATGCTTCATCGCTTACCTGGTCCTCTGCCCCTCGTATGCTCGATTGGAGCTACCGTGAACCATGATGATCACTACAGTGTCATTACCAAAGTTTTTAAAACTAGTGTTACAAAGTTGTTTTGCATGCTTCTTTGTACACGACTTTTACCACATTTATATGTGCATACCTATTTTAATTTTAAGTCTATGCCATCCAACTATGAACACGCACTTGGATTGACTCTCTGGTCGACCTAAGGGCCTTTCCAACCCATGGTAATTATTTCTCACTGGTCCACTCCGTTATTTTTACACGTTCATACTTGGTCGACTTATATCGAGTTAACCTGGTCAGACCTCGAACCCCGAGGCATAAGATAAGAACTAAACATGCTTTTGACATTATTACTTGATACTAATGCCTTAAATGGTCTCATAAATCTAAGAGTTGCATTATGCAATTAATGCTCGTCGCTTACCTCTTGTCCTATTTTTTACACACTGGTCAGACCTATGGTAATTAAGTGGGGTTGCAAGATGGATCTTAGTCTTAATTAGTAATTAATTGGGTAGTTAATTCTTTTAAGAATGTAATTATCGAAAATACTAGAATTGAACTTTTTATGTTCTGATTAATTATGTTATTGCAACATACCGAAACAAATTTGTTTTTCTTTGAAAGACAAACTTAGTCTCTTTTCCTAGTAAGAAGAGTGAGACTTATACCTATCTTTTCTCCTTAGTTGACAAACTAAGATAGGATTCCAAAATTGATAAACTCTTATATGATCTTTCATTACCCTTTAGTGGTCTAGAGTTAATTGAAAGATAGAATATTTTGTGTAACTGGAAACATTGTGTTTAGAGCTACCAAAATAAATAAAATCCTGCACTTGTCACGATGTATGAGTTTAAACCGCAAAGAGTAAAGGAATTACTAGCATATTTGCAAGATAATCTTCTTGGACTCTTAATTATTCCTAAAGTGCTAAATACCCTTGGGGCTTTGTAGACGATAAAGGAGGAATTGTATGCTAAAGATTCAAGTTAATTGAATATAAGAATGGTTAGTCCATTGTCTACATAAGTAAAACTTCATATACTCTTTTCAGTACCTAAGTAAATGCTACTCGTAGGCATTTGAAGAGAATAGGAAAGTATATAAAACTGCTATATGCTTTCTACTGGAAATGTAACACTTGTAATGTTGACAAATCCAGTGGGAGCAATTGCATTTATTACTGAAATATCATTCATGTAATGTTGTCAATTTCAGTGGGAGCTATGGGATTTATTTCCTGTTAGTCACCCATATCATTTCAAACTAGCTTTGAAATAATCCATTACTTTCCGAATATGAACAACCATTTCTTAAAGGAAAATTGCATTTTATTTTATCAGATAACACGTTGCCTTCCTGCTGTCGCTTCCTGAAGCGTTATCTATAGAATAATAATCTACAATTCCTTATTAAAGGTTATGGTTCTAAAACTACTTATGATATCTATGACATTATCATATCGTTTGAACAATCAATCACGTGTTATTTGTTTTCATAATATGATGTTGTACCTTTCACAAGTGGGAGAAATCTCAAAGTGTGTGCAAGGAACAACAATATTATTGGTATCTCTTGACCGCAAGGTAAAGGAAACTAATAATTCTACTAGGACTTAAACACGTTAGATGTTTAATGCCCTACTACATGTAAATAAGAATTCTACTAGGACTTAAACACATGAGATGTTTATTGCCCTACTACATTCTAATAATGATTCTACTAGGACTTGAACATGCTAGATGTTTGTTGCCCTACTACATTCAAATGTCATAATATAGTGTAAAGATACTTCAACATTTGACTACATGTTGTAGTCAACATAATTATGGTTATAAGATAATGATCATAATTCTGAAGTATAAAATTAACTTGAAATTACTATAGAACTCAAGAGTTTGCGTTCATGATTACTTTTGTTAGTATAATTATGCTTACATGTTAAGACATAATTATAAAGTCCTTGAATTAGTCAATGACTTATAACATCAAGTATATATAGTAAAGTGTTATGTCTTCTAGTTAACACATAAACATAAGGCCTTTGAATTATTCAAAGACTTATAATGTTTTATTGAAATGTTCTGTTTTCTTGTTAACACATGAACATATAATCCTTGAACAGTTCTGTCTTCTTGTGAACACGTGAACATAAGGTTCTTGTATTGTTCAATGAATATACATTATTGCATGCACTTGGTTTCGTAAATACTTTATATGCAATTTGGCTCGACCCAATTGACAAGTATTTGGTCCAAAGAGAATTAAGTTATCTATAGAATTCTGATATAGTTTCACAATTCTAATAACTCATAGGATACCACTTCATTATGGTATGTCTAATATGTTGGATCAAACCTTATTCATATTGTTTGCTTCATGATAGCTTTAACTGCTCTACCTCCAAAATTTATCAAGGTTAGAAATTGCGTGTGTCATGAATACACTCAATATAGTTCAAACCTAGAAGGTATTCAAGACAACCTATAACTGAAAACCCTAATTCATTAGGGATTTTAGGTTTTACCACTCAAACCAATTGAATCATAAATCCTTTAGGATTTTTGATTTATCTATACTTCCTAGCTTGAATATTGTAGTTTTGTTGTTCTTCCTAGCTTGACGAAACACAAAACTGTTGCTAGAGCTTTTGGTTAAAGAGTGATACTAAATTAGAGTTTTTCTATAAACCCTAATTTGAGTTGTTGGAAGGAATTCCATTATGTCTTGATTTAAGTTGTGAATTTGTTAAAATCTTATGAAGCATTTTATTAACAAATCTTGAAATGAGAACTTAAAATGTATTTTGTGATTCTCCATAAAGAACAATTTATTGCTGCTTAAATACTGAGTATTTAGATAATTGTCTCTACTTACAAAAGTAAGTGGGAGTAGATAAATATCTCAAAGTTTTTGAGAACAAAATACTTAACGTTCTAAAATGCACTTATTAATGTCATACTAAGGTTAAAACATGAAAATGTCAACCGAAGTATAATGATTACTCTCATTCATAAATCCGAAAGGATGCTCATCACTTAAGTGATATTGTATATCAATGCTGAGGGATATAAGTTAGAAGATTATTGTAAATCAGCTAACTACTAAAATATATTATCACATCTTGAATCTGATAAATGTTTTAGAACTATGAATGATAAGATGCAGTCCTTAAAAGGCAAATCGAGTTTTGAGCTTGATTGTTATTTCACCTAGCAGTTAACCTATGAGGTTGGAATGAGTTTCTTTTGAAGAAAGACTCACAAGGACAAAATTGTATACATATTAATGCATGGCATTTTATAAGAAGTTTTAATCATACTTAAGCAATTGACTATGATTACATTTTCTTATATAATACACGCATTAATTATATAAAGATATTTAATTGTCATACATGTGATTTGTATGTTGAATATGACAATTAGATTTTATAACTCTTTCTTTATGATTACCTTTTGCGAGGACGGTGTGTAATCAAAAGGGTTATGAATCTATATTATCTTTATGTAGTATACAAAATTTGAGCAATCCAAGTTTTGGATTGTATCGTGCATCTAAGAGCTGAGATCTTGAATTTAATCACAATATGATTCTGATTGAATTAAGATATCTCTTGAGTATATCTGACATTGAATGGGAGCATTGTGTTTTTCCTTAAAATTTACATGTTGAAGATATCATTCTATTTAAGCTAGATATTGATCCTTAAGCTTGGAATGAAACTTCACTTGAAATTTAGGAATAAAACAAACAACCTTGGAATAGATGTTTATATGGAATAAACAAATGCGAAAAATAAAGTCTAACACAAATGCAATATATTATTCAAGCAAGTCTTCAATGATATATTTCACTTGGAATAATTTACATGGATGGAAACCTTGTGTTTTTAAACTAAGGATTCATCATGTATATATTATATTGTGTATAAGACTAGTTGTTGCTTTTGTACAAGAACAAAATGAGCTGACAACAACAATATCTAATTGAGAGTGTTTAGATTATTGTTTTATAAATGTTTACGAATTATAAAGCATAGTGTTGTATAAGTACAAATGATGCTAGAGGATTATTAATACTAATTGTAGTCGGATTTTATCATTTATGATAAATCTGCTAACTAGCTATGCTCAACATAGAGCATTGTTGCATTACACATTAATGAATGAGAATACTTTACACTTTTAGAAACTGTAAAGATGACTGTCAGTGTGTTGTTGACTTTTACTACCTCATGCAAGGTAAGACAACATCTCCATACTATAATTTTTGCAATAGTATGAGCATATGAGATAAGACACTCATCTTATATTTCAAATCACTCACTATATGTGATATTTGAAATAAGTATTCGAAAAGTTTACTCAGATAACTATTTAGTTTTTTTTAAAGAAAGGTTGAGAATGTTGGAAACATTAGGGTTCAACTTACTAAATGAGTTTCATGCATATTTGTTTTAGTATTTGGATAATTGGGATTGATAGACAATTTTTACATTATGATGAATAAAGATACTTGGTATTTGTTATTCATTCATATAATAATTGTTATCCTATATTTGCATGTTTAATCCTCGAATAATTTTATTATTCTAAATATGTCCATTGTCGGTTAACAATATGGGAATATTGTTATGTAAGGCAAATGTGAGTGTTGGTTATAATTCTAACGAGAATTCGGATTGTTCTCGCCAAACTCACATGTATTCACTAGAGATGCATATTGATTCCCCAACTTTCAAACATTTACTTTTGGATCCTTGTCATAAGTAAAATATTGAAAATGGTTTGTTATCTTCATCCTTAGACTTGAGATACAAGCAAGTTCTGTTATGTGTGGATATCATTCTTTGTAAGTATACGCAAAACGCTATCTGAACAAGGTAGTTATAAAAGCTATATTTCGGAGTGATGTGAAGCAAAGATCCACAACACTTGTGGTCAATAAAGGATTTGTTACTCCACTTGATATGTGTAGAAAGATACCATGGCGCTTCCTCGAGATTTAATCGATAATTGTTTGGCCGAACCTAAAGGGTAATGCAAGATGATACTTGATTACATTTGGTATATCTAATTAAATTCTATAACGAGATTCTAAATGGTTAAACTATATGGAATGATTTGAGATCCATAATCCATGGTTTAACGGTATCTATAACAAAGGATGATTAGAGCAAGACATTGAATGACCATGCTCGAAACTTTTATTAAACTATTCTCTCGACATTTTAGTTAAAACCGAAAGTGAGAGCGCTTTGCTAGGCGTTCGTCGTTAGTTTTATGTGTCATTCGACACACCAACTCCCAAGTGGGAGCTGTTGGTTTGTGGGAGTTTTAAACACATAAACAACTAGAAGTGAGCCGATGGGGCACACGCCATAAACACGAAGTATACGCGGTTGGAATGTATTATAACTTGAATGTATACCCGATATATTATGCATGATA
>OU343217.1:74409420-74683134 GCA_910596185.1 Chrysanthemum makinoi
TTTTATCGATATTTACATATGATGAAGATAGGAGAGATCGTTTACATACCCAAAATTTCTAGCATATCAAGGGAAAATCAAAGTTACTCATTTTTCTATTCAGAAAAAATGATTAATTAATATTTTAATTAAAAATGCAATTTAACCCATCTTTTTATGATTTAAATATTTCATAAATTTTCGACGAATTGTTTTTCTCTATTTCGGTTTTTACATTTTTTTAGTATTAAAATTTGAATGACATATTACATGTGATTTAACACTAAAATAGAAGTTTGAACACTAAAAAATTACACTAAATTGACATAAATATTTATGTATAAATAAATTTTTCCCTGTTAATGTAGTGAAAAACAAACATTCATGGCTTTTGAACTATATATCACATACCATATTTGAATTATAGATTATAGTAGTTTATTTATAAAACTTCTATAATCACATGTGGTAATTAACTGCACTAATATTATGTGTTAAATATGGTTGAAAAACTATAGATGTTTAGTTTCCAAAAAAAAACGATGAAAAATTTAGAATTTTGTAGGAAAAAGTATGTTCATTTTATTACATGTTTAAATATTCGAATATTTAAATTAATGTTGAATCACATCTGATTTATAATGCAAGTTTCTACAACGAAATAAAAGGAAAAAAAAACTAAATAAAAAAAAGACGAAAGTAAATGTTAAAAAAAATGTTTGTCGAAAGTATATAAAAATGTTTGACTATTGAAAAAAATTAAATACTCGTCGTGATAGTGTAATTTTTTTCGCTTAACGATTATTGACTTAAAAGATTAATTTTTGAAAAGAATGTATGAGAATAAGTTTGTTATCCAAAAGATGAGTGACTACCATTTATATTTTGATATGCATAAATTTTTTGATGTGTTAACGATCTCTTCTTCTATGAAAAACTTGATGCATACCAAATAGGCAAACACAAACTCAAACGCAACCAACAACCTCGTACATCACTACACCACTATTAAGACGATGCCATTAAGTGGATGTAATGGTGTTATTAATCTATAGATATTGACATAGAACTTTGAAGTTTCTTGTCTTACTAAAGGGTTATGGTACAAAAAAGTTAAGTTTTCTAAAAATTTGTCTTAAGTTACTAAATTTTCAATTTATTCACTCAACTGAACTTTGAAACTTTGTTCATTCAGATTACTGAACTTATAAAAATATACGTTCAGGTTATTAAACTTTGAAACTTTGTTCACTCAGGTTACTAAACTTATCAAAAAATATACATCCGGGTTACTCGGACTAACACTGAAATTATTGAAGTGTATGCTTCCAAAAATTCAGTAAAATGAACAAAATAAAACTTTAATAACTTAAGACAAATTTTTAGAAAACTTTTATAACTTTTTTGTACCATAACCGCTTACTAAACAAAGCCTAGTGTACACAAACATGAGTATCTCAATTGCAGGATACTCCAAAAGCATCGGACAACGAAAACAAGTTCCATTATACATAAACTATAAATAATTAACAAAAGTAGTGACATGATCAAACATAAATAAACACTTATTGTACATATATGTTATTCGAGACAAATTGATTCATATATAGTTCCGTAGTTCTAATGTATGTATTTCTGAATTAAACAAGGGCAAATGATAAAAAAAAATGTATTATACTTGACATCATTTACTCTTGTAGGTAGCGAACAAAATTTTTTGCTTTTGTGGGTACTATACTTTCAAATTCATCCTCTTTATTGTATTTTGCGAAAAAAAAAATTTCTCGAAGGGTAAAAATGTCACATAGTACCCTAAAGAAGATGAATTTGAAAGTATAGTATCCACAAAAGTAAAATAAATTTGTTCGCTACCCACAAAGCAAATGATGGCAATTATGATAATTTTTTTTTATGATTTGCCCTTAAAAACAAATACTAAAAGCACGTAAAGACTATAGACAATTGATTTACAATTTACGTTAACATTATAAAATAACGATTAACGAATCTATATCATATGGCTGTTTAGTTGCGGAGCTTATGACTAAAACTCATTGGTGTATTTTAAGGGTGAGCATGGGGCGGGGTGGGGCGGTTTTATGGTAAAATAAAAAACCGAACCATATATTTCAGTTTTTGAAAACTACAAACCATTTGGTGTCGGTTTTTTCGGTTTTGGTTTTTCGGTTTTTGACATTGAATCGGTTCGATTTCGGTTTTTATTCGGTTTTTTCTTACTAGAAAACAAGCTATTTTTAATATTATTTAGTGTTTCAATTCCTACATTTCAAACAAAATAATTTAAACAAATACCAATAATACCATAATATCCAACAATCCAAAGCGTCGGAAAAATGTACCAAACAACCAAACACGAATCTAAAATATAAAATACATGTTTTACGCTCGCAAAAATATTCAAAGAACACTGTTGCTTGAAAACAAAGATATAATATATATTAATATAACATATTTGAATGTATTAATAATAAACAACACTATTACTTTTTTTTTTTTTTTTTTTCTCTAATAGATAAAGTTGCATGTATACTCAAATCTTTAAAATTAAATAGCATATCTTTTATATAGATAAATATAAAAAATACATAAAGGTGGGGCGGGGCGGTTTTCTCGGTTCGGTTTTTCTTATGAAACCAAAAACCGCACCAAACATTAGGTTTTTATAAAATTCAAAAGCACCACGATCGGTTTGTCAAATGAGGCGATTTTTTCGGTTCGACTTTTTCGGTTTGTTCAGTTTCAATTCGGTTTTTCGGTTTTTATGCTCACCCCTAATGTATTTTATTTAAACTAAGAAAATTTTTAACACAATTTGTCTTGACTCAAGATGCATTTGACGGTCACCCATCTTAGTTGAACATGTGGTTGTTACATATCGGTCAACATATCACTTGTTGTCAATTTAATAACTCGTTAATCCAAGAATTTTGATCTAGTGGTATATGAGTTGTCCATAACCGATGTTTTAAAACCCGGGTTGATCCGGCTGGGTTAACCGGTTGGACCGGTTCCGGGCAAAAATACGGGTCAAAATAACCGGGGTTTCTAAAACCGGGATAACCGGTTAGACCCGCCGGGTTTTGAGTGACCCGGGTCAACCTGGTTCTCGAAACCCGGCCGGGTTTGATTTTTTTTAATTTTTTTTATAAAAACCGGGTTGACCCGGATTGACCCGACGGTTGAACCGGTTGACCCGGCGGTCGAAGCGGTTGACCCGGTGACTCAACCGGGTCGATTATAAACCCGGTTTTCAAAACATTGTCCATAACTTTAAAGGTTGTGGCTTCAAGCTTTGGTGTGGACAGTTGTGAATTGTGAAATAGGTGCTATATGGCGTGAATCTTTTGTATTTGTAACTTTTTATGTCGTTAGTGTACTGTTATAAGTAGAAGCATTTTATTGTGTTTTAATAACGAAACTAACATGACAAACTGTACTGTGATCATTAATACGTCATATTGAAAATGGGCTCTTTTGAGAGTGTCTCAACCTCAATAATTATCCGAGTTGATGTTATACAATACTTAATTTCTTTTTATACATCTATATACGTCACTAGAATAGTTTTTATGGAGGAATAATTAAACAAAAAGACAAGGTAACAAGTTGTATATAAAGATGGAAGTTGCCATGACTTCGTCATGCACGTTCATGTTCTCCTAACCTTACAATACAATGGATCAAATCACTACCATCGTTGCGAACACCTCTATAGAAAGACAATCTAGCCAAAAATCCCCCCAAAAGACCAAGAATACCACCAACACCCAAGAAGGCGAAAACCCCTCCTACCACGGTGTCCGTAAGAGAAGCTGGGGAAAATGGGTGTCAGAAATACGCGAGCCAAGGAAGAAATCTAGGATATGGCTAGGTTCATTCGACAACCCAGAGATGGCAGCTAGAGCCCATGACGTAGCAGCCATAGCAGTCAAGGGACACTCAGCTATCCTCAATTTTCCTCACTTGGCTCACGAACTTCCTAAGCCGGTTTCTATGTCACCAACAGACATTCGAGCTGCTGCTATCAAAGCTGCCTCTTTAGTCATTGGTGATAGTACTCCAAGAAGTCGGGACTCGAGTGTGGGAAACGGTGTACACTTTATTTATGAAAAATCAGATTATAAATACAATAAATAAACGACAGTAAATAAATAACAGACAGAATGGAGTACGTAAGGACACTATTCAACGTAATTTAATAATAAAAAGAAAGAGCAGAGCACGAGGCTCGTGTTGAACACGATTCCCCGTCTGTTTCCTGGGTACAACGTACACAGCTGTGCGGCCGGACTAGACTACTTGCCGAAGATCACGGAAAGCTTGAGCGTTTCTGATCGAAAAGATTGCTGGATCGTTACAGTGCTGGAGCTGCGTTTTTTCAGAATATATCTAACGAATGAGACCTATGGCTTTATTTATATTGAAGACTCAACTTGTCCTCCAAGAAAAATATTGCAGCCATATAAACCAAAATCTGTTATTATCAAAACAGATTCGCAAATCTTTTAATACATAAAACTGATTTGCATATCATTTAAAAACATAAACCGAATTCTGTAAACCTACTTGATAAGTTTAAATCTATTCCTAAAATAGATTTACAGAAAAATTATGGAAAAAGAAACTGCGGCAAAGATACGTAGCGTATCTTGAGGAAGCGGGCTGCATTCGTGTGAGTTCAAAAGCCGAACTCATTTTGACCCGGAAATCCCATTTTCCCCCCCTCCCCCATAGCGGCAGGAGTGGGAGCATAATCAACCTAAAGGAATTTGATAGCCAAAACTATAATTTCCTTATAAACAAGCATCCACTTCTTGTTTTGGGCGATGTGGGATTCAACTATTTTTCCAAGTTTTTATGTTTCAAGTGCCTCACTTTGAGACACGATATCTCATTCATTTCAACTCCATTTTGGACACGCTTTAGCTCGTTCGAAAGCTCGTCAAGGAGAATGCAAAGCTACCAAGAAATATAAATATATATCACATATACATATATTAAATAGTGTCCAAAATTTGCAAAAACTCATTTTGCAAAACTCATTTTCCAACAATCCCCCACATGAATGGAAATCGGTCGAAAACACATGAAAGTTTCGATTGAAATTTCTGCGGTTAAGTCTTGCATAGGATAGGTAGGTGTAACCGTTTGAACCTTCCCTTGTGAGATGCACTTAGTCTCCTAGATCTGAGTAGACGCGATGTCCTTGAACTCATTATCCATTTACGTAGACGACATTACACTTCACACAAGACTCTCCTTGACATTGTCAAGTCCTCATAGTCGTATTCGTTATGGTCATGAATACTATCCTGTTCGCAAGAAGCTCTTAGGAATTGGCCCCACAGGCGACCCAATTCTCTCTCACATAGGTGATTTCATCTTGAATCATTAAAAACATATGTGTTGTGATTTCATCTTGAATCATTATGCTTTATGATTTCATCCTGAATCATTAAAGCCATATGTTTAACCTCTCAACAAGTCACATTTGTTATAGGAATGGACTAGGAAAGTTACAATAT
Source organism: Chrysanthemum makinoi (assembly GCA_910596185.1). NCBI lineage: Eukaryota > Viridiplantae > Streptophyta > Magnoliopsida > Asterales > Asteraceae > Chrysanthemum > Chrysanthemum makinoi. The sequence continues at coordinate 74,414,946 of OU343217.1, forward strand.
TTAGTAACTCCCCCACATTGATGTGACATCCCCCAAATTTCTATGATTAGGTTGTCCTTCATAGAAACTCATTCCTTCAAGGGCTTTATTCCCATTCCTTTAGACGACTTACTAACTAACTCTACGCTTAAGCTTTCGTAGCGGATCCGCAATGTTATCCTTTGACTTCACATAGTCAATTGAGATAACTCTGTTGAGAGTAGTTGTCGTATCGAATTATGTCGACGACGGATATGTCTGAACTTTCCATTATACATTATGCTATGAGCTCTGCCAATTGCCGATTGACTATCACAATGTATACTAATGGCCGTTCGTTTAGGCCACCTTGGTATGTCTTCTACGAATTGACGTAGCCATTCCGCCTCTTGTCCGCATTTATCTAACGGTAAGGATTCCATCGTGGACTTAGATATAACATTAGCTTGAAGACTTCCAAGATATAACCGCTCCTCCTAGTGTAAACACATATCCACTAGTCGATCTAGAATCCTTTATGTCGGATATCCAATTTGCATCATTGTATCCTTTGATAATAGGATATCGATCATAATGCATCCATAATCGCGACTTGTATCTCAAATAGTTAAGTACCCTAGTCATAGCTGCCCAATGTGAATAGCTTGGGTTACTAGTATACCTACTTAGCCGCTAACACATATGCTAAGTCAGGTGAGTTACCATTAAGTACATTAACATGTCAATAACTCTTGAATACTCTAATTGGGCAACACCTAAGCCTCTATTTTTAGATAGATGCTTACTGGTGTCAATTGGAGTTTTATAGGCGAATCCCCGCATTATGAGTATTAAGAATTTTGTCCACATAATGTGCTTGACTTAACACAAGTCCATTTTGAGTTCGTATGATCTTTATTCCAAGGATCACATCAACCAAACCCATATCCTTCATGTCAAACTTTGATTTCAACATGTCTTTAGTAGATTTTATCATCTTGTCGTTCACTGCGACGCATATCATCAACATATAAACACAAGATTACATATCCACTATTTGTGTCTTTAACATAAAGACACTTGTCGCATTCATTAATTTTGAATCCACTCTCTAGCATGGTGTGGTCAAATTTTTGATGCCATTGTTTGGGAGCTTGCTTTAAGCCATGACTTAACAAGCCTACAAACTTTGTTCTCTTGTCCAGGAGCCATGAAACCCTCAGGTTGATTCATGTAAATTTCTTCTTCTAAATCTCCGTTTAGAAATGCCGTTTTCACATCCATTTGGTGAACTTCCAAATTTCTTAATGCGGCAATAGCAAGTATCATCCTGATCGAGGTTATTCACGTAACAGGCGAATATGTATCAAAGTAATCAAGACCTTCTCGTTGTCTAAATCCTTTGATTACCAATCTTTCTTTGTTCTTGTCAATGGTGCCATCGGCTTTCATCTTCTTCTTGAAGATCCATTTATAGCCTAGTGGTTTACAACCAGGAGGTAAATCCACGAGCTCCAAAGTATGATTTTGTAAAATAGAATCTATTTCACTTTTAATGGCTTCTTTCCATTGAGGCCCTTCAGAGGAAGTAACCGCTTCTCGGTAAGAAGTAGGTTCGTTTTCAACCATAAAAGAAACAAAATCGGGTCAAACTTTTCGGTTCTTGCCCTTTTGCTTCTTCTAGGTTCAACCTCTTCTCCCTCAGTTTGATCTTGTCTCTCATCTTGGAGATCATTATCATCTCGTTGTCTCTTATCTTGGACAACTTCTTCATCTACTCTAGATGAACTTCCAGTTTCCTTCGTTAAACAAGGAAATATAGTTTCAAAGAATGAAGCATTCCTTGATTTCATTAATGTACCCTTTGTATATCGGATTTTTCGAATCATGTACAATGAAGCGATAAGCACTGCTATTCTTAGCATATCTGATGAATATACAATCCACAGATTTAGGTTCAATCTTTTGGGCCTTGGGAGTCGGTATAGCTACCTTTGCTAGATACCCCCACACTCGTAAGTATTGATATGATGGCTTTCTTCCCATCCATAATTCATAAGGGGTCTCTTCTTTTTCCTTACGAGGTATCTTATTTAAAAGATAAGTAGCCGTTAAAATGGCTTCCCCCCACATGTCCTGGCTTAGACTAGAACTTATCAACATGGCATTAACCATTTCTTTCAAGGTACGGTTCTTCCTTTCGACAATACCGTTCTGCTGAGGTGAATAGGAGCAGTGAACTCATGTCTAATTCCATGTTTTGCACATAGGTCAGCGAATGGAGACACATATTCACCTCCTCTATCACTTCGGACCACCTTGATTTTCTTACTAAGTTGATTCTCAACTTCGTTTTTGTATAAAACAAACTTGTCTATAGCTTCATCTTTACTTTTCAATAAGTAAACATAGCAATACTTTGTACAATCATCAATAAACGTGATAAAGTACTTATTTCCACCTTTTGTGGGTAGTGATTTCAAATCACATATGTCAGTGTGTATCATATCAAGTGGTTCGGTTTTTCGTTCAACCGATTTGAAAGATGCTCTTGTAAGTTTGGCTTCAACACAAGTTTCACATTTATATTTTGAGTCAATATGGAAATTAGGTATGCAATTAAATTTAATAAAAAGTCGCATTGAATTAAAATTTACATGTCCAAGACGGCCATACCACATATTAGAAGACTCAATCAAGTAAGCAGAAGAATTCATCTTATTGATATCTTTCTTAACAACCATTACATTGAGTTTAAACATACCATTCAGGGCATATCCCCTACCAACATACACTTGATTCTTAGAAAGAACAAACTTATCAGACTAAAAAACAAGACGAAAACCAAACTTGTTCATCACAACCAGACAAGATTCTTGCGAATCTATGGAACATACAAGACATTAGTCAACTTGAGCTCTTTCTCGGATGTCATCTTCAAGATTACATCTCCTTCACCCTTGATCTCAGCAGTTGCAGAGTTTCCCATGTACAGCTTCTCTTCACTATCAACCGCTCGAAGAGTGAAACATACTCTTATCACACACACATGACGGGTAGCCCGATCCACCCACCATTCCCGTTGTTTGGAACCTACCAGGTTAACTTCAGAGATCATGGCAATGACATCAGACACCATAGCAATCATGTCCACATCTTCATTCACCATATTAGCCTGGCGTGGAGTCACCCGCTTCGGCATCTTACGGTTAGCGACACGGTGACTGGTCACAATTGAAACACACCCTTGGAACTTCGTTTCACAATTGCACTTTAGGAGCAAGGTAATCAGACTTCCCTTTGCCCTTCTTGTCATTTTTCCTTTTCCTTTGCCTTTAGCTTTGACATTGGACTTTGAAGATGACGAAACATGCTCAACCATATTTGCCTTTGCGTAATCAGCGTATACGTGTTTTTCGAGCCGCCTTTGTCCTGTTCAATACGAAGACGAACAACCAAGTCTTCAACACTCATATCCCTTTCGCTTCAGGTAGTTCTTGAATTCTACCCAGCTTGGAGGTAACTTTTCAATAATAGCAACAACTTGAAAAGTTTCACTCAAAGTCATTCCCTCAACATGAATGTCGTGTAGCAAAACCTCAGATCTTGAACCCGACTCGTCACATTCTTTGAATCAACCATCTTGTAATCCAAAAACGAGCTACCACGAACTTCTTTGTACCAGCATCCTCGGTTTTGTACTTGCGTTCCAATGACTCCCATAATTCTTTGGCAGTCTTGGTCTTGCAGTACACGTTGTACAAAGAATCAACCAAACCATTCAGAACCGCACAAGGTTCAAAGTAGTGAGATAAAAGAACATCTTTTGTTGCCACCTCTTGAAATTCTGCCCATTGAATTTCTCGGTTTCTCAAAGATGATTAGCAACGGTGTTAGTAAGCGGCGCACCATCACGTTCACAGAAGTAGTCACAGGAGGTGGTGTTTGTCATCTTGCCTGAAAAATCAAACACAAACAGTTAAACAAACTGTTTTAAATGGTATCTAATTGTACCAGATCTGATTCAACAAAACTCTAGCTTGGTTTTGATGGATCGAGTAAATTAGTTTAATAGAAACTCTATCTTGGTTTCGTTAAAACTGTTAATAAAACTGCGTAAAAAAAACGTTATAGATCTGTTAATCCAAATCTGAATGTATATCTTGTTAAAAGCTGATTTCAAAGAAACTCAACAAGGTTTCGACAGAAAACAGTTTATAAAAACCTGTTAAATATAAATCCGATTTTATAACAAAGTGTTCTAAATTCGGCTAAACCGAATCTGTTTTTAAGACTGTGGGAAACGGTGTACACTTTATTTATGAAAAATCAGATTATAAATATAATAATCAAACGACAGTAAATAAATAACAGACAGAATGGAGTAGAAGCAGACGGACACTATTCAACGTAATTTAAATAAGCAGTAAAGAGAATTGCGAGGCTGAGGTGTTGAACACGATTCCTTAAAAACAGATCGCCGTCTGTTTCCCATGGTACAACGTACAGCTGTTGTACAGGCGGACTGAACTACTTGCCCGAAAGATCACGGAAAGCTTGAGCGTTTCTGATCGAAAAGATTGCTGGATCCTTACGTCTTTGGAGCTGCGTTTTTTCAGAATATATCTAACGAATGTGACCTATGGCTTTATTTATATTGAAGACTCAACTTGTCCTCCACGAAAAATATTGCAGCCATATAAACCAAAATATGTTATTATCAAAACAGATTCGCAAATCTTTTGATACATAAAACTGATTTGCATATCATTTAAAAACATAAACTGAATTCTGTAAACTTACTTGATAAGTTTAAATCTATTCCTTAGATTCTGAAAAATTCGGAAAAGGAAACTCGAAACTGCAGCAAAGATACGCACGTATGCGAGGCTTGAGTTTGCATTCGTGTGAGTTCAGAAGCGAACTCATTTTGACCGGAAATCCCATTTCTGCTACCCCCCTAGCTGGCAGCGCGTAGAGTAGGAGCATAACCAACCTAAAGGAATTTGATAGCCAAAACTATAATTTCCTTATAAACAAGCATCCACTTCTTGTTTTGGGCGATGTGGGATTCTCCTATTTTTCCAAGTTTTTAAGTTTCAAGTGCCTCACTTTGAGACACGATATCTCATTCATTTCAACTCCATTTTGGACACGCTTTAGCTCGTTCTTGACTCGTCAGGAGAATGCAAAGCTACCAAGAAATATAAATATATATAACATATACATATATTAAATGGTGTCCAAAATTTGCAAAAACTCATTTTGCAAAACTCATTTTCCAACAATCCCCCACATGAATGGAAATCAGTCGAAAACACATGAAAGTTTTGGTGAAATTTACGGGTTAAGTCTTGCATAGGATAGGTAGGTGTAACCCTTTGAACCTTCCCTTGTGAGATCCACTTAGTCTCCTAGATCGAGTAGATCACGATGTCCTTGAACTCGTTATCCATTTATGTAGACGACATTACACTTCACACAAGACTCTCCCTGACATTGTCAAGTCCTCATAGTCGTGTTCGTTATGGTCATGAATACTAGCCTGGTTCTGCAAGAGCTCTTAGGAATTGCGCCCCTACATTTCCCTTGACGACCCTTCTCTCTCTCACATAGGTGATTTCATCTTGAATCATTAAAAACATATGTGTTGTGATTTCATCTTGAATCATTATGCTTTATGATTTCATCCTGAATCATTAAAGCCATATGTTTAACCTCTCAACAAGTCACATTTGTTATAGGAATGGACTAGGAAAGTTACAATATTTAGTAACTCCCCACATTGACGTGACTTCCCCCACATTTCTATGATTAGGTTGTCCTATTGAACCTAGATCTTGGGATCTCCAGTCAACTGGGTTAGGTTTTCCTTCATAAAAACTCATTCCTTCAAGGGCTTTAGTCCCATTCCTTTAGACGACTTACTAACTAACTCTCTGCTTAAGCCTTTCGTAAGCGGATCCACGATGTTATCCTTTGACTTCACATAGTCAATTGAGATAACTCCTGTTGAGAGTAGTTGTCGTATCGAATTATGTCGATGACGGATATGTATGGACTTTTCATTATACATTATGCTATGAGCTCTGCTAATTGCCTATTGACTATCACAATGTATACTAATGGCCCAGGTTTAGGCCACCTTAGTATGTCCTCTACGAATTGACGTAGCCATTCCGCCTCTTGTCCGCATTTATCTAACGCGATAAATTCGGATTCCATCGTGGACTTAGCTATAACAGTTTGCTTGGAAGACTTCCAAGATATAGCTGCCCTTCCTAGTGTAAACACATATCCACTAGTCGATCTAGAATCCTTTATGTCGATATCAATTTGCATCATGTATCCTTCGATACAGCTGGATATCGATCATAATGCGTCCATAATCGCGATGTATCTCAAATAGTTAAGTACCCTAGTCATAGCCCATGTGTGCATAGCTTGGTTACTAGTATACCTACTTAGCTACCTAACAATATGCTAAGTCGGTCGGTACACATCATTAAGTACATTAACAAGCCAATAACTCTTGAATACTCTAATTGGGCAACACCTAAGCCTCTATTTTTAGATAGATGCTTACTGGTGTCAATGGAGTTTAGCTAGGCCGGAATCCATTATGAGTATTAAGAATTTTGTCCACATAATGTGTTTGACTTAACACAAGTCCATTTTGAGTTCGTATGATCTTTATTCCAAGGATCACATCAACCAAACCCATATCCTTCATGTCAAACTTTGATTTCAACATGTCTTTAGTAGATTTGATCATCTTGTCGTTCTTAGCGATAAGCATATCATTAACATATAAACACAAGATTACATATCCACTATTTGTGTCTTTGACATAAACACACTTGTCGCATTCATTAATTTTGAATCCACTCTCTAGCATGGCGTGGTAAAATTTTTGATGCCATTGTTTGGGAGCTTGCTTTAAGCCATGACTTAACAAGCCTACAAACTTTGTTCTCTTGTCCATGAGCCATGAAACCCTCAGGTTGATTCATGTAAATTTCTTCTTCTAAATCTCCGTTTAGAAATGCCGTTTTCACATCCATTTGGTGAACTTCCAAATTTCTTAATGCGGCAAAAGCAAGTATCATCCTGATCGAGGTTTTCATCGTAGCGGGCGAATATGTATCGAAGTAATCAAGACCTTCTCGTTGTCTAAATCCTTTGATTACCAATCTTGCTTTGTTCTTGTCAATGGTGCCATCGGCTTTCATCTTCTTCTTGAAGATCCATTTATAGCCTAGTGGTTTACAACCGGGAGGTAAATCCACGACTCCCAGTATGGTTTTGTAAAATAGAATCTATTTCACTTTTAATGGCTTCTTTCCATTGAGGCCCTTATGAGGAAGTAACCGCTTCGGTAGAAGTAGGTTCGTTTTTAACCATAAAAGAAACAAAATCGGGTCCAAACGATTTCTCGGTTCTTGCCCTTTTGCTTCTTCTAGGTTCAACCTCTTCTTCCTCAGTTTGATCTTGTCTCTCATCTTGAAGATCATTATCATCTCGTTGTCTCTTATCTTGGACAACTTCTTCATCTATTCTAGATGAACTTCCAGTTTCCTTCGTTAAACAAGGAAATATAGTTTCAAAGAATGAAGCATTCCTTGATTCCATTAATGTACCCTTTGTATATCTCGGATTTTTGAATCATGTACAATGAAGATAAGCACGCTATTCTTAGCATATACGATGAATATACAATCCACAGATTTAGGTCCAATCTTTTGGGCCTTGGGAGTCGGTATAGCTACCTTTGCTAGATAACCCACTCGTAGTAAATCTGATATGATGGCTTTCTTCCCATCCATAATTCATAAGGGTCTCTTCTTTTTCCTTACGAGGTATCTTATTTAAAAGATAAGTAGCCGTTAAAATGGCTTCCCCCACATGTCCTGGCTTAGACCAGAACTTATCAACATGGCATTAACCATTTCTTTCAAGGTACGGTTCTTCCTTTCGGCAATACCGTTCTGCGGGGTGAATAGGAGCAGTGAACTCCTGTCTAATTCCATGTTTTGCACATAGGTCAGCGAATGGAGACACATATTCACCTCCTCTATCACTTCGGACCACCTTGATTTTCTTACTAAGTTGATTCTCAACTTCGTTTTTGTATAGAACAAACTTGTCTATAGCTTCATCTTTACTTTTCCGTAAGTAAACATAGCAATACTTTGTACAATCATCAATAAACGTGATAAAGTACTTATTGCCACCTTTTGTGGGTAGTGATTTCAAATCACATATGTCGATTGTGTATCATATCAAGTGGTTCGTTTTTCGTTCAACCGATTTGAAAGATGCTCTTGTAAGTTTGGCTTCAACACAAGTTTCACATTTATATTTTGAGTCAATATGGAAATTAGGTATGCAATTAAATTTAATCAAACGTCGCATTGAATTAAAATTTACATGTCCAAGACGGCCATGCCACATATTAGAAGACTCAATCAAGTAAGCAGAAGAATTCATCTTATTGATATCTTTCTTAACAACCATTACATTGAGTTTAAACATACCATTCGGGGCATATCCCCTACCAACATACACTTGATTCTTAGAAAGAACAAACTTATCAGACTAAAAACAAGACGAAAACCAAACTTGTTCATGACCAACTGACACAAGATTCTTGCGAATCTATGGAACATACAAGACATTAGTCAACTTGAGCTCTTTCTCGGATGTCATCTTCAAGATTACATCTCCTTCACCCTTGATCTCAGCAGTTGCAGAGTTTCCCATGTCGACTTCTCTTCACTATCAACCGCGAAAGAGTGAAACATACTCTTATCGGCACACACATGACGGGTAGCCGGTATCCACCCACCATTCCCTTTGTTGGAACCTACCAGGTTAAATCAGAGATCATGGCAATGACATCGGACACCATAGCAATCATGTCCACATCTTCATTCACCATAGCCTGGCGTGGAGTCACCCGCGGCATCTTACAGATTAGCAGACGGTGACACTGCGGTCACAATTGAAACACACCCCTTGGAACTTCGTTTCACAATGCACTTTAGGAGCAAGGTAATCAGACTTCCCTTTGCCCTTCTTGTCATTCTTTCCTTTTCCTTTGCCTTTAGCTTTGACATTGGACTTTGAAGATGACAAAACATGCTCAACCATATTTGCCTTTGCAGAATCAGCGCGTATCGTGTTTTTCGAGCCAGCTTGTTGTCCTGTTCAATCGAAGACGAACAACCAAGTCTTCAACACTCATATCCTTTTTCTAATGCTTCGGGTAGTTCTTGAATTCTACCCAGCTTGGAGGTAACTTTTCAATAATAGCAACAACTTGAAAAGTTTCACTCAAAGTCATTCCCTCAACATGAATGTCGTGTAGCAAAACTGCAGATCTTGAACACGACTCGTCACATTCTTTGAATCAACCATCTTGTAATCCAAAAACGAGCTACCACGAACTTCTTTGTACCACATCCCAGGTTTGTACTTGCGTTCCAATGACTCCCATTCAACTGGCCAGTCTGGCTTACCGTTGTTTCAAAGAATCAACAAACCATTGAGAACGCACAAGGTTCAAAGTAGTGAGATAAAAGAACATCTTTGTTGCCACCTCTTGAAATTCGCCCATTGAATTTCTCTGGTTTCTCAACATGATTAACAACGGTGTTAGTAGCTGGCGCGCAGTCCGCGTTCACAGGGAGGTAGTGGTGTTTGTCATCACGAAAAATCAAACACAAACAGTTAAACAAACTGTTTTAAATGGTATCTAATTGTACGGATCGATTCAACAAAACTCTAGCTTGGTTTTGATGGATCGAGTAAATTAGTTTAATAGAAACTCTATCTTGGTTTCGTTAAAAGCATTAATAAAGCTTAAAAAGCGTTATAGATCTGTTAATCCAAATCGAATGTATATCTTGTTAAAAGCTGATTTCCAAAGAAACTCAACAAGGTTTCGACAGAAAACAGTTTATAAAAACTGTTAAATATAAATCGATTTTATAACAAAGTGTTCTAAATTCGCTAAAACAATCTGTTTTTTAAGACGTGGGAAGCGGTGTACTTTTTTATGAAAAATCAGATTATAAATATAATAATCAACGACAGATGAAATAAATAACGACAGAATGGAGTAGAAGAGAGCAGACACTATTCAACGTAATTTAAATAAAAGCGAGTAAAGAGAATTGCCGCGAGGCTCGTGTTGAACGATTCCCTTAAAACAGATTTGCCGTCTGTTTCCCAGGTACAATACCAGTTGTTGTATAGCGCGGACTAGACTACTTGCACGAAAGATCACGAAAGCTTGGCGTTTGTCGAAAAGATTGCTGGATCATACTTGTCTTTGGAGCTGCGTTTTTTGAATATCTAATAATGAGACCTATGGCTTTATTTATATTGAAGACTCAACTTGTCCTCCAAGAAAAATATTGCTGACCATATAAACCAAAATCATTATTATCAAAACAGTTCGCAAATCTTTTAATACATAAACGGATTGCATATCATTTAAAACATAAACAATTCAGTAAACTTACTTGATAAGTTTAAATCTATTCCTAAAATAGATTTCTGAGAAAAATTCGAAAAGGAAACTCAGCTGCGGCAAAAGATCGTAGCGTATGCGAGGCTTCGGGCTGCATTAGTGTGAGTTCGAAGCTTCGAACTCATTTTGACCAGGAAATCCCATTTTCTACACCCCTGCATTGCGCAGGAGTGGGAGCATAACCAACCTAAAGGAATTTGAAAGCCAAAACTATAATTTCCTTATAAACAAGCATCCACTTCTTGTTTTGGGCGATGTGGGATTCTCCTATTTTTCCAAGTTTTTATGTTTCAAGTGCCTCACTTTGAGACACGATATCTCATTCATTTCAACTCCATTTTGGACACGCTTTAGCTCGTTCTTGACTCGTCAAGGAGAACGAAAAGCTACCAAGAAATATAAATATATATAACATATACATATATTAAATAGTGTCCAAAATTTGCAAAAACTCATTTTGTAAAACTCATTTTCCAACATCGAGTACTCGTCAAGCTAAGCTTGAACCTGAGGTTGATAACTTGCCTACATTTCAAGATTTACCAGATTTGTTTATAGACCTCAGACATCGGATTGATAGAGTTTAATTTACGTTGCCGGAAAAGATTGCTGGAATTGAGACCGGTGAACGTGAATTATGGCAAGAAGAACATTTCTTGTGGAATTATTGTTAATAAGTTCTCAAACAAAAATATATTTTGTTACGAAGAAATAATAGAAACCAAGTCTGGAATTATTATTTTTTTCACGGTCCCACCCAAGTTAATTAATCTTTTAGATGTTTTTTTTTTTTTTTTTTTTTTTTTTTTAGTAAAGAAATCACCAAGGTTAATTAACGTTATACTAATTAACTTACACTAGTGTTTACCTGTGCAAGCAAGATGCTACTCTTTTAGATGTAGTTTTTTTAATCTAACTTTCCAAATGTCACAATGTTTTTTAAGACAACCTACTTTTCTGAAAGTTCTCCAATCCTATAATAAGTGTACCAAACAAATTACAATAAAGTATATCTACATGCATTTTAAGAATAAGGTAAAAGATAAAAACACTATGCATTATTCATTAAATCTCGTTATGCTTCCTCTACTACTATACTTGTCTACTTTTATTTTCATTATGCTTAACACTGTTTAGATCCATTATCATCATGCATAGGGAAGTATTGGCACACTTTTAAAATTTATTGACAAACTCAATTGTACAAGTAGTTAAAGCACATTACACGTAAAGTACAATTGTCTAATGCATTAATTAGAGTGTGCCAATAAATTTTGGGAATGTGCAAATCACTTCCCTTATACATAACTCACTGGCTTGCTACCTTCTCAACTGGTTATATTTTAAAAAAAATAAGGGAATAAATAATACTAATGCACACAAGTCACTTGAAATGACTAAAATACCCATTTTATCTTTCTTCTCCGTTGAAACACATTACACACGTCACCGTCGTCTCCACCGGATCCGTTCACCCATACTTTAGCACATCCACCAAACCCACGCACATCAAACCCGGCCACCCACCTCTGTCGTCTTCACCGCATCTCCGCCGGAAAAAATGGTGTTTTTTTTCTTCCAAAAGGTGAACGTGTACATTAACAATCAATGACAAATTACATCAATCAAGCACAAGGAATAGACATACATATTCCTCTCTTATACTACCAAACGGATATACAATGAAAATTCATAGTATATTTGACAATACATCCGGGCTATCTCCGATACAATGAGAATTATCGCGGACAAAACTAGTCAACATAAGTCTGACACTTAAGCCAAACACATTCTTACAGTTTCAGACACAAATGCTAACTCACTTATTCACCTTTGAAGCACCAAAGACCATATCCTCTTAACTACATTTCAAAACTCTATTCATCCTAAAATCATCCAACTCACATCCACAATGATTTGAGATGAGATTGATCAGGCATCATCAAGTGGGATATAGCCCCCCATTCACACTAGATGGGGGGCTATACTTTTCATAGCTACATTTCCTAGCCATTAACACCTAAAACAACCAGTAGCTATATCTTCACAGGATTGATCAAGAGGAAAAGAAGGTTAGACATCACTAGACAGGGAACAAAGTCCCTCATTTAGATCCATCCTAACCTCATTTGGCAGTGTATAGGGTGGACCAAGAAGGTTCATCTTTCACACACTCTTTATTCCATCCAACGTACATTGTACACCCAGATCATATACCCTTCTCAATGTATAGCCCATCCTTATGGTACATTCATATGAATTAGACCTCTTACTGACCCAACGTAGCTTACCAGTTCCCTCCCAAGGCCAAACTAGTAAAAGCTATGAGGCTCAAATAAGTACAGTCACACAAGATAAACTCCAAAGTACAAGTAACTTTCCATTGTATGGTCTGCAAAATACTCAGACCTCAACAAGATAAAGGTCATAGCACAGGCTTATTCCAAACTCAATAACCAAACACCCCTGTCCATGCTGATTAAGACATAACACATGCTTCCCAACCAGTTAGTAACACTTCCTCATTTTTCCTTTTTGTTCATAACCACTTGCCAACTCCTACAGACCTCATCAACTTGTCTAGATCTCTTCACAGTTAAACTTGTATGTTTGAGTCTGACACAGTCTTTCCATCTCCTATTCTTTTTATGATGTGGCTTCTCATTTTATCTCTCAAGGCTAGAATTTGTCTCAGGGCTAGTTTTCGTATCACTTTTAACATTCATATACTTTGTCCTTTTTGCCTGACTTCATGTATCCATTTGACTCATGTGGATTCTTTATTACTAGCTATATTCTACAAATGCTTTGTCATCAAAACTTCATTCCATTCTCTTAGATACTTAATACCCAATCCACATTCATGTTTAGGCTTGCAGACCAACTTCCATGCCACCTTAACTTTTCCTTTAGTTAAATCACCCTGGCACCCTAAAAAGCCTTTGAGGAGTTTGTGTATATCTTTAATAATTTTTTTAGGCAGAATGAAGACCGAAGCCCAATAAACTTGCATAAAGAATAGGGCAGAAGCAATCAACTAAAGCCTTCCTGCATAAGATAGCATCCTATTCTTCCAATTGTTCACTTTGGCTTTGACCTTATCAATGAGACTCTTACATTCATTAACACCAATCTGCTTAGTAACCAAAGGCAGCCCCAAATAGGTAAGAGGCAATTTTCCAACTTTAAAAGGTAACATGCTTAGAATTTGTTTCCTGGTTTGATCCTTTACATTACCAAGGAGCTTTCCTAAGTTAGGATTGAGACCAGAAACTGAGCTAAACATATCCATTGCCTTTTTCACCACCTTCATAGACTCCACATCACCATGACATAATACAAGGAGATCATCATAAAAGCAGAGGTGAGATATTTCAAGTTTTTACGTCCCCAATGGTATCTAAACTACCTGGAATTCTCAATTTTTTTTTTGAAGAATATTAGTGAAGATTTCCATAACTAGAGTAAAGATATTAGGAGACATAGGATCGAATCGTTGTCTCAACCCTCTATCCCCTTAAAATCCAACTCATCTTTCCATTCACAAATACTAAATGTTGCAATTCTTACATAACATAATCCAATGAATCATCTTAGCATGAAAGCGAATATGACGAGGATGTCTGAAGAAAGTCCCAATTAACTGTATTATAGGATTTTTGAATGTCTATCTTCATAGCCACCCATTTTAGCACCATTCTTCTAATTATACCCCTAATGACTCTTGAGTAATCAAAATATTATTAGTTATTTGTCTCCCTAGGATGAATGCACTTTGAGTTGGGCTAATCACATGACATAAAGTTGTCTTTATCCTATTAGTAATGAACTTGCTTATAATTTTGGTACTTGAATTATAAAGACTCTTTGCTCTTAACACTAAGAAATAAGGAAATTAGCTAGATCGACCCTGCTGATAAAATGTTCATAAAAACAAGGCCAATCCCTTAACGAAAGCTATTAGGTGGCCATAAAAATATACCTCCCATTTAAAATATAGACTTCTTGGTACAAGTGCCACACGGTTGTAAAAGAAAGCACCATTTTCATATTCGTCATTTCCATTTAGAGCTCAAGGTGTCATAATATCATTAATACACAAAAGTAATATCATCTCAATGTCATTTTAGTATTCTTATTTTTAACACAAACACACCAAAATATTCACTCTTTGCAATAAAACTAACATCAATTTTAACACAAACATATTCCTATTTTCCCACCCTACATCAATTTTCTTATTTTCAAAATTATTATTTGCACTTAATATATGTATATGTATATCATATATAGTATTATTGATTTGTGAGTTTACGCCCTCTTGAAGAAAGTTATGAGTTGTGAGAGTGTTCCAAATATAGTTACAATATAAATGAGATATCGTGTAATACTTAACTTGAGACACATGAAACACAAAATATAGAAATGAGGTTGTATCTCACATCACCCCAACAAGGAATTGTTGAGGTGTTTATATTGAAATTTTGATATTAACCATCAAATTGCTTTGGTTTGTTTTACTAACACCTATATATGCGCCGCAGAGGTGGTGAAGGAAAAACACTTATTGGCAAAAATGGTTCACAAATTTAGGGATTAACAAGAAATCATATATGGAATAAATTTGCAAATCAATTATATATATAAGTTGTGATTTTGTCTTGGGCACCAACATAAGTTTACACTATGTAATAAATCCTTGTTTTATTCTTTTCTGAGATTGGAAAATTACCTAGCTCCATGCGTTTTTATGCTTCTAAATTCTTTAATCAAAAGCTCGCCATTGTCTCCATCAAATTTAAGGCAAGTTTACCATGTCCGGTAGTACATATGCTTTGTCCTTTATACCTTGGAAAATGGATAACGTATTTATTTTAAACGAATCGTGTTGAAAGAGCCTCGTGCTTCGACTTTTACCTTTTTTTTTTAATTATTATTATTTAATATCCTTTTTCTGCTTCCACCACTTTCGTAATGTATTTAATTTTTTGATTTTTGTTCTTGTTATTTTTTTTTTGTCGTAATCTGAATTTTATTAATAAAAGTGTAACAATTTTCTACAGCCGGTATTTTTTGGCAATAAATTTTGAAGTTTGAAATTTTGAAGGCTGGGGGCTAAGTGAAGTGGGGAGGATTATATTAAGCAGTTGAAGCTTATATTTTTATAAAACTGTTTGGCGAATTAGTTAGGACTAAAGCTTATTTATATAAGATCATATAAAACTACATCAAATTAAATTCACATATATTTTCAGCTTTTATGTAATAATTGATTATATTTTTAAAGGTATTTAAGTAATTTAACTATTTATAAGCTCCTATAAGCCCTATTTTATAAGTTTGGGCTTATGGAGGTATGTGGCTTATTTTATAAACCAAAACTCTAAACTTGTATAACAAACGAGACTTATTTCATATAGCTGGCGTATTTTGAAAACCTATGTCTCGATAAGCCTTTGTAAACCCCACTTACCTTTACGAGGTATCATAATCTCAATCATTTTGAGAATGCACATGTCACATCTAATTATTCAAATAGATGCCATGTTGTTATCATGAAGCTTAGAGCATGGGGTATGTGCTTCGCCGTTTCATTTCGTTTCCAACGTGGAGGTTCATGCGTTCCATTTTGGCTGGCCACGCGACCAGAATAACCGCCGCCGGTGTTTCGCGTTCCATGAAACACTAGACGACAAAACCATTTACTTTCAAACTCGAATATATCCGTTGTTACTTTCAAATTCAAATTCAAAAACATTTACACTTCTCTATAAATATAAACCATTTACAACTCTATAAATATAAACCACCATCTACACCAAAAAATTCACATTTCTCAAACACAATTCAACATAAAAATTCACATTCTCTTTAGGCAACATCATATGGCTTGTCAGTCTCGCGTTCAATTCTTGCGATATGAATACGACGCGTTTCAAAATCAATGCAATACGATGATGAGGCTAGAAAAGAGCTATTATACGCATCATCCAATTCTTTGAGGAGGGAGGAATGAGGCGCTGCATGAGATGAGAGCAACTACAAGACTTGCAAGCGACATCAACAGCGAGCGAAAAGGTGTTATCGAAATTTCGAAGAGGAAGCGCGAGAGATGTGAAATTATTGATAAGTTGTGGAAGTGTGTTCACGGGTTATGAACAAAGAGTTTCGGATTAGGATTTATGTATTTTTAGTATGGTTTATTTTAATATCGTAGGATTTATGTATTTTTTAGTATGTTTTTTTTTTAGGTATTTTAGTTTTATTTTATTTAAGTTGAATGAAGCAATTTAATTGTGTTTGGAGAATATGGAAAAGAAATAAAATGAGGGTGAATGGGGCCAAAATGAAGAGAAGTGAGTAAGTTGTGATCGAGGGGTATTTTTTAGTTAGTGTGTTAGAGTGATGTGGAGGTGAGGTGGCACACGTGGGGCCCAAATGAAGAGCTTTGAGCTCCCCACGACACCCCTTGCTCTTAAACTCGATCTCTTTAAAAAAATACATATTCATCCTTTACAAATCTTCCATCCTGATTAGCCAGAAAAATTTTCAATAATAGATTATTGACATTTTAACGTACCTACTTATCTTGCATCTAATTATTAGGGTACTGACAAAGTAGTCGCTTTAAGTTAGTTTTATGTATTATTTTGTATACTAATCAACCAAAAGTAGAAATATTAAGAAAAGATATAAACTAATTCACTCTTCTATAGTTGTAGATGGTTTTTGATATTTTACTAAAACTTAATCACGTAGGTAATCCATAAATAAGTTAGTTTTAAGAGACTTTAGATGTACAATTTGGAAAACGAGACCCAACACGTAAAAGAGTATTAGTAATTTCAAAAATTAATTTGTAACTTAGAATAACTATTGATTTGGTGCTGGTGCCTGGTCAAATACATTCTTCAATTTTCTCACTTATATTATATTTTCATACGTATCATAGAAACTAATGAAAAAACAATCGATTGTTTAGTCCTTTTAATGTGTAACATGTTTACGACATTGTTAAAGAAAAAGAAAGAAAAACTTTTAACGTTTGTTATGTTATATATATAATATAAAAACATGTATCATTATTGACAAATGTGTAACAAACGCATCAAGACAATAAAATTTGATAGTTTATGTGGTTTTATAAGAAAGTTAGAAATACAATGACGTACCCTAGAAGAAAAATGTCATAGTATATATTTGTATTATACATAAGACCGGATGGCAAGGGTAAGGTGAGTGGTAAAGTGAGCCCTCCACTCACTCGTGAGTACCATGTCTTGGATTGAAGGTCACATGTGAGTCACTCGAACCAATGCAAATTAAGGTGAGTGGTTCTCCTTATTGTTAAACGTGCCATTTTACAAATTAAATTAAGGTGACGGTTTGGTTTATAAAAAAATAAAAAATAAAAAAATAATAATAAAAACAAAATCTCCACTACCCCATTTTTTCCTATATAACTACCCACTATATTCATTTACAAAACTAACTCTAAACTCTCTATAAACATATCTCCTCATATCTCATTTCTTTAATTTTCAAATGAATTTCGAAACGTTTGTGTTCACCGACTCTGAAGAAGAACAACAAATTGAAAGTCGGAATTTGACTTTTATTGCAAAAGCGGTTTCGTTTATTAGAAATAGCCGAAAACCAAATCGGCCGACAATAAAACAGTTAATGCGTGATCATTATGGTGCTCATGACCGTTTAGCGTCGCGCATATTTTTCTGCGACCCTTTGCGATGAGCGATATATTCGAAAGAGGTTCGAATGAGGCGATCTCTTTTCAACTGGATAGTTCGGAGGTAACTCTTCATTGTAGTTTTTAGTGATAATATTGATTGCACTTTGGAAAATAAGGCATTTTAGCTTTGATGAAGTGCACCTCATAATGGTCAATTGGCATACGGCAAACCGGATGCTTTAGATGAATAGCTACAAATAAGTGAAAAAACATCGTCTGCTATTTCTTTTTTCTTGTAAGTATGTTATGGAAATTTTGGCCGAATATTTGGAGAAACTATGCTGAGTGATGTCGTAAAGCTTTATCGACATCATGAAGAAGAACCACGGGTTTCGAGGGGATGTTAGGAAGCCTTGACTATACAATTGGGAGTGGTTTGATTGTCAGACCACACAAGGGCAATATGTTAGAAACGTGATCATGGTTGAATCCATTCATTTCTTTGGAAGTTGTGGCGTCTCAAGACTTATGGATATGGCATGCTTTCTTTGGTGTTTGGGTCGAACGCGACATCAACGTTCTTGATCATCCCTTTATTTAACGATCTTAAGCAGGGGATAGCACCGGAGATTCCGTTTGTTGCTAACGGGGTAACTTACCCATTTAATTACTATTTTGTTGGCGGGATATATCGGAATTGGCAACACTCGTTAGGCGATTCAAGGCAGCAGATAATGACCGAGAGGATAAGGTATAAGTGCAAGAAGGCAGAAGAGCGTTTGGTGTTTTTGAAGAAGAAGAAATGAAGGTACTTGCCCAATCCAGCGATATTGACAAAAGAAAGAATCCGAGAATATGATGTATTGTCATATTACATAATATGATCTGAAAAGACAAAAAATGCAATATCTCGAATGGTACCGACGAAGCACATGTCAGAATGACTACATACGATCCGATGAAGAAATGCGAAAAGTTATGAGATACATCAGATCACATCAAATACATCAAAACCTTCGTGTCGATTTAGTCAAATATTTGTCTCGTAATATTTAATTTCATGTTTTATTGTAATATTTTTAATTTCTCAAGTCTGTGTAATGGTTTTAGTTTTTGAATAAAAGTTTTTTTATTTCGTGCGGTTACGTTTTAATTTCGTACGTTCGCGTTTTTATTTTCATTAGTTACGTTTATATATTTTGTAAAAAAAAATAAAAAAAATAAATATAAATGTGAGTGAAAGTGAGTGCCTTGTCCACAGAAAGATGAGTGTAAGTGAGTGGAAAAGATAGGAGAGAGAAAGCTGATGTAGCGCTGATGTGTAAAATGAGTGGATAGACACCTTGCCTTCTAGCTTAATTACTTAATTAGCTTACATCAAAAGAATTACAAAAAAGAAGTATATAGAATATATATACCGATGCATGTGCACATGATCATAGAAGAGCTAGTGCCTTAAATATATTGCCCGCGCTTTTGGAGAGTCCAAGCTCAAAACTATCAGTACCTTACAAAATTAATGGACATGGTAGATTATTACTCACCCACCGTTTAAACCGGTCGAACATCGTACGGCCAGTATGTTTCATCTCCATGGGCGATGTTATCTTTAAGCTCAGTAGAATCAACTGAACTTACTCATAATAATAATGTATTCTTAGTTTAATTTTAGTGCAAGATTAGCAAAAACTTTAGTAATGAAACCAATGATTATGTAAAAACACGAATACTTTTAATAGTAAACTGGCTAAGGAGTTTTCCTGGTCCTTCTCCCGACCGTCCCACATCAATGCCGAGCTTGCAACATCATATCCTTGATCTCTATTTAATTGTCGTTTCTTTTCTTTTCGGCTAAATTCAACATGCGTAAATTTGATAAATAGATGAATATTCGCGTAAAGCGACAGTGTATAGCAGCAAATAGTTATATATTCAAAGTTGTGGTTCTGAAGTGACTCTTAATGCAACACTTACGGGTTCAATTTATAGTCATTGCGAGAAAAAAAATCTATAGGTTAAAAACGAAAAATGATAAAAGTTCGAGAATGAAATAATTTGTTACCATTTTTAATCAAGGGTACATTAACTCATTAAGTATAACACATTACTCATTTTTAAGTTTTAAGTTTTCTGTTTTTTAATATAGTAACATCTATTTTTCCTAAATGTATTTTAAATGCATCTTATCCATCAAAATGTGTTTCTAAGATCCTTGATCAGAAGTTAATATGTTTATTTTTTTATCGTACATAATGAATTCTTAATTTTCATTCACTTTTTACCTCTATTATATTACTGTTCAAAAACATTTGTGCACCCGACACTATTTGCTCATGGTTCGTCTCTAATTACAAAGATTATGGTCACTTGAAAATATATTTAACTTGTCACAAAATTTTATACTCCCTCCGTCCCGTAATAACTGTCCGGTATGACTTTTTTTAGTCTTTCTTTCTCAACTTTTACCTTAGCTATTTTTGTTTGTGTTATATAATATTTTGTGAAAATCATACCAAAGAAAATACATTTAAATCCCAATCCATTCATATATTTTTCATCAAGTATTATATAATGTAAACAAAATTATTTAAGGTCAAAGTTGAAATAGAAAGATTTAAAAAAGTCAAAGTGGACAGTTTTTATGGGACGGATGTAGTAGTATGTATCAAACTTTTATCTTTTTCATTGTATATACTAAAAAATCGATTATTCAATAGTTAATATTTTATTGAGGGTAAATTACACCCTTCATTTTTGTGGTTTGCATTGAACGCAACTTTTCATTCTTTGACCCAAAAATGCACCTCTCTCTCTCTCTCTGAGAGAGAGAGAGAGAGAGAGAGAGAGAGAGAGCCATACGATGCAGAAGAAAATGAATGTTGGTGGTGCTAAAGAAGGTAAGTGTCTTTGTTTTTTCACGTGTTTATGACTAGGATGAAGGTGTTTGAGTGTAATGTATTAAACTAACTAATCAATAAAATACTAGCAATTAATTAACCGGTTTTTAATACATACAATCATGGCCGGATCTGAGCATGTGCAGGGTGTGCAACCGCTCAGGGCCTCCATTTTCTTAAGGGCCCCAAAATTTTAAGCACTATAATACGTTTCTAGCTTCGAATTGATGATAATATGTTATAAAAGATAAGATACCTCATTCCTTTCAAATAAAAGTGCATCTTAATCAGATATAGCGTGATTTAAAAGAATAGGTGTACTTGTGTAAACAGGGGAAACAACGTTTAGAAACAGAGGAGCAACGGAAGAAGATGGTGACTTTTGGTCTTGTCTACTTTGACCCCTAATGTTTAAAGATTTTACATGTTTGTCCTAACTAATTATTTCAATCGGCCTACGTGTAAAAAACATTTATAAAGTTGACGTTTTCCACCCTTAATTTAATAGTTTATATTAATGATCTAAAACTACACGCTTGGAATTTTAGAATACTTGCACATTGTGTTTAAAAGTTTCAAAATGTTGGTGTGAAATATCTAAGTTGAGTTTAATACTTTTTTAGTTGGGTAACTTATAATACATTTAAATTAAGTACAAATTTGTTTCTCGTATTTGGAAAAAATCATCCGTATTGAGGAATCATAATTGTATAATAGCATAATACCATCAAAGTCCATGAAACTTGACGTCAAAGGTCCGCTTTGTTATTATGGCGCACAGGGCCCCCAAAATTCACGGGACGGCCCTGCATACAATAGGAAGATTAACAAGTTAAGTGCATAAAATAAGAAAATTAAAAGTGTGATACATACTTTAAAATATGGCAAGTTGGATACATTTTCAAATGATTATCCTTATAACTAAATCAGCTTTTCTAATCTATTCGAAGTCTAGAATTGTGTTACATCGTTGAAGAACTGGAATTTTCATGGAACATTTGATTGCAAATGTAGATTCATTACGAAAACGCCAAAGGATCCATGGAGAGGCTACGATAACGGCATCAAACACGATGGTCAGGTTGAATGGTTATTTGGCTAGGTTCTCTAGGGAGAACACAACATTGAGGTAGTCAACACGAACATGTAGTAGAATCCATCATTTAAGAATCTCATTACATGCGTATTTTGCAACATCGCACTTCACAAGTAGGTGCTCTATCGTTTCTAAGTATTCATCCCAAACCAGACATCGAATTGAGTGGAGGTCAATTCCTAAAATATCTAAGTTAACTCTAGATATCTAGTTTGCATCACTGACCTCGCATGAGTTATTCTTCATCACTGACCTCACAGTGGGCGTATATATGTGGGATACAAGCTCATAAATTTTCAAAAGTGAATTAGTTTATGATCGACATGGTATTAAAATATATATTAATACATCAAGGAATGAAAACTGATCTCGAACCTCATATATATAAAGATCATCCATTCGTTCCTGTTTGGGATATTGAATGAATCATTTATTCGAGACGCATTATTTATTACTACCAGATTCGTCGATCCATTCTTTTATTCCTTGCAAATATTTCTCTGGGAATTACCTGACTATATATGAAAAGTAACTACTATGTAGCGGGTGGATTAGGACTTAGGAGTGTCATAAAGTGTTACGGGATACTAATGAAATTTTGTTTAGTAGGATAAAAAAAAAGAGTTTTTAAATCCAGTATTTTTCTTATTGGAGTATTAGTAAACTCAATTCTTGACTACATCCTTTATATGACAGTACGAAATAATCTGCACCTCCGATCATTTTTATTTCTAGTTTGATCATTGACTATGCGAATATAAATTTAGGAACTTATGAAAACATGATTCTTGTCTAGATAGCATAAATCAAAAAGGAAAGAAATTGTGGTAGATGGTTGCATGATAAGATTTTCTTTATACTTGCAATAGTTGTATTTAGGTCGTGTATTGAGAAATTTGAAGAGAGATACTTGGCAACAAGAACACCAAGAAAAATAAAGGAGTACCTTACGCTGAAGGCCCTACTGGCCTACTTTGTTTTCAACACGTGATTTATGCTTACGCTTTCCCCTTTCCATAGTGTAATTATTAATTTCTGAATATAGGAAAATATAAATAAATAAAAAAGTTTATGTGTCACTATGATAGTGGACATGAAAGAAACCACAAGTTTAAAGGTTTGCATGTAGGGGTGTCAAACAGGTTGTCGGGTCAGGTTTATTGGGTTTTAAAAATATAAAAATTAACTGGCAATCTAATCCAATAAAATGTCGGGTCTATCGGGTTGCGGATTATCGAATATTCGGGTTGGGTCTATCGAGTTATCGGGTTGCATGTTAATCTCATCTCAATTTACCTCATATACTAAAACAAGTAATATGAACCCGCCGCGATGCGGCGGGGTGTTTTAAGTCGACGTGTTTTAAGTCGACGTGGAATGCTCAGAAACAATTTTTGGCTAAAGACATACATAATTGAAAAGGTTGTGTTAATTATTCTACTACACAACATTTATAAGACTACAAAGCTTAAGAGTTCTTTGAGTATTGCTTGCTCTTCTTCCATCATTATCTTTAAGCAAGTGCCTCGTAACATCCTCATTCAATTTAGTAGTACTCACTACTTAATTATACATAGCACATGTCTAGTGAGCCAACATACCAACAATCTAATTTGTTTACAGAATGTCTAATTACATATGCTATTATACATCATGTGCCAATATGTTTGGCTGTTAACATATCAGCACTTTAACGCTTCTAGTAAAGATTAGTTCACACACAATATTATACATATATAGATATGTTCCATAGGGTACAAAAGGTGATTATAGCTGGTTTTGTGCGCCGGTTACTCGTTATTTGGCTTCTTTGTGCTGGGCTTGGTGCTTCTTTTGTGTTACTCTCAAAGATTTATCTTCTGACATAGGTTGATACCTTTTCAATATCACTGTCACTTTCTTTTGACGATTCATGTGTTTCTGGTGACAGTAGGTGGAACATGTATAATGTGTTTGGCAAACCTAAGTTACGCAAAGGTGACAACTGAACAAACCGTATGTAAGTAGTTATTTTGCGACTACCTGTAAATGTGAAGTCAATCTATAGGTACTGTTGGGCATACATATTATAGAAGGCAATAATATTGTCTTTTGGATGACGATAACCTGGGACATAGATAACATACCAAATAACATTTCGCCAAACCTAAGTTGGGCAAAGGTAAGAATTGAATTACCCTTATGTAAGCAGTTATTTGACGACTACCTGTAGATGTGGAATGAGTCTATGGATACTGCTGGGCATATATATTATAGGAGGCGATAATATTCTCTTTTGGATAGGAATGACCTGGGGCATAGGTAATATAACATGTGACATTGACCTGAGCATTATTGTATAAATAATCTGGATGTCCTAACATCATTCGGATACTATAGTATATACTAAGTACTTAAGATAGACGCCAAAAAAAAGGCGTACTTATATTGGGCAACACATAACACTGAAAAATTGCTTATGGTGATAGTATCAGGAAAAAATTGGCACATACATACTGAAGTTACCTTAAAGGGTGTGACACCACCTAACATGCTTGCTTGAGTACGTGACAATCAAGCCATAATCATTACTTTAACAACTTTTAACTGAAACCTGGACGCCAAGACAAAAGATGAGGACCAATTGGTTTTTACCAATTTCGTTAAGAAATATAATTTCTATAAAAGATAAGAACGTTAGTTATGTACCTTGGATTAGGATCCCTTTCACTAAATTCTGACCATATTTGCGCCATCGAAAGCCATCATCTGCACTTGTAGTCCGTACAACTATTGAGTTCTGTAATATAACATAAATCGTTATACACCATGTATATAAAGCAGTGTAAAAACATAATGGCTCCATATAACATACAAAGGGCACAAACCTGTAACCCAAGCTTTCCGGAATCACCACTTCCAGGTTTTGCTTCCATTTAAAGTCATCACCCGCTGGCTTTTGTGACAATAGTCAACAGCGGTCCCTTTAGTTGGTGCAAGGTTCCTGGGAGTGCCTGCAGCGTCGTTGTAAAAGCACACGGTTATTCAAATTACACCTATATCCGAAAGTAAGTCCACTTTTTTATAATTGACGTATCCAAGTTCAAAGGACTATAAGTAGGTCGAAAACAGAGGACTTTATTTTTAAATGTAGAAGCATACAAAATGCCCTTCACGGAAAACATTTTATAGCAGCAAATACTGGAGTAAATTTTACCTGCGAATAGTCTGTTCCAACCAACGAAGCCGCTGGGTTGCTGTATAAACGCTCCCACCCTTCTCACTGAACCACCTAACACTATAAAATTAAAATATAGTTAATATTAATTAAACTCATAAACTTAACTAACTAACTGGTAACTACCTGTAACATTTGTTCAACCGTTCATGCATTATTCTTCAGTCCTTTTAGGTCTTTATCCGTTTCCCACTTACCTCATATCCATTCCCGTTTTAGCTAGAAGCTTCTTCCAGGGTCTACACTTTCTGCCTTCTCCAAACCAAAATACAGACACGCTTACTCGTTAGCAAATAGTGTAAACTCTATTACCAACCTGATTAGCAATAATATATTTAATACCTATTTGGAGAAAGTGTAGAGGGATAAGAATTTAATACCTATTTGCTGTAACCTGAGATCCAACGATTCGAGCGGTTCCAGTCTCGAAATCCATGTGATACACGACGCTAAAATGCTATTGATTATTCATGAAACACTTTTCCTCTTTGCTCTGGGAAAAGAAACGATACTCAATTTCAGAATATTGTGAAACAACGTTAATGGTTATGTGGAAAAATATCAACTAAAACTCACCCAGACAATTTTTTGATTAACCGTATGAGGTGACCGCGTTCGTAAGTGGTTGACCGAACTCGATGACGTCATTGTCGTATGACAAAAAACGGGCGGTTATCCAAAATCCGGCATTGCATACGACGGGATCGGGTCAATATTTATGGCGATATGCATATACAAACAGTCATTCATATACAGGATTTAAAAATAATGGCACTTACATGTTAACATACTACGTACGCCGTTTTTTTTCTTTAATGTTGTTTGCACCCCGGCTCAGATCTGCCATGGCTGCAACCCAGACGCGTGTGTGGTTACCCCGCCACGATATATTACAGAAAAAAATCATCATCGCCTTAACAAACAAACCAACGGTCATGTGCAACCCATATATTACAGGAAAAAATCATCATCGCCTTAACAAACGAAGAGGAAGCGGTTCCTTCTGGAGAAGGTAAGGAAAAATGTGGCAAGTTATGTAACATACGCTAAACAGAAAGCCAGAAACCAACAGGCCACAAAAAAAAGCCTACAAAATGGGCCGACAGATATTAATTTTTTTATGAGAGTGAACAAAATATAATGGTTTCAATGTCCAGCGCACTATAAGATATAAGGCTCAGGCCAGCAATAATGGAAGTGGTACCCAAAACCCCATGGCTGCAACCATCCGGTCGCCACGCCAAGATACGGGTTTTGGCAAACAACACTTACAAAAACGTCGAAGGCTGACAAATCCCATCATCGCCTACAGTATACTCAAGGTATTAAAAAACCCAAAATGTCAGCATACACGCCCAAATGCCACAATTAAACTGAACATCGATGCTGCAAATTTAGCCAAGATGGCCGCGACATACATCTAGCACGCTCATATTTTCTAATGCGTAACAGGATAAGAGGGTACGCTAACCTGACATGGCTGCAAACACTGAGTTAACCGTGATGCCCTGCCAAGCCAGGCCACTTTAACCCATCATATTCCAGCGGCAAGAAAGCAATACAATCCTGAAGGTGTGCCAAAAGAAACAGACTCTAACTTTCAAAACTCAACCCATTGACCCCTTTTAGAAATAAAAATATCATAAAACAATTCAGATAATCCTAAAAATCAAACCACACAGAATCATGTTAACCTTAAAAATCATCAAGTCAGAAAAAAACTTTGTATATACAAACCCATGACAAACAACATTAGGAATTCCACACCAATCATTTATATAAGATACTATAGCGCGTCAGACACACCAACCATTTATATAAGATACTACTGATGCAACATAACGTTCGGTCACATGCACCAGACAAACACCACAAACAAAAACCCAAATCCTCCTGAAGCCCACATCTCCAAGGGA
Organism: Chrysanthemum makinoi; assembly: GCA_910596185.1. Classification (NCBI taxonomy): domain Eukaryota; kingdom Viridiplantae; phylum Streptophyta; class Magnoliopsida; order Asterales; family Asteraceae; genus Chrysanthemum; species Chrysanthemum makinoi. Next base: position 74,442,257 of record OU343217.1, read on the forward strand.
CCCTAACACAACCATAAGCAAAACACAAATCCGCACCACTCTATAACCCAATCCCAAAGACCAACAAATATTAACACCGCGTATATATCAACACTAACAACTTTAAATCTCACTGCAACACTCTTTTTTTTTAAAAATAAATTAACAAAAGGCCCAATTTCTATTCAAAACCCTAACGTTGTCACTAAGAACTTAAAAATACTCAAAAGCCCCAATCCAATTAAAACCCTAATTTTTCAGAGAATAAAATTATACCGATCAAGTCACAGACTGAAGTTACATGCACAGAAGAAAAAAAGAGTCTGCAAAGTTACAATTTTAAAAGCCAAACACCAAATGAGCAAACGCTACTAATAATGTAAAAAATAGCTTATCAACGCTTCTAAATTACTGACAAAAACAAAGTTAGTGCCGCTGGCACACACGTACTACCATACCTCTAAAACTACAATAATATAATATCGCTAACTACATAATACCACCGCTTAGCTAATGCTTCAATCTATTATTACTAAAAATCTTAATAACTTAAAACAATCCTATTGAAATATATACTCACACACCCTGATCGACTCCACAATTTTTAAAAACTATATATTTATGTCAAGCATGAACCACGATCAATCAGAATATTCAAAACCATTCTCTAACGCTACAAATACGCTCTCATTGTTAAACTTACGCCATCTGACCTTAGAAACTAATTGCTACGCTGGGTGCTGCATAACACCTAAAACTAAATTAATTTAAATATTGAAATAATATATCACTAGTATTTGGTTAGTCACGATAAGTAACTACATAAAGCAAGTAGAATTCAAAGTCACAAATATGTTAATGGCGTTTATAGCATATAAAGCGGATACAGTTTTCCCATGTATAGCCCAAATACTTTTCCCAAATTTGGTCTCATGCAAACTAGACTTTTCTTTATAAAAATCACTTTATCCTTTTTTTTTCAAGATGAGTTTTTGTATTATGGTCATATTAAGGTAGGACGGAGTGGTTCTACCAACATCAGTTTCAAGACCGACGCAGACACCATTCCTAAGTACTTAGTATTTGAAACTTTGCCACAAATCGAGCTCGAACCCGCCAAGTTACACTTTGTTCTCTCTTTTTTGTCTTTTATGAAAAGTAGTAGTGTTAGTAGAGATCGGGCACCACCCGCCTAGTTAGGGTAGTGTTAAGTGTAGACGAGTAGCTGAGTTGGAAGCTTTTATTGGATAGAGCGATGTGGCACCCTGGCAGATTAGGGAATCGGCACCACTCCTCCCTCCCTAACTGGAACAACAAGAATGAATCGAAGACAGGCATATGGGAAGATTGGTTAGACGGAAAGTGTTACCTTTTTTAGTAGTAAATTTTTGGGCAGTTGGCACGTAGTTAATTTGCTTCATGTAGCAGCAAAAAAACAAAAACAAAAAAACGAGTAGAGTAATCTGCTAATGCAAACTTGCAAAGCATCGTAACCAAATTTGAAGATGCACTTTATTATATTTTGTGTGTCAAGTGTAGTAAATAACTACTATGACTAATAATCTAGACAAAAGGAATTTAGTTCAAAAACGATATATTACGAGCTCGATCCAAGCTTTAACTTTTCATTACCAAAATCGTATAAACGAGCCGAGCTCGAGCCGAGCCTGAGCCTATATAACATACCACAAGCGCAATATAACATAACACGAACCGAGCTCGAGCTAAAACGCCGAAATTTATTTAAAACGGACAGATCTCGCTCCGACAGCCGATCTCGCTCGGCTCGTTTCCACCCCTACACATAATTAACACTTTCGTTGGTAACAAAGCTATTACATCTGAACTGTCACTTAACCACCGATCAACCAAACTAGTACCACATATAATTTGCCTTATTGTCGTAATAATAGTTTGACATCAAAAAAATATAATAAGGCACACTCTCACACAAAGAATTGTTACCTTTAAACCACACCCGTAGCTACACACACGTGCACACACACAAAGACGTACACAGATTACCTATAAACCGTCACTTAACCACCGAAAAAGAAAACAGAACTACTACTGAAAATTTGCTTGATTTTCGTAATAATAGTTTAATTTACCAAAAAAAAAAAAAAAAAAAAAAGGGCACGCTCACATAAAATGATTGTTACCGTTTAAACAAACCACATATATACACACGAAAAAATAAAAAGGGTACACAAATAATGACTAACATAATCAGATTTTGTTGATAATTACACACCGTACCCGACATGCTATACATCGTGCCCAATATTTGTAATACTATACAGGATGTAGTAGATATTTGACCGAGTAATAAGAGCATTCACAATCATAATTTAAACTTTTTTTATAGGGTGAATTCCATATATACTCATTTCTACCCATTAAATGTCATATTTACCAAATAAATAATCATAATGACATATTTATCCAACTGAAACATCAAATTAGTCATATTTACACATTTTATCATAAAATCAATTAAAACTAAATTATGCCCATCAAATACCAATTCTATGTAGTATATATTACGTGTATTGCTATTAGAGACAAATAAATCATAACATAAAAAACATAAAAGTGTAGAAAATAATACCATACTTCTTTTGATTGTTGAGACTCAAAAAGACAAGTAGGAATGTTTGTTTCGATCTTTCAGCCACAGCCTTTAAGACGATTCGTTTTCCACGGTGCTTGAGAATCGTGAACGCCTATCTCCGCGATACAACAACAACGGATAATTCCATTAGCACAAATGGGTTATCAAGGCGAACCAAAACCGTGCCTTCCCTCTATTACGAACCGGATACACAAAATGTCGAAATGACTGGATAAACAAAAGGAGAGGAGTGAGTGTCTTTCTTCGTGTATGAAATGAGATAATAACTCTCAATTTATAAGGAATAAGGATAGGAGAAAAAATGGTCACAATTAATTCACACAATTAATTTCACTAATGTGCCATGAATCAAAATAAAATCACAAATTAATTTTATTTTCAATTCACATTAGTATACATAATGACACTATCAATTGTCATTCAAACCATGTACAGTTTTCCAACATTCTACCCTTCACACAAAGTTATTATATATAAATTATTCAAATTAAAACATAAAAAGCTTAAAGTATCTCCTTTCTTCCTCTTGAAACAAGTTAACAAGATTACAAGAATATGCCACATACGAGGAGAAAACTTTTATCAAACACTTTGGACCCTTATTGATCATTTAACCACTCACATATTGTTTCAATTTAATATAATTGCATCACTATGAATAAGCACCGGAACACATGAAACACAAACACGGAGCAGAAGGCATGTAATACACCTCTATCATTTGAAATTTGGAAAAGCTTACCATGGTGATCAATTGATGAACAATCATTTTTAAAGACTAAAAAGAGAATGATTTTGATCGTGTAAGTGTGATCAACTGATCATGCACACCACATTTAAATATTCAATTGTAAACCTAATTAAATAAGAGATTAGAGGGAAAAATGACCATAAATTTTTTAAGGAGGGTATAACAGTCGGCGCATATATGATTGGCAATAATTAAGACTTTTAGAAAACTTTGAAAAAGTAAAACTTTGATTTGGGTACATATGACAATTTTAGTGTTTAAGTTGGATATATATGTCATTATGATTTTTGATTGGGTAAATATGACATTTAGGGTGTGTTTGGTTAAGAGAATTGAGGATGGAGAAATGGAAATGGCTTTAATTCTCGTGTTTGGTAAGCCAGAGAAATGGAAAAGCGGAGAAATTGGTGAGGAAATGGAGAGAATTGAAGTGTAATTTAAGAAATAGCCATTTCCATTAATTTTGTGGAGAAATTGGAGAAATGGATTAATTTTATGAAATTTTTTTATTTATTTATTTTTTTTTACATTGAAAAATTTTAATTTTTAAATTATTTAAAAAATAAGTTTAAATTATTTTAAAAAAAATAAGTTTTTTTAAATAAATACATTTAAAAAATATTATTTAAAAAACAAGTTTTTTTTTTTAAGTAAATACATTTAAAAAATAAGTTTTTTTTAATAATTTTTTTTTGAAGAAAGTACATAAATTTTTAAAAAATAAATTTAAAAAAAAGAAGATATATTTTTTTTAAAATATTTTTTAAGAATTTTTATTTAGACAAAATATTATTTAAATAAAATTTTTTTCATTTCTCGGGTCAAGTCTCTGTTGTTACCAAACATTATAATTGAACAAAATTCTCTACTGATTTCTATTCTCTGAGATTCTATTCTCTACTTCATTTCTTTTCTCTGAATTTCTCTCTACCAAACGCACCCTTAAGGGTTTAAAATGAGGATATATGGAATTAACCCTTTTTTATAATACATTTTAAGATACAAATATAATACTCCTTCCGTCTCAAAATAAGTGTCAGATTTGAATTTCTTTTTGGTTCAATTTTGTCTTTAAATATTTTTATTTGTGTTAAATAATAATAAATAGAAAATTATACCAATGAAAATACACCTGAAACACAATTCATGCAAATTGCATCATGTATTATATAACACAAATAAAATTATTTATGGTCAAAATTGAATAATAAAGATTCTAAAATGTCAAACCTAACACCTATTTGAGACGAAAGTATTAAATAAAAATAAAATAAAATTATAAGCTAGCTTGTAGTGAATAATTTTTATCATATAATAAGTTTTGGGTAAGTTAGTAAATCTTCAAGTCATTGTCTCAATAAGATCCTTAAATCAACGCCCAAAAAAATTATTGGTCCAATGAAAAATATCATTGAATGAATTTTTTGAGCTTTCTCTAAATGGAGATGCCTTTAGAGTATTAATTGCTGTCAAACATGTGATTGTGAATTTAAGTTTCAAAGAAAAACGTGAGATTTATCACCTTTAAAAAATGATTATATCTATACTACCTTATAATGCATTTAGGCCTTCAAAAATTAGAATGCTTGACTTTTTTAAACTTACTTAGAATAGATAAAGCATTTAAGTTGTGGGTTCCACAAAAAATTAAGATAAATAGCTTCAATCATTGAGTGGCGTACTTAACTCTAACTAAAAATAACAAAAAATTTCTAACAAACTAAAATAAGGAATTTCTAATAATAAAAATGTACACGTGTAACTTCTTAACTAATTAATTACTTTTATTTTTAAATTTAAATATCTTTTTATTCGTTTAATTTTTTTATGATCTAATTTCACCATATTTTCTAAAATTTTGTACTTTTTAATTCAACATCCATTTTTATATATTTTTATGACTTTTTAGTTTTTACATTTTTAGTATGTTTATTTTATTTTGATTCAAATTTTTATAACTTTAACTTTTTTTAAATCAATACAAACTTGATGTATCAAAATCATTTATTTTGGAAGAGTGTTTGTGGGTAGAGATTGTGAAAGTATTTTTATATCGGGAATAATGATGTCACGAGGAAGATCTAAAACCCAAACAAACACATACAACTAACAAATATACATTTGGAGTGTTGTAAATGAATCTACCAAGTGCCAGAAGGATTGCGGGGAGAGTTGGGTTAGAATTCATTTAATATATTTATTATATAACTATATTTATCGCATTCTTAGATCCAACTAGTAGTAAACAATAGGTTTTATAAGACTTTTTTTTTTTTTTTTTTTTTTGAGAATTCATATTTGCTAATTGACAAGCAAAATAGTCTTAAGGAAAAATAGATATTATAATTGAAAAATATGATTATAAACTAGCGGGTTAACCCGCGCGTTGCTGCGGGGGCCCTATGATTAAGACGTCCTGTGAAGCCCGTTTGTATGAAACAGAAACAGAAATAGTTACATAATATATATATACTTGTAACCGTTCATGTACACAGTTAACGCTTCTCATCAATTTCTAATGTCATTGAGTCACAACTTACGTTTCATACCTCATCTTGGCATCCCTATTTTCATATTGTCAAACACCACAACATATAACATGCTACCACGCTTCGACGTAAAAATTAACTATTGGTAGGGGTAAAAACAGGTCGGGTCAATTGTGATGTTCAATAACAATCTAATTTTCAGAATGGCATCATTTTTTAGGTTTATGCATTATAGTATAAAACTACACTTTCGGACTTTGGGCTATCACAAACTGCAATGTTGATTACTGTCTAGGCTATCTAAGGATTGATTTGGATGTACATTTTTAAGGTAATTTATGTAATCATTGTAACTTTATAAATATGTGTCAATTTGAAGTTAGGTGGCAGCAAACTATGCTCTTATATTAAGCAATTACTTTTTAAATCATCATTAGTCAATTTCAAGCAACATAGACATGTATAAACATGATCCATATTCTACAACACTTATTATCTGATCCTGACATAATCAATTCCAAAAATCACGTCCAAAGATGTTGTTGGGCATATATACTATTTGTTGGAAAGATAATTGTAATCATTATGAGATACACGAAGTAGATTTTACAAACTAAAACTATAAGTACAGACTTTGTATGATGTAAAAGTGAAACCATACGAATTATATCAAAAGTTAAAAGGGAATGGAGCAATACCTTTCGGCACTGCAAAGTCACATCCTCGTCATTCGAAAATCGCACCTACCCTACCTTTAGTGCCCCTGCCACCACCCTCACCCCATGGTTTCTCTTTATCTTGCTATTTCTTTCTCTTCTTATCCCCAGCAGCATCGCTAAAATCATCCTGACCATCGGATTTCTCTTGAGGTCTCTTCTTAATACTGTTGCCCCCACCATTATCCACACCCTTCGATGTCTCTTCCATTCCAGTCTTACAACACATGCCTCCAACAGCTTCACCACCATCCTCCTCACCCTCGGGTCTCTCTTCCACTTCTTTTCTCTTCTTATTTTCCATATTTTTCTTTTTCCTTTCCTCCTCCTTCCTCTTTTCTTTTTCCCTCTCACCATTTTCCTTTTGAACTGGAAAGAAAACATACTCAAATACATCAAACACAACTCTTGTTTTAGTTAAAAAGCATTGATCATATAAAAGGCAATTATTTTAATCCAAGAGTGCTACTTACCGGTTTGAGCAACTCCATTTACTATGCCATTACAATTTGGGTTGTGGCTCTTTGTTTTTTTTGACAACAATTGAATATAAAATGATAATTTGAGTCAGGATTAAGTACCAGACTTGTGGTTTATTAATTAGATGAATGACAGACCAACTGTCATTTATGACAACAATTGTGATATACTCATACCCACAACATGTAAAGTTTGATGAGTATAACTTGAATTTATATCAATTCAAGCTCCCTAGCGAACCCTTTTTAACCAAATCTCTTACCGAACCATTTTTGCTACATTGCCACTTATGAGTCATGCTCACCTATGACATCTGTATGCAAGCTAATATGACATCTAACAATTTCCGAAAATAATTTTATTCACACACATTTTGAGTCGAAGAATAAAGAAAAAAAACTTATCCTACATAATCGTATTTGCTAAAGTCTGTTGTTGGTGTTCTTGATGACAAACAGGTTTCAATTCGCCACCGTCCTACAAATTCAGAATTAAAAAAAACCATAAAAACTAACAAAAGCAGGCAGAATTAAGGCATATAATGGACCATCGTCAGTTGTGTTGGCCATGTACCAAACCCTGCAATTAGATAGTTAAATAGTTTATATACTAAGTCGACAATATGATGTTCGACTTTGTGATATTTGTTAGAGGAGATATTCGGCCCAAGCCCGACTTGTGGGTTTGTGGTCCATTAGGGTTTCATTATGTATTTTCCTATATATATCGTATCAATAAAACGTATCTCGGTGTGGGAAATTATGTAATCAATATACGGTTAACATGGTATCAGAGACAGGTTCGATCCTCTAAAACCCTAAACGAAACAATGATTCACAGCTTACACTCGTTTCCCACCCTACATTGCTGTCACTTTCGTTTTTTCTTAGTTACTTTCTATCAAGCCGTCATCAGATTATCTTCTTTTTCATTATGACGCATATTGCATGCATGTCAGCATGTGTTTATCTTTAGATCTCACCATGCTCTCTTTTAATGTTTTGTGTTTAAATACAAGTCAATAATAATATGTTTCCTTTATAATGTCAATGTTCTTCTTTATTTTTATTTTTTTTATAGGAGATATTCGGCCCAAGCCCGACTTGTGGGTTTGTGGTCCATTAGGGTTTCATTATGTATTTTCCTATATATATCGTATCAATAAAACGTATCTCGGTGTGGGAAATTATGTAATCAATATACGGTTAACATGGTATCACAGCTCTAGGTCTGATCCTTGGACGTGGTTGGCCACCTTAGCCGCCGCCTCAATGTCATCATGTTAACCGTATATTGATTACATAATTTCCCACACCGAGATACGTTTTATTGATACGATATATATAGGAAAATACATAATGAAACCCTAATGGACCACAAACCCACAAGTCGGGCTTGGGCCGAATATCTCCTCTAACAATATTCACCTGAACATGTTCTATGGAACTCTTGTCATTATATATAAATAAAATCAAATGAATACCTGTCGTTCCATGAGAGGTTTGAGCAAAAGGCGTCGAATCTCTTTTTTAGTCATGAAGAATTACAGTGGCACTAAATGCTTTATAAGCATTTGCAGCATCAATAAAAGGATTGCACTTGTAGAGTTCCAGTGGTACTACAGCTGTTCAGAATATATCACATGAACTTTTAACATCAAGAAATGTTCGCATTAAGTCTTCAAAATCTCTCACATCTCTTACCTGCAAAACCAAAGACTATAACATTATTACATATCTAAGAACAGGTCAAACATTTTGTGACTTTATTCATGGACAAAACCGAATATAAATAAGAAAATGAAAGAATGTTATTCACCTTTAGTTTTCAACTCAGATTTATCTCACATGTTCAGTCATGTTGTGTCTCAATAAAGTACCAGTAGCTCGTTCTCTTTGCAAATGGGCAACAAAAAATTACGGCCTAGTTACAGCATTGACACCAAAGGATCCCGGGCCACCGCCTAGAAAATTGCAAATTTATCAATTCTCCACACCTCAAAAGTTACACCACCATCTGAAAATCAATTTGCATACTCTTAATTTTAGATACAGAGTAATACCTGTTATCAAATAAACCATCTAAATCATTAAACACAACAGATATAAGCAAAGAGTAATACATGTTGCCGCATCAGGTTTTCTTTGCTCAATTGTGAAAGCCATGGTCATTTTCCTTACGCCTTTTATCCTCTCATCAGAACCAATACACTGAAAATAATTCAGAAACTATAAATGCTTTTTAGTCATAGCAATACTAATGAGCAATAGGCAAAGATATCATGAAAGCAACGAACTCTTCTTTGATGAGTGAGGCTATACACTTTATGATTAAACTAATTATTATGGTGTCTGTCATATAATCACACCATCCCACCCCTAAAATAATATCCAGTCATTCTTCTTTTACCATTTTCTCTCTTTTTTGTTATACATGATGACTTTTCATGAGCAAGGTTGCATCATAAACGCTACCATAGTCTTTTTTATTTAATTTTTACCATTTTGGCAACAATGTTGCAGCTTGTAGGCCACCTTTTTGAAATCCAAGTAATGTGACATGTGGATGTAAATGCTAAAAGAGGAGTAAAGATGATATGGTCCAGCCCAAGTACATCGACCTTAGTAATGAAAGGTTGAAAGGAGTTTAGTAATCGTATAGTAATGTCCTAGGTCTCCATTTTTTCTGTGGAAGTACATAACTCTTTATTGGCCATTCGGTCTTAGCTCGCGCTATGAGTAAGGGTTGTTTGGGACTGGTTACGAACAACTGTATGTATCTAGTTAATAAGTAGTTGGCTTATTAAAAGCGATGACTTCATTCCAATCGATTTCCATTCCAAAATTAAAAACATTTGAAAAATGTTTCAAATGGCAAGAAAGGAGTAGCGTACAAAACATTGGTCTTTATTGTGTCAAAAAAATATGAAAGAAAAATGGTCACCTTGTATCTTATTTGGTTAAGAAAGATAAGTGTAAATCATAAGATGTGCTTGCAAACTCATTTGCTGCATTCCAATTTCCCCCTGCATAACAAATCTAATATTAAAAAGGTTGATTTTTTTATTCATTTTATGACAAATAATGGAGCGAAAGTCCATATTTGTTACAAATTTAAGGAATCAAACATATTCAAAATCATTTAGTTTAATAAGATTTTCCCATTAGCAATCCTTTTGATGAGCGAGAATATCACTATTATTGCCAAATTAGCAAGTTTGGTATTTTTACTTACTTTTCTTAGTAATTATTGGTAAATAATAAAATAATAATGAAAAAAAACGCCTTTCCAAGTCAACTGCTCACACATTTTGTTGCATCTACTGGTAATAGTATGACTTAGTGACTTACTTCAATCTCGCCGTGAGTAAGTAAGAGCAGAGACGAGTTAATGCAAATGAGATCAACCGCACTGATCTACACATACGGTCCTTATCGGAGAAAATAAAGTGTTTTATTAGTACATCACCTAATGTTAGTAACCAAAACCTTACAAACTAACTTTGTCATGATGCAACTCGTAACTTATCATACACGTAAAATACGTAAGAAAGAATTAATCAAGACTTTCTATAATCACTTGCTCTTCTTTATCCTCTTCCTTTTTTCACCATAGTCATTATCGCCATCGTTCTCAAGAACGACAACCTCTTTATTCCCATAGGAATTGAGATTGAATTTTGAGTAACAAATCCTGGTGCCATGGTGAAATACCATTTGAGTAAATCCTAGCTCATCTCAACCTGGTTCACATTGACAACAACGGCAAGTCACATTATACCGGGACAAAACAATGTGTAAAGCAAATCATTGTTCTATTTTTTAAGGACTCTAGCAATTTTTGACAAAATCAAATCCAAACAAAGATTTACAGGAGTATATTATGTTTAATAATCTTTAAACGCATGATTTTAAAGCATAAAAAGCAATTCAAAATTAACTTAGAACATTTAATAATATGATTTGACGAACATTTTTCAAAGAAATAAATACTAATTTTTTGCACTAACCAAACATTTTTTACACAATAAGCAATTCGAAACACGATTTTTCATGAACTTATGTCGAACAAATTCTAAATACCTACTTCTACGCATAAGCATAAGCATGAAGAATTAGGAAGCCCAAAGAGTCACTTATCACCAACCAAAACGCATAAGCTCGAGACCAATAACATACCTAAGGATTAGCCTTTTATAATCAATCGCATCATTCTTCCCATCTTCATCCCCATATGCAAACACGAAGCAGTGCTGCCTTGCCAAGATACTGGATCATTTGACCCACCATGGTTCAACACCTTATTATAGCTTATGGGTCATTAAACTAACCTGTTCAATAATCAACCAAGCGACAAAAAACGTTGATCCAAACCCACTGCTTGCATAAACTCGGTTTATGGGTTATTATACTAACCTTTGAATAATTAAGAAACCAGAAAATAAGCTAACCCAAACCCACCATCAAGACCGACAACTACCAACAAAAAAAACAATCAAATATAAATAATCAAGCAACCGAGAAAATAAACAAACCCAAACCCACCATCAAGGCCGAACTACCAAAAAAAAAACAATCAAATATAAACCCTAATCAAAACGCTACAGATCCAAAAGTTTCAATCTTTTAAAAAACATATGATGAGACTTACTATTGCTAGCCGGATTGAAGACAACGTAAGGTTCACGGAAAACCCAAAGATACTCCTACACTTGATTTTCATATTCAGTATAAAAGATATCATGACCTTAGAGGTGAGAAGAAGATTCGGAAAAAAAAGGAGGATGTGGGATTTATTAAAGAGTGGTGAAGCTTCTCTTGAGGTGGTATCTATTTTAAGGCGGTGGAAGAAAGTATACTTTGTACATCAACAGTAAAGATGGATGAACAGTTAACAGGCAAACACACTTCATCCAATGGGGTGTTGCCACAATGGATGTATGTGTATTATACCATGTATAGGACCAATGAAATCTTGACAACACACCATTTATACTATGTATTCTTATACCCCCTCCAACCACAAATAGTATATATATATATATAATACTTGACGTGTTCCTCACCTTAGTGATCAACTACTATCCTTGCCTACTCCTCTACAATTTCACAACTCCATGGATCAAATGACGTGTTCATCCGCCAAGGAAGGAGAATTCAGAAAAGAGACCAAGAAAACCGACTCCCGTGACAAAGAAAACTCTGTCTACAGAGGTGTACGTAGACGGAGTTGGGGAAAATGGGTGTCAGAAATCCGGGAGCCAAAAAAGAAATCAAGAATATGGCTCGGGACATTTGACAACCCCGAGATGGCAGCTAGAGCCCATGATGTAGCCGCCATTGCAATCAAGGGTACCCGAGCTACACTCAACTTCCCTCACCTAGCTCACCTACTTCCTAAGCCAGCTTCCACGTCGCATGGTGACATCCAAGCAGCTGCAGTCAAAGCCGCAACATTATCTATAAATGAAATTAGTCCAATAAGCCAGGACTCCAATAGCACCCAAGCTGAGCTTCAACCAGAAGTTGATGGTTCGGATTCTTCTGACGATGCATTTCTTGATTTACCAGATCTCCTCATCGACCACTCCAGTCGGATTTATCATACTTGCTTTACATATCCGGGGGAGATCACCCGAGATGAGACAGGTGATAACGAGTTCTTGCTAGAAGATAATTATCTGTGGAATAACTATTGTTAGTAAGTTGGAGTACAAAAGTGGATGGCTAGCTAGAGCATATTTGTTAATTATACGTACTGAAAATATTTTAGATTATAATCGTGTAAAAGTTGAACGAAACTACTTAATTTTTTAGTAATGTATGTCGTTACACTAGTAGGAGTTGGAGCAGATGGCTGAAGCGGGTTGCTGGAGCTTTTTATTAAACACAGGGTAAAAGCTATAAATGCTTAATGTACTTACCAAAATAACCCATTATCCTTCATCTACTCTTAATATTGTCATTACACATATTTGTTGAGGGTAATTTGGTATTTTCAACATTTCATCTTCTTCTTGTCTGTATTTTCAGATTTTTTTAACAAAAAAAAAAAGAAAAGAAAAATGAAAGTGTGGTAGTTAAAAACGTCACACACTTCGTCTTTTATTCTTTAAACATAAACACATTCTCGTATTTCATTCTTTAAATAATGTGAAGAATTTTATTATCAATTTGATTACATTTGATACAGTGATGGAGGTTGGAGTGGTAAATAATAATAATAATAATAACAACAACAATAATAATAATAATAATAATACGGTGGTTGAGGGATCAATATTATCATCGCCTCCGTCTATTCCGCCATGGCTACGCCGGAAAATCACCGGAACTATATCTTTTTCAACTCATTGAAGAAATCGAAGCTAAACTTCGTGACGCATTAACTTGATGTAATGTCAGAACTTATGTAACGACCCATATTATGTGTTTATGCATTCCAAAGCTAGTACGTAAAAAAAGTAGTGGTAACGATGGAGCGATTACAATTAAATTGGTTGTAGATAAATAGAAGAACTTAATAATGATGATTGAATGATTATGATAAAAAGAAAAACCTAAAAATCAGAAATGCAAATAAGGAAATGGTTGGAAAAGAGAAATGCGTATCAAATGGTTTAGGGAAGAAGACAAGGGTATTTGCGTCTTTTCATGTGAAAGGTTTGGGCCAAGATATGTATAATGATATTGACTGTGAACAACGTTAAGTGTAATGACAATAAAAAAAGTTGAGAAAGCACAATGAGTTATTTTGGTAAGTATAATAATCATTTATAGCTTTTATCCTTAAACACACTACAAAAAAATAGCCATTTAGTGGCATACATTTTTAGTGGCGAACTATACATGTGCCACTATAGTGTGTTTTTTATGGCAGATGATTATGTGTCATTAAAGATATTAACGATTTAGTGACACTTTACCCTTTGTGTCATTAATGTACATTTTTAATAGTGGCACAAACTTAAATATGTCATAATACATTACTAGAATTAACGTCATGTATATATACTTTATCTATACTATATATAAAGAAAAAACCCTCAATGTTTTGAAAATCGGGTCTCTAGTCGACTCGGTCGAGTCATTGGATCACCGGGTTATCAGTTCAATCGGTTCGACCACCAAGTCAACCTGGTCTTCCACAAAAATTATACGAAAAAGCTATACATATCTTGAAAACCGGGTTGATCTTGGTCACTTCAAACCCGGCGGGTCTAGCCGGTTTTAAAAATATAAAAGCCACTTTAATTAGCTTGTTTTTTTGACAGGAACCGGTTCAACCGGTGGAACCAGCCGGGTCAAACCGGGTTATTATTAGTTTATGACCTATAAACTTTTTTTTATCATTACAACTATCCGCCGCTATAAAACCCCATTATTATTCACGAGTACTCGTCTAGTACCATTAAATACTTCGTCGATATTTTTTGGATATTCTTAATTGTGCCACTATTGCCTAGAAATAGTTTAACTAGTATTTCATTTAGTAGCTTATTTTTTTTACATGCTCTTTCAAGTTATGTCAGCCAAACGAGACTTATTTTTAATGATAGCTAATTTTTCTTAAAAAAATAAGCTAGCTCATGCTATGATTAAGTCCGTGCGCCAAACATGCCCTAAGACGAAGAGCGTGAATTGATAGAATTATCTTACAAATAATGAAAAAGTACGATATTCATGTGTACGTTCTTTGTTCATTGTTTAATTCAAGAAAATTAGCAGTCAGTATCATGCCCCCACTTAGCTCTAAAACGACGTTTCTTATTTAGGAGGACATGGACAAAAAGCGAACGTGTCTATATTTGAATGCATTTCCCTCAAGTTGAGTTTGGTAATGTTTTTTCTAGGTAAAAATAGGAGGTGATACTTACACCACATTTTTTGATTCTTTCACCACCATTAAATGCATTCTGATTATACGATCAATCAGAATGCATAAACGATGAAAGAATCAAAAAGTATGGTGTAAGTATCAATTCCCTGTAAAAATAGTTGTTACCCTTATTTAATTAACAGCATAATATTATGAAAAAGACTCGATCAAAGAGCTTATGTAAATAGTGATTACATGCATGACTGTGTTACACGCAGATATAGAATCAATGATCCAAGTTTTTCAATTTGGACGATGAATCCTATATTTACTCTTATTCAGAGAAATATATACATTACGGAGTATGACAGCAACAAAAAGTTACAAAGATTTCCCTATAAATATATAGTTAATTTTATTAGCAATAAAGAAATATAATATGCATTTAAGATTAGATATGAGACAACATCATATTTACTTTTGTCTATAACAAGGGATATGATTATGAGGTTCTCATATGTGACCGTCCATGCAAAACCACTCAAAATAATACAAAACTACATCCAGGGACGTAGCCAGGATTTTAAATTAAGGAAGGCCAATATAAAATTTTAGAATGATAACGATATAATTGTAACTAATATATTAAAGCATGAAAATCTACAAGTTACTTGGATAGCTCAATATTGGAGGCTGCACACCTGGATCACAGATCAAAGAATATAATTTGACTTAGGGTCCGCTTTGTTCAAAGTGGGGAAAAGAAAAGAGAAAGGGAAAGGGAAAGGAATGCAAAGGAATGAGTGAGGTGGGTAATCAATACCTTACCCCCCAATTTACTCTATAATGGTTCATTACCCACTACGGGGTAATCAAACCCTTACCCCTCCCCAACCAAGCATCAATTTATTTGTGATGTGGTACCTTTCAATACTTTACATTCCCTTAACCCCTAACCAAGCACGCCCTTAATTTGAATTCTATGTAGTAATTGTTTCGGGTTCAATTCTTTGAGTGACTCTTCCCAAAAATTATCACCATTAGTTTTAGTATGAGTTTGAGGTTGAGCTTGTTTTTGAGTTTGAGGTTTTGTTTGGGTTTGGGTTTGAATTTTGGGGTCATGAACGACATCTTATTTTCGCTTGTTAAAAAATCAGCCGTCCTTTTTTTCAGGGATGTAGCCAGGATTTCAAGTTAAGAGGGGCCGATATAAATTTTTAGAATGACAACGATATAATTGTAACCAATATATCAAAGCATGAAAATCTACAAGTTACTTGGATAGCTCAATATTGGAGGCTGCACACCTGGATCACATATCAAAGAATATAATTTGACCTCATTTGAATTCGATGTAGTAATTGTTTCGAGTTCAATTCTCCGAGTGACTCTTCCCAAAAATTATCACCATTCGTTTTAGTATGAGTTTGAGGTTGAGCTTGTTTTTGAGTTTGAGGTTTTGTTTGGGTTTGGGTTTGAATTTTGGGGTCATAAACGACATCTTATTTTCGCTTGTTAAAAAATCAGTCGTCCTCTTTTTGCTCATGGGTGGACCTAAAATCATAAAACTTTTGCATCAAAAGTAAACAATAAGTCAATATGACAATAACCATAACTTTGAAAACAAAAAAATATAGTTTGTAGCTTGTTCGCTACATTATTTTTCAAAAGTAAATGTGTACATCAACTTAGCAAGTGAACAACATATAACTTTGTTACAAATATTTCTAACACTTCATCATTGTTTTAAAGTAACGTGTGTGGCAACAATTAATTTCTATCATATCTCTTTTCTTACAATCATTCTGGCCTTTTGAGTTTGCATTCAATCGAATTAAATAGCTTGCTCTGTTTATTTATCTTATGAGTTAATATGATCACTAATAATTTTTAAAGGCAAATACGTAATTAAGCATACAACAAGTGATAAATTAATAATCATACAAGGCTACAAGGAATTAATACTTTAATAGTTATCAAGTGAATGAAGTGGTCATTAATGAATGAAAACTATCGATTAAATCACAATTCAATATTTCAAAGAATTGAAGACACAAAGATTCAAAGAATAAGTAATTGTGATTATTAATGAAAGAACAAATCAATAAAAGAATCCAATACCTTATCAAAAAAACAATTCTTTTGATCAGTTTATTCACTTGTTACACTCGTATTCTTCTTGACTCTTAAGTTTTAGCAGACATAATTGTTTTATCCAAAAAATGCAATATTGAATCGGTAATATTGGTAGGGGCCGATTGTTACTATTCTTAAAATATTCGATTTTGGGCTATGTTATAATGGACTTATTGGGCTAGTTGGGGGAGGCTTAGCACCCACTAGACGACTAGTCCTCCCATTCCCTCCGCCCCTGATTACGTCAATTTGATTATTTATTGTCAGAATTAGAGTAGTGAAACTAATATATAAGTAATAAAAGTGCTTTTTAATTTTGTACTAGATCAACTATTGTTGAATCTAGAACTACTTGGTTCAATAATAGAAAACACCCAACAATGTGATGTTTAAAAACACATATTCGAGTGAACCCACCTTAAGGATATCATGATGCAATTAAGGGAAATCATTAATATTGTGAAGGTACGTATTAAAAGTGAGGTAGTTTCAATGTTTTTTTGTTAAAACGACGTAGTTTTAATGGGTTTCTTATGTAACCTTATATGTAAGACAACTTCATATTCACTTTCCTTATATATTGTTAAGTTTTATTAGCAATAAAGAAATATGATATGCAATTAAGGGAAAACACACGTGAGACGAACTCATATTCACTTCCTCCATGTTGTTAAGTTTTATTAACAATAAAGAAATATAAGATGCATATGAGGTTATGTCACATGTAACCTTACATGCAAAATCACTTGAAATAATCGAAAATTATGTCACTATGATTATTTATTGTCAGAATTTGAGTAGTGAAACTAATGTATGAGTAGTAAAACTGTTTTTTTATTTTGTACTAGATCAACTATTGTTGAATCTATAATTACTTGGTTCAATAATAGAAAACATCTAACAGTGTGATATTTGAAAAACACATATTCGAGTGAACCCATCTTTAAGGATATCATGATGCAGTTAAGGGAAATCAAAAATATTGTGAAGGTACGCTATCAAAGTGAGGTAGTTACGATGTTTTTTTTGTTAAAAAGACGTAGTTTTAAAGGGTTTCTTATGTAAGCTTACATGTAAGATAACCTCATATTTACTTTCCTTATATATTGTTAAGTTTTATTAGCAATAAAGAAATATAATATGCAATTAAGGGAAAACACATGTGAGACAAACTCATATTCACTTCCTCACATATTGTTAAGTTTTATTAGCAATAAAGAAATACAAAATGCATATGAGGTTATGTCACATGTAACCTTTACGTGCAAAATCACTCGAAATAATCAAAAGTTATGTATATGATTATTTATTATCTGAATTTGAGTAGTGAAACTAATGTATGAGTAGTAAAACTGTTTTATAATTTTATACTAGATCAACTATTGTTGAATCTATAACTACTTGGTTCAATAATAGAAAACACCTAACAATGTGATGTTATAAAAACATATATTCGATTGAACCTACCTTAAGGATTTCAGATGCAGTTAAGGAAAAACACTAAGGGCCCGTTTGGTTTGTAGGTGGGTTTAGGATTTGGAATTGGATTTGGATTTGAATATGGATTAGGATTTGGATTTGGATTTAATGTGGGAAAGAGAAAATAATTTTGTTGTTTGGTTTAACTATTAGGTTTGGATATATAATTTTATAAAAATAAAAAATGCATTTGTATTGGCGTAGATTTTGACAAAAATAAGCAAGTTGACAATAAATATATATAAATAAATGGAGTAAGACACGACTAGAGTAGCAAGTACATCAAATGTGGGACCATGTGAGGGAATGAAATTTGACACCCACCATTTTCATGAGCAATGGATTTTTTGAAATGAATTACTGTTATCATTTCCATGCACATATACCAAACAATTATATATAGGTATCAATTCATTCTTTTATTTCCACACCCACCAACCAAACGGGCCCTAATATTGTGAAGGTATGCTATTAAAGTGATTTTTTTTTTTTTTTATTATTATTTTTTTTAACTACGTAGTTTTAAAAGGTTTCGCATGTAAGTTTAGATTTGAGACAACATCATATTCACTTTTCTCGTATTTAACATATATTTTTTCTCGATTGAGGCTTAATTTACAATCAACCGGCTCACACCCATATCATGTATTGTAAGAAAACCATGACGAAATATAAAACAACTAAAATAAATTAGTGCATATATTTAATAAATTAAAAAAACAGCTACGTCAACTTATACTTCGATAATCATGATTTCTAACATTTTGGCCGATTAATCAACAGTTTTAATTTTACCGTCACACAAACTCATACTTAATAAAGCCCTCATTTTCTCTTGAACTAATCAACGTAGCCACTTTAAAAATATTTACACCAACCAAAAGTTTAACATCAAAAAACTAAAAGAAAATGAAAGAGATGGTAATTGAATATACTTGTTGATGTGAACAAACAATAACAATAATACTACTAACGATATAGAAATGTCCGATGTGTGATGATGACTTATAAACTACTCAACATTTATTTTTAGATCTCTTATTGGCAGACTCGCTTTAGAGGTGTCGATTTGGTGAGAAATTAGTGATCATCACAAGCTGTTGCCTAACCTAATTACATGATCAATTTAAATAAATTAGTAAAAATTTGCCTTGATGTTACCGGATTAGTAATATGCTTAAAAATCGGTTTGATTTAAAGCCTCTGTGTAAAGACATCTTGGAAGAAGAAATCAAGGTTCTTTCTTTTATCAGATTAGTAATACGCTTAAGAAATCGGTTCGATTGTGGAGTGACGGGATTCATGATCCAAAATACGCTTGTAAAAGACATATTACGACTTGCTCTTTTTTCAATAAGAAACTTGCTAGAGTCTCCAACAAAAATTTCCTTCAAGAAAGAGAATGTCGGAATATATCGACCACAAACCTGAAGATCGAACACGGAATAATAGATCGTCAATCGTTGAACAATAAGCAAGCGAGATACCCTTCAATGAAGCCTTTTAATAATCACAAATAAAGATTTACAATGAAGAAAGAAGAATGTGAAACTTGCATCCCCTCACCTCTATCTATAAATATGAGGGGGTAAGACACCATGTAATGATCGGCTAAGGAGTCTCCCTAACCGACCTCACCATGAAGCTGGCCATATGGACATTCCTTGCCTTGCAAGGCAAGCTTAACTATCCTATTTATAGTCTATTCCTAATCTAGATCTCAATGTATGTTTAAAACCCTAATATATGTTAATTGTTGGTTAAGAAAGCAAAAAATCTTGAAAGAAAGTACGGAATATGGACACAAAGAAAACACACATGTGATCTCAGACGCTTACATTGTATTAATGAACGAATGAGCAACGAAGAATGTACATACTATGATCCCCTCACCCTTTTTTATAGATATGAGCGGGTACAACCCATATAGAATTAGAATCCAATAGGTAGGTTACATGCTTGGCTTACAAGCCAAGCAACTATTTTCCTGGTCTAAGTACAATTCGAAAATTTATTTAAATTATTGCAATTAAACCCTCATTGTTGTCTAAGTCACATTAAAACCAATCTAAATATTGCTAGTACATACAACAATTTTCACCTTGGGAGTATTACATAGGCATTAATGATACTCGACATCTTCATAAAATGTTTTAACCTCGAACCGGAGACCACCTTGTTAATCAGGACTTGTATTTTAGTAAATTCCCAAGTTTAGCTTTTGTATACCTTGTTTTCTTCCTTCCAGCAATATTACCCTCTTCACCCTCTTGACCAGGTACACTAGTTTCCATAATGTTTGCCCCCACCTTTGTATCAAGGTGTAATTGTTTATGCTCTTATACCAAGCAGTCTGCGATTGTCTTCCTTTTGAAAGTTGGTTAACTTCCAGCTATCTTTGAGTCACTGATTCATCGACATTGCTACTATTTTGAACTAAGCTTCACAATTTTTCCAAGCTCCTTGCAGTTACACCTCTAACTAAACAGGTTTTTGAACATATACTCCATGGACTCCTGTATTAATGTCAGCACCAAGTTGAGTGAGTCAAACTTTTTTAGAGCCTCCATACTTTTGTACATCCTTTCCCTTGAGCTTTTTTTATGTTAAACTTGGTATTCATACTAGTCATTCTTCTTTAACCTTGTTACAAACCTTGTCAAGTTATTTGTTAATGAACTTTACCAACAAGTCTCGTAAACCGTGTGCTAAACCAACTTTCTTGTAATAATTGATCTACTAAGTTTTAGAGAACCCTAAAGCTTCAAACTTTTCACCTCAAGTCTACAATCATGATATACTTTGTACTCCAAGTAATCTCTTTTCTTTCAAGAGACCCGCGAACAGCTTCACACTTCAAAAGTTCAAGATCCAAGATAATTAAGTAAACCTTGAAGCTTTTTTACCCTTCCAACTTGACCACATCTAGAAACTAAAAAATAATCCTTTGAAGCTTAAAGATTCAAAGCGGTACAAACCCTTTGATGCTTGAACCTTGTCGAACTAAAAATTTCCAATACCAGCCTTGACGAACCCAAGATTCTTGCAAAATAAAACCCAATACTCTTAAGTCGTCAAAGCCTTAATCGAAATATACAATAGAACATGCAGATTCTCAACTAGAAACTTCGACCACCTATATTTTCACTCTACAACCTATGATTAAAAATCCCTTTGGTAAGATATTAGATTTGCATGTCTTCAACATACGATTCGAATTTAAAAAATATCCAATGTTTAACAAACATGTATGTCAAATCTCACACCGTTACGCAAAAATCGACGAATTAAAAAGAGAAGAGACTACTTGTTGGGATTGTACACCTTTGAGTCGACCTAGCTTCAAGAAACCAACATGACCTTAGCTCCGAAACCAATTTTTTGGTTAAAAAACCAAAAAACTTTGAAAGCTAGCTCGGAATATGCACTCAAAAAACACATACGTCACCTCAAACGCTTACATTGTATTAATGAACGAATGAGCAAGGAAGAATGTATAAACTAGCATCCACCCTCACTTCCTTTTATACAGATGAGGGGGTACAAACCTTATAGAAATAGAATTTCATTGGAAGGTTACATGTTTGGCTTTCAAGCCAAACAACTGATTTCCTAGTCTAAATACAATCCTAAACTCTATTTAAACTAAATACAATTAAACTTTTTCTGGTTGTATAAATCACATTAAAATCCTCCTAAATATTGCTACTAAATATGACAGAAAATACTACTAAGAATATTCTTTTCTTGTTAGAAAACAAAGTCTTTCTCGAAGAAGTTTTGTTTTCCAAATATGGACCTAAAACTAAATGTCGGATTTTGCCTTTAAGCTCGACGTACGGATGCTTCGTTAATGTGGACCCAAAGTTGACATAAGAGGTTGTGCAGTTGGCAGTTAATTAGTTATGCGGTGTGCAATAACATCCAACTATGCATTTCTATTGGAGTAACTGTTGGAAAATTTAGTGCACTTGTGGGATTAGTTCACACCTGGTAATGGGTAAGGAGGTACGGAGTGTATACCCATAAGGTCCATGAACACCCTGACTCTTTTAGTGGTTTGTACTGGAAGTGTTAAGATAGTCTTGACGGCGGTGTTTCCATTGCTAGTGCTATGTTTCCACCGCTAGTAGTATGAAAGTACCGCTAGTGGAAAGTAATCGCTAGAGCTATTAAAGTCTTGCTAAATGGTGTTACAACTGCTTAATGATCACGTTTAATTGGTCATGTAACCACTAACGGCTATAATGAGGATAATTATGAGGCTATTAATGGGCCGATTAATACTCATAATTCCATTTGACTAGCTAAGAGTAATCTCCTATATATAGGAGATCTGATCATGCATGAAGGACACACAGAAAACGATTAACACTTATGAGCGCAAGGGTTATTGATTTGTGCCTAATTCAATAACAAACATTTGGTCTTATCCCAAGTAGATATTCGTGTAACCCAGGCATTAGGGTCGAATAGTTTACTTTGGAAAGTGATCACACGATTCCAAGTGATATCTGGTAACCACCTAGTGGTATAGCTATTGTATTTGATTATCTAACCCTGTTCTGGGAGAATACACACCAACAATCAAAGTAAACTATTTTGTGATAATCAATGGCAACTGCTGCAATGAAACACATGGCTTCAAACTTTGCCTGGGTTATCTAACCCTGTTCTGGGAGAATACACACCAACAATCAAAGTAAACGTATTGTATGTTTTCCGGTCATTTGTATCTCCCCTCTATTTACATGAAAAAAAGATTTGTATATATCTCTATTTATAATAATATCATGTTATCTGATAACTTTAAGTAGATCCGAAAAGTATGTCATCCATGTGGCACAAAATGTTTAATGTCCTTTTCAGGATCTGGGACTCTTAGTTATATGCAAAAGACATCACTCTTGATGATAGCGGGAACTTGGTGAAGCTTTGTATAGAGAAGTAAGTACTAATGATCTTAATACACAACTAATATCAAATTAAGGAAAGTATTTATTTTCGTTAATTTGTATTAACTAGAAACCATGAAAATTTTTGGAGTTCTTTCATGTGCGAGAATGGCTTCGAATCGGCTCGCGGTTCAACCTTCACGAAGTTAGCGATCTTAAGTCTTCCACATCCACCGCCATCGAACTAATAAATAGTTCTACAACTGACTCGTCATCTCAACCTTCCATTGAAGTTAATGATGTTAATAATTCTCAATCCACCATCATCGAACAGTTACTACTTTCGCAGTTGACTCGTGTTTTGTGGAACCTACACTTAGTGTATCATCTTCAATTGAAGTTTCAAAGTTAGCCAAATCTACAACACCGGCACCAAACAATACCATGCAGGTGAAGTCTGGAAGGTGGGGCTTTGCACAAATTATGCATCGGTTTGGTTTGAACTTGGGTCAAAGTATGTCGGAGCAAATGATAATGCTTGGTGGTGTAGCTCCGTGTTCTACATAAGTGGCACGAATGTCTTCGCTTATGGACTTACGTTGTATAATGAAAATCCACAAATATTTTCAAAAGGTTTGGATATTTCACCATCTGATATAAAGATGCTTTGATCAGCCTAGAGTCCATATCACACTGATGACGGTTGTTCACAAACTTTAGCAGAAATTGGTAAGAATTATGTCCACCCTCAACTTCACTACGTCTCTTCAACTTAACTTACCATCAATTAGTTATTTCTGTTTCCTTTCTGCCCGTGTTCTTTTATAAATTGTTGTGACGTTACCTGACAATACATACATATTCTCATCACAACCAACATCAAACAAAACCATAAATCCATTCACAGATAATTCAAATTTGACAACATCATCTAAATTTGGTAAAATAACAGCTGGAAACACCTATATACAATAACTAAATAAACATAATTAACAAAAACAAAATAATAATAATAAATGTTAATAATATTATCAAATGTAAAAGATGTTCATGATTAATATTGTTTAGAACAAAATGTTAAAAAATAGTTACCTCCTTTTAGCCGTTTTATGGATTATGGTAACATCAATTATAGTTCTTAACCGTTTAATTTGACTTTTAATAACTTTTTACTATATATTTGTTCTACTAAATCCTAAAAATAAAACCAAAAATCAAAGCACTTACCTGCTTTTAGTCGTTTTATGAATTATGATAACATCAATTATAGATTTTAACTGTTTCATTTAACTTTTAATTACTTTCTAATATATATTTGTTCCACTAAATCCTAAAAATAAAAACCACAAGTCATACCCGTCCATCGGACGGGTTTTGACACTAGTATATATATATATATATATATATATATATATATATATATATATATATATATATATATATATATATATATATATATATAGTATGTATTTTTATAAAGTGTAAGTAACCAAAGTTACTTATAAGTGTTTTATAAAAATGGTTTTGGTTTTGTATAAACTATTTAACTAAACATGTTTATTGGTTTTATATATTTAGTGAAATGAGTTAGTAACTTATTGGCTCAACACTTTATGTATTTTAGTTATTACGTTAAAATGATTTAACGTTTGTTATCGACAAAATATTAGAAGATTGTAAGATATAAATAAACGTTTTTACGACTTATTTGTATTAACATAATGTACCTTTTGTCATGAAAAAGGTCATTGGAAGAGAGATTGTCCTAAGTTGAAAATCAAGGACAATCATTACAAAGGGAAAGTTGTAGTGGAGGCGAATGTCACCAAGTGTGATGATGAAGAATCATATTTCTCACTTGCAACATCGTCAACCAATAGTGCTTCTGATGTATGGCTATTAGATTTCGCATGTAGAAATCATATTACACCACATCGAGAGTGGTTTAGTTATTTTGAAGAACATGAGGAAGTTGTTTATACGGTAGACGAAACTCCTCTCACTACTCATGGGATTGGTTCCGTTCGATTGTAGAATGAAGATGGATCAATTGTGGCCTTGAAAGGTGTTCGTTATTTGCCAAAAGTTGAAAAGAATCTCATTTGGCGTCGGTACCTTAGAATCTAAAGGATTCGCGAAGAGCAAAGAATGGGGTTATGAAGATCATCTCTAGCGTACTTGTAGTAATGAAGGGTATTCGTAAAATAAATAACACGTATCACTACAAGGGTAGAACACTTGTTGGAACTATAGCAGCTGTTACCGATGGTGATAGAAATTCAAAAGCTATGAAGTTATGGCGTATGCGCTTAGGACATACAGGAGAGAAATCCTTGAATTTGCTCATAAATCAATGATTATTGAAAGGAGTGAGTTCATGTAAGTTGGATCTCTGTGAGCATTGCATCAACGGAAAGACAACAAGGGTGAAATTTGGGACAGCTATCCACAAGACACAAGGTATCTTGGATTATGTCCACTCTGACGTATAGGGTCCCTCAAAGACAAGTTCTTTAGGAAGGAGACACTACTATGTAACCTTTGTTGATGACTTTTCCTGAAGAGTTTGGGTGTACACGTTGAAGACAAAGGATGAAGTGCTAGGAGTGTTCATCAAGTGGAAAAACATGATGGAAACTTAGATGTGCAGAAAGATCAAACAACTCCGAACAGATAATGGCGGAGAGTATAAAAATGATCATTTCACAAAATTTTGTGAAGATGAAGGCATCGCCAGACACTTCACTGTCAGACATACACCACAATAGAACGAGAACGCATGAACCGAACTTTGCTGGAGAAGGTTTGATGTATGTTATCCAATGCTGGGTTGGGTAAAGAATTTTAGGCTGAAGTTGTAACGTATGCATGTCGCATCGTTAATCGTTTTCCATCTACTGCTATTGATGAGAAAACGCCATTTGAGAAATGGTATGGAAAACCTGCTACAAATTATGACTTCTTACATGTATTTGGTTCCGCTACATATTATCATGTGAAGTA
This sequence comes from Chrysanthemum makinoi, assembly GCA_910596185.1. Taxonomy (NCBI): domain Eukaryota; kingdom Viridiplantae; phylum Streptophyta; class Magnoliopsida; order Asterales; family Asteraceae; genus Chrysanthemum; species Chrysanthemum makinoi. The sequence continues at coordinate 74,468,638 of OU343217.1, forward strand.
ATCAAAGTTGGATCCTAGAGCAAAGAAAGCATTATTCATGGGGATCACCTCTGGAATCAAAGACATCGTCTATCTTTGTCCGGAGACAAAGAAAACGATATTTAGGTGGATGTCACCTTTAATGAATCTACCATGTTGAAGAAGGTGAATACTAAGCGCTTAGATGGGACTCCCAAAAGGTGGAGTTGGAAAGAATAATGGTACCAGATGATAGAGAAACATTTGATGATTCTCCCGTGATACAAGGAGATTATGAAGAAGAGGAGGTTTAAATCGAAGAACCTCCATAGCAACAACAAGAATCAATTGCTACTAGCAAGCCCAAAAAAAAAACACTAAAAGGCCTGCTCGCCTTAATGATATGGTGACTTGTGCATCTTCAATTGCAGGTGATGATATTCCTACTACTTACTCTGAAGTGGTTCGAGACTCAGAGAACGAGAAGTGGAGAATTGCCATGAGCGAGGAAATGCAATCTCTTGAAAAGAATCATACATAGGAGTTAACCAACCTCCCAAAAGGGAAGAAGGCAATTGGATATAAAATGGGTGTATGCAAAGAAAGATGGATTTCCTAGCCAGGATGATGTTCGCTACAAAGCAAGTTTGGTAGCTAAAGGCTACGCTTAGAAAGAGGGAATTGATTAATGTTGCGAAAACACGAAGATTGGTTTGAAGACTCCACCAACGACGGTTGATGACAAGATTGAAGAATTGATATTAGCTAGGGGTGTTCATCGGTTCGATTATCGGTTTGTTCGGTTAATTTTTTTTTTTTTTGGTATAACCGAAAACCGAACCGAACCGAATCCAAATTTGACTAAACCGAATCGAAAACCGAACCCCCAATAACCGAAAACCGAACCGAATAACCCGAATTACCCAAATTTAATAATTTATTCATCTATTTATATATATTTTTTGAAAAAAAAAATAATTTCAAGCTTCAAAAATATTATATATATATTATAAAAGAGTTTTAATATATATTTTTTATATAAATATATAAAAAAAATATATATATTTATTTAAATTCGGTTTTCGGTTCGGTTTTTGGTTTGGATTGCTAAAACCATAACCGAACCGAAAACCGAACTTTTATTTCGGTTCGGTTTTGGCAAGTTCGGTTCGGTTATGAGTTCGGTTCAGTTATTTTCGGTTCGGTTTCGGTTTCGGTTTTCGGTTTATTCGGATATTACCCAACCCATGAACACCCCTAATATTAGCCAAGGTGAAGATTTGTTATAATATATGGCTAATATCAACTTGAATGAAAGATTATATAATTGACAACTTGATTGCTACAAGTTGTTACCACTTGCTTTCTAAGTGCATGAACTAGCAAGGCCATGTTTGCCTAGAAATGGATCCTTAGTTTTTAGTAATAGTATTTCTAGTTTAAGAAATATATAAGGTTGTGGTGTCACATTATCTAGTTCTTTTCATATTGTCTAAATTTTTACTAAGTTAGTATGAGGTATTATCGTGGTTATTCCACAACAGTTCTACGGTGATATATCGAAATGAATTCACTTTTGCTTCCAGTAAATGAAGATTGAACTTCAATTCTGCTTATTAATGATGTCACTCTTATATGGATTGTCGATAGAAACATGAAAATTTTTCATCAACTAGATTGAGTGGTTCGACTATCCTTGGCTTTCAGTTGTATTGTAATTTTTTGTGGGAAACGGTGTACACTTTTAATTAATAAAATCAGATTAGAATAATAGTATATAAATTAACAGAAACAAAACAAAATTAAACAGCATGAAGGGTAGAAGCGTAAGACGACACTATAGAGCTTTAATTAACGAAAGCAAAGAAGAGGTGTACGAGGCTCGTATTGAATACGATTCCCTTAAAACAGATTCGCCGTCTGTTTCCCAGGGTACAACGTACGCAGCAGTTGCAAAGCCGGACTAAACTTACTTGCCTGAAAAATCACCGGCTGCGTGTTTCGATCGAAGAGACTGGCGGAATGTTACAAGAATAGAGTTGCGCTTTTGTTTTTCCGAATCTGTCAAAACCGAATGAGACATGAGATCTATATATACTGAAAACCTATCTTGTTCTCCAAGACAAGATATTCTATTCAATATACACGATATTTGTAAATCTGTTTCATTCTTGAACAGATTTAATATCTTTTATTTATTTAACAGATTCTATATAACTTGTTCACAAAGTTAAAATCTGTTCTAAAAATAAATGGACAAAATCTGGAATTTATCTTAAACATGGAAACGAATTCTGCAGCAAAAAGATACGCACGTAGGCGAGGTTTCGGAGCTGCATTCGTGTCCGCAGGTCGCATGAGTTCAGAAGCTTCGAACCCATTTTGGCCCAAAATCCGAAATCGCACCCCCTTTGCGGCCAAGACGTAGGTGTTGGAGTAAATCCAACAAATCATTTTGAAGGTTCATATCAAGATTTCTATATAAACACACTCCCACTTCCTTTCTAGGCGATGGGATGTGTTTATATTCCCAAATTTGTGTTTCAAGTGCCCCACTTTGAGACACAATATCTCATTCATATTAAAACCATTTTAGACATACTTTAGCTCGTGCGGCTCTCGTCGAGAGAACGCAAAGCTATTAAGAAATATAAATATATATAACATATACATATATTAAATAGTGTCCAAAATTTGCAAAAACTCATTTTGCAAAACTATTTTTCCAACAATCCCCCACATGAATGGAAATCGGTCGAAAACACACGAAAGTTTCGGTGAAATTTCTGCGGTTAAGTCTTACATAGGATAGGTAGGTGTAACCCTTTGAACCTTCCCTTGTGAGATGCACTTAGTCTCCTAGATCTGAGTAGACGCGATGTCCTTGAACTCATCATCCATTTACGTAGACGACATTACACTTCACACAAGACTCTCCCTGACAATGTCAAGTCCTCATAGTCGTGTTCGTTATGGTCATGAATACTAGCCTGGTTCTGCAAGAGCTCTTAGGAATTGCGCCCCACATTTCCCTTCGAAGCGACCCACTTCTCTCTCACATAGGTGATTTCATCTTGAATCATTAAAAACATATGTTTGGTGATTTCATCTTGAATCATTATGCTTTATGATTTCATCCTGAATCATTAAAGCCATATGTTTAACCTTTCAACAAGTCACATTTGTTATAGGAATGGACTAGGAAAGTTACAATATTTAGTAACTCCCCACATTGACGTGACTTCCCCCACATTTCTATGATTAGGTTGTCCTATTGAACCCGGATCTTGGGATCTCAAATCAACCGGGTTAGGTTTTCCTTCGTAGAAACTCATTCCTTCAAGGGCTTTAGTCCCATTCCTCTAGACGACTTACTTACTAACTCTCTGCTTAAGCCTTTCGTAAGCGGATCCGCGATGTTATCCTTTGACTTCACATAGTCAATTGAGATAACTCTTGTTGAGAGTAGTTGTCGTATCGAATTATGTCGACGACGGATATGTCTAGACTTTCCATTATACATTATGCTATGAGCTCTGCCAATTGCCGATTGACTATCACAATGTATACTAATGGTCATTACCGGTTTAGGCCACCTTGGTATGTCCTCTACGAATTGACGTAGCCATTCCGCCTCTTGTCCGCATTTATCTAACGCGATAAATTCTGATTCCATCGTGGACTTAGCTATAACAGTTTGCTTGGAAGACTTCAAAGATATAGCTGCTCCTCCTAGTGTAAATACATATCCACTAGTCGATCTAGAATCCTTTATGTCAGATATCCAATTAGCATCACTGTATCCTTCGATAACAGCTGGATATCGATCATAATGCAGTCCATAATCGCGACTGTGTCTCAAATAGTGAAGTACCCTAGTCATAGTTGCCCAATGTGCATAGCTTGGGTTACTAGTATACCTACTTAGCCTGCTAACAACATATGCTAAGTCGGTGCACTGCATTAAGTACATTAACATACCAATAATTCTTGAATACTCTAATTGGGCAACACCTAAGCCTCTATTTTAGATAGATGCTTACTGGTGTCAATTGGAGTTCTAGCTAGGCCGGAATCCCCGCATTATGAGTATTAAGAATTTTGTCCACATAATGTGCTTGACTTAACACAAGTCCATTCGGAGTTCGTATGATCTTTATTCCAAGGATCACATCAGCCAAACCCATATCCTTCATGTCAAACTTTGATTTCAACATGTCTTTAGTAGATTTGATCATCTTGTCGTTACTGCCAATGATAAGCATATCATCAACATATAAACACAAGATTACATATCCACCATTTGTGTCTTTGACATAAACACACTTGTCGCATTCATTAATTTTGAATCCACTCTCTTGCATGGCGTGGTCAAATTTTTTATGCCATTGTTTGGGAGCTTGCTTTAAGCCATATAATGACTTAACAAGCCTACAAACTTTGTTTTCTTGTCCAGGAGCCACGAAACCCTCAGGTTGATTCATGTAAATCTCTTCTTCTAAATCTCCGTTTAGAAATGCCGTTTTCACATCCATTTGGTGAACTTCCAAATTTCTTAAAGCGGCAATAGCAAGTATCATCCTAATCGATGTTATTCAAACAGGAATATGTATCAAAGTACTCAAGACCTTCTCGTTGTCTAAATCCTTTGATTACTAATCTTGCTTTATACTTGTCAATGGTGCCATCGGCTTTCATCTTCTTCTTGAAGATCCATTTATAGCCTAGTGGTTTAGAACCAGGAGGTAAATCCACGAGCTCCCAAGTATGGTTTTGTAGAATAGAATCTATTTCACTTTTAATGGCTTTTTCCATTGAGGCCCTTCGAGGAAGTAACCGCTTATCGGTATGAAGTAGGTTCGTTTTCAACCATAAAAGAAACAAAATCGGGTCCAAACGATTTCTCGGTTCTTGCCCTTTTGCTTCTTCTAGGTTCAACCTCTTCTTCTTCCTCAGTTTGATCTTGTCTCTCATCTTGGAGATCATTATCATCTCGTTGTCTCTTATCTTGGACAACTTCTTCATCTATTCTAGATGAACTTCCAGTTTCCTTCGTTAAACAAGGAAATATAGTTTCAAAGAATGAAGCATTCCTTGATTCCATTAATGTACCCTTTTGTATATCCGGATTTTTCGAATCATGTACGATGAAGCGATAAGCACTGCTATTCTTAGCATATCCGATGAATATACAATCCACGGATTTAGGTCCAATCTTTTGGGCCTTGGGAGTCGGTATAGCTACCTTTGCTAGACACCCCCACACTCGTAGTACCGATATGATGGCTTTCTTCCCTTCCATAATTCATAAGGGGTCTCTTCTTTTTCCTTACGAGGTATCTTATTTAAAAGATAAGTAGCCGTTAGAATGGCTTCCCCACATGTCCTCGGCTTAGACCGTAACTTACCAACATGGCATTAACCATTTCTTTCAAGGTACGGTTCTTCCTTTCGGCAATACCGTTCTGCTGAGGTGAATAGGGAGCAATGAACTCGTATCTAATTCCATGTTTCGCACATAGGTCAGTGAATGGAGACACATATTCACCTCCTCTATCACTTCGGACCACCTTGATTTTCTTACTAAGTTGATTCTCAACTTCGTTTTTGTATAGAACAAACTTGTCTATAGCTTCATCTTTACTTTTCAGTAAGTAAACATAGCAATACTTTGTACAATCATCAATAAACGTGATAAAGTACTTATTGCTACCTTCTGTGGGTAGTGATTTCAAATCACATATGTCAGTGTGTATCATATCAAGTGGTTCGGTTTTTCGTTCAACCGATTTGAAAGATGCTCTTGTAAGTTTGGCTTCAACACAAGTTTCACATTTATATTTTGAGTCAATATGGAAGTTAGGTATGCAATTAAATTTAATCAAACGTCGCATTGAATTAAAATTTACATGTCCAAGACGGCCATGCCACATATTAGAAGACTCAATCAAGTAAGCGTAAGAATTCATTTTATTGATATCATTCTTAACAACCATTACATTGAGTTTAAACATACCATTCAGGGCATATCCTCTACCAACATACACTTGATTCTTAGAAAGAACAAACTTATCAGACTCAAAAACAAGACGAAAACCAAACTTGTTCAACAACCAACTGGACACAAGATTCTTGCGAATCTCTGGAACATACAAGACATTAGTCAACTTGACCTCTTTCTCGGATGTCATCTTCAGGATTACATCTCCTTCGCCCTTGATTTCAGCAGTTGCAGAGTTGCCCATGTACAGCTTCTCTCCACTATCAACCGCCTGAAGAGTGAAACATACTCTTATCACACACATGACGGTAGCCCCAGTATCCACCCACCGTTCCCTGTTGTTGGAACCTACCAGGTTAACTTCAGAGATCATGGCAATGACGCCGACACCATAGCAATCACATCCACATCTTCATTCACCATATTAGCCTGGCGTGGAGTCACCCGCTTCGGCATCTTACAGTTAGCGACGGTGACTGGCCGGGTCACAATTGAAACACACCCCTTGGAACTTCTGTTTCACAATTGCAACTTTAGGAGCAAGGTAATCAGACTTCCCTTTGCCCTTCTTGTCATTCTTTCCTTTTCCTTTGCCTTTAGCTTTGACATTGGACTTTGAAGATGACGAAACATGCTCAACCATATTTGCCTTTGCGAATCAGCGTATACGTGTTTTTCTCGAGCCTTGTTGTCCCGTTCAATACGAAGACGAACAACCAAGTCTTCAACACTCATCTCCTTTCGCTTATGCTTCGGGTAGTTCTTGAATTCTACCCAAATTGAGGTAACTTTTCAATAATAGCAAAGAACTTGAAAGTTTCACTCAAAGTCATTCCTCGACAAGAATGTCGTGTAGCAAAACCTGCAGATCTTGAAGACTCATCACATTCTTTGAATCATCCATCTTGTAATCCAAAAAACGAGCTACCACGAACTTCTTTGTACCAAAGGCATCCTCGCTTTGTACTTGCGTTCCAAGGACTCCCATAATTCTTTGGCGCCTTGGTCTTGCAAGTACACGTTGTACAAAGAATCAACCAAACCATTCGAACATAATTGTGACACAAAAATCAATGTTTCCATGCTTCCAAGGCTTGAATGTACTGTTGATTAGAGGATTGACCTTCGCAGGAGGTTCCACGTTAGGTGGGTTTTCTTTAAGAACCGCAAGGTTCAAAGTAGTCGATAGAAAAACATCTTCGCCACGCCTTGAAATTCGCCCATTGAATTTCTCTCGTTTCTCAAGCAAGATTAGCAACGTGTTGGTAACTGGCGCACCGCCACGCTTCACAGGAGTATTCACAGGAGGGTATTCGTGTTTGTCATCCTGAAAAATCAAACACAAACAGTTAAACAAACTGTTTTAAATGGTATCTACTTGTACCGTGATCCGATTCAACAAAACTCTAGCTTGGTTTTGATAGATCGAATAAATCAGCTTAAGAAACTCTATCTTGGTTTCGTTAAAACTGATAATAAAATGCTTTAAAAAAGCGTTATAGATCCATTAGCCAAAGTGTATGTAAAAGCTGTTTAAAAGAAACTGATTTCCAAAGAAACTCAACAAGGTTTCGAAAAAACAGCTTTATAAAATCTGTTAATTAATTAATTAATCCGATTTCTTAACAAAGTGTAATAAATTCGGTTAAACCGAATCTGTTTTAAGACTGTGGGAAACGGTGTACACTTTTAATTAATAAAATCAGATTAGAATAATAGTATATAAATTAACAGAAACAAAATAGTAAATTAAACGAGAACGGGGTAGAAGCGAAGACACACTATAGAGCTTTAATTAACGAAAGCAAAAGAGGTGTAATGAGGCTCGTATTGAATACGATTCCCTTAAAACAGATTCGCCGTCTGTTCCCAGGTACAACGTACGCAGCTTGCACACCGGACTAAACTTACTTGCACGAAAAATCACCGAAGCCTGTGTTTCGATCGAAGAGATCTGGAATGTTACATAATAGAGTTGCGTTTTGTTTTTCCGAATCCAAAACCGAATGAGACATGAGTTCTATATATATCAAAACCTATCTTGTTCTCCAAGACAAGATATTCTCGCTCAATATACACGATATTTGTAAATCTGTTTCATTCTTGAACAGATTTAATATCTTTTATTTATTTAACAGATTCTATATAACTTGTTCACAAAGTTAAAATCTGTTCTAAAAATAAATGGACAAAATCTGGAATTTATCTTAAACATGGAAACGAATTCTGCAGCAAAAAGATACGCACGTAGGCGAGGTTTCGGAGCTGCATTCGTGTCCGCAGGTCGCATGAGTTCAGAAGCTTCGAACGCATTTTGGCCCAAAATCCTGAAATCTGCATTGAAGACAGACACTATAGAGCTATAGAGCTTTAATTAACGAAAGCAGTAAAGAGGTGTACGAGGCTCGTATTGAATACGATTCCCTTAAAACAGATTCGCCGTCTGCTTCCCTGTGGTATTAACGTGACGCAATTTGTTCACACCGACTAAACTTACTTGCCGAAAAATCACCGAAGCTGCGTGTTTCGATCAAGAGATTTGGAATGTTACAGAATAGAGTTGCGTTTTGTTTTTCCGAATCTGCAAAACCGAATGAGACATGAGTTCTATATATACTAAAAACCTATCTTGTTCTCCAAGACAAGATATTCTGTTCAATATACACGATATTTGTAAATCTGTTTCATTCTTGAACAGATTTAATATCTTTATTTATTTAAATTCTATATAACTTGCTCACAAAGTTAAAATCTGTTCTAAAAATAAATGGACAAAATCTGGAATTTATCTTAAACATGGAAACGAATTCTGCAGAAAAGATACATCGCAGGCGAGGTTTGAGGCTGCATTCGTGTCCCAGGTCGCATGAGTTGAAGCTTAACGCATTTTGGCCCAAAATCCGAAATCACCCCCCGCTGCCCGCCAAGCGTAGGTGTTGGAGTAAAACCAACAAATCATTTTGAAGGTTCATATCAAGATTTCTATATAAACACACTCCCACTTCCTTTTCTAGGCGTGTGGGATGTGTTTATATTCTCAAATTTGTGTCTCACGCGGTCCCACTTTGACGATATCTCATTCATATTAACTCCATTTTGGACATACTTTTAGCTCGTAAGCTCTCGTCGAGGAGAACGCAAAGCTACTAAGAAATATAAATATATATAACATATACATATATTAAATAGTGTCCAAAATTTGCAAAAACTCATTTTGCAAAACTATTTTTCCAACAATTTTCTCGTTGCTCCTAGACTCCTAGTTCCTTGTCAGGTTGAGAGTATGAAGCACAAATTTTTGCTAATAAGAATATAGAACCAACTTTCAATTCTTTTAAGTTGGTCTGTTATAAAACTTATATTTTTTGGTTCATTACCAAACACCAGACTTGTTAATTAAGCATATTGTATTTGCAAGTGTACATTTTAAAATGTTCTAAAAGAATTGCACATGTGATTTTTATCATTTGAATAATCAAATAAAAACACAACAACTTGGCATGCAAAGCCAAATAGGTCCTTTTTATGAGAATGCCAGAGTCTTCTCCTCCTCATTTTAAGAAAACTGCTTCACAAAAACAAAGTAAACCAAACCTTAGAAGATGGATTTAATTATATCTTGAGAAACTGAGATCAGTTTCCATATAAAATTATGTAAATTTAGAACAATTTGTTAAATAACGTTACATTGCCTTTCAAAGCTTTTCTTCAAACAAACAAAAAAATGGTGAAAAGTATTATTTAATAACTCACAAAAATCATACAAATTAAGAGAAGCTTCGTCTATAAACCTATGGAAAACTATCCATGACAATAAATATAGCCTTGTTTATGGTTAGCATTTAAAAAATGATAAAATGTAAACATTTGGTGGTCATATTAATTATATAATTATTTTGAAAGAAAAAGTATGGGAGAGGTAAGTTGACTGTTAGATAGTGTGTTAAATTAGAGTTTAATATAGAAGTTTGGTTCATTATTTTGAAGTGTATCATATGCTTGAACATATAAATCTTTGTCAACGTTACGCTAGTGGCAATATACGGCTTATTATGCGGTTTTGGGTGCATGGATGGCGCTAGGATGTTTTTCTTAATCGAAAATTGCTTTTATATTACAAATTAAGTTCGTAAAGAGCTAGAAAAAATATATAAGTTGCATGTTCACGCTTGAAATTAACATTATATTAAAAATTCAAAAGAAAATTGACGCTATAATACTGGTATACTGTTCAAATCACCTCACATGCAAGTTGTTTATCCAAAAAAGTCAAGTTCGATATATTTTTTTTGTCATTTTTTCTTTTTTTTTTAAACGATAATTTATAAAAAAACTAGCAAGATGCTAGAATAATTTCAAAAAGAGTTCATACAAGAATTTACATAATTGTCTAACCACTCAATCCAATTAGGTTTCACGATCTCTTCAAGTGTATTTTTTCTTGGCGGCTTCAAGTAAAAAACAAATTGGATATATCTCCAAATTACCCAGGTTGTGGTTTGAACTACAACGTCTTCATCATTTAAGATAACGTACTGATTACTCCCATTTCAATAAATCATGAGAAACTTTCGGATAGGCATTCAAACCCCACCATTCCGTGATCTTCTTCCATAGATGTTTAGCCAAGGGACACTCAACGAATAGGTGTTGGGAGGTCTCATTGTCACCATCACAAATAGGGCATAGAAACGAAGTGAGGTCCACCCTACAACTGTCTAAATTGCTTCGCGTAGGTAAACTGTATAGTTATAGCCGCCATAAGTGAATGTTTACCTTGATGGGGAGACACTTGTTCCATCTTGTTAGGGTAAATTGTTCAATAACCTTTCTCATGGAAGCAACGGTAAACACATTCGTACACGAGTCTGGTCTTTCAATAGTGTCAAAATCATGAAGCATATTAACAAGCTTAATTAGTTGGGCCTATTCTAGGTCGTCCCTTATGGTCAACACTAACTGAAATTACGAGCCTGTTCCATCTTTTGTAGTGAAAATATCTCTGATCTTGCATTCTTTGTTGACCCAGTTGAACTATGAGCTAGAAGTCTTTTGACCTTCGTTTGGGCCATGGTGGCCAGCGCTCTATGAAAACAACATTAGAAATGAATGTTTAAGGCTACAATTACCAAACCAAATTTCATTCCAAAAGCTAAAACGTGATCCATCCCACGCTCCAAATGAAGATTGATTGTAGACAAGTATTGGCACAAAAAAGGTGCTTATCGAGGCATATAACATATTTCCAACGACTCAATGGTTTCAAAATAGTATAGGTTTGACCGAATCCATCACAAACCCCATGAATCGAAGTAATAATATGCTTCCAAAGAGCATTTTGTTCCGTATGAAACCACCACCACCATTTACCAACATGGCCAAGTAAGATGCACATAGATTTTCAATACCGAGGCCTCCACAATGATAAATATAACATTAAAAACTTAAAAAGCCAATTTTTTGATAGTTTCTTTTTTTATACATAAAATCTCTATTAGACTCTAACCTAGTTTATTTAACATATTTCAAAACTATAAATCTAAATTTATGGAAAAATAATCGCATTACAACATTCACAATAGAGGTTACAAGAAAAAAGTTCTAAATTTTTTAAAAGCAAATATGTATTTTGAGTATATATGACAATGAAATTAGTTATAATATTTAATGTATTAAAGTTATATTGTAGATTTGTGTAGTTTGAACATTTTAAGCACAATACGGCATGACTGCAAAATTATAATTTATAACTCCATAACAATGGTGTAGTGGGATTGGATGTTTATAACGTCATCTGAAATTCGAAGCTTCCTTTTGGATATTCCTATTCCAAACTTTCAGAAAAAAATTAAGGACCATTAATAACCTTTGCTAGTTTCAAGAGGAATTAAATTGCTTGATTAAAATGAATTAACTCCCAAGCAAGAGGGGCACATGGATAATAAACAAATGACTCGTGGTTCATGCTTAAGACTTAACACCAACCTCCTTTTTCTATTACATCATGCATGCAAAAATATTATGCGATCAAATAAAGTATATTAAAAGAAATAAAAAAATAATTGTATAAGTAAATAGTATTCGTTGACAATCTACTAATTTAGTCATAAAATTAATACTATACAAAAGGGATAAAATAAATTAAAGACCACAAGGCAAGTAGTATATAAACGTTTCAATATTTCCCCATGTTCATGCTCTTTCCTATATATCTTTGCCTTCTACTAATACACAACAGAACAACACCATGGATAAAAACAACAAAACCACCACGTCCTCGTCAAAGACCGCCACCAAGATTAAAAAAGAAGGAGAAGTTAGTGAAGAATTCAGCAAGAAAACCAAGAAAAGCACCATCCACAATGGAGAAAACCCTACTTACCATGGTGTCCGTAAGCGGAGCTGGGGAAAATGGGTGTCAGAGATACGCGAGCCACGAAAAAAATCAAGAATTTGGCTCGGGTCATTTGACAACCCTGAGATGGCGGCTAGAGCCCATGATGTAGCTGCCATAGCAATAAAGGGTCATTCGGCTATCTTAAATTTCCCTCATTTAGCTCACCACCTTCCCAAGCCGGCTTCCACGTCACCTAGTGACATCCAAGCTGCGGCTATAAAAGCCACAGCTTTAGTCATCAATGAAATTAGTCCAAGAAATCATGACTTAAGCCAAGCCGAGCTTGAACCTGAAGTTGGTAGCTTAGGTTCCTTAGACGACACATTTCTTGATTTACCGGATCTATTCATCGACCTTGGACATCGTATTGATCGAATTTTATATACATTGCCAGAGTATATTGCCGGAATTGAGACAAGTGATAGTGGTTTGTGGCCGGAAGAGCATTTCTTATGGAATTATTGTTAGTAAGTTGAACATTTTTTAGTTATGTATGCAAAGATGATTAATTATTAACACAATGAATAAAGAACCACTTTTTTATTTTCTCCAACCTAACTCAAGTAATTTATTTGGTTCTTTTAATATTAAACTAAACTTTTTTAGTATAATATCTTAATCATTGTTGTTATTAGATTGTTGAAAGGTATTCATTAGTAGTATAACTTTGTATAGGTTGTGCGTGAGAGCAATGTTTTAAAAACCGGGTTTTAATTGATCGGGTTGAGTTATCGGGTCACTGGGTTATTGGTTTAATAGGTTCGATTGCCGGGTCAACGTGGGTCAACCGGTTCGACCACCGGATTAACCCGGTTTTTTATTAAAAGAAAAACAAACAAACTCGGTCGGGTTTCGAGAACGGGTTGACGGGTCACTTAAAACCCGGCGGTCTAACCAGTTAACCCGTTTTTAAAAGCCCGGTGCAATTTTTTTTACCGGAATCGGTTCAACCGGTTAACCGACCGGGTCGACCCGGGTTTCAAAACATTGCGTGAGACAATGAATCTATTTCTAAGAACATATTGTATATTGATAATTAACATGCGGCAGCATTAGAACGAGTATATGGAAACTTTATCCAGAGCCGTGTACGAGGGTGTGCAAAGTGTGTTGTCGTACAAGGCCTCAAACTTTTGGGCCCTCAAAATGTACACTCCTTTATACGTTTGGCGCCTCAAAATTCACTTCGAACAAAAATTGTTAACGTTTTACAATTTTATGTTGTAAATATTTGTTAAAACTTAAGATCGATAGATAATTTAATACTATGTTTTGGTTTCAATGGATGGTATAGTATATTTTTTACCATCATATTTAGTTATTGGATAAAGTTTATACGGGCCTCCATTCACTCAGCTACGACATTGACTTTATTTCTTCGGGATCTCCATATGTTAGCTAGATAACTGCATCAAAACATAGTTTGGCCTTAAGATATATCCAAATCAATCAAATGAGCCCGTCGAATTATGTTTTGGCTATTCTTTCAAGTAGTCGGCCAATCCCCACCAAGAACAGATGCTTTACGGTAAAAGCATGTTGTAAAGTTTCAAGGTCTTCATCACTAGCATGAAAAAAAATGAATATTGCATGTTGCCGAGTAGGTTAGAGTTCAAAGATATGCAAACCCTGAATATATATCTTGATCAACAATAGATCGACATAAGATGGTCTAGCTGAGACGATTGAGTGTTGGCGTCATGCAAAAATATTGTATAACTGTATCGCTGACGACTATGCTATTAATATCTCAAAAAAGTGTGAATTGGCGGGAAAACCTTGACCCCGGTTGTCTTTTGACATCAGTCACTGTTTATGGCAATAAATATTATTCGTGACTTGGTGTGCAACTGTGCATACATAGAAACCAAGCAATGTTTGTGGAAATTGTAAATATGGTATTAAAGATCAAGAATCAAAAATAACTCAACCAGCCACCTCTTATTATTACTATAACCTAGGGATGAGCATTTCGAACCGAATCCCGGAACCGAACCGGAACCGTACGGATCAGACCGAAACGCACCGATTCTTGAAATACGATACGGCTCGGACTACGAAATAAGGTGAAAAAATCGGACCACTAATTCGATACGGGACCGGTACCAAATCAGGAAATTCCCGAAAAAAAGCGGGAAAACCCAGATTTCCCGATACCGGTATCCGACTCCCGTTCGGTACGATACCGGCACCACTAATTTATGCTCGGGAAAAAATCGGTACCACTAATTCGGTACGAGATCGGTACCGTGCTCATCCCTACTATAACCTTAACAAACGGTTTTCCTCAAACGGGTGCAAACCAACATACAAAAGAATAAGATTATCCCATTTAAAGGATGCATTCAGCTCACAACATCAATCATTCAACACTCAAGAATAATTGTAACTGAACGATTAAATGTGAACAAGATCAAAACCAGAGAAAAATATGAGAGGAAAACGGGCGATACAAAGTTATGAAAACCCTAACACTATCTCTTTTTTTATATCGCCCAACAATTTCCACTATAGCCCCTGAACTTTAATTCTCGTTAATATCTGGAACATAACTTGAACTTTTCCTTATTTGCAGATTTAGTCCCTGTAATATCAAAAACATAAAAGCAACAAATACAGTTTAACTATTTATAGTTTGACCACTTTTATTCAACGATTAAGTGGAATTCTCCAAAGACTTTAATTTACTTTCTACCGGGAAAAAAATTACAACCACCACAACAATACTTAATCCCGCTTAAAACTATGAGAAAAATGATGTAGATAGGCACACCCCTACACTACGTACACATACATGACTAAATATTAATTGTGACTTATTAAATTACATGATGTTAGTACAATCATTGGTAACATTGTTGTAGACCAATGAATGGAGGCTCGCTAGACATCAATGGAATAGATGGAATAGGCACCGCTTCTAAATGCAAGGCAAACAAAATTCATCACCATAACCATATTGGTTTCTTTGGGACCCAATAATGAAAATCAAATGAGGACATTTATAATGTCATCAGTTTATTAGCTCTCTTTAGGGTAATCAAATTACAGGTTTGCTGTTTAGAAATCTCTAGGTGACTCGGGCGGTATAATTACTACGTATATGGGAGGCTTTGGTATGATGTATAATTACTATATGTGACAGTGGATGCTACTACTTCTACTGGGGCTACTCCACTTGAGTATCCAAAGGTGCCAAGATCAGTCAGAAGGAGCTAGAGGAGATGCTTACTGCTATTGGTTATAAATCGAAGCCTCCTCAAGATATGAGTGTTCCTATGGCTTCTAATGTCCCTAATGCGACTAGTAGTTCTACTAGTGTTGTTCATGAAAAGTCTTATGACCCTAAGAAGCTTGCAAATGAGACGCCGAAATCATTTGTGGCGGCCTACGTTCTGAAACTAAAAGCTTAAAGTTAATTTGCGTAGGTTGGTAAGTAGTCACAAAATTGATGGCGTGGATCTTATTGTCCCTAAACAAGTGATTGAAGAGGTTAACTCCCGGTTTGACAATACACTGTATGGTTACTTTCTTGGCAAACGTATAGCCTTTTCGGTTGTTGAGTGATGTTAGGAACAAGTATGGCCTTCAAAAGATCATGATGAATGCAAAAGAGTTCTTCTTTTTTAAGTTTGCTACTAGTAAGGGTGTTGAAGATGTTCTTGAGAATGGTCCGTGGATGGTACATAATGTTCCTATTATTCTGAAGAATTGGACTGTCAATACCAATTTACTTAAAGAGGATTTGACCAACATTCCGGTGTGGGTGAAGTTCCATGATGTCCCTATTGCGATGTTTTCAAAAGATGGTCTCGGCTCCTTGCTACTTTGATAGGTACGCCTAAAATGTTAGATTCTTATACTAGTCAAATGTGTTTGGAATCGTGGGGCCGTAAATGTAGTAGCTTTGCTCGTTGTTTGATTGAGGTAAAGGCGACGAGGCTCTTAAAGACAAAGATTCTGTTGCCATTCCGTTACTTGAGACTCGGGGTTTCGTTGAAACGGTTCGGTGGAATATGACCGAAACCACCCGATGTGATTCTTGTAAGATTTTTGGCCATACTTTGGGTACTTGTCCTAAATATGATCCTCCCCTGCTCAAACTTTGCATATGAATGATAATGGATTCCGTGCTTTAAGAGGAAGAAGACGGGTAAAAGTGGTAAACAGTATACAGGCTAAGGGTGGATACTCTAAATTGAATGTGGGTACTAAGGTTTGTTATCAACTAAAGCATCTTTTGGGACCACTAAGGTGGATGGAGAAGAAGGCATCGATATGCTGGTACTAGCGGAACTAAAGTTCCTACAAAGAAATGCTTTTGAAGCTCTTAATACGGTTGATGATAATTGTTCCGTGCCTACTAAGGTTGATACTAAGGGAGGGACTCCTCCTGAGTCTAGTTCTACAATGGTTGCTAATAAGGAGGGATCCCAACCGACGGGTAGTGTACCACAAGATCCAAGTGTGGTAGATGATCAAAGGAAGGAGCCTAAGATGGTTGTGGGTACTGCCTCTAAGGCTTCTTCTTCTTCTCCTAACACTTTACCCACCAAGAGGGTTAATCATTTCTCTAAAGTGGGTGAAATTGATGTTTCTGATAGTGATGTCGAGGTACTTCCAGACGATAACCCCATGGCGCAATATATTTCATCTGCATGTGGTGGTTATGACCTTAAAGATGACTATGATGACTACATGAATCAAATCTATGATCTCCCTCAAGCTATGGATGAGTACTATAACGCTGATTTCAAGATCCAAGGACTTTGTAGGAAGTAATTCTTGTAGTGACTACTGACTAATGTATTTACTTATTATCTTGTGATTTGTGGTATGTTTCTTTTCTAGAAGATAGGAAGTGCATTGATATGTAAGATTGCCTATGTAACGGGTTGTGATATGGGATATCACCCATATCCGTTATTAAACGGTTTTTGGGTAATGAATTTTACCGGTCGTTGTGACCTTTTACCCAAAAAAACCTTGACAAATCGTTTGATGTGATTACAAAAAAGCGGGTGATATGGATATTATGGATGGATTTGCTTGAGCTAAAACCTCAAAGAAAGGATGAGTTTTAAAAACGTGCTACTTAATTCTTGGATTCATAATCATAACAAACAGACGCATCTTAAGTCGATTGCATGATTTAGTGATTCAATTTCTACTTGTACATAAACTTCTAATCTTCATCTAGCTTCTTGCTTCTTCTTCTTTTAAAAAAATTAATAGCCGCTAAAAAGAAATATAACAAACATGTAATTTCCATGCGATATATCGTCTTATACTTGAAAACAACGGAATTTATTAGTATAAGTCCATAATGATTTTTCGACATCATATTAATAGCCTTGATAAAATACACACCTTTTTCTTCAAAGTTTTCTTAAATGTCATATTTACACCTTTCAAATCTTGCTAATTATGAGAAAGAGATGGGTGCAAAAGTTGTGGGGATGAAGGAAGAATGGACCATTTGAGCAATTATATGTGAACATCAAAGGAAACCATTTTTGTCAGTTTTGAACTGGAAGTACAATGATTTATGCAAACCAACAGCAACCACACCACAAAATCCCTCCTCATCTTAAATACATTTTATGTATTGTTACCAAAATAATCCTATTTAAGGTATTTTATTTGTGCCATGGCATAAGATTAGAATTATTAATTTGGGAAAGAAAAAGTACATCAAAGGAAATCATCATTGCCTCTCTTGAGCTGAAGTTCAATGATTGGCATACAAACGCACAATTTTCCTCCTCCTTTTAAATACATTAAAGGTATTGACAGCAAAATGTTTACTTTCTTCATCTCAAATTATTATTTCACTTTTCCTCATTTTAATTGTTCACTATTAATATAAATAACTAAATTTGATCGAGTTTACTATATTCCCTTTACTTGAATTAGTGAATTACTATTACAAACTTTAAAGAAGACATTAATTAATTAATTAAGGGTAAATTTGTCATTCGGTAAAAATTAAGAACCGAAAAAGAAAAGGAATATAGTAAATCGCTGTGTTTTTTGTCGTGGACAAATATTTTAAGACATAAGAAATATATTTTAGGTATTTGTAATGTGATATCATCAAATTTTCATTAGTAGACCTTTTATGCTCTTTTGTTCAACTGATCAACTTAACCTATTTAGATTATCATAACTATATTATATGGAAACTTTACTTCAAAGTATGATACATCAGTACACAAAAGGTGCTAGCATACTTACAAATACGTTAAAGGATGGAACTATGGCGGTCCCACGATGTCACGGACTCGATAAATTTTGTTTCGAAAGCTAATTTTAGTAAAAAAACACTTAATATTCTAGAATGCACTTGGTCCAAATACATTGTGTTTCTAGTTATTATTTATTCAGTCCATCAATAAGTGAAAAGTGAACTTAATTTCACTAAAGTCAATCATTTTAACTGAAAACGCTTTTATTTTTTCTTATACTATAGTTAAAAGAAAATTGTGTCCCCTGTCACTTTTAGCTATGTTTCCGTCCATGAATATGTTGATAAACGATAATGCTAATTGACTAACATGTTTTACTTTTTATGTTTTTGCTTTTGTCATTGTCTCTCTTTCCTTGCTCACTCTTTCTTTATTATGTGTTTACTTGCCCACACACACTTGTTGGCGGTGGCGGGAGCCAATCTAGTTGAGGGGCCAACAAATAGAGCGATTTTTGTAAACAAGAACTTTCAAAATTATTCGAGTCGAGTCGGGTTTTGCTTAAAACAAAATACACTATTTTGGTTGTTAAGGCAATGAATACTGTGTATTTGTGTTAAAAAAATGAAATTAAGTCAAAGACAAATTTGATACTGGCAAATTAAAGATGTAAACTTAACAAGTTAATTTGGACAAGTTATTTATGTTAGTTGATAAAATATGAAAGTTACGACACAAATAAGATAATACAAACAACTTAGTAGATAGTACTTTGTAAGACTTTAGTTACAATTTCTTTAACTTGTGAAATCGGTTTGAGACAAGAAAAAATACAACCAATCAAAGAGTGGATGATTAAATTTCAGATATCACGTACAAAATATTATAAAAACACACGTTCAGCAAATGAGCAAATCATATGTCAGCAACTAGTCCAATTAGATTAGTTTTTTCACTTTCCACGAAATCATTTATTTAGTTGATATTGTTGACTTGTACTATGAGTAAATATCTGATTTTACAAAAATAAGGACTTGAAAGGAGGTAAAAGTACATAACACTTTCAAAGTTGAGGGCACATCTGATATAAGTGTGAGGGCACACATGTAAATTTAGGTAATTTTTTATGTTTTTCTACTAAAATTACACATAAAAATAGAGTATTTAATTACATGAATGCCTAAAAAATGTATCTAAAAATATGCTTAATCATATCATCAATTGACACATGTCTTTCAACTTTTCTTTCTCTTTATCTTCATTTTTGCTTATGGCACATATCATAATCTTATATTTAGACATATCTTTAAGCTTATGGTTTAAGCACATAAATCATTTTCTCATAAAAATATACCATCTGCATAACAATTGTTGAGGACATATACTATGGTTGTGTGATAAAATAAATAAATAAAATGAGAAGTAAATCACAAGATATATAATTAGTGGTGGCTGTAGGACGACATATATTATTACACACGTGTTAAGGTTTGTGGTGCCAGTGTAATAAAGTCACGTGTAGAGATCAAAGGACCACAATATTCCATCCTATGTGCTGATTACATAGTAACATGGTATTCTTTGGATGTATATTCAACTAAAGGACAGAAATATCGTTAAATCAGGTTTGGACTTGTATGTGTAAAGAAGTGTAGGATACGTCTAGTAAAAAAGGTTGATTAGAAGAAAAACACACTTGATTTAAAATATGAAGTTAGCAACAAATGCTTGGACTGTTTTTTATTCTTTTAACTTTTTTTTAACTATAATTTCTGACATTATAGCCGATTAATTTACGAGGTTTAAAATCATCATTACACAGACTCAAAAGTAAAACCCTTTTTTCTTAGAGTTTGACGCGTGATCACTTCGGATTATAATGATAATAGCTATAAGCCTTTTGCAATTAAGTCACTTTCTTTGCTTAGAATGTTGAGGAAATTCTTTCTCGTTTGTGGTTTCTTCATACGAATAAGAAAATCAATCCCAATGGATGATTGGATTGTTGATCCAATAAAAGCTAGTACAATTTTTATGTAATGTCGGGTTTCTAGTTTCTTGCTAGAGTGTTTTTAACATAATTTATCATTAAAAAAAAAGTAATGCTACATCCACATGCTTTTCAAAAAAATTCACACAATGACGTGTATGTTAATTTGTGGATGGTGAAAAAAGAAAAGATAAAATATAATACAATGTGATTGATACAACTCACATGCCACATGTGCAAGTGAAAGTTATTTTGTAAAATATGGGTGGATCTAGCATTACTCTAAGAGCTAGATACAGGTGTGGTGTCATGGGAAAAGTGGGCAAACTTCATGACTTTTGCCGACATCGTTTTGCTCATGACACCAAAACACCCCTTTCTAACACCGGTTTTTGATGTCATGGTGCACAACTGCACAACTTTTTTTCCATTTATTTAAATAAAACAATATATTTAATTAAAATTAAATTTCATTAATACACAAGTACATAAAATGACAATACAAATTAAAATACCAATACGTAGAAAAAAAACAATTTAGTAATTAAGGTTACACAAAAAAAATACAATTAAAATAACATTACCTAAAATATAGACTTTCAAAAAACAAGATAAAAACTTAGGTAAATACTCCCACTCTCTTTTAAATTAGTCTAGCAGGGTCCCCATGCGATGCGGTTGAGGGTACCCTGTAATTTATTTTTTTGGCTAATAATTTATTTCATTTGTACGTTTTTTTGCAATTGTTTTACTGATTAGTTTGTTTGTTTAGGGATTATAAGCAATGACAAAAGTTTGGCGAAACTTTGCACGAAATATGTATATTTTTTTATTTTATTATTATTATTTTTTTTAGCACCTTGCTTCATTTGAATAATGTGTTCTTTTAATTATATATATATATATATATATATATATATATATATATATATATATATATTGAAATGGGGTTTTTAAAGTAACATTAATTAACAACTTGCATGACTTGTAGTATGTATTTTAATACTTGTATTTATCACTAATGAGTGTTTTATGTGCATGAGAAAAACATGTTGTACTTTTAGCTTCTCTATTGTTTAATTTTCAGTTTTAAATATGTTATGACATGTTGTATTTTTAGCTTCTTTACTTGTATTGCTAAATTTTAAGAAAATTAATGAAAGAAGAGGACTTCCTTCATTATAAGATAGTAAGATTATGTGATGTTGAGCCCAACTTTCTTTCTTAGCTAAATACTCCCCCTACTTATCAGAAATAAACGAAAAATCAAAAAGTTATTGACATTAAAATAACGATCCATCCACACCCAATTGTCACTTTCTACTAGCCACACCTAATAGTAAACAAAACAAAAACCTTATCTTGTCAACCCTTTTAAAATAACAATCCATCTTCTGTTGGGATTTAATACTCATAACAATTATATAAATAAAATAACATCATCAAAGCATGCACGTGAAGCAAATAGGAATAATATATGTAAGTAATTAACCGAATAAGAAAAGCGCTACCTTTTAGCAATTCAAGAATCAAACGTTGATTGAACAAGAACCAAAAACCCAAAACCCTAACTGTAGGTTTTATACAAATCGACCCAAACAAGAAATCGACCACCAAGGATTACAAGCTCAAGTGTACTTGTTCTTCGTTCTTGTACACACGTACTAATAGCGATTTGATGTGGAAAAGCTAGTTCCTTGAATCACAAATAAAACCAAACACTTGTGTCTTTGAGTTAAGCAAAATCGAAAACCCTTGGGGTTTGGGTGTTTCGACCGGCCACACAAAGAGGGAGAGAGGAGGAGAGAAATTAGGTATATTGGTGATCCAAGATTAAGTTGTAAATGAATACAATAAATTGTATTTATAGGTAACTTAACTTGGTGACCAAGTTTGAGTGGGATTGGGTTTGGAATACCCCAACCGATCGGCCTAGTCTCCCAAAAGGGATTCTAGAACCTTCTCGACTTCTAATTTCATTCTTAGTCCTTCTAGTTAATATTTAACGACCGTTAACCAAACCTCGTTAATTATTTAACTATCGTTATGTTTTATTTCGTGACTAATAATTAATTATTTACATCAATTCTCATACGTAATGTGTGCAATCCCGAAGTCTCGAGTTCGAATCCGGACATACATATATTTAAATATCCATAAAACCTTTCAGCTCCCACTTGGATATTACTAAATATAGTAATGACATTGGTTAGTCTAGCTTTCTACGCCAATGCCCCCAGATCGAATCGAGTATGGTCTCCTGGAAAAACCATTTAATGATTCATCATTTTTACTTATCCTTTTGTTACTAATACTACATTAACTATGAATATGGATCAAGTCATTTCATAAGTTAACATTCTATTTCTCGTTGTATTCGATTGAACAAGATTACCAAATCATCGAACGTATTCGGATAGATCTTGGGTATGGCCATACAAACATCTTGTCAACCCTACGAGGGGCCCAAAAATAGTATTATGCTTTGAAACAAATTCAAAGGAACAAATTCTCTTGACTACAAACATAACTCATGAATTTTGCAACACTTCCGAAAATAGCCCTTATAACTACCGATTCACGGATAGCGTTAGACTATCTTACACAAATGCACTACATTCATATCGGTTATCTGGTATCTCAAGTCTGAGGATAAACACTTCATGATATACTTAATGACAGAGATCCATAAAGTATCATCATGTAAAGTTGGGATGAGTCCTATATTCAATTCATTGAATATCATGTGAATCTGGTATGTCCCACGCATCAATATACTTTAAAAGTATATTCTACCAAAACTTAGATTTGTCTTAATTCAATGACATTCCCACATCATTGATCGACAACGGACTATTTAGAATAACATAAGTTATTCACGGATTAAACATGCAAATATAGGATATAATATTAAGAAAATAAAAATAAACATAACCAATATTTTATTTCATTAAAGTAATATTTGTTCATAACATCCTTTATCCAAATACTAATCACATATCTGCATGAAACTACTAGCTAAACGAAGTCCTATCCCATCGGCATGGTCGATAAGTTTTCTTTTGGCAAAAGCTTCGTAAAGGGATCAGCTAGATTATCATCTGTATGAACTTTGAGTAGATTGATCTCACCTATGTCGACTTGTTCTCAAACATAGTGATATCGACGAGGAAAATGTCTGGCGCCCTTCATGACTCGAGGCTCATTGGCAAATGTTATTGCAGCAGAGTTGTCACAATACACATTTAAAGGTAATTCGATTGAGGGCATTACTCCGAGTCCCGAAATGAATTTCCTAATCCAAACGACTTCCATCGCAGCTTCTGAAGGCGGCTATGTACTCACTACGTAATAGACATCGCAACCGTTGTTTGCTTCTTGCTCTTCCAAATCAACTTGCTCCTCCATTAATGACAAAGACATAACCAGTTTGAGACTTCGTATCATCTTTATCGGTTTGGAATGGCGCGCCAAAAACCTCAGTAACATCAAGTTACGCATCGGATTTCCTCCATACACTTGAAACATTTCTTTAGTAGCCCTTAGATACTTAAGAATGTTCTTAACGACTGCCGTGTTTCACACACGGGTTCTGTGATACCGTGGTGATATTTTGTGCAAATGCCACATCAGGCCTTGTACATCTCACAGCATACATGATAGATCCTACAACCGAAGCATAAGGAACTTTATTCATGTACGCCACCTCTTCAGGTGTTGACACGCATAGTTTATTACTTAAGCCATGTTCAACTTGCATCGGCAAAAATCCCTTCTTGGAATTTTGCATACTGAATCTCTTCAATATTTTATCAATGTAAGCACTTAGGCTTAGTCCAATTAACCGCCTTGATCTATCTCGATAGATCTTGATTCCCAGAATAAATGCTTTGCTTCCCTAAGTCCTTCATAGAAAAGCACTCTCCAAGATAAGACTTTACATCTTGCATACTTGGAATGTCTTTTCTCATGATCAATATGTCATCGACATATAAGACAAGGAAAATAACATTACTCCCACTAGCTTTGTGATACACACATGGCTCATCAAGATTTTGAGTGAAACCAAATTTCTTGATTTCTTCATCAAACTTCTTGTTCCATTGCCTTGATGCTTGCTTCAATCCATAAATGGATCTTTGAAATTTGCATACACGCTTCGGATACTTTGGATTCACAAACCCTTCAGGCTGCGCCATATAGATGTCCTCATCTAGGAGACCGTTTAAGAAGGCAGTTTTGACATCCATTTGCCATATCTCATAGTCATAGTACGCAGCTATGGCTATAAGAATCCTAATAGCTCTAATGTCGCTACAAGAGAAAATGTCTCCTCGTAGTCTACCCCATAGGTTTGATTATACCCTTGGGCTACAAGACGAGCTTTATAGGTGTGTGCATTGCCATCCATGTCAGTCTTTATCTTAAAGAGCCACTTACTTCCAACTACCTTAGCATTTGGAGGTAAGTCAACCTCTATCAAGACTTCGTTATCTTTCATGGATTGCATTTCCCCATTCATTGCAACTCGCCATTTTTCCTTTTCGGGACTCATCATGGCAGCTTTATAGTTAGCGAGGTTCACCAAGATCCCTAACATATTTTCCTCGGCTTCTACGTTGAGACATAGGCGCCAGTGCACGCGATAGTTCTTGAAGATCTACGAATGGGAACCACTTCAATCTCGGTGGAACGCCCGGACTTTCAGGTTCTACTTGAGGTTGGCTAGTGTTTTCAGAAGGTGTTGTATCTTCTATATCATCTTCCGGATCATAAACTCTCCCACTGAATTCATGAGATATGAGATCCCTTTCAAGGAATTCTCCATACCTAGCAACAATTACTTTGTTTTCGGGTGGAAAGTAAAAGTAGTAACCCATAGTTTCCTTTGGGTATCCTACGAAGATACACTTAACAGATCTAGGTTGCAGCTTATCGGCAGAGTCACGTTTAACAAACGCCTCACAACCCCAAACCTTTAAGTAAGACAAGTTGGGAGCTTTCCCATACCACACTTCATAAGGAGTCTTATCAACCTTCTTAGTTGGAACCATATTCAATATGCGAACAGCGGTTTCTAAAGCATAATCCCAAAAGGATAAGGGAAGAGTTGTAAGATTAAACATCGATCACACCATGTCTAGCAATGTACGATTCCTTCTCTCAGATACACCATTTTGTTGTGGAATATATGGAGATGTGAGTTCTTTGGACGATACCACACTCATCAAGATAATCTTTAAACTCTTGGCTTAAATATTCACCACCTCTATCGGATCGAAGAGCTTTAATCTTCTTTCCTAGTTGCAGTTCTACTTCACTCTTAAAACCTTAAATGTTTCAAAGACTTCATGTTTATGTTTAAGTAAATAAACATAACCATAACGACCGAAATCATCGGTAAAGGTTAAGAAGTAGCTAGCACCCTTTCTTGACACATGTCTTAGTGGTCCACATACGTCGGTATGTATCACACCAAGAAGATCAGAAGCCCTTTCTAAACTATTTGTAAAAGGTTTCTTGGTCATCTTCCTAGATATGCAAGATTCGCATTTATCAAATGATTCATCATTGATGTCTTGCAAAAGCCCATCGTGTTGCAACTGTTGCATGCGTTTCTTGCCTATATGAGCAAGTCTACAATGCCAAAGAAATGAAGAATCCAAATCACCTTTGATTCTTTTATTATTGATGCTAAAGACAAAATTATTTTTATCAATCATATTATCATGCAAATCAATTTCAAACACACCATTTACTGGAATAACATTAAAGTAAAAAACACCATTTAAAGAAACCGAAATTCCATAATCAGTAAATGTATGAATGAAACCAATATCTTTTAACAAGGAAAGCGAAGCGACACCCCTAACAATGGAAGGTCGCGTAATGACAATCGTTTAATGACGATACTAAACCCGAAGGTAAAACTAAATCAAGCGTGCCTATAGCTTCAACGACTGCATGTGCTCCATTACCCACGTGCAGGTATTGCTGTCCATAGGCAAGCTTCCTTGCTCCTCTAAGTCCCTGCGGTGTATTACATATGTGAATACCACATCCGATATCATATACCCGGAATTTATTTTATGAGGAAAAGCAAATAATTCTATCATCAAAAGAGTACACGAAGTCGCCACAAGGTGCGTATTTTTATACCTCGTATTGCGCAACTCATCAAGGTACAGTGGACAATTCCTCTTCCAGTGTCCAACCTCGGTTCGATGATGACAAGCCATATCCTTCTTCGGATTCTCACGCTTCTTGGAAGGGTACTTCTTGGGTTCTTGTTGATAAGTCATAACTTGTTTTCCTTATCAACTTTACCCTTACCTTTCCCTTTCTTGTTAAGCTAGCGGCTTATTAGGCTTAGAAATCCTACCCTTATGGATGGTCAAAACCGCAGGTGTAGGGGCCTTCTTGGGCAAACCTTTTTCGTAATCAATGAGCATTGCATGTACCTCACTGTTGTCTTCCCGTGCAATGCATAATGTAATTGCGCACGAAACCATCAAACTCCTTGTTAAGGGATCTGTTGATAAGGCCAATTTGTATGTCATTGGGGTAGACATAGTTAAGACGCCCAGCTGGTCCATGTAACTCATCATTTCGAGGCGTGAAACTACGGTTTCCCTTCTCCTTGCTTGCAACTATGAAGAGCATCTATCAAATCAAACAGCTCTATAGTCACAGGCTTTTCAAACAACCTTTGCAATTCTTCAAGCATGAGATTAGGGAAGTAATTTTCAAACTGTTTTTGCAAGCTTGAGTTCATACTCCCGAGCATAATGCAGGCGACCTCATTATACTTGTCATACTCAGTTGCCATGCGGCTCGTGCTTCAGCAGTAGCATCACTGCAGGTTCAGGGAGGACAAGGCGTAGTCAAATAATTGAGTCTTTTGGCAACCCTCAAGACAATTCGAGTTGCCGATACCAATCATTGAAATTTATGCTACCAGTCAATTTCTCTCGATCAAACATAGATTTGAACGCAGCGAGGCTAGTGCAGATAGA
Organism: Chrysanthemum makinoi; assembly: GCA_910596185.1. NCBI lineage: Eukaryota > Viridiplantae > Streptophyta > Magnoliopsida > Asterales > Asteraceae > Chrysanthemum > Chrysanthemum makinoi. The sequence continues at coordinate 74,496,188 of OU343217.1, forward strand.
TTCAGCTTGAGCCATTTCTGCTGAAATAAAAGTTCAAAAGTTAGTACTTTCGATAAGTAAACATTCAAGAAAATAAAATACCCTTTGGTCAATATTCATATTAACCATAGAATTTTCCTTGAATTTTGGATCCTCATTATTATAGTTTCACCACATCAGTTGATCTGCTAGTGGTGAAAGTATAGAATAGGTAATTGTTGAAAAACGATAATTGACAAACAAGTTTTCAATTCCAAAAGTTATGGGATTTACAATTTTGCCAAAACAATTAATGCAAAACGTAAGCATGTTTCATCCCATCTCATGCCTTAAGTTATAGGTCTCACTAACTAACTTAATTAAGTTGTCTAACTTAGAAACTGCAAATCATAAAGTTGAGGTCTCACACAACAAAATAATTCACCTCGTTATTGTAATCTAGATCAAGGTCTCACATAACTAAATTACAACTTCAAGTGTTTCATATCATTAGATGGCATAAACTTAAATTTAAAGGGTACAATTTTTGACGTGTAATCAAATCTTATGTATAAAGAAGCATGCATACAACTTTATAACATAATATTTTCGAAAAAACTTACATGAAATTTTAATTGCTAAGATTGAATTCTACAAAGTTTTAATCGATTCGTTGAGAAACTTACAACTTTGCACTAAGATGCTTCGTACATTGAATGGTTATACTAGGTAGCTCTAATCAAACTCACAGGGGGCAGAGGACCAGGTAAGCGCAAAGCATAACCTTAGACATCCATTCAGGTCGACGCACTTCTTAATTAAACCCTTTATAGTTTGTTCTAGTGGGTGAGCCGTTCTAACCATTTAGTACAGTCGCATCAATCGATTAAAAGTTCAAGAATAATTCTTAGATAACAAATCAGTTTCACCATTATTTAGTCAATTTAATTTTCTATTCATAAAACACCCTTTTTGCTTACTAACATGTCAAAACAATATATAAACAAAAAAACATTTTAATAAAAATTAAACACGCTCAAATAATATAAACATATAACTAAACAATTTTACATATGTAAAAACAATTAGCCACATGCATAATTATTTCAATAAACTCTAATAAACAATTCTAGACGTAAATAATGCATATATTAACTAGGGCTTTCACCTACAAGGTAGATGAGCCACATACATCGACAAGTCGATTGCGTAAGCCAAAGTTAACAATATACCAATTAGCACATAACGAATTTTTATTAGTTATAATTGAGGTCTTCCCCAATTTGATAATTATTAAATAAATAAAACATGTGTGTATCAACTAAACAATTTATAGCATAACAATACTCCATGGCAAAACATGCATGTTCCACCATGGATTCCGCATAACAATTATCACCCAAGATACGCATATTACATGGCACATAACAATTATTCATTAATTAACCACATAAAATTAACATGCAATCCTAGGGTTTCTACAAGTTTTACAAAATTAAAACCTAATAAAATAAATAGAGGGTAATCGACCCTATACATAAAAAATTAGGGTTTCGAATTCAAAACCCTAGAAACCATAAAAAGCATGCAAATAATCATAAAGATTCAATTTTTATGTGTTTTGGTAATTAATTACATCATATTAACGGCTCGTGATGCCACTGTTGGGATTTAATACTCATAACAATTATATAAATCAAATAACATCATCAAAGCATGCAAGCAAATAGGAATAATATATGTAAGTAATTAACCGAATAAGAAAATGCGTACCTTTTAGCAATTCAAGAATCAAACGTTGATTGAACAAGAACCAAAAACCCAAAACCCTAACTTTAGGGTTTATACAAATCGACCCAAACAAGAAATCAACCACTAAGGATTACAAGCTCAAGTGTGCTTGTTCTTCGTTCTTGTACACACGTACTAATAGCGATTTAATGTGGAAAAGCTAGTTCCTTGAATCACAAATAAAACCAAACACTTGTGTCTTTGAGTTAAGAAAAATCGAAAACCCTTGGGGTTTGGGTGTTTCGACCGGCCACACAAAGAGGGAGAGAGGAGGAGAGAAATTAGGTATATTGGTGATCCAAGATTAAGTTGTGAATGAATACAATGAATTGTATTTATAGGTAACTTAACTTGGTGACCAAGTTTGAGTGGGATTGGGTTTGGAATACCCCAACCGATCGGCCTAGTCTCCCAAAAGGGATTCTAGAACCTTCCCGACTTCTAATTTCATTCTTTGTCCTTCTAGTTAATATTTAACGACCGTTAACCAAACCTCGTTAATTATTTAACTATCGTTATGTTTTATTTAAGTGACTAATAATTAATTATTTACATCAATTCTCATATGTAATGTGTGCAATCCCGAAGTCTCGAGTTCGAATCCGGACATACATATATTTAAATATCTATAAAACCTTTCATCTTCTTTCTTCTTCAACTTTGTCAGTGCACTCTCCGGCTTCAACAACAACAACAGAAATTGTACAAACACGCTTTCGACAAAAGTGAGTATTTTTTTTTTGGACTGTTACACAACGTTTAAAAAAGGAAAAAAATGCCCATGGCGTGAGCTGGTATGTACTAGCCGAGGCTCGGTATAGTGTTTGTGCCATCGTTGTGAGCTGGTGGGATGGCGCCACCTTACCAGCCTATTGTACCAAAAACTCTAAGAAAAATGCTTAGAATGTTGAATAGTATAGAGTAAACTCCTTTTTTTTTTTTTTTTTTTTTTTTTTTTCAATTACTCGTGTTTTAAAGTCATTGGCATGGGCGGAACAACACTAAAAAGATTCAATTAAACAGAATAACGCTAGATAAATTCCTTCTTATAATATTGTTATAACTTGGGTATGATTTCACCTTTAAGTTCAAAATCACTCGATCAAATTTCTTGATCCGCTTGAACGTCGCTAATATTTGATGATGAGCCTCTCCTAAAAATTGACTGGTTGATGACTAGTTGATAATCTAAGGTGAAAGAAGAGCATTAAGATTTCTAGTGGAGATTTAGTAAATAAAATTTGGTTTCCAAAAGCATAATTTGTATTAATCTTATCTGCACTATTTATAATTCATCTATATGTATTCTTTAAACTTAGAATACTAAAAATTTGAGTAATGTTGATTGCTTATAATACTCTTTAAACTTAAATGCTTAAATGTTAAGTGATGTTAATGAACTATTATACATTTGATTAAAAACGGTAACATCATCTACAACTAATTTAATATTTTAAACATTGTTTAATCCTTAAACTTTTATTATTTTTTGTTTCTAACCCATGAACTTTTTCTCGAAATGATTATAAATTGAACCCGTAAGTTTTGCGTCAAGGATCAAACCAGAATCACAATTTCGCAAGTATAATTATTTGCCGCTATACACCATCGTTTTGCACAAGTATTCCCTATGTTATTTTGAAAAGAGTAAACTACACCATTCGTCCTTGTGGTATGCGTTGACCGACGAGTTTCGTCCTTTGACCGAAAAAAATGCACCGTTCGTCCTTAAATATGAAACGTTATCTACCGTTAGTCCCTCAATCTAACTAGCCACACTAATAGTCCTTATACCTCATCCACTTAAGGGTATTTCAGTCATTTACCACCTAGCTTTTCCCCACACACCATTTTTCTTTCTTTGTCTTTTCCACTTACTTTTTCTTTCAAACAATATCAGTAACACATTTTCACCATTCACCAACTCCTAATCAACTAGAATCATCTTCTTTAAAATCAAGTAACCAACCATCACCTATATCCTTTCCAAAATCCTACATACAGTCGTCACCGCATCAACCCCACCACTACATACAGTCGTCACCACCATCATTATTAAAGCCCCCGTGCCACCGCATAAACCAAAGTAGTTGATTAATTCTGACTTTTATAAATTCTGGTGTTTTTAGATTAGATTTTGTCCTATCTTAGGTTTTTGTTTTATTGAATTTTGATTTAACTTGTGATGAAATAATAATTATTCGATAATCTAGTTTAATTAATGAAGTTATTAAATAAACTCAAGTTATTCTATTTTTTTTAAAATAATTGTATTTCTATTTTTGTTTGATTAAATAATTGTAGAATGTGTTTGACTATAACTTTAAGTGCAAAGAAGGCCAAAATCGATATCTAAATTACCAGTTTGTCAATGGCTTAAAATGGCGGTTATGATGTGTAGATTTGGTTAAAAAATGATGTGTCTATGTGGACCCCATTTATTGAAAGGATTCTGATTGTTTCAAGTCATTGAAAAACAGGTAGGTTCGACGCGGTTTTTTGTTGTCGTTGACGATCTTGTATTGGTATGTATTTGTAAGATATGGTGTCGAAGATGAGTATATGTTATGGACAGTTTGATGGTATCCAAAACCCCGTGATACCTAAAGCTCCTAGATCGTTAAGGGTGAGTTTATCATTTAGTACTTGGCGTTTATCGTGTAATTTTTTGAAACTTGTATTGATATATAATTTGTTGTTTTAGACGATTGTAAGTGAGAAATCGTCCGAGGGAATCGCGTTTGAGTTGTTGGCGGATGTAGCTGACAGGTTATTGCAGGAAAGTGAAGGTTCTATTTCAAGCGTTGGTCATGAACCAAAAGAGCATAATAGCGATACTGTTGTGGAATGTGAAGAACCTGAAGTCAAAGTCAAACATGTTGACGAGGGAAGCAAAGAAAATCAAGTTAAAAATAAAAGGAAAAAGACCAAAATACCCTCACTTTGAGTGACTTAACGAGCGTTATTTACATCCGTTAGAGCGAGGGACTAACGGTAGATAACGTTTCGCATTTAAGGACGAACGGTGCATTTTTTTTTGTCAAAGGACGAAACTCGTCGGTTAACGCATACCACAAGGACGAACGGTGTAGTTAACTCTTGTGAAAAACATACGAACGACCATTGTATTGTGGACCCTTCGATGTATATATGATACATAAATACAAATCAAGTTGACAACGTATGTTTTTGTTTTGTTTTTTATTTCTGTTTGCCATCATGTTCTTGAGATTTAACAGTGTCTTGTTTGTTTATACAATTATGCACATGCTGTAATTTAACCTAGCTTTCAACAATGCAGGCGGCTTTGAGTCTGAGAGGTGCGATTACTGTGGCTACCGATGAGGGCACCAAATTTCATGACTTATTATATATATGAGCATATATGAGACTCGAGCTTAATTAATTCATGCACTACTTATACATATGTATATTATGTGTGTGTATGGGGCCACTGAAATCCACGAGACGGCCCTGTAACAATGTATGTGTCCTCTTGCATCTCCTAAGGGTCATACCTGTGTAGTAACCCGATTATAACAAACTTAACTTTTCGGCCCGTCTTGCCGCTAGAAAATACTGTATATGATAAGGAGAAAAAATGTGTTAAATATTATGGTACACAAATGCATAGCGTGGCCTCCATGTAAGCCTCATGCACTATGGTCATACCTGTATAGTACTGGTTATTGCTACATAAATACCCGAATCGGAAGAGTTGTTGACAAGGTCTAAACTTTATAGCGAGAAAAATAGGATCATCAGTTTTGACATATTTAAAAGTTTTTTAGAATTGTTAACGGTTGGTACATAACACAAATATGGGGTGAATGACCAAAGAAACTAAGAAAGTAGTCACTGCAATTAGATACTTATGCAAAGTATTGTCGGTGGACGAATTAGTTCAGGCACACCATCGCAATAGTCATGTCACAATACATACCATCAAAATACCAAAACTAGCATTTCAAATGTCTATTTAACATTGGCTTATATGGTAAAATGAGCACACATGCATTAAAATGTTATTCCCTACATAATAGGGAAACTTTAACGTATCATATGATGCCAAGTTGCCAACGCTTCTAATGTTTACAAAAATCCAATCAGTCATCTTTCCTGCTAGCTCATTGGCAAGACCAATCTATTCAACAAAATACACATATACACAGATACATACATATCCACACTATAAGTAAGTGTATTGTTCCTAAAAATCCTAAATTTGAATGCTTGTTGATTTACAAGGGTGTGTCAATATTCAACGTAAGGTTTACCACTCCATTTTCTCTTCACTGAGGTTTCATGAGTAATATATATGAACACAAAAACAAATGAATTAAATGAAGATTAGTCGTCCAGTAGGAAAGTAGAATTATTGTGAACCTGTTAAGTCTTGAATTTGGTTCAGCCTGCTGAGCCAAATGGAATGTAGGATCATGTGAAACATGTCATATTTAACTGGTGTAGGGTTCCAGTAAAAATGTTTCTGCAACATTTTAACATTGGTTTGCATGGTACGATACCTCTTCATGGGAATAGCTAATAAGATTTCTTTTAGTTTAGGAATATCCTTTTCAGCCACAATCACTGAAAATGCAGTCCAGTTTAAGACTTAGTTTAGCGGAGGAGCGAAATTGTCAGCAATGATCACAGGAACACATTAAGTAATATATAGCTTCCACGATTCTTGGACTGTTTACTTCATAACCCATTGGGCAGATGCAGTATCTGCTGGATTTCATGTGAAGAGAATATGACATTGTTTGTGATCTTTTGTAGGACATAGGCCCGGAAATAATCATTTCTGGATCTTTATCGGCCCAATGTTTGATGAGTGTCGGGCGGACTCGACCATGCATTCCTCCTGCAAAGAACAGCTAGGATAGGGCGCTTTGAGATCCTTTTACCACCCATGTTTCTAAGAGGTCTTCTAGGATTTCCTATGGTGGTTTCTGGTAAGGAAACATCTTTTCTGTGCGACAAAGACCCTTCAGAAGTGTCTGCGATTGCAGGCTTTTATGGTGTTGGGTCAGCTCCCGTGCTCTTTCAAGGTGTATGGACCCTGAAAAGTACAATCACAACTAGATCTGTGAGAGAAGAATCTAAGAGTACATAATCAGAGGTGACATATGAATGGGTCGAGTCAGGTTATGTTCACTCTATAGCAAGCTTAACTGTAAAAAATAAATAAAAATAGCTCAAAAGGCAACAGGTCAAATGAGTCAAAAGTCTCCAAAGTGTGTTTTATGCATAAAACACTCTAAAAGCATTATATATAAAAAATTGCTTATTTAGAATCATACAATTTTTCTACTCATATTTGACACAGTAGCACATAACAAATGAAGTATATTGGACAAAGAGTGTTTCAGGTCAACTCCACCCGCAACAAAAAACTACCTGTTTTGACATGGTACTACCCCGCCCAACCCACCCATTTTTCCGCATTTAATCAGAACATGCATATAGAGAAGTTGATGAGATATGAGTTCATGTGAACCATGTGTGCATATACACAAACAAAAGTTAATCCGATCTGTATTTTCATGTGAATCGTGTGTGCATATACACAAACAGAAGTTCATGTGAATCAACTCAATCAAGTGTGTATGTATGCCTATATATATAAAATTTAGTACAACTTAAACACAGCCACAATGGGATTGCAATAATGAAAAACAAACAAATGTAAGGAACGTGGTTTTGACTATTTTCTTTCCACTTGTTGATTACCATTTATTTGTGAAGTAATACTTGATTTTTTACTCAATTAACGTCTACCATTCTGTCTTTAAGGTCATACACATATTTGTTGGGGGTAGTAGCTCCCAGCAACAGGGTTAAGATAATCAACTTATTGAAATGCTCAAGTATTCGTGAGGAAACAAACAGAGGGTCAGCAGTAACAAATACCATTTGGTGGTTACCGGATATCACTTGGAATCGTTTGATCACTTTCCAAAGTAAACTATTCGACCCTAATGCCTGGGTTGCATGAATATCTACTTGGGATAAGACCAAATGCAGTTATGGAATTAGGCACAATTCAATAACCCTTGCGCTTATAAGTGTTTAGTGTTTTCTATATATATCTCATGCATCAAAAGATCTCCTATATATAGGAAAATACTCTCAGCTAGTCAATGGAATTATGAGTATCAATCGGCCCATTAATAGCCTCATAATTGTTGGATTTTATACTCATAACAATTATATATAAAACAAATAACATCATCAAAGCATGCAGCGGAAGCAAATAGGAATAATATATATAATTAATTAACCAAACAAGAAACGCGTACCTTTTAGCAATTCAAGAATCAAACGTTGATATAACAAGAACCAAAAACCCAAAACCCAAACTTTAGGGTTTAATTAATTCGACCCTAAGGAGATCGACCACCAAGGATTCACAAGCTCAAACGTGCTTGTCCTTCGTTCTTGTACACACGTACTAATAGCGATTTGATGTGGAAAAGCTAGTTCCTTGAATCACAAATAAACCAACATTTGTATCTTTGGGTTAAGCAAAATCGAAAAACCATTGGGTGAGGGAGTTTCGACCGACCACACAAAGAGGGAGAGAGGAGAAGAGAAATTAGGTTATTTGGTGATCCAAGATTAAGAGAATAATGAATACAAGGGTTTGTATATATACATTCTCAAAACTTGGTGACCAAGAAAAGCTTCCCTTGGGCTTTTGAGAAGCCACGACCGGCCACCCCAACCCAAGAGGGGTTCTAGACTTTTCTTGCCCACTAATTTCATCTCTAGTCCTCGTAGTTTATATTTAACGACCGTTAACCAAACCTCGTTAATTATTTAACTATCGTTATGTTTTATTCGTGACCAATAATTAATAATAATAACCTTTTATTTATATTAATTATTTACATCAATTCTCATACGTAATGTGTGCAATCCGAAGTCTCGAGTTGAATCGGACATACTATTATTTAAATATCCATAAAACATTTCGGCTCCCACTTGGATATTACTAAATATAGTAATGACATTGGTTAGTCTAGCTTTCACACTTGCCAACGCCCCGAGGATCAAATCGAGTATGGTCTTCTGGAAAAAACCATTTAATGATTCATCATTTTTACTTATCCTTTTGTTACTAATACTACATTAACTATGAATATGGATCAAGTCATTTCATAAGTTAATATTACATTTCGTTGTATTTTGATTGAACAAGATTATCAAATCATCGAGCGTATTCGAGATAGATCTTGGGTATGGCCATACAAACATCTTTTCAACCCTACGAGGGGCCCAAAATAGTATTATGCTTTGAAACAAATTCAAATGAACAAATTCTCTTGACTACAAACATAACTCATGAACTTTGCAACACTTCTGAAAATAGCCCTTATAACTACGATTCTGGATAGCGTTAGACTATCTTACACAAATGCACTACATTCATATCAGTTATCGATATCTAAAGTCTGAGGATAAACACTGCATGATATACTTAATGACAAAGATCCATAAAGTATCATCATGTAAAGTTGGGATGAGTCCTATATTCAATTCATTGAATATCATGTGAATCTGGTATGTCCCGCGCATCAATATACTTTAAAAGTATATTCTACCAAAACTCAGATTTGTCTTAATTCAATGACATTCCCACATCATTGATTGACAACGGACTATTTAGAATAACATAAGTTATTCACGGATTAAACATGCAAATATAGGATATAATATTAAGAAAATGAAAAATAAACATAAACAACTATTTTATTTCATTAAAGTAATATTTGTTCATAACATCCTTTATCCAAATACTAATCACAGATCTGCATGAAACTACTAGCTAAGCGAAGTCCTATCCCATCGGCATGGTGAGTAAGTTTTTCTTTTGGCAAAGGCTTATTAAGGGATCAGCTAGATTATCATCTGTATGAACTTTGAGTAGATTGATCTCACCTATGTCGACTTGTTCTCGAACATAGTGATATCGGCGAGGAAAATGTCTGGCGCCCTTCATGACCCAGGCTCATTGGCAAATGTTATTGCAGCAGAGTTGTCACAATACACATTTAAAGGTAATTCGATTGAGGGCATTACTCAGAGTCCCGAAATGAATTTCCTAATCAACGACTTCCATCGCAGCTGAAGGCGGCTATGTACTCCGTAATAAACATAGCCGTTGTTTGCTTCTTGCTCTTCCAGTCAATTGTTCCTCTATTAATGACAAAGACATAACCCGTCACGAGACTTACGTATCATCTTTATCGTTTGGAATGGCGCGCAAAACACTGTAACATCAAGTTACGCATCGGATTTCCTCCATACACTTGAAACATTTCTTTAGTAGCCCTTAGATACTTAAGAATGTTCTTAACAGCTTGCCAGTGTTTCACACCTAGGTTACTGTTGATACCGCTGGTGATATTTTGTGCAAAGCGCCACATGGCCTTACATCTCCACGGCATACATGGTAGATCCTACAGCCGAAGCATAAGGAACTTTCTTCATGTAAGCCACCTCTTCAGGTGTCACACCCCCAAATTACCTGTTTTGCAGCGGAATGGAATTCCTGGGGATTGACTGTCATAGCATCACAATCACAGTTATATTGAGCGACCTAAAGTGTCGTTTGAAAAATACATCGCTTGATTTAATAAAATAACCAGAGTTTACAAAGTATAGGTCCCAATTGAAAATCAACTTGTGCGGAAATAAGTTTGTTACAATTCAAGCGATGTTTTAAAGTATGTAAAACCAAGTGAAGCAGCGTCGTCACTTGCGACTCAATGATATGTCCACATGCATGCCATGAAGTGAATGCCTTAGATACCTGAGATAAAACATGCTAAAAAGTGTCAACACAAAGGTTGAGTGAGTTCATAGAGTTTGTGTTGAAATGTAAAGCCTTTCAAAATCGTTTATGCGGCAAAGGCATTGTAAATCCACTCGGTTCAAGTTCGCCCATACAAAACTTGCAACTTTGTGTGTTCACAACCTTTAAAATGTATATAGTTTATGTTCAAACACATGATGTCAAATGAATTCACATAATAGTGCATGACTTTATGTATCAATAGTTCAATGAAAATCCCAAGACATTCAGCTCAATGATGTTCCCAAGACATTGACTCAATGATAATCCCAAGACATTGACTCAATGATAATCCCAAGACATTGAGTTCCATGATAATCCCAAGACATTGACTCAATGATAATCCCAAGACATTCAGCTCAATGATAATCCCAAGACATTGATTCCATGATTTATGATATAAGATATGACTAAACATTCAATTCAGATAAACACATAGTTTGCAAATAGACATGAATGTCATAAAAGTTGATGAGCATGTATCTCCCCAAAAAGTAGTATAAAAACAATTGAAAATGGGGCTATGAAACTCACTTGATGAAATGATGACAAAAGTGAGTACACCGAGATGTAGTGTGATACTTTAACCTTGACCTATTGTGAATGATATGATACTTAATGAGTTATGATGTAATGTTATGCATGCATTTAGTATGTATATTTATATACCATTTGTGAGTTTTGAAAATAATACTTATCGTCGAAAAATACTCTTTTGGCGTCTTGACCATTCTTAAATTACTTTACAAGTATTTACGTCAAAATATCATCCTACAATAGTTTCTTAATGATTTATTGTGAAATTTTAACTTTTAAATTAAGTAAAATCATGGTCGGAAATTTCATAAAAGTGACAAAAATGGCTCAGAAAAACTAGTTGTAAAATGGGTTATGCGTCGAGCGTTAGGAAACGAACTTCGGCGGTTTTGGAAAAACTTGTATCAAAATCTAGAAGTTTTAGTACATGAGTTTTAGTCATAGAGGTCTCGAACATAAAGATAATAGAGGTTAAATATGGTGATTTTGTCCAAAATGTGGTTTAAAAAATGAATTTCGGCAAAGTTTAAGCAACCGTAAATAATTCATTACAACTCCGCTATACAAACGGTTAGTCGTTTTGGAAAATATGCTTGGTGATCTTGATTTTATTAGAAGACATCTAGTTACAAAAAGTTCTCGTCATCGTTAAAATAGCCTTCAATATGGTCGTTTTGTTTCTTTGTAACACTTGTCTCGTATAAATAATATAGTTTTTCTTAAATAAGAAAGTTACGGCAATTTTATGAAAACGTGTATATTTTAGTCGTTATAAATCCGTTTTCTACGTTTTATACGTCCTTAGCTTCGTATCAAAGTATACTAATATATTTTTGACAATTTGAAATAATTTGTAAAGCTTAAGGCTCATTTTTGACTCGTACAAAACGAAAACATGTTGCTGAAATTTTCAGAAATTATATATTTCGTCGTCAAACTTGAAAAATTCATAACTTCTTCGTTATAACTCCGTTTTAATCCGTTCAAGCGGCCACGGTTAAGTTTTTAAAGTATATTTTTCTAATTATCTAGGCCAAAAACTCATGTCTACTGTCGGATTTTCCAGAAAAACAAAACAAGATCAGATCACTTTTAATACTTGTCGAAAATAGTTTTTCTCGTACTAAACCTATTCCAATCCCTTCAAATCAACTCCAAAGCTATTCTAATCCTACCATACACCTTCTTAGGGTGTCATGGGTTCCTAAACATCATCAAGACCAATATATAACAAGGGAATAATTATAGGATGACTTATATATATCAAACTCTTAAAATCAATGTAAAAATGGTATAAATATCCATAAGTCTTGCATGCTTTTATTAAATATGATGAAATGAACATACCATGAATATGAAAGATGAAAAGGACCATGAAATGCTTACTTGTATGATAGTGGATAAATGGTGAGAACAAGAACGAATAAACCCGAATGATACTCCAAAACGATATGTAGTATATATAAAACCCGTAATCCTTCTAAACTTCCATGTCTTCTTTGTAAAATCAAGAAAATAAATGTTTGAGGGGTGTTCTTTGTTCGGCAGTCAACAAAGAGAAAAGGAGAAAAATAAATTAGTGTTGTATGTTTTTTTTTTCAAGACTAATAAAAGACTTATTTAGTTATATATATAAAATGTAAGAAATAGGGAACAAGATCCACATTTTGTGGGATGCATAAATTTTTGGACGTGGCTTGTTGAAGAAAAGTCACAAGTTTGTGATATTGTGTTTATTTTACAACAATGGGTGTAACTAGTTTATACATTTGAGCATTTAGGGTAGCGTTGGCTAAAAATAAATTTTAACGGCTCATAGTAAAGTATATTGAGGTCATAAAAATTATAAAAACACACTTCTTGCAAAATTTGAGTGAAATAATAATTATCGTGTAGTTTTTAAGAAAAACGTCGTAATAATATAAATTTAACAATTTATATACAAAATAAATTTAAAACACTGGGTAAACTCATAATATCATTTTTATAAACTTAATGTAAGTATAAAAATATGTCGAGGAAAATTTTGGAAGTATCGGTTAAATGTTCAAAATAATAACTACGGCGATAAGCGTTTATTTAATATGAAAATTTGGCGTTTAATGTGAAATGCAAAATCATGAATGAACTAACACGATGCAAATGATGCTAATGAAGTGTAGACTAAACTTAGTCTATATGAAATGTTCGTGATGATATGATCATGAATTCGCCGCTAAACCATTAAGGTTACGCGAATTTGGAACACGTAAACCTAGTTTACGATAAATGATGAAATTGTGAAGCATGAATTGTTTTGAGAAATGACCTGAAAGTACGAGTTGTCACATCAGGTGTTGACGCGCATAGTTTATTACCTAAGCCATGTTCAACTTGCATCGGCAAAAATCCCTTCTTGGAATTTTGCATACTGAATCTATTCAATATTTTATCAATGTAAGCACTTTGGCTCAGTCCAATTAACACGCTTGGATCTATCTCGGTAGATCTTGATTCCAGAATAAATCTTTGCTTCCCCAAGTCCTTCATAGAAAAGCACTCTCCAATATAAGACTTTACATCTTGCATACTTGGAATGTCTTTTCCCATGATCAATATGTCATCGACATATAAGACAAGGAAAATAACATTACTCCCACTAGCTTTGTGATACACACATGGCTCATCAAGATTTTGAGTGAAACCAAATTTCTTGATTTCTTCATCAAACTTCTTGTTCCATTGCCTTGATGCTTGCTTCAATCCATAAATGGATCTTTGAAGTTTGCATACACGCTTTCGGATACTTTGGATTCACAAACCCTTCGAGGCTCGCCATATAGATGTTCTCATGTAGGCGACCGTTTAAGAAGGCAGTTTTGACATCCATTTGCCATATCTCATAGTCATAGTACACAGTTATGGCTATAAGAATCCTAATAGCTCTAATATGCGCTCTGAGGAGAAAATGTCTCATCGTAGTCTACCCCATAGGTTTGAGTATAACCTTGAGCTACAAGACGAGCTTTATAGGTATGTGCATTGCCATCAATGTCAGTCTTTATCTTAAAGAGCCACTTACTTCCAACTACCTTAGCATTTGGAGGTAAGTCAACCTCTATCAAAATTAGTTATCTTTCATGGATTGCATTTCCCCATTAATTGCAACTTCGCCATTTTTCTTTGGGACTCATCATGGCAGCTTTATAGTTAGCGAGGTTCACCAAGATCCCCTAACATATATTCCTCGGCTTCTACGTTGAGACATAGGCATTTCAGGTGCAGCGTAGTTCTTGAAGATCTACGAATGGGAACCACTTCAATCTCAGGTGGAGCATGGACTTTCGAGGTTCTACTTGAGGTTGGCTAGTGTTTCGAAGGTGTTGTATCTTCTATATCATCTTCCAGATCATAAACTCTCCCACTGAATTCATGAGATATGAGATCCCTTTCAAGGAATTCTCCACACCTAGCAACAATTACTTTGTTTTCAGGTGGAAAGTAAAAGTAGTAACCCATAGTTTCCTTTGGGTATCCTAGAATATACACTTAACAGATCTAGGTTGCAGCTTATGTGAGTCACGTTTACAAACGCCTCACAACTCCAGACCTTTAAGTAAGACAAGTTGGGAGCTTTCCCATACCACACTTCATAACGAGTCTTATCAACCTTCTTAGTTGGAACCATATTCAATATGCGACAGCAGTTTCCAAAGCATAATCCCAAAAGGATAAGGGAAGAGTTGTAAGATTAAACATCGATCGCACCATGTCTAGCAATGTACGATTCCTTCTCTCAGATACACCATTTTGTTGTGGAGTATATGGAGATGTGAGTTGTTGGACGATACCACACTCAGCTAGATAATCTTTAAACTCTTGGCTTAAATATTCACCACCTCTATTGGATCGAAGAGCTTTAATCTTCTTTCCTAGTTGCAGTTCTACTTCACTCTTAAAAACCTTAAATGTTTCAAAGACTTCATGTTTATGTTTAAGTAAATAAACATAACCATAACGACTGAAATCATCGGTAAAGGTTAAGAAGTAGCTAGCACCCTTTCTTGACACATGTCTTAGTGGTCCACATACGTCAGTATGTATCACACCAAGAAGATCGAAGTCCTTTCTAAACTATTTGTAAAAGGTTTCTTGGTCATCTTCCCGGATATGCAAGATTCGCATTTATCAAATGATTCATCATTGATGTCTTGCAAAAGCCCATCGTGTTGCAATTTGTTGCATGCGTTTCTTGCCTATATGAGCAAGTCTGAAATGCCAAAGAAATGAAGAATCCAAATCACCTTTGATTCTTTTATTATTGATGCTAAAGACAAAATTATTTTTATCAATCATATTATCATGCAAATCAATTTCAAACACACCATTTCTTTGGAATAACATTAAAATAAAAAACACCATTTAAAGAAACCGAAATTCCATAATCAGTAAATGTATGAATGAAACCAATATCTTTTAACAAGGAAACGAAAGCGACACCTAACAATGGAAGGTGCGTAATGACAATCGTTTAATGACAGATTACTAAACCGAAGGTAAAACTAAATCAAAGCGTGCCTATAGCTTCAACGACTGCATGTGCTCCATTACCCACGTGCAGATATTGCTGTCCATAGGCAAGCTTCCTTGCTCCTCTAAGTCCTACTGAGTGTATTACATATGTGAATACCACATCCATTATCATATACCCAGGAATTTATTTTATGAGGAAAAGCAAATAATTCTATCATCAAAAGAGTACACGAAGTCTGGCCACGGTGCGATATTTTTATACCTCTTATTGCGCAACTCATCAAGGTACAGTGGACAATTCCTCTTCCATTGTCCAACCTCGGTGCAGTGATGACAAGCCATATCCTTCTTCGGATTCTCACGCTTCTTGGGAGGGTACTTTTTGGGTTCTTGCTGATAAGTCATAACTTGTTTTCCTTATCACTTTTCCCTTACCTTTCCCTTTCTTGTTAAGCTAGCGGCTTATTAGGCTTAGAAATTCTACCCTTACGGATGGTCAAAACGCAGGTGTAGAGGCGTTCTTGGGCAAACCTTTTTAAGTAATCAATGAGCATTGCATGTACCTCACTGATTGTCTTCCCCGTGCAATGCATATTATAATTGCGCACGAAACCATCGAACTCCTTGTTAAGGGATCTGGTGATAAGGCCAATTTGTATGTCATTGGGGTAGACATAGTTAAGGCGCCAAGCCGGTCCATGTAACTCATCATTTCCAGGCGGTGAAACTACAGGTTTCCCTTCTCCTTGCTTGCAACTATGAAGAGCATCTATCAAATCATACAACTCTGATCCACAGGGCTTTTCAAACAACTTTTGCAATTCTTCAAGCATGAGATTAGGGAAGTAATTTTCAAACTGCTTTTGCAAGTTTGGATTCATACTCCCGAGCATAATGCAGGCGACCTCATTATACTTGTCATACTTTCAGTTGCCATGCGGCTCGTGCTTGGCAGTAACATCAGCGAGGTTAGGAGGACAAAGCGTAGTCAAATAATTGAGTCTTTTGGCAACCCTCAAGACAATTCTTAGTTGCCGATACCAATCATTGAAATTGGCGCTACGGTCAATTTCTCTCGATCAAACATAGATTTGAACGGCGAGGCTAGTGCATGGTAGCTTCAGGCTTGAGCCATTTCTCTGAGAAATAAAAGTTCAAAAGTTAGTACTTTCGATAAGTAATCATTCAATAAAATAAAATACCCTTTGGTCAATATTCATATTAACCATAGAATTTTCCTTGAATTTTGGATCCTCATTATCATAGTTTCACCACATCAGTTGATCGGCTAGTGGTGAAAGTATAGAATAGGTAATCGTTGAAGAACGATAATTGACAAACAAGTTTTCAATTCCAAAAGTTATGGGATTTACAATTTTGCCAAAACAATTAATGCAAAACGTAAGCATGTTTCATCCCATCTCATGCCTTAAGTCATAGGTCTCACAAACTAACTTAATTAAGATGTCTAATTTAGAAACTGCAAATCATAAAGCTGAGGTCTCACACAACAAAATAATTCACCTCGTTATTGTAATCTAGATCAAGGTCTCACATAACTAAATTATAACTTCAAGTGTTTCATATCATTAGATAGCATAAACTTAAATTTAAACAGTACAATTTTGGACGTGTAATCAAAACTCATGTATAAAGAAGCATGCATACAACTTTATAACATAATATTTTCGAAAAAACTTACATGAAATTTTAATTGCTAAGATTGAATTCTACAAAGTTTTAATCGATGCATTGAGAAACTTACAACTTTGCACTAAGATGCTTCGTACATAGAATGATTATACTAGGTAGCTCCAATCGAACTCACAGGGGCAGAGGACCAGGTAAGCGCAAAGCATAACCTTAGACATCCTTTCAGTGTGACTGTGCGCACTTCTTAATTAACCCCTTTATAATTTGTTCTAGTGGGTGAGCCGTTCTAGCCATTTAGTACAGTCGCATCAATCAATTAAAAGTTCAAGAATAATTCTTAGATAACAAATCAGTTTCGCCATTATTTAGTCCATTTAATTTTCTATTCATAAAAACCCTTTTTACTTACTAACATGTCAAAACAATATATAAACAAAAAAACATTTTAATAAAAATTAAACACACTCAAATAATATAAACATATAACTAAACAATTTTACATATGTAAAAACAATTAGCCACATGCATAATTATTTCAATAAACTCTAATAAACAATTCTAGGTGTAAAATTATGCATACATTAACTAGGGCTTTCAACTACAAGGTAGATGAGCCACATACATCGACAAGTCGATTGCGTAAGCCAAAGTTAATAATATACCAATTAGCACGTAACGAATTTTTATTAGTTATAATTGAGGTCTTCCCCAATTCAATAATTATTAAATAAATAAAACATGTGTGTATCAACTAAACAATTTATAGCATAACAATCCTCCATGGCAAAACATGCATGTTCCACCATAGATTCCGCATAACAATTATCACCCAAGATACGCATATTACATGACACATAACAATTTATTCATTAATTAACCACATAAAATTAGCATGCAATCCTAGGGTTTCTACAAGTTTTACAAAATTAAAACCTAATAAAATAAATAGAGGGTAATCGACCCTATACATAAAAAATTAGGGTTTCGAATTCAAAACCCTAGAAACCATAAAAAAACATGCATATAATCATAAAGATTCAATTTTTTATGTGTTTCGGTAATTAATTACATCATATTAACTGCTCGTGATGCCCTTTGTTGGGATTTTATACTCATAACAATTATATATAAAACAAATAACATCATCAAAGCATGCAGCGGAAGCAAATAGGAATAATATATATAATTAATTAACCAAACAAAATGCGTTACCTTTTAGCAATTCAAGAATCAAACGTTGATATAACAAGAACCAAAAACCCAAACCTAACTTTAGGGTTTAATTAATTCGACCCTAAGGAGATCGACCACCAAGGATTCACAAGCTCAAGCGTGCTTGTCCTTCGTTCTTGTACACACGTACTAATAGCGATTTGATGTGGAAAAGCTAGTTCCTTGAATCACAAATAAACCAACACTTGTATCTTTGGGTTAAGCAAAATCGAAAAACCCTTGGGTGAGGGAGTTTCGACCGGCCACACAAAGAGGGAGAGAGGAGAAGAGAAATTAGGTTATTTGGTGATCCAAGATTAAGAGAATAATGAATACAAGGGTTTGTATATATACATTCTCAAAACTTGGTAACCAAGAAAAGCTTCCCTTGGGCTTTTTAGAAGCCACGACCGGCCACCCCAACCCAAGAGGGGTTCTTGACTTTTCTTGCCCACTAATTTCATCTCTAGTCCTCGTAGTTTATATTTAACGACCGTTAACCAAACCTCGTTAATTATTTAACTATCGTTATGTTTTATTTTGTGACCAATAATTAATAATAATAACGTTTTATTTATATTAATTATTTACATCAATTCTCATACGTAATGTGTGCAATCCCGAAGTCTCGAGTTCGAATCCGGACATACTATTATTTAAATATCCATAAAACCTTTCAATAATTATCCCCATTATAGCCGTTAGTGGTTACATGACCAATTAAACGTGGTCATAATGCAGTTTAAACTGCCACTTGAATAGGTCAAAGCCGTTACAAGCTGTACTATCATCGGTACTTTCATAGTGCTATCGATGGTTACCTTTGCTTGGTGGAAACACCGCTTTGCCGGTGTAAACACTACTTCGGTGAAACACTACTTGATGGAAAGCGGCGCCGGTGGAAACACGATCTTGTGGAAATCGCTTGCCCGTGGAAACGATGATGTCGATGGTAACCACAGCGTACTTTCACCAAGCACTAATAACACAAACCACTATTAGAGTCAGGGTGTTCATGGACCTTATGGGTGTACACTCCGTACCTCCTAACCCATTACAAGGTGTGAACTAATCCCACAAGTGTACTAAATCAAGCAAAACATGTGCATAAATGAAAATGTCCTGAGGATTGAATTTCCATCTTAGTAAATTACTGCGTTTCAAATATTAGAGAATCAGGGTGTTCTAAGAATTGAACCCTTCAACCCATTTGAATACCCGAAGATAAAATACACACAAGTTTTCAAACACTTATCGACTCTGACACTATACAAGCCATGTGTCCATATCCAAATTCATAAATGTTGTAAAAGCTAAAGTCCAAAGCTTCACTGGCGGCAAAACTTTAACATTTACATAGGTGGTTCCTCTTTAGTCATGCTCCTGCCAAGCACTTTTTCAAAAAAAAAATTAACCATTAAGAAGTAAAGACTTCATCCTCCTTTCAGGCAGTTAAGAGCACAACCTTGGGATGTAAATAAAACATGTGCTCAGTCCATTGAATGTTGACTTTCCACATTGAACTCAGCTCCCAAGTTTCCTTAGGAGGGAGTTGGGTGTCCTAGCACTTCATTGACTAAGTTGGACTTAAACCCATCCCTTTAGCAGACTTTATAACCAAGTCTCTAGCCGGACCCTTCGTCAAGTGATCAGCTAAGTTCTATTGAGATCTCACAAACTCTATAGATACCACCCCATTCATGATAAGCTCACGAATCATGCTATGCATGACACCTAAGTGTCTAGACTTACCATTGTACATCTGGCTATAAGCCTTAGCCAATGTAGCTGCACTATCACACCGGATAGAAATAGGTGCTATAGGTTTAGGCCACAATGGAATCTCAAGAAGCAAGTTTTTCAACCATTCACTTCTTTACCGCGTTGCTAAAGCCACAAATTCAGATTACATTGTTGAACTGGTGATGCAAGTTTGTTTCTTGGATGCCCAAGAAATTGCACCTCCACCAAGTAGGAATACCCGACCCTTTGGTAGGCGAATTGTCTTGATTATTCTTGATCCAACTTGCATCGGTGTAACCTTCCAACACGATGGGTAACCGTATATGAGAGACTATAATCCATAGTTCTCTTCAAATACTTCAGTACCCTTTGAACTGCTTGCAGTGATGAGCACTAGGATTACTAGTATACCTGCTCAATTTTCCCACTGCAAAACCAATATCGGGCCTTGTACAAGTCATGGCATACATCAGTGCACCAATCACCCTAGAATACTCAAGTTGAGATACTGCCTTGCCATGATTAGGCATCAGCTTCTCACAAGTATCCATAGGTGTACTCACTGGAGTACAATCAAAGTAATTGAATTTCCTCGGTACCTTCTCAATATAATGAGATTGAGAGATAGAAATTCTATTACTTTCATGTTTAATCCTTATACCAAGGATAACATCAGCCTCCCCATGTCTTTCATGGAGAACCTTGATGACAAAAATTCTTTTGTCAAGTCAACCTGATTTTGGTAAGTGCCAAAGATCAACATGTCATCAACATATAGACAAATGATGACTCCTTTACAGATTCATCAAATTTGCTATATACACATTTGTCGGCTTGGTTAAGAACATAACCACTAGACAAAACCACTTCATCAAATTTTTGATGCCATTGCTTAGGTGCTTGCTTAAGTCCATAAAGAGACTTAATCAGTTTACACACCTTGTTTTCATTACCGGGCAAGATGAAGCCACGAGGTTGGTTCATATAAACCTCCTCTTCAATTCACCATTCAAGAAAGCGTCTTCACATCCATCGATGAATAATCGATTGTGAATAGATGCCATAGCAATCAACAGTCTTATGGTACTGTACGAGCCACGGAGCATAAGTATCAAAATAGTCTATCCCTGACTTTTGTTTAAAGCCCTGAATAACTAATCTAGCCTTAAACTTTTCAATAGTTCCATCTACCTTCATTTTCTTTTTGAAAATTCATTTGCAACCTAGAGGTTTGCAACCAGGAGGTAGATCAACCAACACCCAAGTGTTGTTTCTCATGATGGAATCCATCTCATCATTGATTGCTTCTTTCCAGAAAGCAATATCCGGGGACTTCATTGCTTCTTCAAATGTCTTGGGATCATCCTCAACAATGAAGCAATAGGATTATTGGTGCGATACCTCATCCCTTGTTCCTTCAACTAAGTATAGTTGAAACTCAGGTCCAAATGACTTTGGATTCCTGACCCTTTTGCTCTTCCGAGCACAGGTTCAGTTGTTGAACCACAACCTCATCGGGGACCACGATGGTTCATCATCGAGGGACCTCTCGATACACCAGTGTCATGAGTTCCATTAGGAATCCTCGACTTGGTCTAGGGACTGATGAGAATCTATTCTCATCAAAGTTTGCATCCCTTGATTCAATTATGGAGTTAAGCTGAAACATATTCATTAGGTTCAATAACATAGAACCTATAAGCCTTGGAATGCTCGGCATATCCAACAAAGATCAGATCAATGCCTCTTTCACCCAAAGTTTTCAACTTTGGATCGGGGAGTCTTACAACAGCCCTACAACCCCAAACCTTGAGATAGTTCAGGTTGGGTTTCCTTTTAGTCTAGAGTTCATAAGGGGTAACCTTGTTCCTTTTGTTGGGAACCCTATTTAATAAATAGCAAGTGGTTAACATAGCTTCACCCAGAACCCTTGACTCATCACGAAAAGGACAACATGGAATTAGCCATCTCCTTCACACCTTGTTTTCCTTTCGAAAATACCATTTTGTTGAGGAGTATAAGGGCGGTCGTTTCATGGATTATTCCAACAGACTGAAAATACTGAGTATCCATGTACTCACCTCCCCTATCAGTCCTTAATCTTTTGATCAAAGACCCAAGTTGTAATTCAACTTCAGTTTTAAACACTTTGAATTAATCTAATGCTTCATCCTTTGTATGCAACAAATAAACATAACAAAACCTAGAAGCATCATCAATAAACGTCACAAAGTACTTCTTATTTCCAAAAGAAGGAGTGGCATGCAAATCACACAGATCACTGTGAATAAGCTCCAAGACCTTAGTCTCACGACTAACACCACGAAATGGTTTCTTGGTTATCTTGGTCAACATGCAAGTTTTACACTTTTCAGTTTCCATGTCAAAAGCTGGGATCAACCCATCCTTAGACATATCTTGCATTCTTTTATAGTGTACATGGCCAAGTCTTGCATGCCATAGGATAGAGTCGGTCACGGTTATATGTGGTCACAAAATTTGAAATAACACTGTCAATGGTAATATTAAGCCTGAACATTTGATTACATAAATAACCAAAACCAATAAAAATACCATTCTTAGAAAGGACAAATTTATCAGACTCAATAACTTGTTTATATCCATGATTATTCAATACACTACTTGAAACCAAGTTCTTCCTTATATCGGGAACATGAATAACATTAAACAAAGTTACAATCTTTCCGGAACTAAAATTAAGATCTACACAACCACGACCATGCACCAAGCCTGTTGACTCATTTCCCATGTGAAGAATAGAACCATCATTCAGTGACTCATAAGTCTTGAACCAGCCTCTATCTTTGCACACATGAACTGTTGCACGGAGTCAACCCACCACGCAACATCATCATCCAGCACATAATGAGATTCAGATACATATGTAACATAATAAATCTGAAAAGACTTATTAACCATATTCGACCTTTTAGTGAGTTGGAAGAACCACCACTCCACTGAACCATTAGTGCCTAATCCATTGGCTTTACCACCAACCTTAACACCCTTGCAGTCCCTTTTGATGTGACCGGTTTTGCCACATTTCCAACAAGTAGGTGTTCCCTTCTTGTTAGGATCTGCCCTTGTGTTGTCATGATATTTGCGTTTGCCTTTGTTGTCATTGTACCTGGTGGAGTTATTATGCTCCACCATATTGACAACAGATGCACCATTAGCATTGCTACTCTTTGGCTTATCATTATCCTACATCTTGAGAGATTCCTCAATGCATGATGATGCCCAACTCAACCAGAGATAACTCCTCTTTCTTATGTTTCAAGGTATGCTTGAAATCTTTCCAAGAAGGAGGGAGTTTGTCAATGACACATGAGACTTTAATGGCCTCATCCATGTTCATATTGTGTTGTGTAAACCTTCCAAGTATTCCAAGAAGTTCATCGTATTGTTCCATGACTGGTCTTGAATCAGTCATTTTGTAATTTGTGAAATTACTAACAAGAAACTTTTTACTTGATTCATCCTCAGCCATATATTTGGCATCCAAGGAATCCCACAGTTCTTTGGAAGATTCAAAGTTCGGATAAATATCAAACAGAGAATCGGACATACCATTGAGAATAAGACCTCTGCATATGTAGTCATCATTCTCCCATTTGCTCCTCCTCACGATCGCTCCACAGTAGCATCCTCACCATCATCAGGAATAGGTGTGGTTAGCACATACACCACACTCATGCTTGACAACAAGAAGTGCATCTTCTTACGCCACATCCTAAAGTCCACCCCTTCAAACTTGTCCAGCTTAGCAAAGTTTGAAGCCATGTGTTTCATTGCAGCAGTTGCCATTGATTATCACAAAATAGTTTACTTTGATTGTTGGGGGTAGTAGCTCCCAGCAACAGGGTTAAGATAATCAACTTCAGCGAGAAATGCTCAAGCTGTTCAGAGAAACAAACAGAGGTCAGCAGTAACAAATACCACTTGGTGGTTACCAGATATCACTTGGAATCGTGTGATCACTTTCCAAAGTAAACTATTCGACCCTAATGCCTGGGTTGCACGAATATCTACTTGGGATAAGACATAATGCAGTTATGGAATTAGGCACAATTCAATAACCCTTGCGCTTATAAGTGCTTAGTGTTTTCTATATGTATCTCATGCATCAACAGATCTCCTATATATAGGAAAATACTCTCAGCTAGTCAATGGAATTACGAGTATTAATCGGCCCATTAATAGCCTCATAATTATCCCCATTATAGCCGTTAGTGGTTACATGACCAATTAAACGTGGTCATAATGCGGTTTAAACGCGCCACTTGAATAGGTCAAAGCCGTTACAAGGCTGTACTATCATCGGTACTTTCATAGTGCTATCGGTGGTTACAACTGCGGTTCGGAAACACCACTGCTTCAGTGTAAACACTACTTCAGTGGAAACGCCACTTCAGTGGAAACACTGATCTTGTGAAAGTACTGCTTCAGTGGTAACCACAACAGTACTTTCACCAAGCACTACTAACACAAACCACTATTAGAGTCAGGGTGTTCATGGACCTTATGGGTGTACACTCCATACCTCCTAACCCATTACAAGGTGTGAACTAATCCCACAAGTGTACTAAATTTTCCAACAATATTTTATTCATGTGAAATTTTGGAATGCAGAATATAATTTGGTGTCATTTGTATAGGATTTCTTTTAACTTTTAACTAATTATCGTCATTAGCTAATTTAAAATCAATAAATAAAAGTAGATAGGTAACTTACCCAATCATGACAAGCCACAAGAAAGTGATCCGAACCATGAGTCTGTTCAGGCGGATACTTTGAAGCAAGCTTGTTAACATAATCTCTTAGAAATAGCGAGAGTGGTGCGAGATTATGTGAGTCGGGTACATAGAGAGTACGTTGGGCGGACGTGCCTGTATGGCAGATAAAAGAGGTGAGCCTTTTATGGATCTGCGTGACAAACTGCGCTTGATTCCATGAACTTCATAAACCATCCTTCTGAGGAATAAATTCCTCTGAGATAAGGAGTATGGAAAATAGGTCTTTTTCCTTCTTGGTATATGTAAACCTTGAGTATGAGCTCCATCAACTCGTAGCTCACGCTAGAAGCAACGGTAAATCAAACTATGTTGCAACTACAACTGCAAGAATGCTTGTATATGGTTTGTAAGACACGCACTCGAGAAATTCGCATAATAAATAATAAACCATGATGAGTAACTAAAATTGGTTTTTGTTAAAAGACAATCAATCACATATATATCTTTCCCATCTGCCACTAGAAACGAATGCAAAAAAGATATTGGTAAATAGCACATCTTTGTCATGAAAACTTTACTGTAACATCATATTCCTATTGGATAGGACGCTTTGAGATCCTTTTACCACCCATGTTAGTATTGTTCAAAACTTCAAATGTCATAATCATATCCTAAAATAACATAAGAGTGGAAGAATCTTTCAATATGTGAAACCAACTAAAAGCTGAAAGAAAAATCTATATCTATAATACATATATGGTTTTTCCAGAATTCACTATTGGAGCACACAAAGAGTTCAGCAAGTTTCAAAGTGAGAGCGAAAAGTCTTGTATCATTCGGCTTAGCATACTTCTAGAAACTTCCTTACCAGCATATCATATTTCTACGGAAATGCAGCCAAGTTGTGATCGCATGTAAAAATTAGAGATAATTAGACTATAGCTACTCCATAGTTTCTTTTCACGGTTCTCTATCTGGAATCCCTATGGGTCGCTTCACTCTCTATACGTGAAGCGTAACTTGCACCACTCTCCTTAGTTACCCAAACTGAAACCACACAATTACCAAACACAACTATTCACATCTTACGACTCCACACGTGTTCACCTATTTCCCCTTTTAATGTTTGCATATGGTAATAACGCAACTATCAGAAATTTCTAAGTCATAATTCATCTGGAGGCTTATATATGCGCATAAAAAGATACATTTCTTGCTTACTGGTAGAAAATAGAGTTGGGATGATACTAATCACACAATCGAGTTATGATATTTTACTTTCACATTAATAATAAATTTCACAGACCATCGAGTTTACCTTTCAAACACGGATACATTCCTGAATAAAGGGGCATATAGATCTGGATCATGATCATCAATACCAACCGAGACAGTGTCAACCTCCTTTCTGGCGTACATGAGTGCTTCATATGGTGATAACTTCTTTACATCTCTCTACATATATCAGTTAATTTCATTAGTTTTATATATGATGAGGACCTACAAGAATAATGCCTCTTGGTAACCTTACCAGATAACGCCTGCGCCTTTTTTTTTTTTTTTTTTTATGGATCTTTGTAGTCGAATGAAACTTGTTGATGAAGTGTCCTTAGGCCTAGAAATCACAATAATCCAAGTAGCACTTATGCGTAAAAACACCAAAGTTACGCGTAACAATCAAGAGTTACGCGTAGATTTAGCTTACGCGTAAGTAGGGAAAAGACACTAAAGTTATGCGTAGACACGAAGTTAGGCGTAGAAACTTATGCGTAAGATTATCTTATGCGTAATACTAGGCTTAGGCGTAAGATGAATCTTATGCGTAGGATTTCTACGCGTAAGCTTTATGCTTATGCGTAAGTTTAGGGTTTTATCCCAAGTGATCTTTTACACTATCACAGTGCAAAAGATATTCAAATTCGACGTATTTTCAGGCTTATCCAAGCAAGAAAACACGGAGTAAACCACGAAACTGAAGATCAAACCAAGGATAAAGTTACGCGTAGAATTAGGGTTTTGATACGCGTAGTTCTACTCGTAAAATGACTTTTGCCCAAAGATGTTTCTAAACCAGATTTTTGTGATGAAATAGCTTCAATATCACCAAAATAACACAAAAGTGTGAAACTTGATGATCCAAAGCTTCTAAAACAGTTACGCGTAGGTTTACACCCTCGTTCAAAAACTAGTTGAAAAACAATGATCCACGCATAAAGTTCAAAACTTTTTGCCAAAAACAGTAAGTTTAACACCTTATAACATTGAAAGTACAAGAACCTTCGTCTATAAAACTATGGAAAACTATCCATGACGATAAATATAACCTTGTTTATGGTTAGCATTTAAAAAATGATAAAATGTAAACATTTGGTGGTCATATTAATTATATAATTATTTTGAAAGAAAAAGTATGGGAGAGGTAAGTTGACTGTTAGATAGTGTGTTAAATTAGAGTTTAATATTAATATAGAAGTTTGGTTCAATATTTTAAAGTGTATCATGCTTGTACATATAAATCTTTGTCAACGTTACGCTAGTGGCAATAAACGGCTTGTGATGCGTTTTTGGGTGCATGGATGGCGCTGGGATGTTTTTCTTAAAAGAAAATTGCTTTTATATTAGAAAGACTAAAATACACTGTTGGTCCCTAAACTTGTTCATGCGCATCGCGATGGGACAAAGTTGGGTGTTATCATCGCTGGAGGTCTAAAACTTGTGTTTTATACTCTAGACTAGTTCCTTGACCAGGATTGTCATAGTCTAAATGAATTTTCTGGCTTTACTTCGAGAGTATAATAGACCATTCACAATTTTAACCCAACATAATTAAAATCTAACCCAACCTTCAACCATGCTCCATATGCTGTGCAGCCATGCTCCATATGTTGTGCAGCATAAGCTTGTCTTTAATGCAAATTGTCTATGAGCATGTGCAGCATAAGCTTATGAGCCTCAGAGTAAAGAAGATCAAAGTTGTGCTTAAAGCTGCTGATGTATGACTATGAGAGCTAAAATGGGATAACATGCCATCTTCCACCCATTTCAAATAGTAGCATAGGATGATAACCAAAATGGCTTTGGTTTTAAAGATTTCTAATTCCCTAAAGAATGCCATCATTATCTATTACACTAAATTCAAGTCTTTGCTACTCCTATATTTTATCAAACAAAAAAAGTTCAGACTTCAAACTTTACTGAATGACAAAATATAAATAACTGGTGCGAGTACAATCATCTTCAGTTTGGGGATGCTCATAATATAGGTAATAGGTGACAAGTTAGGGGGTTGAACCGGTTCGGTTGTGGGTCAAAACGTGTTTGGGTTGAAATGCATCACTTGAATAAATAACATTTTGGGGGACTTTAAACAAGTTTGACCCATTTGGCATGTTCTACTTCTAGCGATCTGTTTTATTCCACTCATTTGATAGTTGAGACTTTGATAGGAAAAACCCAGATTGACCCATTAAGGCATTATTAGATAAACAGTAACTCTAGCTCTTAATTTTAAATAGCACATCTGAGGCACGTTTAGGTGAGGCACACAGAGGCGACCGACTCCCTGGTCACAACAACCCACTTCTGATGCTCCTTGTATATGATGTGCACTTTCTTAAACAAAGAGTGACTTGAAAAAAATATTTAGAATATTGAAAGATGCTGGAAAGTACGAGTAATAACTTTCCAATAAGCTGTTTTGCTTATTTCTTGAAGAAGAAAAAACATGTTTCACTCCAAGTTACTAATATTGCTGCGTAAATGTACTGGGAAAACCAGGATGCTTCTTGTCCATGATCTAATGCACAGATTATATAAAGAAAAAAAAATTAAAAAAAAAAATAAGAAGAAGAAGATCTGAGTACATATAAAAGTGGATTACACGAATGAACCTACTTAACCATATAGTGCTTAAAGGGTCTTACAGGAAACAGCTTAGTAGAGCTACTAATTTTAACGTTTTAGAAACAGCATATGGAGCATAGTGATCAGTCAGAAAATTCAGAAAATTCATGGTTGAAGGTTGGGTTAGATTTTAACTATGTTGGATTAAAATTGTGAATGGTCTATTATACCCTTGAAGTCAGGGCCGGCCCAAGTGTTGTATCAGGTTAGGCATGGGCCTAAGGCCCCCAAAATACATAGGCCCCCATATTCCATTATAATACTAATACTAATTGCTAAAAAAAAAAAAAAAAAAAAGACGAGACGGCAAAAGATAAAAGGGGGGAAAAAAATTGCATCGAATATTCAACCGGTTTCAAAGTCATCATTCAATTTTTGTGATGAAATGGAAGAGACTCCATTCAATTTGGTATATCTATTCTTATAATCTCCTCTCATTCTCATATCCTATTCAATAATCTTCTTATGCTCTCCATCTAAATCTATTAATTTATGCTCTATTATCCAAATCTAATTGCTAATATCAATCATCTGTTATTTGTTAACAGCGGCGCCACGTCGATTGAAAAAGATTTATCTTATGAACTTGAGTCAGAAGATTTGATTAAAGAGTTTGCTTCTAAAAAAGCTAGAAAAGTAAACTTTATATAAATATTTTTATTGTTTCGTACACTTACAAAAGTAGATAAAAAAATAATTTTTAACTCCGCCATTTATAAAATTTTTAGTTTATTTTTGCCGGTCCCAAGCCCGGATAAAGGAGGGTTTTTCATTGCGACGGTTTTATTGTGATCATTTGTAGCATGTTAGTAACACAGCAGGTTTGCAGCACGTTTGTAGCAAAGCAGCAGGTTTTCAGCAGGTTTCCAGCAACCCAGCAGGTTTCCAGCAGGTTTGCATATCATGATTTACAATTTTTTTTTAAAGCTAATTGATATTAGGCCCCCACAATTGATCCCGCCTTAGGCCCCTAAAATGCTTGAGCCGCCACTGCTTGAAGTAAAGCCAGAAGCCTAGAGTATAAAACACAAGTTTTGGACCTCCAGCGATGATAACGCCCAACTTCGTCCCATCGCGATGCGTATGAACAAGTTTAGCGACCAACGGTGTATTTTAGTCTATTAGAAAGTTTGTAAAGAGCTAGAAAAAATATACAAGTTGCATGTTCACGCTTGAAATTAACATATATTAAAAAATTCAAAAGAAAATTGACGCTATAATACTCACATGCAAGTTGTTCATGCACAATTTTTTTTTTTTGGGAGAATTTCCCCTATGTCCTTAAAAAATTGCATAATTACATGAATATTCTTACAAATTTTATAATTACATCAGTATCCTTCTAAAACCTATAAATACTCATGTATATCTAAATGAATAATTTAATGATAATTAATGTATTCTAAAATCAAAATGTTAAATTATATGATATATTACATATTTACCCTTTACTAATCAAAGAGAAAGTTTAAGGTATGATTCTTCTTCTTCTTCGGGGTATCTTTCTTCTTCTTCGTTTGACCACCTTTTATTTTTCACAATTGGATTTCAAAACATTTATCTTGCTTTTGAGTTTAATTATGATTTAGTCTCACCCTTTACTAAATTTATTAAATATTTTACTTAGAGACAACGAAAATACTATTTAGAAAATCTCGGATATACTTATTAAAGTATCCATACATGGTACATATAGTGATAACCTCAGATCCATTTCGTAGATTAAAAAATTTTAATTAACTTTTGAGCAGGTCTCATGCTTAAAGCAATTTTAGTCATCAAGGATTAGCTATTATGATACATTTTATAGACAGTAATGTTAGCCTTTTTGCTTAGATTTGGACTTGTTGTGGAATCAAAATTAATTAAAAAGAAGAGATAAATTAAAGGAAGAAGAAGAAGTAAAAACGTGAGGTACATGCCTAATGTTCCATAGCAACTTTGTTTGTTTAATAATGGTACAAGGGTAAATAAGTAAATCTGTCTTTTATCTAGTTTTCGGATGGTAATTTTAGATACTTTATTCATTTAGTTAAGATTAAATTATTTGTTTGGACATGTATGAGTATATTTTAGATTTTGAAAGGATATTGACGTAATTATGAGTTTTGCAAGGATATTGACGTAATTATCAAATTTTGTAAGGATATAGATGAAATTGTCCCCTTTTTTTTAAACGACAATTTATAAAAAAAAAAAAAAAAAAACTAGCAAAATGCTAGAATAATCAAAGGCAAAAAGAGTTCATACAAGAATTTACATAATTGTCTAACCACTCAATTCAATAAGGTTTCGCGATCTTATTACGATTTAAAATTCATGAGTGTGAATGCACCTTTATCTCCTCTTCAAGTGTATTTTTTCTTAGCGGCTTCAAGTAAAAAACAAACTCGATTTCTATATCTCCAAATTACCCAGGTTGTGGTTTGAACCACAACGTCAAAGCATGTCTTTGCTTCATCATTTAAGTTAACTGATTACTCCCATTTTAATAAATCGTGAACAACTTTGGGATTGTCATTCAA
Source organism: Chrysanthemum makinoi (assembly GCA_910596185.1). NCBI lineage: Eukaryota > Viridiplantae > Streptophyta > Magnoliopsida > Asterales > Asteraceae > Chrysanthemum > Chrysanthemum makinoi. The sequence continues at coordinate 74,527,643 of OU343217.1, forward strand.
ACCCCACCATGTCGCGATCTTCTTCCATAGATGTTTGGCCAAGGGGCACTCAACGAATAGGTGCTGGGAGGTCTCAATGTCACCATCACAAATAGGGCATATAGACGAATTGAGGTCCACCCCACAACTGTCTAAATTGCTTCGCGTAGGTAAATGGTCTAATTATAGCCGCCATGAGTGAATATATACCTTGATGGGGGAGACACTTGTTCCATCTTGTCAAATTAGTGTCCGACAATAGGGTAAATTATTCAATAACCTTTCTCATGAAAGCGACGGTAAACACATTCGTAGGGGTTAAAGAGCATCTCCACGAGTCTGGTCTTTCAATAGTGTCAAAATCATGAAGCATATTAACAAGCCTAATTAGTTGGGCCTATTCTAGGTCATCCATTATGGTTCGATGCAGGAGCGGTGCTAGTAGGGTGACTAGTGGGTGCTTAGCACCCCCTAACCAGCCAAAATTTCCTTTATATTAATTGAACACAAGTTGTATTTTCTTAATTTGTAATATAGCAACACCCCCTAACATTCAATCCTCGCTCCGCATCTGGTTCGACGCTAACTGAAATTACAAGCCTGCTTCCCATCTATTGTAGTGCAGATATCTCTGATCTTGCATTCTGTGTCGACCCAATTGAACTATGAGTTAGAAGTATTTTGACTTTGTTTGGGCCATGGCGGCCAGTACTCTATGAAAACAACCTTGGAAATGAATGTTTAAGGCTATAATTACCAAACTAAATTTCATTCCAATAACTAAAACGTGATACATCCCAAGCTCCTACTGAAGATTAATTGTAGACAAGTATTGGCTCAAGAGAGGTGCTTATCCAGGCATATAACATTTTTCCAACGACTTAATGGTTTCGAAATAGTATTGGTTTGACCAAATCCATCACAAACCCCATGAATCGAAGTAATAACATGCTTCCAAAAAGCATTTTGTTTCGTATGAAACCACCACCACCATTTTACTAACATTGCCAAGTTAGATGCATAAAGATTTTCAATACCGAGGCCTCCACAATGATAAGTTTAACATTAAAAACTTAAAAGGCCAAATTTATAGTTTTTGTTTATTTATAAAATCTCTATTAAACTCTAACCTAGTTTTATTAACATATTTCAAAACTATAAATCTAAATTTATGGGAAAATAATCACATTACAGCATTCACAATAGAACTAATTACAAGAAAAAGGTTCTAAATTTTTTAATGGCAAATATGTATTTTGACTATATATGACAATGAAATTATTCATAATTTAATGTATTTAAGTTATATTGTAGATTTGTGTAGCTTGAACATTTTAAGCACAATACGGCATATCACCAATCTATAATTTATAAGTCCATAACAATTATTTATAATTTCATGTATTTAAGTTATATTGTAGATTTGGATGTTTATAACGTCATCTGAAATTCGAAGCTCCCCTTTGGATATTTTTTTTTTTATCTGAAAAGCCTATTCCGAACTTTCATAAAAAAACTAAGGACCATTAATAACCTTTGCTAGTTTCAAGAGGAATTAAGGGGGTGTTTGGTACGAGTGAATCGCACAGAATGGAATCACAAAAAAGAAATGGAATGCAAAGAAAGAGAATGCAGCTCATGAATGGAAACTAACTCAACTGCTTGGTACACGTAGAGAATCAACGCCATAAAAATGATTCTCTTGTTTGATTATGTTATGAATTGGAATTGGGATGTAGATGATTATGTTCGACATTGACTTCTAAAATTATGAAACCACATCTTCATGAATAAAAAATCATGAACATCGCATTTACATCGATAATCTGTATCCGTAGCCACAACAAGATCATTAAAACCACAAGAATGTCAAAATAGATTTATTACTAAAATAGTAAAATTATTTGAAAGTGTGACAAGATCAATTAAGAAAGAAAAAAGAGACAATCATTAATTTATTGTCATCGATCATCCCTGCCAAATCATCTACTATTTGTTTATAGTTTAAGAAAAACTAAATGGTTCAATGGCATCATATATATTGAATTGACCAATGAGATATATAAGACTACTGAACCAAATATGTTGCCTCGTGGGATCTCTATTGGCTAACAGTGGGACGAACAAAAGTAGGTGAAGACAACAATGAAAACCAAAAAAATTTGGTAGTCACCACAGAGAAAATTGGGGTTAGGGTTTGGAACGTGTTTTCAATTCCACACAAAATGTGTGTTGCACGTGACTTTATATTTAGTACTCCATGTTTAGTTTTCACATTTTCATTCCCCACCAAGAATGGCCTCACGTCTATTTTTTCCATTGAAATGAATTAACTCCCAAGCAAGAGGGGCACATGCATAGATAATAAACAAATGACTCGTGGTTCATGCAATGCATAAGAAGACTTAATTAACACCAATCTCCTTTTTCTATTACATCAATGCATGCAAAAATATTATGCGATCAAATAAAGTATATTAAAAGAAATAAAAGATATAATTGTATAAGTAAATAGTATTTGTTGACAATCTACTAATTTAGTCATAAAATTAATACTATACAAAAGGGATAAAAAAAATTAAAGACCACAAGGCAAAGTAGTATATAAACGTTTCACTATTTCCCCCATGTTCATGCTCTCTCCTATATATCTCTGCCTTCTACTAATACACAAACAGTACAACAGCATGGATAAAAACAACAAAACCACCACGTCCTCGTCAAAGACCGCCACCAAGATTAAAAAAGAAGGAGAAATTAGCGAAGAATTCAGCAAGAAAACCAAGAAAAGCACCATCCACAATGGAGAAAACCCTACTTACCATGGTGTGCGTAAGCGGAGCTGGGGAAAATGGGTGTCAGAGATACGCGAGCCACGAAAAAAATCAAGAATATGGCTCGGGTCATTTGACAACCCTGAGATGGCGGCTAGAGCCCATGATGTAGCTGCCATAGCAATAAAGGGTCATTCGGCTATCTTAAATTTCCCTCATTTAGCTCACCAGCTTCCCAAGCCGGCTTCCACGTCACCTAGTGACATCCAAGCTGCGGCTATAAAAGCCGCAGCTTTAGTCATCAATGAAATTAGTCCAAGAAACCATGACTTCAATATAAGCCAAGCCGAGCTTGAACCTGAAGTTGGTAGTTTAGGTTCATTAGACGATGATACATTTCTTGATTTACCGGATCTATTCATCGACCTTGGACATCGATATCGTACTGATCGAATTTTATATACATTGCCAGAGTATATTGCCGGAATTGAGACAAGTGATAGTGATTTATGGCCGGAAGAGCATTTCTTATGGAATTATTGTTAGTAATAAGTTGGACATTTTTTTATTTACTAGACGAGTATCGGCGCCTAACGGCAGCGGTGTCTAGTTTTCTGCAAAATTCCGACGACCCATAAGTTTCTTTCAAATATTTGTATCGTTAGAGAATCATTTTCGAATAACTATAATTCTTATGTGTAGTTGCATAGCTGTAGAAATATACAGTTTTCAATAAAATTATGTGGAGTCAATCTAAGTGTGGAGCTATCTTTTCTAATAGGATTTTTTTAAGTTATTAATATTTTAGTAATAATAGATTTAAGCATTACAAAAAGCAACGATATTATGTAGTTGGCAATATTATATTGTAGTTTAGATGTATAGCCAACGTACGTGACCGCATTTTCTTGCTTTGTCGGTAATTTAGACAGTGATAACTATTTTTTTTACATGTGTAACGTTTATCATTTGGTGTGTGGCTTTTAAACTTGTAACCTTACAAATTATCACCATAATAAGATTATTTTGTACTATCAATTTGCATAGATATTTAAGCATTGTTCAAAGCTATTTGTTTGGGGTACAAATAATTATCGCTAAAGATAACAATACTATTTAATTTTTATGATTCTAATAAACTTACATAACATTATTGATATACTGGACAAATGGCTATATAATATATATTAACTTTTAAAAGACGATTCATATATGATAGTCCCTTAAGTGGTGCAAGACCAACATTTTTCAAAATAACATTATACAAATAACAAAGTACATGTGTCAAAGCAAAATAAACAACAAAAAACTACAATTACTTGGTCTCTCATTTTTTCAAATTTATCACGGGTTCCACAACTTCTTCATCATTTCTCATATAATTTTGTCAAATTTGAAACTCGGTTTGACCCGGGTAGTTCAACCGGTTGAACAATTCCGGTAAAAAAAATGTCGATTTAAACCGAATCAACCCGACAGGTTGGGTCGAAAACATGTCAAATTAAATCGGGTCACCCCGCAGGGTTTGAAGCGTCCCGGGTCAACCCGGTTTCTATGTGTATTAATAGTTTCCTTCTGAAATATATGTCTTCAACATTTCCTCTTTTAGTTTCAACTTTCACTTTTTACTTTTTTGTTTTTCCTTTATATATAATATATAGCGGGCTACCCGCGCGTTTCGGCGGCGGGTACCCTGTGACGATTAATGGGAGAAATAGATCTCGATGAGACCTGATTCACCAATTTGTATCGGTTTCAACCGGTCATCTCTGGTTCATTTTCGGATGGCTTTAATTGGTTAGCCGAACCGGTGGCGACACCGAATCCCGGTTGAACACGTTGGTCCGGTTCGGTCCGGTTTTCAAAAGTATATGTACCATCAACTTGTTAGCTTGTATGAAGTTTTGTGTGTTTTATTAATTTGTATAATGTGTATAATAACATGTACTTTTCATTTTAGGGTGTTTTAAAAATAACATTAATTAATGTGTTTAATTATTTTATATCTTGGATTATGTCATAACTTCTTTAGATTGTACGTTATGAAAATTCTATTGTACTTTTTAGTAAGAGATGTTTTAATTGGTTGTTTTTAATTTGGTAGATGTGTTTTTAATTGGTTGTACATTATGAATAAATTATTATACTTTTAAGTAATTGGGTGTTTTAATAAGAGTATTAATTACACTATGCATTTCTTTCTCCATTGCCCAATTTAAAATTTTTAATTTTTCAACTTTTCAACTTTCAACTTTGACTATTTTTCTATTATATGTATTACAGATGTATGCAAAGATGATTAATTAACACAATGAATAAAGAACCACTTTTTTATTTTCTCCAACCTAACTCAAGTAATTTATTTGGTTCTTTTAATATTAAACTAAACTTTTTTAGTATAATATCTTAATCATTGTTGTTATTAGATTGTTGAAAGGTATTCATTAGTAGTATAACTTTGTATACGTTGTGTGTGAGATCAATGTTTTAAAAACCGGGTTTTAATTGATCGGGTTGAGTTATCGGGTCATCGGGTTACCAGTTTAATCGGTTCGATCGTCGGGTCAATGTGGTTCAACCGGTTCGACCACCGGATTAACCCGGTTTTTTATTAAAAGAAAAACAAACAAACTCGGTCGGGTTTCGAGAACCAGGTTGACCCGGGTCACTTAAAACCCGGCGGTCTAACCAGTTAACCCGTTTTTAAAAGCCTGGTGCAATTTTTTTGCCGGAACCGGTTCAACCGGTTAACCCGACCGGGTCGACCCGGGTTTCAAAACATTGCGTGAGACAATGAATCTATTTCTAAGAACATATTGTATATTGATAATTAACATGCGGCAGCATTAGAACGAGTATATGGAAACTTTATCCAGAGCCGTGTACGAGGGTGTGCAAAGTGTGTTGTCGTACAAGGCCTCAAACTTTTGGGCCCTCAAAATGTACACTCCTTTATACGTTTGGCTCCTCAAGATTCACTTCGAACAAAAATTGTTAACGTTTTACAATTTTATGTTGTAAATATTTGTTAAAACTTAAGATCGATAGATAATTTAATACTATGTTTTGGTTTCAATGGCTGGTATAGTATATTTTTTACCATCATATTTAGTTATTGGATAAAGTTTCGCACAAGGCCTCCATTCGATCAACTACGACATTGACTTTATTTCTTCGAGATCTCCATATGTTAGCTAGATAACTGCATCAAAACATAGTTTGGCCTTAAGATATATCCAAATCAATCAAATGAGCCCGTCGAATTATGTTTTGGCTATTCTTTCAAGTAGTCGGCCAATCCCCACCAAGAACAGATGCTTTACGGTAAAAGCATGTTGTAAAGTTTCAAGGTCTTCATCACTAGCATGAAAAAAAATGAATATTGCATGTTGCCGAGTAGGTTAGAGTTCAGCATATGCAAACCCTGAATATATATCTTGATCAACAATAGATCGACATAAGATGGTCTAGTTGAGACGATTGAGTGTTGGCGTCATGCGAAAATATTGTATAACTGTATGCGTTGACGACTATGCTATTAATATCCCAAAAAAGTGTGAATTGGGGGGAAAACCTTGACCCCGGTTGTCTTTTTATACCAGTCATTTTCCACCCCACAAGGAATAGTTCTGGCAACTCTCCTGGCCCAGTGGGGCACCAATTGGAATGAGCAAGAGCCGACACTCGAACCCTTGATTTTTTATTCAAAAAATCTCTCCAGTGGCCCAATGAGTTTTTCAGAGGTAGGTACCAACTGAGCCAAAACCCTCTCGTCTTTGCTATTAATATATGCATGGAAATAAATCGACGTAGAAGATGGAATCGACCAATTGAAGGGTAGTTTTCGTTTTACACACGCCTTATTCAAAGAATGTCGTTACTCATTCAGGCCGTAGTTTCAGTATTGTTTACAAATTAGGTATAACGCTATAGCTAGGTACGATCTGACTACACGTACTGTTTATGGCAATAAATATTATTCGTGACTAGGTGTGCAACTGTGCATACATAGAAACCAAGCAATGTTTGTGGAAATTGTAAATATGGTATTATTAAAGATCAAGAATCAAAAAAAACTCAACCAACCACCTCTTATTATTACTATAACCTTAACAAACGGTTTTCCTCAAACGGGTGCAAACCAACATACAAAAGAATAAGATTATCCCCTTTAAAGGATGCATTCAGCTCACAACATCAATCACTCAACACTCAAGAATAATTGTAACTGAACGATTAAACAGAACAAGATCAAAACCAGAGAAAAATAAGAGAGGAAAACAGGCGATACAAAGTTATGAAAACCCTAACACTATCTCTTTTTTATATCGCCCAACAATTTCCACTATAGCCCCTGAACTTTAATTCTCGTTAATATCCGAACATAACTTGAACTTTTCCTTATTTGCAGATTTAGTTCCTGTAATATCAAAAACACAAAAGCAACAAATAGAGTTTAACTATTTATAGTTTGACCAATTTCATCCAACGATTAAGTGGAATTCTCCAAAGACTTTAATTTACTTTCTACCGGGAAAAAAATTACAACCACCACAACAATACTTAACCCCGCTTAAAAACTATGAGAAAAATGATGTAGATAGGCACACCCCTACACTACGTACACATACATGATTAAATATTAATTGTGACTTATTAAATTACATGATGTTAGTACAATCATCGGTAACATTGTTGTAGACCAATGAATGGAGGCTCGCTAGACATCATTGGAATAGATGGAATAGGCACCGCTTCTAAATGCAAGGCAAACAAAATTCATCACCATAACCATATTGGTTTCTTTGGGACCCAATAATGAAAATCAAATGAGGACATTTATAATGTCATCAGTTTATTAGCTCTCTTTAGGGTAATCAAATTACAGGTTTGCTGTTTAGAAATCTCTAGGTGACTCGGGCGGTATAATTACTATATGGGAGGCTTTGATATGATGTTTAAACCAAATAGATTTCGGCTCATATGTTAACTCTAACAACCTTGACAAATCGTTTGATGTGATTACAAAAAAAACTAGGTGATATGGATATTATGGATGGATTTGCTTCGAGCTAAAACCTCAAAGAAAGGATGAGTTTTTAAAAAATGTGCTACGAATTCTTGGATTCATAATCATAACAAACAGGCGCATCTTAAGTCGATTGCATGATTTAGTGATTCAATTTCTGCTTGTACATAAACTTCTAATCTTCATCTAGCTTCTTGCGTCTTCTTCTTTTAAAAAAAATTAATAGCCGCTAAAAAGAAATATAACAAACATGTAATTTCCATGCGATATATCATCTTATACTTGAAAACAACGGAATTTATTAGTATAAGTAATAAGTCCATAATGATTTTTCGACAATATATTAATAGCCTTGATAAAATAGACACCTTTTTCTTCAAAGTTTTCTTAAATGTCATATTTACACCTTTCAGATCTTGCTATTTATGAGAAAGGTAGGGATGAAGGAAGAATGGACCATTTGAGCAATTATATGTGAACATCAAAGGAAACCATTTTTGTCAGTTTTAAACTGAGGTACAATGATTTATGCAAACCAACAGCAACCACACCACAAAATCCCTCCTCATCTTAAATACATTTTAGATTGGGTCCTACTACCGAAACACCTCATAGTTTTTAATATAGGGGGTGTTTAGGTTTTATCTCTCCCACACAATCATTAGTAGGAGGGCTAGTGTACTTTTTGTACTATTTTTTTTACCTGTTTTTTTTTGGTCATATATTGTTTTTTTTTTCTTTCTTTTTTTCTTTTTTGTAATGTTTTTTAGTAATGTTTTTTTTTTTTTGCTAAAATTTAGTAAGCTCAAATTTAGTTTAGCCTTTGTCGGTACTAAATATCGTCACAATACTAAATTTTTTACAACTTTGAGTCTTTTTTTTACTAAAATTATATATTTTGTCCTCTTCATGTTTTATTTTTGCGTTGTGTTAAAAAAAAGTAGTCAAAAAATTATAAAAAATTATTGAGATTTTTAATAGGCTCAGATTTGAATGTTGCAAAGTGATAAAATCTCACTTTACCGTCCATTCGGTTTCGGTTATCATCATCGCCTTATCTCAAAAGTATTTTTCATCGACAAAGTTCACATTCACAATAGTAAGATTCTCAAATTTGCAGTGAAGCAATTCGCAATAGTAAAGATTCTCAATTTGCGTGCTTTCCTTCGTTATAAACGATATCACATTCACAATTCATAGTTCACAATTCACGCTCATACCACAAAGAAGCAATCACAGTTCATACCACAAAGAAGCAAACAAGGGGTAATAAATTTGGCTTCGAAAAATGTCGAGTTCACCATTTTACACCAAAGAGGTAATAAATTTTACATTTTTTCAATATCACATGCAAAATTTATAAAAAACGACAAAAAGACATATCGAGATTTTTAATAGGCTCAGATTATTATCGTTTTATCATTTTGGCTGCAAATTTGAAGGTTGCAAAGTGGAAAAAAACTCATTTTACCGTCCATTCGATTATGCCATGCCAAATCATTTTGGCTGCAAATCAACAAAAGTTTTTTTTTTATCATCATCGCCGTATCTCGATTTTTTTAAACCATTTAAAAAAAAAACCAAGTTTAGATAAGCGACCATTAGAAACTGCTTATTGCATAAGCAGTTTTAGATAAGCAACCAACTACTTATAATAAGCAGTTACATAAGCAGTTTCATAAGCAACCAACTGCTTAAAACTACCAAAGATCTTAAAAAACAAAGATCTTAAAAAACAACAGATCTTATAGGGAGGGTTAGAACATCTTTTTTCAAGATCTTAAAAAAAGTATTCCAGATCTTAAAAAAAATTTCCAAACCAAAAACAGATATTAAAGAAAGTTTTCCAAGCCAAACAGATCTTAAAAACAACACCACAGATCTGAAAACCACCACAGATCTTAAAACCACCACAGATCTTAAACCACCACCACCGATCTTAACAACAGATCTTAAAACCACCAAAAACCGGCTTTCAAGTATCTTAAAAAAACCAACAGATCTTTCAAGTATCACCACAGATCTGTGGTGGTTTTTCAAGATCTTAAAAACCACAGATCTTAAAAAGTATCACCACTAACAGCTTTCAAGTATCACCACCATAAATCTTTCAAGATCTTAAAAACCACAGATCTTAAAAAGTATCACCACTAACAGCTTTCAAGTATCACCACCATAAATTTTTCAAGATCTTAAAAACCACAGATCTTAAAAAGTATCACCACTAACAGCTTTCAAGTATCACCACCATAAATCTTTCAAGTGTCACCACCACAGATTTTTCAAGAAACTGTTTTGATGGTGGATTTTTTGAAAAAAGCTTTCAAGTATCACCATAGAAACCATCACGTATCACCACAGAAACCAAAAACAGTTTCTTGAAAAAAACGGTTCCACAGAAACCATCACGTATCACCACATAAACCAAAAACAGCCATAAACGATCACGTATCATCACGGATCTAACAAATAAAGATCACAAAACCATCACGAATGGTTTGATCTAAAAATCATTGAATGGTTTCATCTAAGAGAGAGAGAGAGAAATTGATTGAGAGAGAGAAATACTGAGTGAGAGAGAGACATAAAGACAGTGAAGGGATGTGAGGGTAGGTGGGTGGGGTGAGGGATGTATACAGCCTGTACAAAAACGCGTTTTCCCTATAATTTTTTTTTTTTTTTTTATCAAATAAGGTAAAGTAATGTTGTAAAAAAAACGTAAAGTAAAGTTGTAAAAAAAATGTAATATTTGCAAATTTGAATGTTGTAAAAGAAAAAAAAACAGTTAAATTTAAGGGGTAAAATACCTGAAATTTTATTTTCTAGTGCTTTTTTAACATAGCAATTTATACCAAATAAAATTTTTCCAAGCTGACCTATTTTCGACCCCAGCCAGGGTCCAAGGGGCTGCCGCCCCTTGGACCCTGCTACCAGGGGCGCTGCCCCCGGACCCCCGTCATTCGGGGCTTCGCCCCCGAATAATAATCATAATAACGTCATACAAGTGTAATTGTAAAGTTTGTAAAAAAAATTTGTAAACTTGTAATAATTGTAAAAAAAAATCTTGTAAAGTTAAGTAAAAAAATTTCTAGTAAAAAAGTTGTAAAAAAAATATAAAAGTTGTAAAAAAAAAGTTAATAAAAGTTGAAATTTTTTTGTAAAAGAGTATTAGTTGTATTAGTTTTTTCAAAATAAAACTAATATAAAAGTTTGTAAAAAAAATGTAACAATAAATAAAGTTGTTAAAAATGTACAAAGTTGTATTTTTTATAAAAGTTTGTTAAAAATAAAAGTTGTAAAAGTTGTTGTGTTTTTTATTTTTTAGGTGTTCGGTACTGAAGTTGCTTTAACTGATTGGGCGCAATCTACTGTTGAATCGATTGGTTTTCTTATTGTTAAAGGAAGAACTAAAACAGATAGGGGCTATAAGTACTCTATCGAATTTTTGTGTTATAGACATGGGACGTCTGCACGTGAAGGTTTAGAAGATGAACTTGAACGGCAGACTAGTACCGCTAAAATTAATTGCGTCGAACTAGTTGGATATTGAGGGTTAAGTGTCCGAGGCATAATCATGATTTTGTAGACTCGTTCCATGGTTTTTCACAGGCCATGCGATTAAAAGAAAGTGAGTTAGTTTTGGTGAAGCAGTTGACAAAACAGCATGTAGCACCACGAATTATACTTTCTTCACTAAAAGAGAGCGATCCGAATAACGTGTCTGGCATTAAAACGGTATATAATGCACAAGACAAGATACGTCGCGCCAGTCGTGGTGATTTGACTCCGATACAACTCCTTTTAGTACATTTGCAAATCAAGGTTATACATATTACCCCAGGGTAAATGACCACACCAATGAGCTGGATGAAATATTTTTTGTTCACCCGACGTCATATGCCCTGTGGATAACATATCCGGAAATCATGTTGATGGACTCCACATACAACACCACGATGTTTAAACTGCCATTCTTTACAATTGTTGGGGTTACTCCAACAAACACAACATTCTCAATGGTGTTTAGCTTTTTGAACTGTGAAAAAGAGCCAAATTTCAAATGGGTGTTGGAATGTGTTAAGTTGGTGATACAAGAACAATATTACCCGCGGTTATCGTCCACCGACAGAGATTTAGCGTTGTTTGGGGCAAGCAGAGAAGAATTCCCAAACGCAAACAGATTACTCTGTCGATGGCATATCAATCAAAATGTGCTCAAGCATTGCAGACACAAATTCGATTTGGTAAAGGAGTATGAGTCCGTTAGATGGACATGGGATTTGATGGTCACAGCTCTGACCGAAGATGTGTTCACGCATTATTATCAGCACCTACAGGATTTATTAGTCCAAAAACAGGGTATTTACCCATTAATACATTTTTTTATTATTATTTAATAAATAACTACTCGAATTGTTTTCTCACTTTATTAATTCTTTGTTTTCTCAGATGTTTTGCGGTATTTTAATCGGCGCGAAATTACGACCGCATGTTTGTGTCGTACATTACCGATCAATATCGCAGCCGCCGGACAACAACATGTAGAGTTGAGAGTCAACACGCCGTTGAAGTTATACTTGGGCTCCACACGGCTTAGACACGTTGTTGTGTTCGGTCGACAAGATTATAGCTGAGCAAGAAACTGCGATACGAGCCTCTTTGAATACAAGCAAAATCAAGAAACTGCATGTTTGTAAGGGCACACTATTTAACGAATTGCAGTATAATGTTTCAAGAGATGCTTTACTACTCATACCGCAGAAGTAAACGGGATGTGGACCCACATGAATGTGGTCATCGGTTGGGTTAGTTTATGGCTTACCATGCTATCACGAATGTATTACCTTCAAGCAAACAAGATGTATTTTAAATTTATGCCTATCAAGTTATTCTTCCCGTCAATACCGATAATTTTAACTAGTTCCTTTTTCAATACTGATTGCCTATTCCGCTTGGTTTTGTTGATAATTTTTGGAGAACACTAAGCGTTCCTCGCCGTTGTCCGAAATACTCAAGAGCCTAATGAGCCTGAATATCCCGAAGAGCCTCAAGGCCTGAAGAGCTGAATATTTTTCTTGTCAAGATGACGCACAAAAATTCCAAACTGCTTTTACCAAAGCATCGCCGTTTGTCAAAAAAATATGTTAAACAGGCTCGAGGTATATACGCCCCGAATCAGTGTCACCAACAACCTCTGTTAAATAAAGTAATCGTGGAAGTACGAAAGAAAGGACAACAAATCCAAGGCTAAACAAAATATCCCAGATTTGAACAAAGAACCCCCACAGGGCACCGCAGAAGCTATACAAAACCTAAAAAAGTTCGAGACTTAAATGAAGAAGCTGCGAGACATAGTTCATATGTGGGAGAGCCTTCTAACATCCGAGACTTGAACGAAGGACCTAGCGAGGGCGACTTAAGACACGACTTGTACGTTCCAGATGACAGTAGCGAATATTTTATGGCTCAAATTCCACCTCTTTTCTCGACGCTGATCCTAGGGATCTTTAACGTGGAAGGTGATGGAAATTGTGACTATCGAGCTCTTGCCGTAGGTCTTGGTCATCACGAACGAATATGGCCCAGAATTCGAGCTCTTTTCAGGGAAGAGGTAGACAATAACGAGGAAGTTTACATTCAAATGTGGGGGACTTGGTTTACAACTATTCGTAACTCGATGAATTGGTTTGAAGGTCCAAGACCCTACTTCTTGGATGACTATGCCGAAACGGCGCGGCTATTGCTACGCTCTTAACCGCCCTATTGTATGTATATGCAATTCACAATCTATTATGTGTCTTCCGCTGAGAGATGGTCCAGATACAAAGACAAATATTATCCCCGTTGTGATTCTTCGTGTGGGGAAGACCAGTCGCCACTTCGTTCTTGCGTTTCTTGATGAAAACTCACCACTCCCGTATACTCACCCACAATGGAGATGGTTCAGAAATAACTTGGCCGCGAGATGGGCACATATGTTTACTCGACGACAGAGCATGTTTAGAAGGGCGTAGAAAACGATTATTGATTCTTTGTGTAAATGACAAAACATGTATAGACGATTACTGATTTATATTGTAAATGACAAAATATGTATAAACGATTACTGATTTATAGTAAACGACTCGTCATCTTTTGTTACAGATTTCTGCTCCTGTTCCGGTTCTTCCTCATCTTAGTTTCTAGTTATATTGTGATTTTGTGAACCATGTATCAACTATTAATCTATAACAAGATTGGTTATTTATGTATTCGAAGCTTCTAATTTTGTGAACCATGATATTACTGATTTATGTTGTGAATAATTATACAAATTTTTTTGGCCAGATGCAACAAGAAAATCCTTTCTTGTGTCGTTGTCGACGTAGATTTATAATTGAAAGAACATCCCAACAGCCCAAAACTTGTGGTATGAAGTATTATGCATGTCCTTTGTCAAAGGTAAATAATTAACGTTTGCTTATTTAAGTAAATATATCAATAACTTGTTTGTTTAGAATACATTTCTTATAATTGTTTCATCATGTAACAGCCAGGGACTGAAAACTATGGGTGTCGATACTTCATGTGGAAGGAAATATTTCAACAAAAGTACTTTGGTCAAGCCTCTTCTTCAACGCTAGATTGCTCAAACTCGCTAAACTAAAGATAAAAAGATCAACATGCTATTGGCTCAAAACAATTTGTTGAAGGCAAGAATAAAGACGTTGGAGGCATCACTGGAATTGGCAAGAAATCCAGTTGATCATGCATGTCAGTCGAGTGGAATACTCTATGAGCTTATAGATGACATTAATAATCTTTATGTAGAGTAGATTTCGTTGTAATATTGAAAACATTTGTTGTTGTACTTGTTTAATGTTTTAATGTCTAATGTTTTAATGTTTTAACGTAAAAACACTACACAAATAAATATACTCTACATATAAAAACACTATACAAATAAATACACTCTTACATATAAAACATTACACAAATAAATAATAAAACAATACACAAAACAAAAAAAAAAACAAAACAAAAAAACAAAAAAAAAATGAATCCAATCATTGGCCCAATGATTGGTCTATGGGGTGTTGGGGAAGGAATTAATGGGGTGTTGGGGTAGGCTTTCCCTTTAGATTTTATGAATTGTTACCAAAATAATCCTATTTAAGGTATTTTATTTGTGTCAGGGCATAAGATTAGAATTATTCATTTGGGGAAGAATTTCATATATATCCCTTTTTTACTTTAAAATTACATATATATCCAACCTAACTTAAAAATTACATATATTCAATCTAAAACTTAAAATTTCATATATATCCAATCTAAATTAAAAATTCCAATCTAAAACGAAAAATTAACATATATGTCCAATTACCCAATTTATATAATCAAAACCTTAAAATAGATATTAAATATCATTTGTTTTTAAAATGACCACTATATCATTGTTTCCCTTTTTATTATAATTACACATAAGGGTGTTAGTCGTGTCGGGTTAGCCGGGTTTGGGTATGCTTTTTTTAGCCTGAACCCGAATTGACCCGAATCCGATCAATCCGACCCGACTAACACCCTTATGTGTGATTATACTAAAAAAAATAATGTTATAATGGTCATTTAAAAATTAAATGTTATTTGATATGTATTTTAAGGTTTTAATTATATATAAATTGGGTATTTAGACATATATGATAATTTTAAGTTTTAGATTAGATATATATGTAATTTTTAAGTTAGGTTGGATATATATGAAATTTTAAGTTTTAGATTGGATATATATGTAATTTTTAAGTTAGATTGGATATATATGTAATTTTGATGTAAAAAAGAGATATATGTGAAATTCTCCCTTAACTTGAGAAAGAAAAAGTACATCAAAGGAAATCATCCTTGTCTCTCTTGAGCTGAAGTTCAATGATTGTCATACAAAACAACGATAGCACAATTTTCCTCCTCCTTTTAAATACATTAAAGGTATTGATAGCAAAATGTTTACTTTCTTCATCTCAAATTAATATTTCACTTTTCCTTATTTTAATTGTTCACTACTAAATATAAATAACTAAATTTGATCGAGTTTACTATATTCCTTTTACTTGAATTACTATTACAAAATTTAAAAAAGAAATCAATTAATTAATTAAGGGTAAAATTGTCATTCAGTAAAAAGTAAGAGCCAGAAAGCAGTAAAAGAAATATAGTAAACTGTGTGTTTTTTTTCGGTGAGCAAATATTTTAAGACGTAAGAAATATGTTTTAGGTATTTGTAATGTGATATTATCAACTTTTCATTAATAGGCCTTTTATGCTCTTTTGTTCAATTGATCAACTTAACCTATTTAGATTATTATAACTATATGGAAACTTTACTTCAAAGTATGAAACATTACACAATTTATAAATTTTAGAAAAACTAATAAATAAATTATAAATATTATGAAAATGCAAAATTTATAAATTGTGTTATGAGTCTTTGTAACAAGGTAATATACGTACACAAAAGGTGCTAGCATACTTACAAATATGTTCAGGGACGGAACAGTGGCAGCCCTGCGATTTCACAGAATCCCAATAGAATTTTGTTTCGCATAGCTAATTTTGGTAGAGAACACTTAATATTCTAGAATGCACTTGGTCCCAATACATTGTGTTTCTAGTTATTATTTATTTAGTCGTGAAAAGTGAACTTAGATTCACTAAAGCCAATCATTTTAACTAAAAACGCATTTTTTATTAATTTTTTTCTTATACTAGGGCTATGTTTCTGTCTATGAATATGTTGATAAACGACAATGCTAATTGACTCACATGTTTTACTTTTTATACTTTCGTTTTTGTCATTGTCTCTCTTTTCTCGCTCACACTTTCTTTATTGTCTGTTTGCTTGCACGCACACACACTTGTTGGGAGTGACAGAGCCGTAAAAATCTAGTTTGAGAGGGCCACCAAATAGAATTTTTTTTTTAAACAGTAAACTTTCAAAATTATTCGGGTCGGGTCGGGTCTTGCTTAAAACAAAATACATTATTTTGGTTTATAAGGCAATGAATACTGTGTATTTGTGTTAAAAAAATGAAATTAAGTCAAAGACAAATTTGATACTGGCAAATTAAAGATGTAAACTTAACAAGTTAATTTGGACAAGTTGTTTATGTCAGTTGATAAAGAGTTCGGATCAAATGAGAAGAATAATTAAAATGAGAAAGATAAGAAGTAATTATAATCGCATATTTTAGATACACCTACAAAAGTGGATGCATCTTTCTTCAAAATTTCCTTCTTAATTTGAATTGTAAGGCTAAAATTACTTGTCACCTTTCTCATTTTAATTATTCTTCTCACCAAATTTCTTCCCAGTTGATAAAATATGAAAGTTACAACACAAATAAGATAATACAAACAACTTTGTAGATAGTACTTTGTATGACTTTAGTTACAATTTCTTTAACTTTTTTTTTTTGAACTTAGTACAATTTCTTTAACTTGTGAAATCGGTTTGAGACAAGAAAAAATACAACCAATCAAAGAGTGGATGATTAAATTTCAGATATCACGTATAAAATATTATAAAAACACACGTACAGCAAATGAGCAAATCATATGTCAGATTGTCAGCAACTAGTCCAATTAGATTAGTTTTTTTACTTTCCACGAAATCATTAGTTGATATTGTTGACTTGTACTATGAGTAAACATGTGATTGGAAAATGATTGTCATGCCTAAATAGCATGATTAATTTATGCCTAATCCATTTAGGGTGCGTTTGGTATGCTCTCATGAATGACAATGGGTATGTGTTTGATAGTAGTGGTGGGTCCCTCACCTATGAAAGACCTATTCCTACCTCTTTAGATGTATATGGAGTATGGAATACATGTGTCATTCATTACTATAGTGGTGGGCCCTCTCATATTAAACAAACACCTTTAATCAATTTGATAGTCATAGTTTCATTCCCATAGTGGGATACCAAACGCACCCTTAATATATGACAAATGGAGTATGATATTTATCTTTTTTCTTAATAGCCTTTGATTAGTACAAAAGTTGTAATCTAATTGTTAGGCATGAAATTAAGCATGACATTTAGGCATGCCAATCACTACTCTATGTGATTTAACAAAAATAAGGACTTGAAAGGAGGTAAAAGTACATAACACTTTCAAAGTTGAGGGCACATGGTATAAGTGTGAGGGCACACTTGTAAATTTAGGTTATTTTTTCATGTTTTTTCTACTAAAATTACATATAAAAATAGTTAGTTATATGAATGCCTAAAAAATGTATTTAAAAATATGCTTAATCATATCATTAATTGACACATATCTTTCAACTTTTCTTTCTCTTTATATTCACTTTTTCTTCTGGCACATGAGTTAGAATCAAATAAGAAGAAAATTTAAAATGAGAATGATAAGAAGAAATCACAACACACGTTTTAGATGCACCTACAAATATAGATGCATCTCCTTTTAAAAATCCCACTCTAATTTGAAATGTGTTTTTATTCTTATCATTTTAATTTTTCTTCTTACTGGATCCCATCCCTATGACACATATCATAATCTTATATTTAGACATATCTTTAGGCTTATGGTTTAAGCACATAAATCATTTTCTCATAAAAATATACCATCTGCATAACAATTGTTGAGGGCATATACTATGGTTGTGTAATAAAATAAATAAATAAAATGTGAAGTAAATCACAAGATATATAATTAGTGGTGGCTGTAGGACGATATATATTAGACAAATGATACATGAACCTAAACTTATGCCTAAACTTAGACTTAAAATCATTTGGCATCATCGTGATGGGTTATAAAATAAGTGGGTCCCTGTCTGCAATTATTAGGATGATGACACTTGATTTTAAGCCTAAGTTTAGGTCCATGTATCATTTCTCTATATATTATTACAAACGTGTTGAGGTTTGTGGTGCCAGTTTAATAAAGTCACGTGTAGAGATCAAAGGACCACAAAATTCCATCCAATGTGCTGATTACATAGTAACATGGTATTCTTTGGATGATTCAACTAAATGACAAAAATATCGTTAAATCAGGTTTGGACTTGTATGAGTAAAGAAGTGTAGGATACGTATAGTAAAAAAGGTTAATTAGAAGAAAAACACACTTGATTTAAAATAGACTCAAATACACCGTTGGTCCCTATACTTGTTTCTGCGTATCGCGACGGGACAAACCTTAGCATTATTATCGTAGGAGGTCCAAAACATGGGGTTTATATGCCAAACTCGTCCCTTGACCATTAACGCCGATGTCAACGTCCCGTTATACTCCAGAAAACCCCGTTATCCTGTTACTGTTGAGGGTATAAAAGTCTTTTTACTTGATGTACTATAGCAGATGTCTTGTCCAATTTCCCGCCATTATGTAGAATATAACAAAGCCGTGTACTCATTGCTCATCCCCAAACTTGTTTTGGAAGCCTACCCAAAAAACCCTAATACAATGTCAATCATCAAATCAAATAATCTAAGTAAGAAAATAACAAACACCAACCTTGAATTTACTCTATGGCGAATAAGAGAATATCCTTTCTTTGATGACCATGAAATTGAGGGAAAAGCTGCAATCAGGAGATATTGTAAGTGTTTTTTGGTTATAGTCTATTACAATCATATGTTAGTACGATTGTTTAAGTTATTCCCCTTTTAGGTAACTTTATCTTAACATTGTTTTTGTACATCTTTTATACAGCGGGTCAACCAGGATCCTTTAGCACGAGGTTCCATTATGAAGGTACATTCAAATACTTTCCAGGTAGAATATATCAAGGAGGCAAGAAATGCCTTGTTGATCATGTGAAAATAAAAGAGGTATCCGTTGATGAAATGGATGCTCTCATGACCCAAATCGGTTATGAGATTGGACAAACCAATTATTTCTACTTTGCGTGAAGCTGCTAATGTTGAGTTGTTGAAAGATGTTGTCATAGACCATAAGTTGATAGATGTCTATGTAGAAATAGGTAAGACAAGATTAGAACTCTCTTAAATGTCCCCACAATCTATTAAGATTGTGTTTTGGGAGATGGATGAAGATAGGAGAAAAGTTGCTACTGCTGCTATTCAACCTTATTGTAGACGATTGGTGTTAGATGATCTTGATAATGAACCTGCACTAGATCCTTTTATCCAACTTACACAAGTGCCTATGGACGTCAATGATATTGGTGAATCTAGCAATTTTCCAAACATTGAGCCTGTATTTTCCACCCTAGACACATCATTTGCTAGCCAACCTGTTCATAACAGTGAGCGTGCTTTAGTACTTATTGATGAGGACAATGCTATTAAGGAGCCTGATAATCTTGAGGTTAATCTGTTCCGAGTGACTCAGTGGAAGCACTTAGACAAAGTAGGAAGAGCACTAGTTGATGTCAATAACAGGTTTGAGCAGCCTGATAGTTTTGAGGTTAATCTGTGTCAATTGACTCAGGAGAAGCACTTAGACAAAGCAGAAAGAGCACTAGTTGATGTCAATAACAGGTTTGAGGAGCCTGATATGGATGTAACTCTGTTTCAATTGACTCAGGATAATCATTTTGTAGATTGCGCTTCTGTTTATGACAATAACATGGAACAGGATCCTGTTGTTGATGTTACTCTGTTACAAGTGAGTGACACTAGTGACTTAGGCAATGCAGTTGATGATTCAATTCAAGCAAATGAAGATAATACTTGTCAGGAGAATGATGCACAACTTGCTATGGTCCAAGTAGGTCAGAGTAATGAGTTAGGTCAAGCAGGAACAACCAATAATATAAGTGATGACATGCATTTGGAAAATGATTTACCTGTGATGGTTGATGATGTCTTTTGCAGTGAGTATGTTTCTTTCCGACAGGCAGACTTTGCAAATTGAGTCTATACCACATTCTTCTATTGTGGTCAGGAGTTTCCTAATGCAGTGGATGTCAAAACTAAGGTAAGAGAGCATTCAATAGAAACTAGGAGGGAGTTGTTTTTTGTGAAGAATGACAAAACAAGAATAAGGGTCAGATGTAAGGGTTGTGTTCCACTTTCAGGCCCAAGTGAAGGTCCTGGACTGGATATAGGCCCATCTAGAAGTCCATTAAGCAGAAGGGGTATAAATGCATTGCTTTCTGGCAAAAAGGACCCTTTAGAAATACTCTGTCCATGGCTATTGTTTGTCGGCAGAATGGTGAGACAGTGCGTGGTCGGTCGAACATATAATGAGCAACACACTTGTTTGCAATCAAGGGCAGTCAGAGCTTTTGACCTTCACTATATCTCACAGAAAATTTCAGCACAAATTGAAACCAATCCACTGGTTCCTGTCAAGTCTGTGCATAATCAACTTACCAACCAATACGAGCTTCAAGTGTCCCTGCAGAAGGTTTTAAGGGCCAAAAACCTAGCAATAACAGCCATCAGGGGTCAATTCAAGCTACAATTTACCATGTTGAGAGATTATGTTCAAGAGTTGCAGAAGACAAACCCTAATACAACAGTTGTGATGAATGTGGAATGACCTGCAGATGAGGCTCTTCTAACCAGAGAATTCAAGAGAGTGTATGTTTGTTTAGGTGCACTGAAGGAAGGATTTAAAGCGTGTGGGAGATCATTGTTGGGGCTGGGTGCTTTTCCAATTCGTGGTCCTTTGAATGGCCAACTGATGACAGTTGTGGGAATTGATAGCAACAATGGTATATACCCTTTAGCTTATGCTTTTGTTGAATCAGAAAACATAGGATCATGGACTTGGTTTCTTCATTTTTTATCCGATGATATAGCACTTGAGCCAATCTCAAGCATCACTTTTATTATTGACATGCAAAAGGTACTCCCTTAATCTGTTCATGAATTTAAGTCTCTCTTTTGAAACAAACAGTAAACATATTTGATTTTGTGCAGGATATAAGTAGAGCTTTAGGAGACATTTTTCCGATGCGAACACGATTCTGTATTAGAAACATTCATGAGAAAATGAAACTTCCATGGAAAGGTAGGGCCTACAAAGAGCATCTGTGGAAATGTGCAACAACCTCAACTGTTATGCAGTTTGAAAGCTATGGATGATTTCAAGAAATTTAATCAACCAGCCCATGATTGGTTAAGTAAGATTCCACCGATCCATTGGTCAAGGTCACATTTTTCATGTAAGTCATCTATCCGTTTTAGTTAATTTGTATTTGTTAATGCAGTATAAACAGTTATAATTAATACATGTTTATTACTGTTTATTTTTAGGGAGAGCTACTTCTGATGTGTTACTTAATAACATGTGTCAAGTATTTCATGACAAAATAATTGAGGGTTTAAACAAACCAATTATTACAGCCTTAGAATACATCAGGGAATACTGTATGAAGAGTATAATGCATGTTCTTTTGCTGATTAAGAAGAGTGATGGGCCACTAACACCAACTGCACAACACATGCTAGAGGGTATTATGAAAGAGGCTGTTAAGTATAATGTTTTATGGAATGGGGGAACTAAGTTTCAGGTTAGTAGACCATGGGGTGACCAATGTGTAGTTAATGTTGTACACAAGTCTTGTACTTGTAGAAGATGGGAGATAACAGGTTTACCATGTAAACATGCTGTTGCTACCAATTGAAATATGGCTTTAAATGGGCAACAAGTAGGAGCTGTAGAAACATGGGCTCATCCTTGTTACTATCTTCTCACTTGGGAGGCAACCTACCATCACCATGTCGAGCCTATAACTAGCAACGAACATTGGGAAAAATCAAGTGTTCTAACAACAATTGTTCCAATCGAAATTTGAAACAAAGCCGCCTAGCTCAAGAGGTAGAAAAAGAGTTAGGATAGCTCCTGAAAGTGACGAGATTGTGAAGAATGGCAAGCTGTCAAGGGCTTGGAAGAGTGTTAAGTGTAGTATTTGTGGCATTGCTGGACACAACCGAAAACATGTCTAGGGTAAGGTGGAGCTGAAAGTAGTCGAACTGCCAATAAGGGAAATGTCAAACAAGTGCCTACAAAAGTTCAGTAAAAAAGACACATCCTAAAGGTAACAAAGTAGCAGCAGATAAAGAAGCTGAAGGTACAGGTGTTGTTGAAAATCAAGTTAGTGCAGTTCAAGGAAGTGGTGTTCAATCTGAAAATCAAGATCAAGCAATTGAAGATCCCATCATACATGATGCATCCCTGTTACAATCCCAAGAACATCAAGATGAAGCAACAAAGATCCCGGATACAAGATGAATCCCTCTTAATCCCAAAGAACATCAAGATGAAGCAATTGCCGATCCCAGCATGCATGAGCAATCCCAGTGTCAATCCCAGCAACATGATCAATCACAGTCGATTCTCACTGAGTCAAGTGATGTGCAAGCAGAATCTGCTTCAACCCAGCCTGCTACACGAAGAATGACTAGGCAGCAGGCTGCACTGGAAAGAATGATGGCCTCACCATAGGTCAATTCTGTTATGCTAATTAGCTAGACAATGTTTCATCTAGTTTATTTCTTATGGACAAGTTATGTACTCTAAAAACATATGTGTGTGTGTTTCTAACTGTAGTTCTCATGCTTTGAAAAGTATGCAATTTTATGCATTTGGAATTATATCCATTTGCATTAACTATGGAACCATGTCATTATTGTGTATTTTTATAGATTGACTAAGCTTGATGTGTGAATAATTTGCATCAAAAGTAACCAAAGCTAAACAGAACCTCATAAGAATGTTGACAATTAAAAGTCAAACCTAAACAAATTGCTAACCATCTGCATAACCATAAGGCATTGAAAGTAAAAAAAACAAACCAAACTGAATACTCATAACAACGTTACTACAATTCAAGATACTGAACATTAACCATCTCGCCTCATTACATAAAAGCTAAAAAGTTATCCCAATGCATAAACAATTAAGAACAATATCCAACTGAGAACCAGTAAATCTTCCACTTTCACACATCACCTTGAGCAGCTACTAATCTTGCCTCAAGCTCATTTCTCCCCTCAAAAGGCCTGGTATGATCATTCTTGAACGAGCACAGATTTCAGGATCATACCATTGTATCCACCGACAAGAAGACCCCTATTCATGATTATGACAAGTCATTAAACAACCACCATTGTTACAATGTACTTTGCTGCTTGCGAAAACAAACTAATACAATAAATATTAAGACGCACTTACTTCAACAGGACAACCAAAGAATCGATGCCCTGTGTTGGCAGAGGTCCACGAAGTGCGAATAATAGCTTGCTTACCACACCAGCAACGTACCATGTTGAAACGATTATCGTTTTGTAGAAGACTGTTTTTGTAGGATAGTTTAGGGATGAATGATAAATGATGACCACACCGTGTTACACGATTACACATACTAGCTACAAACACTGTACAACGGTTTGTATTGAGTACGCTACAGTGAAAGACGGTTTGCCCTCAACAACAGAACGTTGACATCAGCGTTAATGGTCAAGGGACGAGTTTGGCATATAAAGCCCATGTTTTGGACCTCCCACGATGATAATACCCAGTTTTGTCCCATCGCGATGCGCAGGAACAAGTATAGGGACCAAAGTGTATTTTAGTCTTTAAAATATAAAGTTAGCAACAAATGCTTGGACTGTTTTTTATTTTTTTAAACTTTTTTTTAACCATAATTTGATTTTAACCGACTAATTTACGAGGTTTAAAGCCATCACACATGCTCAAAAGTAAAACCTTCTTTTTTCAAGAGTTTGACATGGTAACTTTAGGATTTTAATGATAATAGCTATTAGCCTTTTGCCTAAGTCACTTTATTACTCGGATGTTGAGGAAATTCTTTCTTATTCGTGGTTTTTTCATAGAATAAGAAAATCAATCTCAATTGAATCGATTGGATTGTTGATCAAATAAAAGCTTGCACAATTCCTATGTAACGTCGGGTTTGTGGCTCCTTGTTAGAGTGTTTTTAACATAATTTGCTATTAAAAAAGAGCAATATTACATCCATACAAGTTTTACAAAAGAAAATCCACACAATGATGTGTATATTAATTTGTGAATAGTGAAAAGAAGAAAGAGAAAATATAATATAATGTGATTGGTACAACTCACATGGCACATGTGCAAGTGAAAGTTATTTTGTAATATATGTGTGGATCTAGCATTTAGTGTGGTGTCATAGGGTGGTGCTATGGGAAAAGTCGTGCCACCTCAACACTTTTTGCCCATGACATCAGTTTTGTCCATTGCACCAAAACACTCCCTCCCCTCGGGTAGTGTACCATCAGTTTTCTGGTGCCATGGTTCATAATTTATTTTTTCATTTATTTAAATAAAACAATATACTTAACTAAAATTAAATTTCATTAATATACAAGTACATAAAATGATAATACAAATTAAAATAACAATATTGTAAAAAAATACAATTTAGTGATTAACGTAAAAAAACAAAACACTAAAATAAGGTTAATTACTTAAAAAGTCATCAAACTTGATACTTTTTGTGTTTGTGTCACTGAACTTTTTTTTCCTCATTGTGTGTGCTGAATTTTTAAATTTCGATCATTGTGCGTATTTTGTGACTATTCAGCCATTTAAAATAACCATTTTACCCTTTGAAATTTGGAAAAAATAAAAGTAAAATAGTCACAAAATACACACAATGATCGAATTTGAAAGTTCAGTACATTCAATGAAAAAAAATTCAATAAACACAAAGACAAAAAATGTCAAATTTAATGACTATTTAAGTAATTAGCCCATTAAAATAACGTTACATCATATAAACCTTGCAAAAAAACAAGACAAAAACTTAGCTAAATACTCCCGCTCTCTTTAAATTAGATTATGTGATGTTAAGCCCAACTTCCTTTCTTAGCCAAATTTCTTATAATAAACGAAAAATCAAAAAGCTATTAATATTAAAATAATGATCCAGCCACACCCAATAGTCACTTTCTACCCGCCATACTAGTCAACAAAACAAAAACCTTATTTTGTCGACCCTTTTAAAATAACGATCTATCTTCTTTCTTCTTCAACTTTGTTACTATACTCTCCGGCTTCAACAGCAGCAGCATAAATGGTATAACACTTTTTTGACAAAAGCGAGTATTTTTTTTTTGGACCGTTACATAACTTTAAAAAAAAAAAAAAAGTGAGCTCGTATGTAGTGGTCGAGGCACTAACACCCGAGGCTCGGTATGTTGTTTGTGCCGTCGTTGTGAGCTACGCCACCTTACCTGCCCATTGTACCCAAGACTCTAAGAAAAAATGCTTGAAATGTTGAATAGTACGAAGTAACTTTTTTTTTTTTTTTTTTTTTGGTGGTATAACACTAGTGCTTTAAAGCCATTGGCATGGGTGGAACAACATACAACTAAAAAGATTCAATTAAACACATTAGCGGTAGATAAAATTCCTTCTTATAATATTCTAATAACTTGGTTATAATTTCAGCTTTAAGCCCGCTCATAACTTTTAATTTCAAAATCACTTTACCAAATTTCTTTATCCTTTGAAACGTCGCTAATATTTGATGATGAGCCTCTCCTAAAAATTGACTAGTTGATAATCTAAGGTGAAAGAAGAGCATTAACATTTCTAGTGGAGATTTAGTATATGAAATTTGGTTTCCAAGAGCATAGAATATCATCACCATTTGTATTAACCATATCTCTACTACTTGTAATGCATGTATATGTATTTTTTAAACTTAAATACTTAAAATTTGAATAATGTTAATTGCTTATAATACCCTTTAAACTTAAATGCTTAAATGTCTAATAATGTTAGTGAACTATTATTCCTTTGATTAAAAACGGTAACATCATCTACAATTTTTTTTTTTTTTTTTTTTTTTTGAAACACTAATAATTTTATAAACAAGAGCCCCAAAACAGGGGGAAAGAATGTACAACCCAAAGGGACAAAGAAACAACAAACCAAGCAGAAAACAACACAAACAAGACCAAAACAAGACTAACTAAACAAATCGAAAGGCCTTGCAACCCAACTATTCCAGTTGGCGGACATAGACGTTAACCGAGCAGAGATCCAAGTCAACGAAATCCTTTGAATAGCTGAAAATATATCTTCACATACCTCCTCCGGTTGAGCATTAACCAACCTATTTCTCCAATAAAGCGGTTAAGAGGACACCATGAACCACCTTTGTGATGTGGGAGCTGCCATTAATACCGATATATCCTTGGGCAATATCTTTAATCGAGAAAGAGTTTAATCCTTAAACTATTACTATCATTTTTTGTTTCTAACCTATGAATTTTTTTTCGAAATAATCAAATTGAACTCGTAAATTTTGCATCAAAGATTAAACCAGAATCATGATTTCGCAAATATAATTATTTGTCGCTATGCATCATCACTTTACACATGTATTCGTCTAGTACAACTAATTTAAGTCTTGTTATTTTGAAAAACATATAAACATCCTTTAAGGGACCATTTTTGTGGACCCTTCGATGTACATAGGATACATAAATACAAATCAGTTATCAGGTTGACAACGTATGTTTTTGTTTTGTTTTTTGTTTCTATTGGCCATCATGTTCGTGAGATTTAACAGTGTCTTGTTTGTTTATACAATACACATGCTGTAAGATAACCTAGCTTTCAACAATGCATATGTGTCCTCTTGCATCTCCTAACCTGTGTAGTAACCCGATTATAACAAACTTAAATTTTCGCCCGTCTTGCCGCTAGAAAATACTGTATATGATAAGGAGAAAAAAATGTGTTAAATATTATGGTACACAAATGCATAGCGTGACCTCCATGTAAGCCTCATGCACTATGGTCATACCCATATAGTACTGGTTATTGCTACATAAATACCCGAATCGGAAGACTTGTTGACAAGGTCTAAACTTTATAGCGAGAAAAATAGGATCATCAGTTTTGACATATTTGAAAAAAAAAATTAGATTGTTAACGGTTGGTACATAACACAAATATGGGGTGAATGACTAAAGAAACTAAGAAAGTAGTCACTGCAATTACATACTAATGCAAAGTATTGTCGGTGGACGAATTAGTTCAGGCACACCATCGCAATAGTCATGTCACAATACATACCATCAAAATACCAAAACTAGCATTTCAAATGTCTATTTAACATTGGCTTGTATGGTAAAATGAGCACACATGCATTAAAATGTAATTCCCTACATAATAGGGAAACTCTAACGTATCATATGATGCCAAGTTGCCAACGCTTCTAATGTTTACAAAAATCCAATCAGTCATCTTTCTGCTAGCTCATCGGCAAGACCAATCTATTCAACAGAATACACATATACACAGATACATACATATCCACACTATAAGTAAGTGTATTGTTCCTAAAAATCCTAAATTTGAATGCTTGTTGATTTACAAGGGTGTGTCAATATTCAACGTAAGGTTTACCACTCCATTTTCTCTTCACTGAGGTTTCATGAGTAATATATATGAACACAAAAACAAATGAATTAAATGAAGATTAGTCGTCCAGTAGGAAAGTAGAATTATTGTGAACCTGTTAAGTCTTGAATTTGGTTCAGCCTGCTGAGCCAAATGGAATGTAGGATCATGTGAAACATGTCATATTTAACTGGTGTAGGGTTCCAGTAAAAATGTTTCTGCAACATTTTAACATTGGTTTGCATGGTACGATACCTCTTCATGGGAATAGCTAATAAGATTTCTTTTAGTTTAGGAATATCCTTTTCAGCCACAATCACTGAAAATGCAGTCCAGTTTAAGACTTCGTTTAACGGAGGAACGAAATTGTCAGCAATGATCACAGGAACACATTCGTAATATATAGCTTCCACGATTCTTGGACTGTTTACTTCATAACCCATTGGGCAGATGCAGTATCTGCTGGATTTCATGTGAAGAGAATATGACATTGTTTGTGATCTTTTGTAGGACATAGGCCCGGAAATAATCATTTCTGGATCTTTATCGGCCCAATGTTTGATGAGTGTCGGGCGGACTCGACCATGCATTCCTCCTGCAAAGAACGCTAGGATAGGACGCTTTGAGATCCTTTTACCACCCATGTTTCTAAGAGGTCTTCTAGGATTTCCTATGGTGGTTTCTGGTAAGGAAACATCTTTTCTGGCGACAAAGACCCCTTCAGAAGTGTCTGCGTTGCAGAGCGCTTTTATGGTGTTGTTGGTCAGCTCCCCGTGCTCTTTCAAGGTGTATGGACCCTGAAAAGTACAATCACAACTAGATCTGTGAGAGAAGAATCTAAGAGTACATAATCAGAGGTGACATATGAATGGGTCGAGTCAGGTTATGTTCACTCTATAGCAAGCTTAACTGTAAAAAATAAATAAAAATAGCTCAAAAGGCAACAGGTCAAATGAGTCAAAAGTCTCCAAAGTGTGTTTTATGCATAAAACACTCTAAAGCATTTATATATAAAAAATTGCTTATTTAGAATCATACAATTTTTCTACTCATATTTGACACAGTAGCACATAACAAATGAAGTATATTGGACAAAGAGTGTTTCAGGTCAACTCAACCCGCAACAAAAAACTACCTGTTTTGACATGGTACTACCCCGCCCAACCCACCCATTTTTCCGCATTTAATCAGAACATACATAAAGAGAAGTTGATGAGATATGAGTTCATGTGAACCATGTGTGCATATACACAAACAGAAGTTAATCCGATCTGTATTTTCATGTGAATCGTGTGTGCATATACACAAACAGAAGTTCATGTGAATCAACTCAATCAAGTGTGTATGTATGCCTATATATATAAAATTTAGTACAACTTAAACACAGCCACAATGGGATTGCAATAATGAAAAACAAACAAATGTAAGGAACGTGGTTTTGACTATTTTCTTTCCACTTGTTGATTACCATTTATTTGTGAAGTAATACTTGATTTTTTACTCAATTAACGTCTACCATTCTGTCTTTAAGGTCATACACATATTTTATTCATGTGAAATTTTGGAATGCAGAATATAATTTGGTATCATTTGTATAGGATGTCTTTTAACTTTTAACTAATTATCGTCATTAGCTAATTTAAAATCAATAAATAAAAGTAGATAGGTAACTTACCCAATCATGACAAGCCACAAGAAAGTGATCCGAACCATGAGTCCTGTTTCAGAACGGATACTTTGAAGCAAGCTTGTTAACATAATCTCTTAGAAATAGCGAGAGTGGCCTGAGATTATGTGAGTCGGGTACATAGAGAGTACGTTGGAGCTGACGTGCACTGTATGGCAGATAAAAGAGGTGAGCCTTTTCTGGATCCTGCGTGACAAACTGTCTGCTTGATTCCATGAACTTCATAAACCATCCTTCTGAGGAATAAATTCCTCTGAGATAAGGAGTATGGAAAATAGGTCTTTTTCCTTCTTGGTATATGTAAACCTTGAGTATGAGCTCCATCAACTCGTAGCTCCTGCTAGAAGCAACTGGTAAATCAAACTATGTTGCAACTACAACTGCAAGAATGCTTGTATATGGTTTGTAATACACGCACTCGAGAAATTCGCATAATAAATAATAAACCATGATGAGTAACTAAAATTGGTTTTTGTTAAAAGACAATCAATCACATATATATCTTTCCCATCTGCCACTAGAAACAGAATGCAAAAAAAGATATTGGTAAATAGCACATCTTTCTCATGAAAACTTTACTGTAACGTCATATTCCTATTGGATAGGACGCTTTGAGATCCTTTTACCACCCATGTTAGTATTGTTCAAAACTTCAAATGTCATAATCATATCCTAAAATAACATAAGAGTGGAAGAATCTTTCAATATGTGAAACCAACTAAAAGCTGAAAGAAAAATCTATATCTATAATACAGATATGGTTTTTCCAGAATTCACTATTGGAGCACACAAAGAGTTCAGCAAGTTTCAAAGTGAGAGCGAAAAGTCTTGTATCATTCGGCTTAGCATACTTCTAGAAACTTCCTTACCAACATATCATATTTCTACGGAAATGCAGCCAAGTTGTGATCGCATGTAAAAATTAGAGATAATTAGACTATAGCTACTCCATAGTTTCTTTTCACGGTTCTCTATCTGGAATCCCTATGGGTCGCTTCACTCTCTATACGTGAAGCGTAACTTGCACCACTCTCCTTAGTTACCCAAACTGAAACCACACAATTACCAAACACAACTATTCACATCTTACGACTCCACACGTGTTCACCTATTTCCCCTTTTAATGTTTGCATATGGTAATAACGCAACTATCAGAAATTTCTAAGTCATAATTCATCTGGAGGCTTATATATGCGCATAAAAAGATACATTTCTTGCTTACTGGTAGAAAATAGAGTTGGGATGATACTAATCACACAATCAGTATGATATTTTACTTTCACATTAATAATAAATTTCACAGACCATCGAGTTTACCTTTCAAACACGGATACATTCCTGAATAAAGGGGCATATAGATCTGGATCATGATCATCAATACCAACCGAGACAGTGTCAACCTCCTTTCTGGCGTACATGAGTGCTTCATATGGTGATAACTTCTTTACATCTCTCTACATATATCAGTTAATTTCATTAGTTTTATATATGATGAGGACCTACAAGAATAATGCCTCTTGGTAACCTTACCAGATAACGCCTGCGCCTTCTTTCAGAAGCAGATAAGGAAGACGGTTTAGAAGGTCTCACTGAAATATTTGTCGTAATTATGTCAATCTGGTTCCTACTTTGGTTAACTTTGACTTTTTCTTGCACAGCTGCATTTGGCTGAACTAATTGACTAGAAGAATTAAGCGGAATATTCACAGGGTCTATCTTAATAGCCTCGGACTGTTCATCTTTGATCAAAGGGGTGATTTGACTATTTAAATTGTTATGAAAGCTATTTGTATCAGGAAGATACGAACTACGTGTGGTAAGTTGATAAGGTAGGGTATGCAACTGAAGATACATTATTGCGATAATGGCTCCGATAGGGAATAACTTCTTCCAGTTAATTCTGAACATCAAAAAGAGGAAGATATGGCGCAGAGTCTTTTTCATCTTGATAGATTTCAGAAACTTGGTTCTACTGCTAAACTTTGCTGTTACCAATTTATATGTCAATATGCAGTGGCCACAAACGGTGAATCCTACTCATAAGCCTAGCCTTCCTCGACGAATTCAAGAACGTGAAATTTGGACAATCCAGTGCTTTAAGCATATTCCAGTGTTTGAGAAGTTGCAATCTTTCTGAAAAAAGAGCACAATCAGTTATTATGTCTTGGTAAAGTTCGCAACTTGGAGTCAAGATTATCAACTTAGGATGCAGAACAAAGCAATAGCCATCTGTGCTCACAGAAGAAAATAGTAAATGCATAGCTGGGACTCTAAGAGCGCAAATCAAAGGCATAAGCAAGACGTCGCGCTGTAAATGAAATTCGAAATTTTCTATGCTAGTCTACATATCAAGCTTTAATGAATTAAATGCGCAAACTGCATAACCGCAATAACATTTCCATACAGAATCCTTAACGAAGCTAGTAAGGGGGTGAGTTGAGATTAGCGATCCCGCCGAGATCACATGTGAAAATGAAAATTATATATTAACCTTGGGATACTTGACTTGTCACCAATAGGTCTTAAAGTTGAAACTCAGCGGTTAAAAGTCGTGTTGCGTCAAGCTATACTAAATAGTTTCAAAACCGGTTCAGCCAACACACGCATTGGTATATGTTAAACATAAAGGGATAACACATTTAGAATTTCTGTGTTAAACCATGAAAGTTATGTTTGTTAACCGAGTAAACAGAGATGCAGGGGTGTTTGGGATTACATATTTTTCAGCTTATACATACAAAGTAGCACCTTCTAATCTCTGCTTTTGAAGCACTTCATAAGCAAATGAGCGCAAGATGTTTCTCATCCAAACACTCAAAAGAACTTATCGTTATTAAGAAACGCAAAAAGCCAATAATCCCTTTACAATACACAATCCCAAACACGCTATAAGAAACATTATGGTGCAGTCGGTAAACCAATCACTTGTACATATTCGTGTGTAATTCTTGACAAAGTTAACAACTTTATATCATCATAAGTACTAGAACCGATACATGTCCAAAACCTGATAAATCAAATATAAAAGTGTTCAACTAATCATACGCAGAAGTTTGTCTTTCAATTTCCTTCGACACAAAATTAATTCAATTAGGCCCTAAGGGAGTGTTTGGCTAAGCTTATGAACTTGGCTTATGCTTATGTTATATAAGCGGCTTATTGCTTATATATCACGAGCTCATAAGCTTTTGCTAAGTGTTTGGCTTAGCTTATCATAATTAATAAGCTCAAAAAAGTGCATGAACAGTAAATGAGTGTAATTATTAAATGAGGGTATAAAAGTCTTTTTATATAAAGTGTTTATATAAGCCCACTCCTCCTCAAATAAGCCACAAAGTATGAGCTTATCAAAACCACCTTATATAAGCTCATAAGCCCACTCATATAAGCTTAGTCAAACACTAAGCCCATTTTGGCTTATATGTGATATGCTCCAAATTTACGGCTTATATAAGTTTATTAAAGTCTCAAAATAAGCCATAAAATTGGAGCTGATAAAAAATAAGCCGAAATTTAATTTCGGCTTATTTTTTATCAGCTCCAATTTTACGGCTTATTTTGAGACTTTAATAAACTTATATAAGCCGACAAGTCTCAAAATAAGCCGTAAAATTGGAGCCCATAAAAAATAAGCCCAAATGAGCTAACGTTTAATAAGCTTAACCAAACAGGCCCTAAGTTTAGGCTTATTTAACACATATAAGCTAATAAGCCTACCCAAACACCCGCTAAAACAACACGACGAAAACGAAATTTATTCGTCCGCAGTAAATCACTAGCGTTGCACGATAAAACACATATAAACTATAAGCTATGTTAAGTAACCATATTGTCCAAATATTAAAATCAAACTAAATCATCTAGCTTTACTAGTCTCCATATCTGATAATATCCTATACGATACTAACAAAATAAATATAAAATTATACAGATAAATGTGATGAACGAATATATATCTTAGTAATCTAACTTTTGACCAGTGACGGAACTAGGGGCTCCCGCGGTTTTCGTAAAAGATACCAAAATTTCGTAAATGCACCCGGTCTAACGAAATTGCGTTTCTAGTACTTGCTTAGTTGATCCATCAGTAGCTGAAAAATAGACTTAATTTCTATTAAACTCAATCATTTCAACTAAAATTGCACTTAGTTCAGTTTTTATACTACTTGTTTATGAGACTAGATAGTAAGAAATAAAGTATACAAACATTAGGAACAAGTTAACAAAATCTATTATCCAATACAAATGCGAATATCAGACCTCGATTAAGTTGAGTGAGGAAGATAAAGTGGAGACTGAAATTCGGCGGATTGAAGGTGGTGGTGGTTTTTAAAGTTGACTTGGGCTGTACTCCATTATTGACTGGAAAGTGTTTTCTTGTTCCAACTCAAACCCCGGTTGTAATTACTTTATTTAAGTTGATTAATTTAATGTGTCAATATTTTAACACATAATGATTTTATGCTAAAGGTACATAAATGATAAGGAAAAACATCCTTTCATTGAAAAGGTGATATTCACATCACATCTTTTGATGCATGCATCACAATGCATGGATTACAGTATTATACGGTACAAACTGGAGCACATAAATTATGATCTATGCATCACAAGATTTGATGTAGATATTTTCATAGATGATGGCATAACATAAGGAAAAAAACCTTTAAGTTTTATTTGAAGCGATGCTATTTGTTATTTAAGTTATTTTGAACTATTTTTGTAAAGAAGCCAAAGTATCAATCATCAAATTTTAGGAGACCAAATGATAAAATATATATTTTTTTCACAACTTCTATGAAACAAATAAAAAAATAATAATAATAATAATAATAATAATTCAGGCCTGCACATGCCTTATAGATACTCTGTCCATGTATCAACATGAGTGGATATCTATCCATGACGAGCAAATGGCATGAAAAGGTACCATCATATGTCAAATTTCAATTAAAGGTATCAGTATTTTTTTTCTCAATTTAAAAAGCCCGACTTATTTTTTGTTGCAATCCTAGGAAGTTTTTACCTTCTCGTTCAGTTGCCGATAACAAATACCAAAGTCAAATCCCGCATGGCTTATTTATATAAGGTAAAAAGACCAAAGCCGATATATATTTCATTTACCATAGTTAAACCCTAATCCCTAATCCTTTCCAAATACAATTTAATATCCTAAATCAAACTTCAATTATTTGTGAATAAGGTACCCTGATCTGTTCGTTGCTTATTAGTAATCATAAACGCTAATTTGTCAAAAACTCTAATTTGTTGTTTATGTTGGTTTGCAGGATAAAGGCTTCATTTTCAAATATTTTGCTTACAATGGATATTCAGCATAGTGGGCATTTCACTCGTAATCCATTGGCTTATGTAAAAAGGTAAAAAGCTCACCTTACATAATAACGAAGTTAGTTGTTTCAAATTTGAAGACTTGTTTGAATATGTTCAAACAATAACTGATATCGTGGTTACTGAGATATATTGCAACCGACCAAAAAGCAAAAGGAATTAGCATACTCATGTGTGATGATGATTTGAAAGAATTTGTGAAACTTAGGAATGAAAGTGATGGTATGGATAAGGACATAATGATGCTGATAGTGATGGTGGGATAGATAAAGAATTAGTATACTCATGTGTGATGATGATTTGAAGAAAATTGTGGGTTAGATGATATGGATGAAGGACGTAGTGATGTTGCATCGATTAATCACTTATCAGAGGGTGAAGATGAGTTGAGGCAAGTTAGACTAAAAAAGCTGAGTTTAAAATCAATAAAAAAGGCTTAAATGATTATGATTTTTTATGCTTACTTTTAGATTAGGTTTTAATATTTATATTATCTCATTTACCTATGATTTACGTGTGCGCTAACGCGTAGTGTACCCCGATGAGTAGTCTAGAAATTGGTAAAACCGAGGTCGTCTCAAAAGCTATAGGCAGAGTCTAATTTAAGTTCTACTTGTCACAAAAATGATTTGAAATAATTAAGTTTATTTTACTAATTAAAAAACGCAAATGAAATGTGAAAACAATCTACGGGAGAAAAATGTGCTAGCTTAATTACTATTTTATCCTGCAATGATCTAGTTCTTATGTAATGTCGATTCTCGCTTTATGTAGTGGTTCTAAGTCATTAGACAAAAATGGTCATTGTGACCTAAACGATAATTACTAAATCCCAACCCCAATGGTCATGTTGGCCAAGTATCTAGCTCTTAGTCATTAAGTACCAACTATCTTCTATACCTATCTAGTGATTTAAACATTAAACTCTCGTTTGGTCCACGTAAAGTTTTCCCGCATTTCTTAAGCATATAATCTAGTGTAGGTAGTTCTATGGTTAAATCCAACACAAGGATGATGATCACACATCAAGCAACCTAATGAGCTAGTGTTCTAATGGTCATGTACTAACTAGAAAATGAGGTACTACCCTAGCTTCAATACTACCAAAACGTGGGGATTCATAATATGCTATAAAGATATTTACATAAAGCTATAAATAAAATAGGAACATGGATCAAGGCATAGATAAATTCATAATTAGGTTAACACATAAAGTGTTTAGCCTATCATATTAATAAATGCAGAAAATAGTAAAATACAATGTTTATAATTAAATAAATAGTAAACATTATATTCGATACAAATACTTGATGTGATGCTAAAATTATGAATGGTATTGAATGAATTCTCCCTTGGAAAGTCTTATAGAACTGCACGATTTCGTCCTTCGATGAGCCCTAATTCGTCACTTGTGTTGTGGTGGAGAAATGATGCTAAAAATGTAGAATTAGAGCTTGTATTTACAGGCTCGACTAAATTACGGCATAACCTTAAATAAATGGTTATGTTGTAAGTCCCTTATAACTAGACGTCTTCATGTCTTGTAAATAGTTACGGCGTAACCTCAATGACAGGGTTACGCCGCAAAACTCTCATTAACATATTTATTGTATTTCTATGCCATAACCCGTTTGCTATGATTACGACGCAACCTTCATGATCAATGAATTTGGCTAAGTCTTTAAATATCTACGGGTTAAACTAGTCGATGGAGTTACGTTGTAGCCTTGTGATGCGTTGACTTTAGACTTCATTTGACTTTCACAGTTACGACGTAAGTTAAACGTTGTACTTATGTCGTAACTTCCTTCTGTCTAGCAAGTTCAAGTGTAACTTTGCGAGTCTTCTTTCAAAATTCGCGTTTTTTCGTTTCAATGCTCATTTATACCCTGGAATGAATTATAGAGTAATAAGAGTATATATTCATATAAAACTCATCAACTATGAGGATTAATTAGGGGAAACTGATACTAAAATATTCAGAGTATTTGATGTTAGCAAATATCCTCCTACTTAAACTCTACTTGCCCTTAAGTAGACCTTATTAGAATCATTCTTAAAAAGATAACTCTCAAATTAGCTTGGAATATATGAAATTAACAACTACCTATGCTATAAATGTCAAACCAAACACCTCACGAAAAGGGAACAAAAACACTCGTACGCTCACTAATCTAAGTGTTTCAATTTTGGGGTGATCACTCATAGTACAGTCATAGCATGTATTCTATCATAGGCGTGGCGATTATACAAATCTCCAACACTAGAGCTAAGGTCAAGACAATCCTTAATGGCAATATTGGGTGAACAGTTACAAAGGCTAGGGGTGATTTTTTCGTTAAGTCATCGCTTGCAAGCTATGGCGAAGGCGACAAAATCAAGGATGCATGACCAAGTTCATGGCCATGACACCAATGATTGCTCAACTCCCTCACCTAAACTCGAAGTATGAACTTAAGAATAACTAAGGGTATGAAAAGACATGGGATGCACATATAAAGGTGTAAAAATAAAAAATAAACAAACAAATAGTCTTAATCCATGGTCAAGTCGTCATCGCCCACCGTTCATTCGAAATCCAAGCATCAAGATACGGAAACCGGATCATCAAATAACAAGTTAGTGTGCTAACATGTGACATATAATGTTAATAAGTGCACACTAACTTGACCTTCTAAAAGCTAGTTGACTCAATGTAGTCACCAACTTGTAATGTCCAATGTATGTGAATGACGCATTCCCTCTTTACTATCGAATGAGCTTGATCATAGAATCATATGGATTAGTGTTAATAGTGTTCATACACTAATCCATTCTCCAATAACTACAAAAACATAAATACTACTACAATTTTTTTTCTTTTTTTTAACTCATAACTAGAAATAAAACAAGAGACCATCCCCTCACTTAAGATGAACCATATACGAGGAATACGGGGAACTTTAACGTTCTTCAAAGATGTGTCTTCCATGAAAGTGTGATTCCCGAACCTCTCAACCTGAACCTTAGAATTAGGCAAACGACAATTTCCAAACCACAAACTAAAGACTACACGGTAGGCTAAGGCGATATGGTGTAAACAAAAAAACATATAAGTGGGTTAAGAAACGAAAGATTGACTCGGAAGGGCGTAACTAAGGTTATATTGCATTAAGGATAAGTGCAACAAAAGTGTTTATCACGGCATATAGATAAGTCAATGATGTGGATTCTTTCAAACCTCACAACGAGTTTTACAATCCTCCTAGGCAGTGTTCCTAACCGTTATAGTGTAGTATAGGTAAGACACAGGAGATTGATAGTTCTCTATGGGAATAGTGTTGGGAAGGTCGAGATGTATGACGAATAGGTCTAAGGTGAGGGATGATTCTTTTTATATTTTTTTATATTTTATAAAAGCAATTAAAATCTCGGTATCAGATTAGGGGTTTGATTATCAACTTCTTTAAATTATTAATTAAACTAATTAAAACTAAATGACGAGTAAATTAAATGAGAGATTCAAATGATAGGTAAAAGCGTGTTTACTTAGATTTCATACTCCGTAGTTATCTCCTATTTATTATTCGAATTGTCACATCCTTGTTTAATTGCCGCGTTGTATCCCTACGGTCGTAGAGAGGTGCCAAAGGCCCTATTTCTATGAACGTATTGATAAACAATGCAATGCACGCAATAAATACAACGAGAAGTCTACTAGTGCACTCTAGGATATTAATACATTTTTTAAGACGTTCAAGCTCGCAACACCAAAGGAAGAAGCAAGTTTTCCTAACCTAACGTGTAACAACCACTTAAACAAGAGACGACAATCAATAGTTAACAACTAAATTTTATTAGATCTAAGCAAACACTATAGTAAATTAGCTAGACATGAAAAAGATAATGAAACAAGTAATGATAATTGAACTTGAATTAGACATAATGATAAAAGCAATCAAGAGACTTATCTCTTGTAGAATGAGGGTGTTAAAACCCTAAGTTGCTGTAAAAAAAACCTAAAAAACTCGTACACCCACTTTTCTCTCCAAGTGTGCACACCTAATGCTGACAATTCTAAAACTATATAGGATTACACATGCGACGACGTCACTTTATAATTGTGACGCTGTCAAGTCGCCGCCATTAGGGTTTCGTCTCTTCCAAGTCAGTTTTGTGACGAGGTCACTTTATGCCTTCAGACGCCGTCCTAGATACTCTGACGCCGTCGCTTTATGATTTTTCCAGGCCGTCACCTTATAATTTCCACAGAGAATTTCAGCTCCTTCAACAAGTGACGGCGTCACTTGTTATTTCTTCAACTTTTCACTGAGCCGTCTTTAGTAAAATCTGGGTTGTTTTGATACTTTTATTTGCAAGTGACGGCGTCACCTTGTAGGTTGTGACGCCATTTGGTGCCTTTTTACAGACTTTTCATGACTTGGTCGTTTTCTTCAGATTTTCATCCCTTTTCATCCAAATATGCATGATTTCCAGCTTTTGCTTCCAAAGTACCTAAAAAGTGAAAAGGAATTATTTAATAAATACATTAGTTTAGGGCTTAAATGACCCCCTAAAAACGTACATTTTAAATCCTTATCAAATATCTCTACACTTGTGATTTGCTTGTCCTCAAGCAAATGTGCTTTTATCTAATCAATTTACAAGTTTTATGGGTCATTTAACATTTGTTTAAAATAATTTACAACAAATACAAGCTCTACAATAGTCATAACAAGCACGAAAATTGTCACACCCCCAAATTACCTATTTTGCAGCGGAATGGAATTCACGGGGTTGGCTTGTCATAACATCCGATTCTGAATATATTGAGCGACCTAAAGTGTCGTTTGGAAAATACATCGTTTGATTTAATAAAATAATCAGAGTTTACAAGTGTAGGTCCCAAATGAAAATCAACTTGTGTGGAAATAAATTTGTTTACAATTCAAGCGATGTTTTAAAGTTCATAAAACCCAAGTGAGGCAGCGTCGTCACAGCGACTCTATGATAAGTCCACATGCATGCCATGAAGTGAATGCCTTAGATACACGAGATAAAACATGCTAAAAAGTGTCAACACAAAGGTTGAGTGAGTTCATAGAGTTTGCGTTGAAATGTAAAGCCTTTAAAGAATGTTCATGCAGCAAAGGCATTGCAAATCTACTGATTCAAAGTTCAGCCCATACAAAACTTGCGGCTTGTGTTTACAACCCATAGCCAAAATATGTATAGTTTATGTTCAAATGCATGATGTCAAATGAATTCACATAACAGTACATTACTTAATGTATCAATATTCAATTGATATAACACATATGAGTGTTGTTCAAATAATTTCAAGACCATTAGTTCATGATTATACCAAGACCATCAGCTCAATGAATATACCAAGACCATTAGTTCAATGATTATACCAAGACCATCAGCTCAATGAATATACCAAGACCATTAGTTCAATGATTATACCAAGACAATTAGCTCAATGATTATACCAAGACAATTAGCCCAATGATTATACCAAGACCATCAGTTCAATGATTATAATATAGAAATTCTAAGTATGTTCTTTTTCTATGACTAAACATTGATTCAGATAAACACATAGTTTGCAAATAATCATGATTGTCATAAAATAGTTAAACATATCTCCCAAAGAGTTTAATAAAACAATTAAAAGAGTAGGGGCTATGACTCACCTGTTGCAATGATTATGATGACAAAAGTGGATACAGAAATGTAAGTGAATCTCTAAACTTGACCTATTATGAATGTTATGATACGTAATAAGTTATGATGTAATGTTATGCATGCAATTCGGATGATATCTATACCACTTGTGAATTTTTGAAAATAACACTTATCGTCGAAAAATAATCTTATATCGTCTTGACAATTTATAACTTACTTTACAAGTATTTACGTTGAAATGATATCCTACGATAATCATTTAGTGATTTATTATGAAATTATAACTTTTCGATAAGTAAAATAATGCCATTGAAAATTTCATGAAAGTGAATAAAGGCCTTGAAAAGATAGTTAAGTAAAATGGTGCCGTCGAGTGTTAGAAACAAACTCAACGGTTTTGGAAAGCTTGTAACATTATCTCAAAGTTTTAGCATTTAAGTTTTTATCGTAGAGGTCTGATCATGGAAAAATATTGGTAAAGTATGGTACTTGTATCGAAATATTGTTTAAGGGTTGGTTTTAGGCAAAGTTTAAGTATTGTATATTTTATTAGATTTACAACTCTAAACGGCGACGGTCGGACATTTTGGAAAATAGGCTAAGTAGAACTTACTTTTACTAGAAGACATCATGTTATACAAAGTACTACATCCATGTTAAAAACAACCCTCAACATGGTCATCCGTGGCCGTAATATTTGTCTAATAGAAATGTATTAATTTTGCTTAGAGTGAATTACATAAATCGTCCTTGTGGTTTAGTAAAAATTACGGATCTTGTCCCTGTGGTTTTTAGCGGGTTTTAGATCAATGGTTTACAAGTTACGGATCTTGTCCCTCGTCGACCGGTCCCAAAGGACTTCCCTTGCAAATACTTTCTAGCGTGAGGGGCTAACGTCATATATTGGTTTTAACGATGGGGAGTTAATTACCATCGTCCTTATGGTTTGGTAAAAGTTACGAATCTTGTCCCTGTGGTTTATTATAATATTTTTAAAAATTGTTTTTCTTTTAAAAAATTAATTTTATTAAAAATAATTAAATTAAATTAAAAAACTTTTTAATTTTATTAAAAGCGAATGAAAGCATTATAAAAAGCGTTTTATCACGGTTCTCTATTTTACGTTTCATTTGTTTTATATACGGTTTTAGTTCGTTTTGTATGAAAATGTATGAAAACATTTTTGTACAAAAATGTACGTTTTTATATGAAAATGTATGAAAACATTTTTTCATACAAAAGCAAACGAAAAAATATGCGTTTTGAATGAAAATGTATGAAAACATTTTAAATGCGTTTTGTATGAAAAAGCGTCATTTTCATAAAAAGATACATTTAAACAAAAAACGCGTGCGGTTTTGTTTAAAATGCGTTTTGTATGAAGCGTACATTTTAAACAAAAAAGCATTATGAATTAAATCTGGCTTTTTTTTTCATGGTGCAAGTTTCAATACATGCATTAGAGTGCTTGGAGCAGGGTTTATTAGTATGTTACATTAGCGCCATCTCATCATCTTAATAACACATCAATAACTAAAACATAATATTCAACAATAAAACTAATAACATTTTATGGTTTCACAAATTACCCCACCAACTTAATCAAAAATAATAATAAGAGTTAATTACATACATACGTTTTTTTTGTTTAAAATATGCGTTTTCATACAAAAGCATACATTTTAACACAAAACTATGAAATAAACCTGTTTAAAGCACTCTAATGCATGTATTGAAACTTGCACCATGAAAAAAAAAGCCATCTGTATTTAATTCATACGTTTTTTTTTTGTTTAAAATGTACGTTTTTCATACAAAAACATACATTTTAAACAAAACCCGTCACGTTTTTGTTTTAAAAATGTCGTTTTTGTATGAAAATATGCGTTTTTCATACAAAAGCGTCGAAAATGTTTCATACATTTCATTCAAAAGCGTGCATTTTCGTTCGTTTTGTATGAAAAAATGTTTTCATACATTCATACAAAGCGTGCATTTTGTACAAAAATGTTTTCATACATTTTCATACAAAAAGCGAGCAACCGTATAAAAACAAATGAAACGTAAAAATAGAAATCATTATAAAAGCGTTTTTATAAGCCTTCATCGTTTTATAATAAAATTAAAAAAAGTTTTTTTTTTTTTAATTTAATTTAATTTTTAATAAATTAATTTTTAAAAAGAAAAAAGCTTTTTTTAAAAAATATTATAATAAACAGGGGACAAGATTAAGTAACTTTTACCAAAGCACAAGGGCGATTTATGTAATTAACTCCGATCGTTAAACAAAATATGGCGTTAGCCCCTCCGCGTTAGTATTTGCAAAGTCCTTTTTTGGGACGGGTCGGGACGAGGGACAAGATCCGTAACTTTTATGGCTACAAGGATGACCCGCTAAAAACCACAGGACAAGATCCGTAATTTTTACTAAACCACAAGGATGATTTATGTAATTCACTCTTTTGCTTATATATATATGATTCACGACAACTTTGTTTTAACGCGTGTATTTAATGGTTCAAGTCCGTTTTCTCACGTATTCTATATCCTAACTTCGTATTAAAGTATACTAATATATTTTGATAAGTCGACACATTTCATAAGCTTAAGCCTCATTTTTGACTTCGTAAAAAGTGGGCGTAACATGCTGAATTTTCAGAATTTATAGTTTTAGGTCGTCAAACTTGAAAAATTCATATCTTCTTCGTTATAACTCCGTTTTAACCCGTTCAAACCACGTTTCGTTTTAAAGTATATTTTCCAAATATAGCCCAAAAATTTTTACCTACTGTCGAAATTTAGAATTTCAAAATAAGATCAGACCTTCAACTAAAGTTGTGAAATGAGTTTTTTCTCATGACCTATTCCAACCAATACAAAACAACTCCGAAGCTATTCTAATCCTACCATACACCTTCTTAGGGTGTCATGGGTTCCTAGACATCACTAAAAGTGATATATTTCAAGGAGTAATTATAGGATGATGAATATATATTTATAACACTTAAAAACAACAAAAAGTGGTATAAACATCAATATATTGCATGTTTTTCTTAAATATGATGAAATGAACATAATATGAGTATGAAAGATAAATATGAACATGAGATGCTTACTAGTAATTTGATGAGGTTAAATGAACAAGGTTAATCCTAACACCCTAGGTTTTTATTTCAAAACCTCAACTAAGAGTGTGACTAGATTGTGAATATAACTTGTCTTGAAAAAATTTGGTTTCCTTGCCTTGATCTTGCTATGGCCGGTTATGGTGCAAGAGAGGAAGAGAGTATCTTTTTTTTTCACCTTTGTATTTTGGTTTGTATGTGTTGAAAGTTTGAATATAATAAGTATATTTGGATATTTAGACTAGATATTTGGTATCCCAATTGTGTGAGTCATTCCCTTGTCGACAAGGGTGTTAGAAGAAAGCTAGCACACATTTTTTTTTATTAAATATTTAGGTGTAGTATAATGTGTAATTATTTAAGGATAACTAGTAACTTGTGTATTTATTTAAGCTTGTAGGGTAGCGTTAGCTAAAAATAAATTTTAACGGATCAAAATAAAATATATTGAAGTCATAAAAATTATAAAAATACATTTCTTGCAAAATTTGAGTGAAATAATAATTATCGGTAGTTTTTTTACGAAAACCGTCGTAATTATATAAATATAACAATTTATATATAAAATAAATTTAAAACACTGGGTAAACTCATAATATTATTTTTATAATCTTAATATAAGTATAAAATATA
Organism: Chrysanthemum makinoi; assembly: GCA_910596185.1. Lineage (NCBI taxonomy): Eukaryota > Viridiplantae > Streptophyta > Magnoliopsida > Asterales > Asteraceae > Chrysanthemum > Chrysanthemum makinoi. The sequence goes on from OU343217.1 coordinate 74,572,271, forward strand.
TCGGGATAATTTTTGGAAGTATCGGATCAATTGTTCAAAATAATTAATTACGCGATAGCGTTTATTTAATAAAAATTATACGTTTAATGAAAAATGCAAAACCATGCATGAACTAATATGATGATAATGATGCTAATGATATGTAGACTAAACCTAGTCTATATGAAAGGTCCTTGATGAAATGTTCATGAATTTCTTTAAACCATTAAGGTTACGCGAATTTGATACTCGTAATCCTAGTTTACGTTAAATGATGAATAGTGACCGATGAATAGTAAATTCCCGAGATGAATGGTGAAATTTTCAAAGTTTGTAAAATGACCTGAATTTACGAGTTGTCACAAAAATTATATACTAGTATCTCACATATAGTATTTGGATTCTCTCATCTCTCGGGTGTATAATAAATATAACATGTATGGAAATGGAAAATAACACTCTCTACCTGTCATAGCACATAGATTACCATAGGCTTGAGATTAGATCAAACCTTCACCGCTTTGGCGTAAGCACTTAAGATAAACTATCAAAGAGGGCTTTTAAAGGGTTGTAATGTTAGGTGTAAGGGTATGAAAAAACACAGTTTTGTTGGATACGAGGAGTTTTACTGGTGGCAAGTCAAAAATCCAAGCTAATTACATGTAAAACGAGGCGTTGCTAAGCCAAGACTCGACTTACTATACTAACTTTTTCTGTATTTTTCTTGACACTTTCTTAACTTAAACAAAAACAAATAATAAAATATAGAAGTGAGATGGTAGCCCGTATGTTTTTTTTTTTCTTTCTATCTTCCTTTTCGATTTTTTTTTCATACACTCTTACTCTACCATCCGCAAAACATAACATCATAGCAAAGGAATTTATAGCAATCTCTCTACATTTGAGTTTTTATTAGACTAAACTAATGACCCGAATTGCGATGATCAAAACATGTGAAGTAATTAATTACTTAGATAAGGGAAATTAAATTTGATACTTCTTCCCGTTACTCCATAAAATACTACTTAACCCATGAGTCTCAATCGTCCCAAAATTGTATTTACACAAGATATGACTCGACTTAGCAACCATGTAATCAACTAGATAATTGAACTAGTGGTTTAACATAATACAATAATGCACTAAAGATGACTTCATACAAGGAAGGCTAAGGCGATTTGGGTGTAACATTTGGACTAGATTGTAAATAATGTTCTTCATTGATATTCCGGAAACTGGAACATCATGAGAACCGCGAAAAGATAGGCTCTGAGGGGTTAACTAGGGTTATCGTGTACTAAAAATGAGTACATCGCAAGGGTGTGGGGTAATTACTCAACTGATGTGGCCAATGTAATTATTTAAATGGAAAATGACTCAAATGGACCGCGCGCCCTGAGGCTTATCACTTTCCAGACCACGCCCTTTTTTATTTGAAACTAGACCGGTTGCCCACCGATTTTCTTGGACCCAACCAGGGGCTGCCATGTGTCCGACAACTTATGACACAAGTACGTATTTTGAAGGTATATGCCATGTATTGTTTTTTGGGCAACTTGTATTGTTTTTTGGGCAACTTTATATTTTTTTTCAACTTGTATATATTTTAAATTAAAAAAAAAGACACAAAATCCAATCAAGTCTTTAAGATCAGATCCATGTCCATAGATCCATCTCCATGTTCATTTGAAAAGCAGCATCAGCAACAATATCCATCTCCATGTTCATCTACAAATCCAATCTAAGTACACAAAATTTTTATAAATCACACCCCGTTCCTCATCAGTTAACACTCACATTTCTACATTCTTTGAAGGTATTTTCTTCATATCTCAATTCTCTAGCCACATTGATTTCCACATTATTTCATGGTATGATCGTTACTGGGATTGAAGTTGCTGAGATTGATTGATTTCCAAGAATGGTAAATTCAAATTCTTCATTTTTTTTATCTTATTCGTGATACTTGAGATGGGCTCAAATCAAAATAAATATGTTTATGATGGGTCAAAACAAGTTGAGTTGGGTCTGCTGGGCACCTGACAGTTTGGGTCAAATATAGTTATTATTTTGACTTGATGCATCTCAACACAATGGGTGTTGATTCCGGATCATCAAATTCTTTAGCCAAAGTTGTATTTGGGTGGGTTATAACAAATCTCCACTTGTTTTTTTTAGCTTTTTATTATCCTTTGTTACTGATTCACTATATTATTCAATTGATATATGCAACAGTTGTAGTACATCCGAAACTGGAAGCCTTAATAGAACTGGGGTTAACGGGATATTTGGATTTAGGCAACATAGCTTGTCCGCAATTTCCCAACTTTCTTCACAAGGGGTCGTTCCTGATTCATTCTCTTATTGTCTTGTTCGAAGTGGCAATGGAGGTGGTATTTTGGTTTTTGGTCAAATAATGGATCCCAATATGGCTTATACTCCACTTTTCCAATCACGGTAAGTTTTCTTTCGAACAACTAACAGTAGAAGCATAGAGGTAGCAGCATTAAAAAGTAACTAGCAGCTGTAATAAGTCACAACGAGCAGCAGTTAGATCCAAGGAGCAGCAGTTAATGTTATAGAGCAGCAGGAACGTTCATGAGGGCAGTACTAACATGTACGAGCAGCAGTTAAGGGAATTATAAGTTTGTTTTTATGTTTGTGAGGCAGGGTGGAAGTTTGGGGCCGTTTTCGCCGGATATAAGTAGGCTTTTGCAGTTGTGTGATGAGGAAGATGATGCTACTAGTGGGTTAGCTGCCCCGAAACCTGATCCTGATGGACTTAAACCTGTTGAGAATCCTGTTTTCCATGAGGTGGGTATTTGTTATCGTCATCTACTTACTTGACATTTGTATGCGGGATGTAACTAATGAATTTACTGTAACTTGGAAAAACTGTAAAAGGAATTAAGCTCTTATGTTTCTTCAATGACTGTGCATTCATGTATTGTGTTGTTTTATAATGAGGTCAGGTTATTGCAAATGAATTAATGAACCCTCGTGATTTCTAGTCATCGTTTGTTTGTAGTTTTTTCTATTCATTTAGTTGATGTCTCGTGTTTTGTTTTTTTTTACAATAGTTGCTCTTTTGATACTAAGATATGATATTCTTATGTATCACACTCAAATTTTGCCTTGAATACACTCTTCCTTCAATCCTCATACTTAGTTGGTTTATACAAACTACGGACTCTCACTTCTTCTTCGTTCCACCTCTTTTTCTTCTTCATTTTTTTTTTCTTTTTATAAACTTTACATCAACACTTCACATAACCACAAATACAAAATATGAAGTATGCATCCTCCATCTTTCGTTCAATACTCTAAAAGCAAAGTGCAAACCAATTCTCATATAAAAGAATTACCCCAAACTCACACAAAACTCGAAAAGACAACCAAACCAATCTTAAGCAACTAGCAACCCACTAATGGACTTAAACTATAGGGTAGGCTAAGGTGAAATGGTGTAACAAAACATAACATTATAATGGTGTCTACTTCGGTCCATTTTAGAAGGTTAATATTTAGTTCAAACTGATTGGGTCGGGAGACCCATTTGTCAATGCTGGTTTCGGGCTCTGTAGTTTTATGTCTTCTTCGTTTCTTTTCCGTACTCCCTGCATATAAAAAACATTGCATTTTTATCTTCAATCTTCAAGACTGAATCTTGTATTTCTGAAATTTAGTGTTAACATAGACAGTTTGTTTGTGACAGTACATGTAATTGTACGTGCTCCCATAGCAATAACGTATTCTGGTTATATTTCTTGAATGGAGCATCACCATTGTGACAAAGTAGCTATACATTTAGTTCCTTGGCTAAAAATATATGCCATAACATAATTCGTGATTTTCTTCTACTATTATACATTATTTGGATTCAGAAAGTTTCCAAACATGAAAGGGTTGCACTTCTTCCAGGAAGTAACTTGGAAATTACTGTACTCCAGTTACCCATAGACTCTGTTTTCTTATCTATATGGCGAAGAGTGGTAAGAGTATTTTACGAGCTGCAAGAACTTCTTCCTGTTGCGTGGCGTGTAAGTTTTTGACTTGAGGTGCTGCATAATTTCTGGAACAGAAACTCTAAGAGAGTAAAGGTTGAATTTTGAAAGGGAACTTGCTATTGTTTAGTTTCAATACGATCGTTTTGTTAGCATCGATGCCTCTAAATGATACGATTTTGAGAAAGTTTATTTTGTTGTTTTGTGTCTTGTGTTCTCTAATCCTCAAAGGATGTGGAGGGAGGCATAAGGTGATGAATATAACTGAAATTTTCATAAATTCATGTACGCTTGTAGCCATATGTGTTTAGGTGGTATGCTTAACCGTTTTTTTTCCTTATAAACCATATCTCAGATTTTTCTTGTAATCAATTTCTGAGGTTGCTTATTATTAATGTGTTGCACACTTTTGCTGCTCAGACGTCTCAGGAACAAGGATTCCAGCTGGTTGATCAATGCAAAGGTTCTCCTTCCGGTGTGAACAATATAGGCGCACATAATATTGGTGTTGCTAATCAGCTGGATTATTTTTCATTTGATCTGCCACAAGATTTTGAGCAGAATTTTTTTACTGGCTTCAATGGCATGGGTCAAGAAGATGCTTCTTTAAATAAGATGACTGGCTATCTACCCACCATTAGCCCTCCACCTTCTACTTTTCTGGGACGAAAGTGCGCCCTTTGGGATTGTCCTAGGCCCGCACAAGGCTGGTGTGCTGACAGTAGGCCCGTTTAAGGGTGGTTTCCTGATTATTGCAGTAGCTTGCATGCTGCAATTGCACAAAATGAAGGACGATTTGGTATGACACCTGTCATATGACCTAAAGGTATCGAGCTGAAGGATACTCTGCTTTTTGCTGCCCTTAGTGCAAAGATGCAGGGAAAGGATGTGGGCGTCCCAGAGTGTGAGGGGGCTGCAACTGCAAAATCTCCATGGAATGCACCTGGTTAGTTTGCTTCTTTTTCTTTAACTTATCATGTAATTAGGAGGTGGCAGTTTTGACCCATTTATTAAGGAATGCTTGATTTGGGTTGTGATTGTCTCAAACGGGTCACATACAATTTTGACCTAAAAGAGGTATGGGTTGAATGGGTTGAAAGTCGCACACAGTATTTTATTAATGCTAATGTCTTAAACTATCGTTTTTCTAATCATAATAAACATATTAATGATCCGAAATGGACCAAAGAGTGTATAACGTTAGTCCATTCTAGCCCATACATGTCGCATACAAAATGAGTTGTTGGACCTGCTAGACAACCAACCCATATTGCCACTTAAAGGTGGCTGTTCAACCTGTTGAGTTATGAATGGGTCAAATTCCGATTATGCTATACCTTAAACGGGTCAATTAATAAAAGTAGTTTAAAATAGAATATGTCAAACGGGTCGAACCTCGGCGAAAGCTTTATGTTCAATGCATAAAGGCTCCTAAACTGTATTAGTTGAAAAAATAGAATATTGTTGTTAGCTTTTGCAATTATTGTTAACATGATAATTGTTTATTACTTAATAAAAAAATTCCAAAATGGGTCAACCCAATCTGACCTGTACCAGAAAAAGACTTGTTTTGACTTGTTGCTCAACCATTCCAACCTGCCCATTTTGCCACCTCTGATAGGATGATAACTGCATTTAAAGAATTTTGCTGGATGTTCTTTTTTTTTCATGCTTCCTTTTCTTGGTATTCTTTCCAGAGCTATTCGATCTCTCGATTTTTGAGGGTGAAATAATCCGAGAGTGGTTGTTCTTTGATAAGCCTCGAAGGGCATTTGAGAGTGGAAACAGAAAACAGAGATCACTCCCAGATTACAATGGACGTGGTTGGCATGAATCTAGAAAGCAAGTAATCAACGAATCTGGGTGGCTAAAAATATCCTATTATATGGACCCACAGCCCATGAAATTTCTTGAATGGCACCTCCACGAGTATGAAATCAGCAAATGTGATGCTTGTGCTTTGTATAGATTGGAGCTCAAACTAGTTGATGGTAAGAAAAGTCCAAAAGGAAAGGTTGCAAATGTTTCAGTTGCTGATCTACAAAAGCAAATGCGAAGACTTACTGCTGAGTTTCCATTGGATAACAATACTAAGTGATGATATTGATAATGGAGCAAATGCACCATTTAACTACCTTGTAGACGATATCGGTGGCTACTATTAACAGAATCGATAAAGAAATCCCAAAGATGCAAGGAAATCAAAGTCAAAGTCTAAGTCAGAGTCTTGTTCATCTTATTAGAGTAAATTGCAAGGCTCAAATTATCCATAGTCATGTTTTGTTACTAAATGTCAACAGTCAAAGTCAGAGTCAATTCTTGGAGCGTTTTGTGTGGATTGTGTGAGTATGTCTAGCAGTTCTCTTTAAAAAGAATAAGCACTTAAAATATAAGTTTTATTTAGCAGGCAAAACTTATCAGATATTTTAGATAAATAATCTTTCATAATCTTTTAAAATCAAATGTAAATTCATGAATAATCTCCCGCTTCATCTCCATCTATAGCTAGATCTCCTGCATCAGTTATTTTCACCAGATTTCAATTTTTTTTTATCTATTTTGAATCATTCTTTATAGATAAACGGATAAACCTTAATCTCTCAGCCTTTCTTTCACTTGCGCATTCTTTATAACCGCAAATGTACCTTCATTTAAGCTTTGTTTTATGAAAATGAGCGAGTGAATCAAGCATAAAAATTTACTAATAAGGTATGAGATTGGAACCATGCGTCACTTTCGTAAGCTAATTACCTTGCATTACAACTTTGGAAGTAGTTGCTTAGGCCACGCTTGAATGGTCTTTTTGGATGACCAGTTGCAAACTTGGTTTAGGGCCACTTTTAACTTTGTTTTACAAAAGTGGTTCCTAGTCAAAACATCAATAAGCCTACAGGTCCAAACACACTTTTCATAAACTATTACATTTCTTTTATTTAACAGTGAGCAGATTACTTTTATAAATAGTTAAATACACAAATGATCACCAACTTTTATCTGTAATGTGTTATTACAAGCTATGTTACCACTTAACAAGAGGTGCCTCTGAATATTATTTACGTAGATTTAATAATATCGATGTTCTGCACATGGAATTCTGCTGGAGACTTTCAGATGCTTGGAGATAGGTAACAGATTAACAACTAAAAGCTGTTCAACTAACATATCTTTTCCTCAAATAATAACCAAAGAAACAAGTTTTGAACATTAAGCAGCACAGTTCTTAAGCTGTAGAATACATGTGCACACCGATTAGATGTTAAAATTCAATATGGGTACTATCCATTGGTCCAACAAGTTGGGGGGTCGACTTGCTACTTGACGTCCTAGTTGAAGAAGTTGTAAAATCCATAATGCGGGCACGAAGACCAAAAGAACAGAAAAGTGCAGCGCACTCAGTGGTACCAATCCAAGCGCGTTTCCCAGATATCTTGCGATTAAAGTGATTTGAACCAGGTGTATCAAATCCTTTGTTCCATGCAATTTCAAGCCACGTTTGGAGTGGGGGGATGTCGGGGACGAAGCCAGATCCGCCAAAGAGGAGTGGCTTGGCTTCTTGAGGCCTTTGGAATAGCAAATGAGAAGTAAGCATTTGGATGTTGCGCCAGCCGCAGCCCCAACCAACATCTTCAAATTCTTTTTGAGCCTGGAGTTTAAAAGTCATTAATATCCACCATTACATCTAGAATCATTTAGAAGAAGACTATTAAAGTTATTTTATGTACTTACTGATCCCTTGAGGAGCAAAAACTTTAAACGAGGACTCAATAGCTTCTTTATAATTTTCTTCATCCGTTCCAATCGTTTTTGCTTTTAGTAGATCCTGAAAACTCCAAAATAACAGCCTTAGAATGCCAAAAACCTCGTTTTAATAGCCTTATAACCACATTAATAAAAGCAAGAGTTCAGCATATTCAAACACTAAGAAATAAAAAGCTCGAAAAAGGCAATAACAGATGCATCACTTTATCATCACCATCGCCGCCTGGTCCAATCTCCGATCCACTCGCGCTGCATTTCACCACTCGGCTACCACTAACAACTAACCTATACATAAATCAGAACATTATACTCCAAAAAGAACAACTCACAAATAATACACTAACACAAACATACAAACACCGGACCTCAGCTCACCTAGGTGGAGTAATCCGTCTGTGGCCATGATTAATATACGACGAGATGGAGCTATGAAACCGGAGGCTAGAACATGAACTACAATGTGATAACGGAAGGAAACTGGTGCGAAAACACGCCTGTGTGGTCATAGTTGATGTGATACTCATTTGAAACTATTCGACATCGAATTTATTAAGGTTTAGGGGGGACTGAAATGAGAAGTAGAGGGTTTTGGATATACTGCTGGAGTTAAGTGGTAGTTTTATATTATAATAAATCTTTATTTACCATCGCGTTAAAGTATAATCACAGAAGTTGTTAGAGCACTATGTCCATGCAAACTACTTCCGCACAGATACTTCGTTCTGCCCACAGAAATGACACTTTAATACCTTAAACATATACCAAGTCCTACCCAACCGCGAGCATTAGTCCATACAAACTACTTACACACATAGATATAACTGGAAGGCTCTGTAAAATGAAAGTTACACTTCTGAAACATCAGCATAAGTGCTACTTTAGCTTTACTGCTACAGAAGGATCCATATAATTCTGCACACATCAAGCCTTCCTTAAAGCATATGTAAGTATATCAAACAGATAGATTTTTAACATAGTTTCTCCTATTTCCTGTAGTTCATAATATGCCATTAAGAACCAGACAGATTAAAATAGAATTAGATAAGACTCACTCAGATGATTGCGCATTTCCAACTGATTTAGATGGACTCGACCATGGAGGTGGCTCCATCACGGTCTTTGTTTGCTGCCGTAACGGATTCTCCCTTGTATTTGTAGAGAAGATTTGTCTCCTATTTTCATTAGCCTTGACATTCTGCCATAACAACAAGGATTAAACTTCAAAAGTGCAAGGAGACTAAAACCTAATTGGTGCACTTGTAACTAAAAAGGGGACAATAAACAAACTACAAAGTACTCTGTATCTCATGAACACAAACCTCAGTCCTTGCAATTAATACATCCTGAAACTTTTTTGTTGTTCCCATGAGCTTGTTCTTCAAATCATCACAAACAGCAGTACCATGGACAACTCTATCTTCTGAATAATCGCCAGCGGCAATTTCCATGTTTTGAAGAGTTTGCAAATCAGAAACTGCTACATTCAAGGATGTTATATCATTCTTTATCAAGACTGTCAGTTCTTGAATCTCCTTCAGTGGATCATCAAAAATCGTTGACTTTTTAGCCACTGCATTCACCCAATACAAAAGTTAAGATGTGTGTGCCTTTTAGTCATGAGTATAACACCATTTAACCCAGAAAAAAACACTGGTTTAATAGAAAATCCTAAGCAAAACTTTGCAAAATTTAGAACAAACATCTGTTGATAGTGCTTGTTGTCCTAACACCTATGATTCAAAACAAGTTGAATGATTACATTGGAAGCTAATGATAACACTGACGAACAATAGGTGAAAGACTGCTACCATAGTCGCTAACCACGATTATTACCTATAAAAACATACTATCCAACCAAATCTTTTCCAACTCTATACTAAAGAAAGTTCCCCTGCTCTTTCATAATGAATCAATTGTAAAACACAAGTAGAATCCTTAAAGTAAGATATACAGCAACAGAACCCATAAGTGATCTTTCGATGTTATTTGCTAACCTTGCATAGTTGGTGAAAAGATTGCAGCTAGTCAAGCCCAAAACCAACAGTCTTGCCCAAAAAAAAACATAAACCACCACTAAGGTGGCCAAGTGGTCAGGGACTCAAGTCCTCACAAAAGGTCTCGGGTTCAAACCTCCACAGGTAAACATCCTGGGGGTGACCAGGGAAAGGAGTGACTGGTAACCGAGAGAAAACCTTGAATTATAGAGTTTAGAGAGGAAATTGTATATCACAAAAGCTAACAAATGAATAGGAGTTACAAGTGGGAAAGTTAGTTAGTTCAAAGGAGAATTGTCACGTGCACCTCACGTGTGTAATAACACACCTGCGCCTCACGTGCCTTATAACCTAACTAAATTTCCACTGCTAGTATTAGTTCCTGCTGTTAGTGTTAACTTTCCACTGCTAGTGTTAAGTTCCCACTGCTAGTGTTAGGTTCCTGCTGCTAGTGATAAGTTCCTGCTGCTAGTACTAAACAACTCCTATCATTTAACTAAACTACAATCTGACAAAAAAAATCAAAGGAAATTGAAGCGTGAATGATTTACCTGTGTAGCTACAACCAAGGTAAACTGAGAAAAGAATGAAGGGTTCGTCTCAATTAAAGTCATTGGATGCTCTTCGATAAATTTAGCTTGATGCACATTTTTCAACCACTTATACGCACCAGCTGAAAAACAAAAACTTTAAAGATTCCGTTGACATATAAATTAGAAACGGGAACTTTGTAAGTCAAAATAGTTTATACTTGACCAGTTGCCATATCCTCGACTAATACCATATGTAACTTGATAATCTTTTTAGTACCTAACCTAAGCTCAATAAGTAAAACAAAGAAAAGCTCCATAAAAAATGCAATCACATTGGTTTACTGGTTTAGGCATTCTATCAAGCACATTACATGCATCTATATCAAACACCACTGAAAACCCCAAGTTCATATGTAACTTTGATATGAAATAAAACAATGAGATAGAATTAAGCATTCTAATTTCCTAATAGATTCAACAAAACATAAACATATACAATTTCGATTGCTGTGTTCAGTTCTGGATCCAAATAAGTGACGAGAAACTAAATTTTTGAACTTACAAATGGATTTAATACGTGAATTCTTAAACGGGAATTTGTAGTTTAGAGAAAGAACGAAATTTACTAATCATTTTTGAGTGTGAATTCTTAAATGGGAAATGCTGAAAGAGAAGATGGGGGCTTGAAGTCGTGGAAGGTGAGATTAATATTAAGAGGAATGTGATAAAATGGAGAGCTTTGGCAAAAGAAGCTATTGGAGAAGGTGGACAGAATTAGCTTAAAAAATATTTGGGAAGAAATTGACTGATAATGGGGGAAGAAATGATATTATAGATAGATTTATAGATAGATTTTCATGTAGAAATATGTGTACTTGACAATTATGTAAAATGACAAAAAAATCCTTTGATAAAAATACGGTTGTCCAGCGCTTTTTAGTTGCCAAAAAAACAATACCTTACACATACGGGACACTTGTCACAATTTCGATGAGTTGCCCAATGACAACGGTTGCTCTCGGTCCATTTTCAAATAAAAAATAAAAGTGGTCTGGAAAGTGACTAGCCTCAGGGCGTGCGGTCTATTTGACGAATTTTCCCTTGTTTAAACATGTTTAAAATAAGGGTCATCCTAATGCCTTTTATCATTTAGTAAATCCTAACTACACGAATGTAGTCTCATTAGCGATCTAGGAATGCATCACAAAATCAAGTTATAAAATCTATATACTACCGGTACACTCATAAGCATTAAAAGTAAATACTTTTATCCTATATATCTAAGGGAGGACCTCACATTTTTGGGGTGGAATTTTAGTGGTCAGCGTTTTTGTGCTAGTCATATAACTCTTATCCATGAGACGCTTTATTAAGACTAAATTTTTGCTCATATATGTCATAAAAAATTAAAAATTTGGTGCTAAAATTACCCTAACAAGTATTTATTTTAGTTTATTACACTATTACTAAGGACAAGACAAATATCAAGCGAGCAAATAGTTTTTAACATATCCTTTTTTTTCCCTCCCTACATTTAAACTGAACATTGTCCCCAATGTTCCCCGAAAGTATCAAAGTTATGGTAATAGGAAGTAATTAAAAGAGAAATAAACTAGCACTCCCCTGATTAGCTCGGTATGATCGGTGTAGAATCAAGATTAAATCCTCCTCCAAAAAGAATAAGTAAATCATAAATGTTTCTTCCATTGTGTACTTACATCTTCTTGTCCAATATAGCTTGTAAATTCTCAGAAAACAAACACGAGACCTCGTGTAAAATCGGCAGTAAAACTATATATAATATAAATCTAAACTAGAAAGCGAATAAGATATAATGCTTTCAAAATAGATGTTTGCATGTTCCTGGAAAATTAAAAATTCTGGAAATTTTGAAATTAGGTTTAAAAGACAGAAAATCACGGAAAAACTGTTTTGCTTCTGATGCGTGGCGTCATCAGGTTATAGATCCTAACCCCGTCGGGATTGACCTGACAGAATTTTAAACTTTGTTTTCTTGAAAATTTCTAAAAAATTTTACTCCTTAAGAACGTGTAAATTACTGCAAAACAACTATTGTGACTCGATATAAGCATTTGACTCAAACAAACACACAAATATATGTTCATCATGTATTGCTAATTTCATGTTCAATTTTGTATCATTAAACATATGTGATCTTCCCTACACTTATCTTTTGCAAAATATCTTTATATGTGATTAAGACGAGGTTAAAAATAAGATAAAGCATTTTTACAAAGTTGTTTGAAACATAACAATTAAACAATAATGATGAGGTATATATGACACATAAACAATAAAAATAAACAATCAAACAATTAAACATGAGTTGCCTCTCAAGAAGCGCTTGTTTTTGTTCGAGTTTCGAGCCTGACTCAACCTTTATTTAACAGATAAAGGGGAGGTTTTCCCTACACTTAAGTTTAAGTGAGGGTGATAGTAGTGATACACACCCTTAGGGTGGAAATATGGCATGTGAGGAAAGGGTGATGGATGATTTATATGCTTAAAAGAGTGTTCTTCTTTCATCTTAACCTTACCTAATTCGATTGGTGTAGGGGGTGAACCAAGTCCATCTTCTAGAAAAGGATCAACTTCTATCAACTTTGAGAGATTCTTAGTTAAGGATCCATCTTGACCTAATAAACCCGGTTTGAACCCATAATGTTTCTTATGATCAATCATAAATGGGTGATATAAGTATGTAAGGTCATGCTTCATTCCTATATTCGTTTCCACTCCACATGGATTAGAGTCTACTACCTTTATATTAATATTACTCGGACTATATGGTTTGATGAGTGGATCGGGGCCTATTTTAGTTCCTAGATTCACATAAGATGAAAAATTAGGTAAGGGTTTTGGTTGAGACTCTTGTTCATCAAACTTAGGAATTTCCCTAGTACTAAGAGAAAGATTATGACTACAAGTATTCAAACCTATTTTCCCTCTAGTTGTGCTTGGTCCAAAGGTTCTACATTCATCAGGGTTCCTATGGTCTCTTCTATTTCTTTCGGGTAAGTTATGGGCGGTAGGTGTTCCTCAAATGATGGTAGGACTTGCGGGCTTGGTGTTTCCACCTCATTTTCCATTATATCTTGATCACCTATGTGTTGATCATGTGTTTTTGTAGGATCTAACCCAAATACGCACCTAAGTATCTCAAATCCTTCTCTAGCCATTTCAAATTCTTGGTCTGATTCATAAGAATCATTCACAATAAATTGATCACTAAGTTCCATTTGCCTAAAGGATTCCTCATGCGTGTCATATGTTTTGGTGAAATTTATCTCATGCATGCAACTAGGTAGCTCAACTCTAACCATCTTACAATCTTGGTTTGATTCAAGGTCCATGTTCTTAGAAACTAGGTCTTTTTGTTCATGGTTCCTAAGGTCAGATAAATCCTCCCCATTTGTTGTGATGTATACAAGCCTATGATTTCATTCAACTTATGGGTTATTCCTAGGAAGCTTTTCTCAATTTTTTTAAAGGGTCTCACCAAAAGGAGTTGATCCTAACAATGATTATTTAATAGAAGCCACACACACACAAAATTCATCAAAACCGTCTAACTTTACGCCCATATCCTCTTGGATATCTTTAAGATCACTCAAAAATTCATTAGAACAACAAGAGGAAAATCTATCAGTGAAATACAACTGTTCCTCTATTGTTAATGATTCAAAGCAACTTCATCCGCTATGGTGACAAATGAAAAGGTTTTACGAACAAAGGGCACGAAGAAAAGATAGACTACAAGAAAGCTAAAAAGAAAAAAAAAAACAAAAATCCCACTCGATAGGAATCTAGTGAGTGGATCTAGACAAGATAGAAAATGAACCTAAACTATTCCCCAGCAGCGGCGCCAAAAACTTGATGCGGATTCTTGCGAACCTCACAACAAGTTTTACAATCCTCATAGGCAGTGTACCTAACCGTTGTAGTGTAGTATAGGTAAGACATGGGAGATTGATCGTTCTCTAGGAGAATAGTGTTGGGAAGGTCGAGATGTATGACGAATAGGTCTTAGGTGAGGGATGATTCTTTTTATCTCTTTTTATATTTTATAAAAGCAATTAAAATCTCGGTATTGGATTGGGGGTATCAAATTCTTTAAACTATTAATTAAACTAATTAAAACTAAATGACGAGTAATATAAATGAGAGATTCAAATGATAGGCATAGCGTGTTTACTTAGATTTCACTACTCTCTAGTTATCACATATTTATTAGTCGAATTGTCACATCCTTGTTTAATTGGCGCGTTGTATTTCTAAGGTCGTAGGGAGGTGCCAACTGCCCTATTTCTATGAATGTATTGATAAACAATGCAATTCACGCAATAAACACACCGAGAAGTCTACTAGTGCACTCTAGGACATAAATACTTTTTTTAGGACGTTCAAGGTCGCAACATTAAAGGAAGAAGCAAGTTTTCCTAACATAATGTGTAACAACCACTTAAACAAGAGACGACAATCAATAGTTAACAACTAGATTTCATTAGATCTAAGCAAATACTGTGGTAAATTAGCTAGACATGAAAAGGATAATGAAACAAGTGATGATAATTGAACTTGAATTAAACATAATGATAGAAGTAATCAATAGACTTATCTCTTGTAGAATGAGGGTGTTAAAACCCTAAGTTGCTGTAAAAAAAACCTAAAAAACTCGTACACCCACTTTTCTCTCCAAGTGTGCACACCTAATGCTGACAATTCTAAAACTATATAGGATTACACATGCGACGACGTCACTTTATAATTGTGACGTTGTCAAGTCGCTGGCATTAGGGTTTCGTCTCTTCCAAGTCAGTTTTGTGACGGGGTCGCTTATGCCTCTGGGCAGATCCGGATACTCGGCCGTCGCTTTATGATTTTTCCAAGCCGTCACCTTATAATTTCCATAGAGAATTTCAGCTTCTTTAACAAGTGACGACGTCACTTGTTATTTCTTCAACTTTTCACTGAGCCGTCTCTAGTAAAACCTGTGTTGTTTTGATACTTTTATTTGCATGTGATGGCGTCACCTTGTAGGTTGTGACGCCGTCTGGTGCCTTTTTCCAGACTTTTCATGACTTGGTCGTTTTCTTCAGGTTTTCATCTAAATATGCATGATTTATAGCTTTTGCTTCTAATGTACTTAAAAAGTGAAAAGGAACGATTTTAGGCAATATTTGATCATAAACACATTAGTTTAGGGCTTAAATGACCCCCTAAAAATGTACGTTTTAAATCCTTATCAGTCGAGGTGACAAGTCGATAAACATACACAATTTAACACATATGGGTTGTTTTGGTGTAATTCCTAAAATATTGCCTACTCAAACTATTTATCCCAAATGTACTAAGAAAACTTGGATACTCGTGTATGGTCTTGAAAATCTACAAAGTCCATGTTCTAAAGTTTACAATACTACCGGCACACTCAATGTTTTGTGGATTATGTAATATGAGAAAACGGATAAAAGGCTAAATCTCACCAATGGAATCAAGGGTTGTTGTGCTCGACAAAGATCTATTCTAGTTCGGTTGAGAACAACATGTCAAATTATTTCAAAAGTGGCATAATTTTTTTAAATAAACTAAAAAAACGAGGGCAAGTAAGTCAAGTGATAATTCTACTCTCGCCCCCACTGGAATTGTACAATGTCCCTATTGTACGCAAAAATGGAAAATTAAGAGAAACAAGTAGAATTTGAACGAGAAATCCCTTGAAATTTGCTCCAAATGGTAGAAGGAACATGTGAGTAGACGTGCATTGACTCGGCTTCCTTGAGCAAACTTCATTTCCCTAGAATCATACCACTACCAAAGCATAATTCTAGAAAACACACAAGTAAAAACAAAAGCAAATAAAAACCTAACTCACTTTCGTAGGAATCACCGTTGCATTTAACGTATGCAACAAGCCTTTTAAACCTCTCGGTGTCCCCACTGGATGAGTGTAGTCTGGTGAGGGTTTACAGGGAACACACCCACAAAGTTCATTAAGTTACTAATACATGGTTATGGAATGTAAGTTATTTGAAACATGTTTTTGTGTTACAGGAGGATTTTATGGTGTAACCTCATCAGGAGGGTTACGCCGTAGAAGAGTTGACATGTTCAAATTTTCATCAGCTGAGAGTGGGTTACGATGTAACCTATTTGACAGAGTTATCTTTGTAGAAATTTTCTGTTGTTAATACCAGAAAATTTTCAGCTCTATGGCTCGTTCCGAGCCTCCTTATGACCTCCATTGTTGTAGAAACCTGCAAAACATGATAATAAACAATCCAAACCAAACTATACTAATGAAAATAAATAAAAGAAAAGATAGGTTGTCTTTCGACAAGCACTTTTCTTTATTAACGAGTCTATAAGTTAGACTCAAAGCCTGGTGCTTACGCAGGTTTATGAACACCCTTACTAGTGTCCATTTCGTTCCTGATCATCTTTTTAAATTTCTCCCCATTCATTCTACTCACTGGCAACTCAATATCCTCCATCTTTTATGTACATATAAAACTTCCTATCTCATCGATCGTGTATTTCCTCAGTTCAAATGCTTCTACCTTAACTTTTGGAGGATCATTAATTGTTCTTTCCATACTACAACATCTTTTCTCTTCTTCTTCTAGCCCATCTTTGTGCCAATATACCGATGTTTCATTAGATACTTTTTTCACAATTCTCCCAAACATTTTGCAAAACATACCCCTTATTGCATATCCTGAGCTCGTATTCATCCAGTAACTTCAAAATTTCATTTCCGAATTCTAATTTAAACTTATCAAATCTATGAGAGTAGGGGTCATTGCTTCCTTCTAAGGTATTCGACCCATCCAAATAACGGTCAATCATCCACTCAACAAACAATTTTTTCTTCACAAACTTGTCTACCTTCGTGGTCTCGAACTTAGCTTGTAGCCAGCCATCAAATGGGAGATTACGTGCCCTAGGTTTTTTTGGTTAACTAATTTTACCTTTATTCATTTCCTTAATCCCCAAATGGTTTTCATTAAAAGGGTTAAGGTTGGGCATTTCAAGATTCTTTCCTCTTGGTCCTTCTCCAACTTCTTTAACTGAACAAGGAAAGTAATGATTTCCACTAAATGGCTGGGGTGTAACATCTTCCTCCTTTCCTATGTTTCCAGAACTTGTTACGGCGTAACCCTGATCATAGGGTTGCGCCGTAAGTTCTCCCTATGCTCGGTGAAAACTTACAAAATCTCATTGAAATCTCTCCTTAACGAATTCATTATTGACTAAGTTTCCAAACCTAATTCTAAACCAATCTTCGAAGGTTATATCTTCAAACCCTATATCATGTCTTTCTTCATCATAAAAAAACCCCCATTCTTTAGTCGGTTTCTTTTCTTCATTTATTATGGCCAATTTTCCCCCATTGAATTGTTCAAGATATGGGTTACATGATGGCCAGATTTGGATTGCATCCCCAATCATGGTTTGCACTGGTTTGCAAGAGTGTAGTCTCCATGTAAATTTCAATGGTTCATCAATTCGACCCCTATTTCCTTTTTTTGGTACCTGTTCATCATTAGTATAAAGAAAAGCATCTCTATTGCTTTCATCAGAATCAAAATCATAACAGTAATCATATTTTAAACATAAATGAGAGTTATATGAAAACAAATCTTCTTCAATTCCAAAAAGATCAAAAGGTTTTTCCTCTTGGGATGTTTCAGCCATACAAACTTTTTCAATGGTCTTAGGCGAGTGAATTAAAGCCCCATTCATTTCAAATGTAATTATATCCTCACATACTCCCAACAAAATTTGTCTTTCAAAAACCTTTATACATGCATGTGATGTTGCTAGAAGTGGTCTTCCTAAGATTATATTTTCATTAGAATGTCCTACCATATCTAGAACCACAAAGTCAGTTGTGAAGAAAAATTTATTAATCCTAACAAGCACATTTTCAACTATCCCCCTGGTGTCTTTTTAGTCATGTCAGTCATTTCAACTACCATTGTTGTTTCTTTAAGATGAGTTAATTATAAATGTTTGAACAGTGAAAATGACATCATATTGACACTAGCGCCTAAATCTGCTAGAGCTAACATATTAAAGTTACCAATAGTGCAAGGGAGGCTGACAAGCTAAAACTCCCGGGGTTAGACTCCCTCTAGGGAAGCTGGCGAGGTAATCCTGTTGATTTTCCACTTTCTTGATTATCCTGTAAGTAAGTAACTCCAAGAAGTTTATTAGTTTCGTTAGAGACAAAATTAGTGGCGTTTACCTCATTGTGTGTGAAAATGGCCTTGTAAGCTCCAATTGCCGCGTTAGTTCCTTGAGCCTGGACGTCCTTAGCTAACTGTCCAATTTGAGTTTCTAAATTCTTGTTTGCAACATCTTGATTCTTCAAGTTCCTATCAGTATCTTCCTTGAGGTTCTTCATCCACCCCTCGAATTCATTTCTCTTCTTTTGTTGATTCCTCAATGTGCTTATTAATGATTTCTTTAAGGGAAGGCCTCTTGTCCCCATAAGGTGGACGGTTCTCCACTCGCGTGTAGCATCCAGGCGGTCCTACTCGGTATCTCACCCCATTACTTCCATATCCTTGAAAGGGCCTATTAGCTTCTCCATATTTTACTCCCTCGACAGCCTTCACTTCTTCATGCAAGGGGCAATCTTTGGCCAAATGTGTTTCTTCACAAGTTTTACATCCCACTTGTATAGCATGAATATTCTCTTTTAGATTGAATATATATGTAAATTTTAAGTTAGATTGGATATATATGTGATTTTGAAGCAAAAGAGGGATATATATGGAATTCTCCTTTTTTATAAAATTTTTTGGCGAATTAGTTGAAGCTGAAGCTTATTAATGTAAAATCATATAAAAATACATCAAATTTTTTACGTGATAATTCATTATATTTTTAAAAGTATTTAAGTAAGTTAACTATTCATAAGCCCTTAAAAGCCCCATTTTATGGGCTTGGGCTTATGGAGGCTTGTGGTTTATTTTATAAACCATTAGCCATAAACCACAAGCCTCCATAAGCCTGTGTGACAAACGAGACTTATTTTATAAGCTGACTTATTTTAAAATCAAAGCCCCGATAAGCTCATATAAGCCTTTTGCCAAACATACCCTAAAGCACTCCTTAAACGACATCGTTTTTTGAGTGCTTAGTATATATTAAAAAAGTATTTTTTTTCCTCCAAACCTTTAGCCTAACTTAAGCCCAAAAATATTTAGCTCAAAACCGGTTAGCCCACAAATGAAAATTTAAAAAATACACCTCGCACTATTCAAGATTTTACGAAAAGTACCCTGAACTTTCTACTACTTACGAATTCTTTATATAACAGATTTTATTTATCAAATATCTAACAAATATATATCTATTACTTTGATAAAAAAAAAATATACTGTCGGAAAGGCCTGTTGATAATGAACAATACAAGCCGAGCAAACTTTATTTACCGAATAGTTTTCTTGCGATTTATTTAATAAAAATTATACCTCGGGAAAGGCCTTCGGATTACAAATAAAACGAGCCCGATGTCGATATATTTTCATTCTAATCTATTTCTTCAATACAAAATATATCGTCGATAAGCCATCTGCACTACGAGTCAGACGAACCGAATATTGATATACTTATAGCTAATGGGCAAAAATTCAAATATGTTGGCTAAAGCTTATTGCCACAACGGCTTCCAAAACGCCCCACATACTATCTTAAAAAAGGCCTAACACGCGTGGTGCATTCTCTCTCGTTAAACTTATTTAAGTATATGTTATTTGTACAGTTGGTTAATAATCGATACATATGTGAACATTGTATTGCTATTTGTTAATTATCACTGCGAAATTTATTAAGTAATTTTAACAACCCGTGTCGTGTATTATATGAGTTTTAAACTAGTAAGGTCATAAAGAAAATAAGACTCTTACCATCAAATGAAATGTGAATAATTTGTCCTGTTCTCTTTGAAAGAAAGGGCGCTTCTGGTTCTGTCGGTGCTTGAAACAATTTTGTCTTCTCCATATTATATCTCTAGAGTCAATAATTTTATATGAGAAACTACTGAACTCAATCACTTGCTGTCGTTACTCTTCAGTTTTTTGCTAAAGTCTATCATGTAGAGGTAATAAAATTGGATCAGTGATCGATTTTTAGGTTTCGTCGTAAACCTAATTGGTTACTTCCAATTACGTAAAACCGTACTCAAATAAGCTTATAAAGTCATAAAGAAAATAGGACACTGAAATGTCATTTCTACCCTTCCCAATGACCAAAACTACATAGCAATCCAACCAAACACAACTACATTTGTCAAACCCACGAGGCCACGACTAAAAGAAAAAACAAAAATCGATCTAAACAAACAGAGCTAACAGCACATCAGATCAAGACAGTAGTGATTTTATGATCTCTCTCAAACCCTAGTAGAGAATTAAGGCTGTTTCTGTGTTTTTTCATATCTCATGGCTGCTCCCTTCTTTTCAACACCCTTTCAACCCTTTGTTTATCAGGTACATTTTTATCATATTTATTCCTTACAAATGTTTGATTGAACATGTATTTGTGTCTTATAATTGTGTGGAATCTTGATCAGATCAGTTAACTCAACATCTGTGATTTTTGAGGTTGTTAGCTGTACTTGATCACTGATTTGTTATGCCAATTTTGGGTGCGAGAAGTTACCGAGTCTCGATTTAGTTAGCGAAATGAAAGAGAATTAAGGGATATAGGGTTTACGGGGTGTTTGGCTTAGCTATTTTTAAAAGGCTTATGGTTTTTGTACAATTTTGGTTTCACTCATGAACTGATCTTGAGTAGTTGCGTAAGGCGTTAAAAAAATTCAGTTTTCGATGTAAAAGACGTGTTATTTGCTTGCTTGATGTTAGGTTAAGGCGTAGATTGTTTACCACCAAGGTAAAGGGACGGAACCACAAGGGGTTCCCGCGGGGTCCCGGGACACCCGTGGATTTTTCGTTGTAGTGTTAATTTTTGAAAAAAATTCGATTTTTCCTAAATGCATCTTAAATGCATCCGGTCCATCGAAGTGTGTTTCTAGTGTTATTTAGTTAGTATACTTACAAAAACATTTGTGCACCCGGTCATATTTGGTACTGGTTCCGTCCCTCGGGCAAGGTTATTTATGGATAAATTAACTTGTATACACTATAATACCAGTATACCACATGTAGCCGTGTAGGGTTCTCATTAGCCTTACTGTTTGATGAACTAGTTTTTAAATGGAAACGTTAAACATGAATAGTTGCGTAAAGCGGTAAAAAGGTTAACTTTTTGATAAACCTGGCAATCTAGACCCAAATGGGTTTAGTTGGGTTTATCTGGGTCATCTTCTGTTCCCTACGGGGTTGGCATAAACACAACTCTTAACACGTCATGGGTCTACTTGGGTCACTTCCAAAATTGTTGAACAAGTATGTTGGTCCAACAGGTTTGTTAGACTAACATGAACCGTACAAGTTACCACTTTTCCATATAAACCCAACTAAACCCATTTGGATCTAGATTGCCAGGTCTACTTTTTGATGTAAAAGACGTGTTATTTGCTCTCCTAATGTTAGGTGATGGGGTAGATTGTTGACCAGCGTTACCTAAAGAATTAGCCAGTATTACCTATAGCAAATAGCTGGTTTTTAGTTATGAAATAGTTGACTATTGGCTTCTCAATATACGTCAAAGCCTTAGTGTTGATGTGCTTTTCGTTGAGAGTGTGTCGTTTTCCAGGCGTACTAGTTGGGAAAAATCAGTACTTTTACAGTGACACCGTTAAGGCTTTAGTAAGGATAGACACAAAGCATTTCCCAGTCCATTTGGTTCTCGTGTTTTGATTTTATTTTCCTTCTCTTAGCTTGAATCTTAGGAAGAGTCTCGATGTTGTGCTAGTAACTCTATCTGAGTTTCTGTAGTTACAAGGAAAGGAGAGGTTCTTTCTTCACATTATTGTTTCATTAAGATTTCTTACTCATGTAATCATAACAGTGACAGCGCTGCTGTTATCTCTATTATGTGGAATATATTAATAATTCAAAGAAGCTATCATCATACATGCTGAGCGAAGTAATGATCGCCCAATACTTTTTGGTTGGCTTCTCTAAATTGGCATTTATTAGCTTGACTGTTTGAATATGTACCACTTCTTATATGCTAGTAGGAAAAAATTGTAACTTCGCAGTCACAACGAGTCTTAAAAGGATTGAAATTAGGCATTTCTCGGAAATGATTTGTTTAGTCCTCTGTAATGTCGTCATATCTCTGCAAGATGTTTGGACTAACTTAACTGTTTTGGCCTTACTTTAGCCCATGAATTGTAAGATGTTTTGTCTGCTACCGATACTAACATAGTAACATCTTTTTTACCAGCAATTCATAATAGAAGAAAATTCCTTTTCTTTTTAAAATATATGTTGCATTAATTGTATGGATTTACGGTTATACATATGGGAAGAGGTTAGAAATATGACGAATAAAGCGGAGGGTAACATAAATATGGCTTTTTAACCTCAAATCAACTATAGGGTGGATCTAGTTTTTGCTTCTTGTTGTATTTGAATGGAGGGGCAGATAGAATGTAGCTTCAGCTTTTTATCTAAATCCGTAGTCTTTTCTTACTTTTACATTAATTTTACTCAAGGGGTTATCTTTCAATAGGGTCAGCAGGAAGATGTTACGCCGTTTCAGATTTTAGGTGGCGAGGCTCAGATAGTTCAGGTATTTTTCATATAATATAATCTTTTCCAAAGGACTTTTATCCTACCGAATTTCCTAACCCTCAACCCACACCAACCACTGGGGTTTGATTTTGATCATCTATGCTAGATAATGTTGAAGCCGGACGAGAAGATCAATGCAAGGCCAGGTAAATCAATATTAGTTATGTTTCTTTGTTTGACTCACCAAATATCTTTTATTGTGTTTCTGTCATTCTATGTATAATTCTACAAATTCTGAATATGGGTTTTGTGTTTCTGTGTGAATATGTTACTTTGTTCAACCAGCCAAAATACCTGATATTCTTTTGCATTGCTTATCTACTGCTGCATTGGGTCTATGTATGTGATGAGCATAATCTACAAATTTGTGTATTATTTCCTCAAGCAAATCTTTAATTAGTAGAATAGGGGTCTGTAGACATATATAAACATAATGCTAATAATTACATTGCTACACGATACGTGACAGGCTAGGCATCTCCTGATTATGCGTAAAAAATGGATGTGGAGCACATCACTAGTTTTATGGTCATTTAAGTTATTTGACAGGGTTTGTGTAGTTTTTTATGTAAGCAGAAACTATTGGTGTGTGTATCCCTAGCCCGGCGTCTGATAACATGACATGAGTATTTTCTGTAGATTGTGTGCTATTGTATTAAACATAGGCGTAAGATAGAGTATAATATTAATAGTGGTCCACAAGCTAAGACATATAAATCCCTTACAGAAGCCTTGAATAAAGTTGCATTCACAACGACAGAAATGCGCTTATACTCTAGTGTTCTGTGTTACGTTTGCATATTAAAGTATCCAAGCTCTAATACTGTGCGAATATGTTGCAGGCTGCATGTGCTACATGTCTGGGTCCACCCAAATGGAAAATGTTTATGCCCCAGAAAATGAGGCTGGAATGTGGCAGTGGCTTTTTGGCAAACATGTGACTAGCACTGTTTTTCTTAATAATGGTTCAAGTGATGGATTTGTTGGCATTGCTGCACCATCTCTAGCAAGAATCCTCCCGGTTCGTATTATCCTACATTTGCAATTAATTTTAAGTTGGCATATTCACTTAGATTCCAATCTAATGTTCTGCAGATTGACTTGGCGAAGTTCGGTGGTGAAATTTTGTGCCAGGTATATTGTTCGTGACCTTTTATTGCCTGTTTTAATTACTAATTTGTCTCTATCTGACTTTATTGGTATAATTTTGTAGCCAGATGCATTCCTTTGCTCCATTGGTGATGTGAAGATCAGTAATACTTTTGATCAGAGGGCACGTAACGTTGTACCTGGTGTAGAGGTGAGATTCAATTGCCCTGGCAAACAACTTCTTTCCTGACGTGCATTGGCACTTCAATGACATTCTTATGACGTTTGTAGGGATTCTTAAGACAAAAGCTATCTGGGCAAGGCTTGGCGTTCATAGTTGGGGGTGGATCTGGTATGCTGTTTATAATAGTATTATTGGATGCCTTTTAAATTCTATTATGTTTGAATCTGCTTTTCATTATATTCCTTGACCTATTTTGTTTACTTCTTTTCCTTTCTGATGTCAGTGGTGCAGAAAAATCTTGAGGTGGGCGAGACACTTGCAGTGGACATGTCTAGCATTGTTGCTTTGCCATCTACAGTTAATGTGCAGATAAAATATAACGGCCCAATGAGAAGAGTTGTGTTCGGGGTACATTGCTCATTCTCTGGCCTCTTTTTAGCTGTTTATTTTTCCTATCCACACTTCTCAGTAACCTGTCCCTACTTTTCCTTATAAATAGAAAAACAATTTTCTTTGAGATTCAGAATAAGAAGGTCCAGTTCAAAGTTTAGGAATCTAACACCGTTTCATGACTAAATTCAAATTAGCGAAACATAAGTAGGGTCAGTGGATAACCATATATACTTATGTTTTAATGTTACACATCCTTACATGTTTTGTGTAGTGTCTCATATTTTCCAGACATAATAAGTTTATGTACATTTTAAGAGGGGAGTTAGTTGGTTACATGATGTCCAAATGTCATTAGTTCTGTACTTCTGTTTCATAAATTGACTCAGAACCCTGTGTTGCTTCATCTCTGTTGCTTTCTAAAATTGTGATTCCATGCTGCTTATTCGTAGGGGGAGAATCTAGTAACAGCGATGTTGACAGGACCTGGCATCGTCTTTATTCAGAGCTTGCCCTTCCCTCGGCTTTCTCAGCGCATCGCTAGGTGATTCTAACCTGCAATCTTATAATACACTTAAAGCTAATGCTCACAAACATTTTTCCATCAAAGAGTGATACTCCATAGCTTTTGATATGGGCAAGTACACATACGTCTAAAATTGAAGATGGGAATTTGGATACATTTGCTTATGGATGGGTTGATGTGGGCTGTGTTTTATCTCAAATGGGTCATATTAAACTTATTAACTGAAAGGGAACAAGTCAAATGGGTCGAAGCAGTCAAAATTGTTAAGTCGCTTAAACTCAAAAAATGCATACAACCTCCTTTTATTCTGTTTAAAAAAAATAAAAATAAATAAAAAGTAAAAAAAAAAGTAATAGCGGGTTTTTCCAATCTGATCTGCCCATTTTTTTTACATACCGTAAGTTATGTTTTGACCTATTATCAACCGGGTAATGTTGCCATCTCTACTAAAATCAATTATTGTGTTGTAAGCCCCCAAAGTTATGTACTTTTGGCGTTCACTTGAAGCACTATTTAGTGACCAAGCTTTCACAGTATTGATGACAGTACTAAACCTATAAAAGTAAACTATCCTGCTTTCGTTTTGCAGGGCGGTGACGTCGCCAAACATGAGAGATAATCCGAAGTTGTTCATGCAGATAGCCATATTCTTCTTTCTTGCTTATGTTGTGGTTATTTCGTCATTAATCTTGACAGACATATGACTTATATTAGTATATTTTCTCTTGTTTACTCCCAACCCAAGTCTAGTTGATTGAACTGGTTGAAATTTCTATCTAGTGAGAAACTAGATATGAGTTTGCTCCGAAAACCTTATATTAGAAAACTTGGTAAGACCCAGTGACCATACCCAAGAGGATGTAAAGATTTTCTCTTTTATATAATACTTAGCTTATGCAAATGCAGATGTGTTGTGTCTCTTTGATGTTTTTTTTGTCTTGATCGTCATTTTAATGGTTTCTAAATTTTGAATCCCTTTCAAATTTAGTCTTGTATGATTGTTGTTGATCATTTGTGCATTCTAAATCGTCTGATCGTATTAATATCCGATTGAATGTTTGGGTTATTGTTCTAATGTGTGACGTATTTATGAAAGTATACAGGGTTGCAGGCTATTTTATTGTGTCAAGCTAGTTTTGAGCTTAATTCTATTGCTTTTGCTGTAGTCTTAACCTTGGTTTGAGAAAGATTTGAGCTTATATATCTCAAAGTATTATCAAAACTACACTACATTGATTTGGAATTTCAATTAGTTTGGAACATTGTTTAGGATTTATGTTAAATGAAGCAAACTCGATTCATTGTAGAGTTGATATAACTGCACGCTAAATATTTCAAGATATCTTCTCTGGATCACCTATATGGCTACTGAAATCTTAAGCATCATCATGTTTTGGATCTAAAGGGTAGTTTTAGGGTCTCTAACTACTGTTTTGAGAAATGACCCGGTTTAACCAATTCTTCTAATAAGATTTTTATGTGATCTCTATTGACCAAAGTTTTCACTTCGGCTGAGAATATTGATATATGTATAAGGATGAAAGAGCACCATAAGATTCCAGGTTGAGGTCTTACAAACTTGAATTGTACATTTTATAATGTTTGTATCCATGTTTGAACATCTGAGTCTTGAATCAAGTTTGAACCTATAGATCACATAACAGCAAACAGACTTCCTTGCCACAACTTTGTAAAACCATGGTTGCTTGCAATTCGAACGATTTGACTAGTAACTTTTATTCTGGTATGACTTTCAATTCTCGGTTTGCACATATTCGCATATTGGGATTCATTTTCTATAGGATGATCCAAAAGTTTATTTACTCCGTAACATTTTAGGCCACCACGTATGCTACAAAGATTTCAAAACAAAATAAAAAAACATAAGTAACCATTATTTGCATTTTCATTACGAAATTTATAGGAAAACATAATCAATTTAATAGTATACTGTAGTTGTAGTGTTCCTTTCTGAAAAATCATCTTAATGTCAACATAAAAATCATGAAAACCTAATAAACTATTTCCCTATTTGGAGGAGATCAATTAAGTTGTATTCTGAAGGAAAGTTCTTAGAAAGAAGAAGGGAAAGAATATTCTGACTCTTGTGAGGAACAAGAAATGGTGATAGACGAAGCTATCTACAGCCTACATGTGTGTTTCATGAATCAAGAGGGCTAATTTTCTAGTTGGGGAGTACATGCAAAAAAAGTCTATGCTATTAATTAGATAGTTTGATTAAAATTTAAGGGATAACTTGGCTACAATTGTTGTAGCCAATTGGCTACAATCTTTCATATAAATTATATAGGACGTACTAAAAAGATTCAGGGACCCACAAAGACTCACGAATTATAGCACAAATTGTAGAGAATTGACTACAATGCAATTGTAGCTAATATATTCCCAAAATTTAATTATTAGAAATGGTCATATTTGGAAACTTTAATGACTTTTAAGGATTAATGGTGTGCCTAAAATATAACTAGAGCCAAAATTCATTTGTAGTTGTTGGGTATGTTTGGTACGGAGTGGTGTGGAGCTTTTTGAAGCGATGAGTGGTGAGCAATGAGTATTTTAATTAGAGAGGAGTGAGTGGGCACGGGTACACCCATCGAGTACTTGAACTCGAGCGGGTACACCACCCCGAGCCAAGCGGGTAGGGGGATCGAGTAGCAAAATCGAGTTGGGAGTCCGAGCGTGTTGTGTGTTGTGTTTGTATTTTTTTTTTCTTTTGTCTTTTTTTTTGTTTGGTTTTGCAGGTACTAGATGAAGAAGGCCAATGAAGAAGAAGACCATGTTTAGTATTTTACAAACATATCCATTTAATATACTCTTATATGTTATGAATAATATTATGTGGATGTCCATATAACCCATAAGAAGCCCATGGCCCAATTAGTTACTAGGGTTTTTACCCTAATATTTATCTATATATACCTTTTGTATCTCCTACATTATAATGAATAGAAGAATACTTTCATTCCCTCCATTCTTGTTTACAACACGTTATCAGCACGCTCTATTTTTTTCTCTCAAATACGAGTGTGGTATCGTCAGTGGTTTCTCGATTACCAGTGGTACGTTCTATCTTTTTTTCTTAATTTGTTGCATTAATGTATATCGTCAGTGGTCTTATCAGTCAATATTTATTTGATTGTCTCGTTATGGCAAAAGTCCCATACACTTGTTAAGAGCACTAATATTATATGTTCTCCATGAAACTTGAAATAATATTAGTTAGTAATACTGTATGTTAAATCATTGGGAAAATCCAACATATGAATAAAATCAAAGATGTATATTTAACACCCATATCTTTATATTTGAGTGTATCGCCAGTATTACTAAATATATTGACTTTAGCTATGCTCAGCATATATATATATATATTGATATAAACTATCGTCAACAAAATCTTTTATTCTTTTGTCAAAACTATGTAAATAAATGTAATTAAATAGAGTAAACGTTTGAAAATATATGATTGAATCACGTACTAAAAACAATGTTGCTCTCATTATAAAAGTATAGAATATAGTTGTAAAGTTATTTACTATTTACTATCGAGTTATTCTTGCATCATATAAGTTAACTTGTATATTAGATTTTTGATAAACACAAAGCCATTGATATCATTGTTTATATCGATCTACACAATGATTATGGACCTTTAGATTTTAGCACTAAAATTTAAACCATAAAGAAAATTCACATATTAATATTGTTGGTCATATTTATCTAGATAGATAAAGTTGCTAACAGAGGATTACAAAAAATATATAATAATAATAAATAACTAAAAAATAAAAAAAATGAAGGCATTATATGTTAGAAAAAGATGTTCCCGTTGACTTAAAATGGTACGATTGAGTTTGTGATGATATGTGTGTGCATTGTTTATCATGTGATATTATTTGTCTATGAGGCTTGATTAATTAATTAATGAGATGTATGTGTTAAACAACTACTACGTAGTACAAATTCATTATAAGCTTTTAAGCATGCATTATGTGTCAAGAAGTTTTATGTGTAACACAATATGGTTAATTGTTAACAAAGAGCAAACATGTTCTATAGCTTTTGTCATTTTATTAAGTGTGGGTTTGAAACTTATGCTTATAAACAACTATGTTTGAAATAGTTTATTCATACACGTCGTTTTGCAAGGTGACTTTGCTATCTAATGTTACTATATTATATTTCTTTTAAAAGATATTTAATTTATGCAAAAGTTAATCATATATGTAATCATATATTCTTACACTCAAATTGAATGACGTGACAAGCCTTATACATGATGTACGGTATTTTTCTAACAAATTAATAAAATTTATTTATGGTTCATAAAATTTGAGTTTGATTCCTAAGCAAGTAATATGTGATGTATCATTATAGATACATTCATAAACTTGTTACATTGTTAATTATTGAGCGCGCATATTAGTTCCATAATATTAAGCATCAAAATCCATATTTTTGATCCCTTGTGTGTATAAATTGCCTTGAATATGTGTTATGCAATGTTTAATGATATGGGCAAAAAATTTAGTGATAGTATTATCAATCGCAATTGATCATATATTCCTAATGGGTTAATTTCTATACATAATATACCACCGGACATAGGGAGTTGTTTGTTTACTAGTATCATCTTCATGCAACTTCCTCATGCAAGTAGGATATTGCCTTCTTATTAATAATTAAGAGATGCTAGTATTATTTATACTCGCAACCTTTTGGATCGTTATTGCTTATTATCGAATAAAAATGATGAGCTTCATCTTGTCCTAGCAAAATAAATCCGCAGTAAATGACAAAATGTGAAAGAAAATAAACGTATCATTTTGAACATGAAAATGAAAATTATTTGTGTAAATGTCGGAATTTCATAACCATATTGTCATCTATGTGTGATTTATGTATCATGTGATTTTATTGGTTACATGCGAGACACTTGATTAATTGATTAATGGCATACTTTATTAGTATAGATTGTGTTTTATTATTTGATAATGTTATAGGATAATGTGAATATTATATTAAACTGTGTGAAAGACGAAAAGAGCTAATTGGAAACATGTGAGCTCTTTATATTGTTCGACTTTTATTTAATGAAAAATGTGCAATTAAAGCACATGTGGTCATAAATTATATATTTATGAGCCAAGATTATTTATTGGCATGACCGGTTGGACCATCCCGGATCAATGATGATGTGAACCATATACAAGAACCATGAGTTCTTCAAAGGTGATTTAATTGGTTTTATTGTTCTCAATGAAAGTGCATTGTTCATGTATCACCACCAAATTAAAGTAAGGACTTTGTCCTATAAAGTTTTGGAAATAATATAAAGGGCATGTATGTAGGCCTATACATGTGCCATATGGATCATTTTGATTTATAAAATCGATGCATCGTCAAAATGATCATCAATACGCAACTTAAAGTTAGCATGATTAGTGGCTCGACTTATAAAATACGAGCATGGATTTCCAACTTAAATTATTGAGAATGGTGATGAATACTTTCAAGTATTGAGCAATTATTGGAATAAGTATTGAACTTAACAGTAGCTCATGTTCATACGCGAATTGCTTTTGTTGAAACGTTCATAAAACGTCTTCAGTTGATTGCAAAGCCAATATTTGTGAGAACAAAAATATAAGTACTATGGGGGCATGTTTATTTTGAAGATTTTCAAGAATTCGCATCATGCCAACAAGATATAACGAATACTCCCTAATAAAATGGTTTATGGTCACGAACCATATGTTTCCCATATAAGAATTTTGTAAATGTACGATATATGTTTCTTGTAAATCCACCACAACGCACAACAATGGGATGTTCAAATTGATAATTCATTCAGGGGGAGAGAATGAGCAGCGAGAAATTTGGAATGAATTATGATATAAATGTTGATCCTCGTACTAAAGAATATGAACTTAAAGTTCAAGGGACAAATAACATTCCAAGATCTAGTAAATGCCAGACTTGTTTAGTGACATAAATAAGTGACTATATCATATATACGCTGCTAGTGCTCCAATTATAATGTATGTCCAAAATGAAAACCAATGATTGGTAGTAAGTCTATGGCACGTCTGCAACGTGATAGACTAATCGATTCCAAATAAAAGTCCTCGAATGAATAGATAAAATGGAGCAAGAAAATTCAGATGGTATAATCGAGGTAATAAAGACCCCATAATAATTATCCTATATAGAAACTAGACATGAAGGTAATTGAGAAACCCCGGGTACTTGAAAAACTATGAGATATCAATAAATGATATATTGGAATGTCTAGTAAAGTGTGGAATCGAAAGTATAAATGAATCGACGTCGATGGTGATATTGTATACGATAATACACATGGTAATGATTATGTAAATAAATAAGATAGCGCTATAATCATGTGAGGATCATGGAAGCATACCTGCAGGAAGTGCAGATGTATAAATGAATGGCCAAAAGATATAAAGACGCAAATAACTAATGAAAGATTGAAGTCTCTTGTGATGAGACATGGTTACTGGGACTTGAAGTCCGTACACATGAATGTCCAAAATTATTGGATATGCATCGGTCTTTGTGTGAAAGCAAAATTGAATTACTGGAATCATGATATTCAAGGCACAACTGATGGCACACATATATTTCACAAAGACTAGAAAATTATCTTGAGGAGACATGTTCTAATGTGGTGGATCCAATAATGTATTTTGTAATTATAAAAGTCTGGCAATGTGATAAATAATTGATATGCGTCTAAAAGAAAATGAATATAGCTCATTTGAAGTTGAGATTCCATGATGGATATAAAATGCATGAAGCATGTCTCATGATTTAAAATGTTGAAAGCCTATAAGAAAATTTTCAAGAATAACACTTGATCAAATTGAATAAATCACTATATAAGTGAAAGGAAATATGGTATTGGTTTGAAATGAGCCATTTAAATAATAAAGTTTACCCATGTTAGTTTTAAAGATATTTGTATTTGAATATGGTATAAGTTACATATGGCTTGATGAGGTAAATGTGAATGGAACTCATGAAGAGATTTTCAAGACGGTTGAATACCTTGAAATGAAATACAAAGTTTTGTTTTGTTTTATGAATTGAACATCTTAAAGATGAAATCATTTTCAGAATGAAAGCTAAAGAAAGATGCTATATGTTATGGATAAATGACGCTCATGTTTATGAGGTCAATTGATAAAGAAAGACCCTTTTAATTATAAAGATAATGATCACAATATCGATTTATGGGTGTCATAGTTATATAAAACATTGATTTTTCTCACTAGTGGTCATAAATGATATAATGTATCATTTACTTTGCATTCGTTGATACTATATAACTTGTGAAGTACGAGGATGTACTCATATAATGATAAGTATGACATATGTTTAATCCTTCTTGATATGTGAAGGTTAAGTGGAGAGCACTTGTTTATATGAGAATCAAACATATATTCTATCAAGACACTTACTATATTGAAATTAAAGAAGTTGGTTTATTATATTGGATTGCACCAACTAAGTGATTTAAGTGATGTGATCATCAGGGGGAGAGAAGATACATGTTGCACTCTTTTTCCCTTGACCATGGTTTTGTCCCCATAGGGTTTTCCGGCAAGGTTTTTAATGAGGCAACATCCCCGAGCGTATAAAGGAAGTATGCACTCTTTTCCCTTCACTAGATTTTTGTCCCACTGGGTTTTGTCTAGTATGGTTTTAACGAGGCATAATCCTCAAATGGACATCCAAGGGGGAGTGTTATGGATAATTATAATATGGATGTCCATATCTTATAAGATATTGATTAGAGGTATTTGAGTTATATTAGAAGATTACAGATCTTCCAGAATGTTTGACTCTCTCAATGGTCGATCACAAACTGAAGATGTATTTACAAGTGGAGGAACCGCAATTTCATGATGTCTAATTAAACAGACGATCTCAGTGATATCATCCAACCATGCCCAATTAGTTACTAGGGTTTTTACCCTAATATTTATCTATATATACCTTTTGTATCTCCTACATTATAATGAATAGAAGAATACTTTCATTCCCTCCATTCTTGTTTACAACATTATATTATTTTTCATTTTACAGTTTGGTATTTTACAATTTAGTCATTGAATTTTTATTTTTAGGTAACTAGCATTTACTAGCATTCATTTATTAAAAGTTATTTTTAATCAAATGGTATGTTTTTATTTTAAATATTGTATGTGATTTTATGTATTAAAAAAATAAAATTCGGGTACTAGGGTACCACTCCCTCCACTTAGGGTAGTGTTAGGGTAGAATTTGGTAGTTTTGAGTTGGAGTGTTTTTATTGGATAGAGGTGATGTGGCACCCAGGGTATTAGGGTACCACTCCCTCCTCCCTTATTAGTAGTCGTTTGGTAAAGGAGCTATGAGCTTTGCTATTTTTTAAGAATACTCATTTTTCTAATATTTTTTTAAGAAGTTGTGAGCGGTAAGTTGTGGCTACTGCTCACAGCTCACTGCTACTACTACTTGTCACAACTACTTTTAACAAACACACCCATCAAATTGTGTTTCAAAAACTTCATATTTTCATATAATTAACTAAAACTCAATTAAGTGATACTAGCAGGGTTCCCGCGCGTTGCGACGGCGGGTACCCTAAAATAAAATTGTCTGGTGAATCATGTATTTTAGTTTATTATGTTCTTTTTTACAATAAATTTACGGATATCAAAATTTTCATTTAGCCCGTGCCCGTTCGGGCTAGAGCCCGTTGGCCCGTGCCCGTTCGGGCTAGAGCCCGTTGACCCGTGCCCGTTCGAGTTCGAGCCCGTTTGGCCCGCGCATGTTCAGGTCGAGCCCGTTTGACCCGCGCCTGTTCGAGGTCAAGCCCGTTTGACCCGCGCCTGTTTCGGAATTTAATATTTGTATAATGTGCTTTATTATTTGTATTAGTGACATTTAATGCAGGGTACCCGCGTGTTGCGACGGCAGGTAACGTGAAATAAAATTTTCAAGTGAATCATGTATTTTAGTTTATTATGTTCTTTTTGACAATAAATTTACGGATTTCAAGAATTTTGTTTAGCCCGTGCCCGCTCGGGCTCGGGCTCGAGCCCGTTTGGCCTGCACCCGTTCGGGCTCAAGCCCATTTGGCCTGTTGTTCGTTCAGGCTTGAATATTATTTGTATAATATTATTTTTATTAGTGACATTTAATGTAGAATTGTGTTTAATTTGATTGTACAATATGCTTGATAATTTGTATTTATTATGTTAGGGGTGTTTTAATAACTGTATTAATTGTATTTATTAATCCTAGCATTAATGTGGTGTTTTGTTTTTTTAATGTGTGCATTAAAGTGGTGTACGTTATGCTTCTTGTCTTGTACGTCTGAAAATTATGTGCATTAAAATGTTATACATTATGCTTCTTTTCTTAATTATATGAATTACTAATTGTAGTAACATGTGTAGGCTTACATTTTTAAGACTTCCTTTTATAGGAAGTCCTAAATCTAACTATCTTATAATAGAGGAATGCACTTCCCTCATATTAATTATTTTAAAATTTCCATATAGAATTTTAAGCAAATACAAGTTACAAGCATTAGTTACAAGTATTTGAAGCACGAATAAAACTAAAAACTTCAACACATACAATTAATACACAATTTAATTCACCCTTTTACCAAAATACACAACTATTTAAACACAATGTACAATCTAATTAAGCTTCAAAAACAAAATTTTGAAATTCATCATCCCAAAACATAATACTGAGATCCATCAAACACGATCAAACAACCTAGACTCTAAAACTTGAACTGAAATAGAAAACATGATCTCAGATTATAAACTTGTTCTCAAATCTTTAAAGATTTACAAGTTTTATATAGCCCATCATCGATCCTTTTGAAGCAAGGCTTCATTTTTATATTCGAAACGTATAAACAGAACAAAACCAATTGGTTTCACCTTTTACTTTCTTTCGGTCAAACAATGTGAAAACAAAACAATACAAACCTAACCGAGACCTCATTTAGAGATCTTGTAGCCGCATAGAGAAGACAATAAGTTTTCGTGTTCATATTTGTGCTTATGTTTCGTGATGGATGTGGTGTAAGATTAGTGTAAAAGAGGGTGTTTGTGGTTCGGTCACTGATTTAAGAAAGAAGAAGAATCTTTGATGGTTGCGTGTAATAAGATGATAAAGGGTTGAATATGTGTGTGAGGAAGAAATGTGTTAGTGGCGGGTGTAATATTATGACCTACTTTTTATGATGTGTAGGTTATATATACTTCTTATTATTAAGGTTAACAAATGGGCCTTTCAACCAAAAGATTGTGGACCGGTATAAATTCATGGCTCGTGTAAACCAAAGACCAAGATTTGTTAATAGTTGTATGGGATATTATACATATATATTGTAAAAAAAACATGGGTTTTCTTGAAAAAAAAATAAAATAGATATCAGTCGTCTTGTTATGCCTAAAAGGTCGTATGTAGGTTGCAAGTTAGAAACATTTGTTCGCCATAAAATTTAGTCACAGGATACCCGCCGCCGCATTGCGCGGTTACCCTGCTAGTATATTATAATGTAGTATAGATATAGATGTAGGGATGACAATTTACAATGTGTACAACATTGTCATTTATTATTAATTAACTAAAACTCAATTAAGTGATACGAAGTTGTGTTTTCAGTAGTACTTAAGGAAGAAAAGAAAAAAAATATATATAATGAAAGTTAATGTTATTTTTTTATTATTAAAATAAAATGTTTTCTCCTAATTTTGAAAGAAAATTGTTTACTTTATATTTCTTTAATAACAAAACTCAAGAACACATATATCATATTTTTCTTCAACAATTGTTTGATCACTTTGGACTTCCTAGGCTGTAGTCGAATTAATAAACAATAGATATAGGGCCAACTCTTCTAATGGGAGGAACATGAGTCAGAATGCTATGTTAAATGTGCGAACGACACAATCTAGGTAAATGTGAAGGTAAGATTGTTTTACAATTTTGTAATTTTATAGTCACTATAAACCATATGGTAACAAAAAATTATTTGTCTCACACACACCTTTAAAAAAAATAAAAGAAAAAAAAAAGGAAAAAAAGATTAGCTTAACAAAACCGACTATAAAATCGGATATAATGATCACCAAATTCATCAACTTTACATCACCATTCAACACATTATTAAACCCACCACCAGATATAAGCATAACGGTGACAACCAAAACTAATCACCAAAATATTTTGTTTTAGCAAATTTATAAATTGATAATTAAACTTTTATAAAAAATTTACAACATTGCATAAAAAAATAAATACATAAACTTAAGAAATCAAAAATATAAACTAATAATCTAAATAATATTTCTCTTTAATTTATGCTTCATCTTGAACACTTTTTGGCATTGAGTTACAACCAAGTGATCATCAAGACTTATGTATAACAATTCAACTTCTTTTTTTTAGGCTAAATGGAGTGGTGGTGAGTGGTGATCCGTGATCGGGTTATCGCCACATCGGCGTCGCGTCAGCTTTTTCTCTCCTATCACTTCCCCTCACTCCTTCTCACATTTCATCCGTTTTAGTTACTTTCCACTCACATTTCATTAAAATACACACCTTATATAAATACACCCCACTAAATACCCACACACACTCATAAATAAAATATTTAATTACAAAACATCAACTATGAGTCCCACATTTTTTTCTTGTCACTATGGTGAGCCGGTCACCAAAGTGATGCATTTTTCATATGAGTCGCGCGTGACCTTCAACTTATATTTTGGTTGTGGCGCGTGACACATGGCTCACGATGCATGTTGTCGCGACCACTCCGTTCAGTCTTATAGGCTGGACTTACTTGTGGGAGAGTTATGTTCAACGGGTTTAGAGGGAGAATAAGCTTGAGGTTCATAAGCTAAAAAAATAATCATTTTTTTATGTGAACACCCTAACGTTTATTTATTTTGCCGTTGAGGGTTTATTGTTTGCACCACGTTCGGTGATTATGAGCACCAAAACAATCCCAGAAACCAATGATTACGCTTAGTAGTGATTTGGCCGTAAAGAGAGTTCACACATGGTGAAGGCCATCCACGGGTGAATGGTGCCTCCATTACGTCCAATCTAAAGGTCAAATGCTATTCAACCTATTGTTTGTTTCTCCTCGAATAATATAAGGCTAGATGTAATAAGGACACCTCAAGACCACATTCACTATTGCTACCTCAACGTCATATCAACGATCTCTCTGTACAACCAACTTCACTATCAACTTAATGTAATAAGAAAACCAACTTTACCGTGAAAATATACCACATTTAAACACAAATATACTCTACAAAAACTATTTAATAAGCACACACAACAAAATTCTTACTGTTGATACAAAAGTTGGGCGTTCCTTGTTTGAGCTCCGGTTCTCGTACCAATTGAATATTGTTGTTTGAGACCTGCGCACTAAGTAAACAGAAAACACCGTTAGGCTTATTGTTAGCCTTAATAGTTTTTATTAGAAGTGATGGTCATTCACATTTAGGAACTTTGTAACGTGTGTTAGATATCGTGATAGAATAGTCAACGGGCTCGTGGATTGGGCTAAGCTAAATGGCTAGGCGTTATGATATGCTTGCCTTGTATAAGTCCAAGTAACCCAATCCAAACCAAGTCCATATCCACGGCCATAGAAAGCCCATTTGGGCATCTTGTATTTAGAGTATAAATACCCCTCAAGTATGTCATTTGAGGGTTGTGCTTGAGTGTGTGTGTGTGTGTGTTTCCATATGAAATATTGTTTTCATTTCTTTCCTTTATCTCTCTACATACACGATCCATATCATTCAAGTCACCATCTTTCTCATCTTTTCTTTCTTCATCTTATACGCATAACGTGTGTTTGGTTTACGTGGTTATACTTGTGTTCGTGTTGGGTTTATGATAAGGTTGATAAAAGTAAGGTCCTACAATTGGTATCAATCGCCTAACAATGGTTTAGGAGTGTTTTGGTTGAAGTTTTTTTGTAGTATTACGCGTAGCTTCGTTATCAAAGTTTTCACGCTTAAAGCTTTAACTTTTACACTTAAAAATTCAAGATTCTTGCGGTTTAAGGTTTATTTGGTGCTAAAGTTTCAGTTTTTTGCAAAAAGTTCGAAGCTTTACGTGTTTTTCTTCATTTTTAAGCTCGTATTTGGTTCATTGGTCATTTCTACTCGTAAGCTTTCTAAGCACTTTGGGTGAAAAAGGTCAACATTTTTGTGTTATTCGAGTGCTTTTAAGGCTGTTTGTGCAAGAGAAATTGTTTGAATCGCTGGAAATTTTTTACACGTAGGTCAAAACCCTAGTTCTACGCGTAAGAAAGTCAACACCCTATTTCTACGCATAAGGTTCTACGCATAACTTTTTGGTGCAGATTCTTCGAGCTTCAACGATTACTCAGTGCTTCCCTCACTTGGATAAGTTTGTGGAACACTTCGACTTTGGATATCTTTTACACTGTGATAGTGTAAAAGATTTTTGGGCAAAACCCTATTCCTACGCGTAAGCTATTCCTACGCGTAAGCTATACCTACGCGTAAGCTCTTGTGTTACGCGTAAGTTGGGTTCTACGCATAAGTTTATCCTATGCGTAAGGGTCTTTCTACGCCTAAGCAACCTACGCCTAAGCATCCTACGCTTAAGCCCCATATCCTACTCGTAACTTCTTTGGTCTACGCCTAAACTCTTTCTACGCATAAAGGTTTTTTATTTAAAAAAAAACTCAAATTTTTTTAGGGGAGACTAAACGTTTAATTTTTACGCGAGATTCAAATTTTGGTATAACTTGGAAAATTTTGGTCAAAAATTCAAATTTTTCGGGTCAAATTTGGCGTCAAAATTGTCATAACTCAAATTTTTCATACGACCTTAGAATTGATTTTTATAGTGAATTTCAAATTTTGGGAGAAAAAATTTTACGCCCAAGAACCAAGGTTACGAGTACGACTTTCAGAAAAACTTAAAACCGAGCTTAATCTTCATCAACCACAACTCCTTTATCGTTGAATCGATCCTACATCAACTTTATCATACATACCTTCCTCAATGGCAACTCTGGCAGATCGTCTCAAAACTGCTTTCTTTGATTCATTCTTCAATGACCTAAAAATTAGTCCAACTACACCAAATAACAACAACCAATGGATTTCATCGTATAATCCGCAGTTTGCTCAACCAAGTATGCATATGGGTCAAGGAGGACAAATGGTTGATGTTATTGGGAATCAAAATGGATTTGCTACGGGTATACAAATGGGGAATCAGATGCAATATGCAGGACAGTTTGATGGACATCAAGGGGTCAAGGGTCGATTGTGAATCAGAATATGAGATATCAAAATGGGAATAACTGTTTTATGACTTCGGTTCAGCAAGCTACCTCTAACAATCACAACAAAGATTCAGGGGTATTTTGATCCGAATGCAGTGTCAAACGACTGACGAAGCTTGAAATGATCCAGTACATGTTGATGTTAGCACAGAAAGAAGAATCGGGAATTGAATTGACTGATGCAGAATACGAATTCATGAATCCAAGACGGGCACATAAAGCAATCAATACTGCAAACTCCAGTCATACAATCAATCAGCAAGACTCAACATCAAGCGGTACTTTTGATACACCTCCAGTCTATGACACAGATTCACTCAATGAGGTACCAAATTATAGTAATGTTGCTAATCAGTTTACTCATGATGAACAGCATTCTGTGACATCAGCACCTACTTATGATACATACCTGGACAATCCGAATTGTAGCAATACGAACTCTGAAACTCCAGATGTGGATCCTAGTGGAGGCTGTGTGGCACAAAATACTGAGACTGATGAGGAAACACGTGCTTATTTTGAATCATTAATCAATAATTGTGGTATTGAGATTGAGAAAGTGAGCAAGGTCAATCGCGAGGTTAAGGCAGCGAATCAGAAATTGACCGCTGAGCTTGAGAGTTACAAAGAGAATGCAAGAGCCTATGAATTTCATACAAACAAAATATCAGAATTAGAAATTGGTTATCGAGATTCTGTTTTAAGAGAAAAACAATTGCAACTCAAGTATGATACACTTGATGTGAATCTGAACTTGAAAATAAAATCTTTAAACAAGGAAATTTCTGAACTAAATGACCAACTTTCTAAACAAAAAGCACTATTTTCTGATCTTGAAAAAGAGAAGAAACGGTTGATTGCTGATTTTTCAAAACGAGAAGATTCTCTTCTAGATGAAATTCTGGACAAAAATGAAACAATAAAAAAATTGGATAATTTGCTTCTTACAACGGGTCATTCCGCTAAGACAAACAAGATGCTTTCTAATAAAGTAAATCCGATTTTTCATACTTCTCATAAAATGGCTCTAGGTAACATACATCCTTGTTTCCTCAAGAAAGCTCAGAAATCTCAGAATGTGTTGAACAATGGAAAACCTTTGCATGAACCCACAATTGTGCATGATTCTCTTGAAACGTTGGAACTATCTGAGGAGAGTAGATCAAAAATGAAACAAAAACATCCGGAAATCAAACCAATTGTTTATAACAAATGGAACAAAATTAATGGAATTACTTTTGTTAATAAAAAAGAAAAGTCAAAGTTTTCCATCACACCAAGTGTTTCAAACAAAGTGTCAACACCAGTTTCAAAATCTGTTTCAAAACCAGTCGTTGTCTCAAAATCTCTTTCGAAAATCGAACAAATTTCTTCAAACAATCCTTTTAACACAAGTGATGCGAGAAGTATTTTAGACAATGTGAAAACTAGGATTGCGGATCTTCAAGAGACTGTCAAAACTAAAACCACTATTACACCTAACAACTGGTTCTCTAGTTTTGATATTGAACAGAGAAAGTTTTTTGAAACTCAAATTGCCCCTCAGCTGAATGCCATCAGTGCAAGGGTAATTCATTTTGAACAAGCATTTTTGAAAGAAACAGCTGACTTTGTCAAGGACCATAAATCCCTGGTAAAGCAAGCTACTGAAAGTGTTGAACACATCAAAGTTTTGGAAATTTTGAATGATTCTCTCTTCGAAGATGTTATGACTACCGATATCATGTCCATCATTTTGCAAACATATTATGTTGAAGATCATGAAAGACTCCAGTCTGAGACCTCCGAAATTGTTTCCAAATATGAAAAAGCTCTTGAAAAAGAAAACGTGTCATATTTTAAACAACTTGATCGAAAATCTGAGGAATGCAAGTATGACAAACTGTCGTATGAGCGTGCCTACAAGGACATGAAAGAGCAAAATGATCTTTTGAGAGCTCAACTGGGAAGTCTACAAGGAAAGGCTGTGGATACTAAGATTGCAAAACCATCGACTGAGGAGAAGGCAAATGTTCCCAAACCGGTTTTCAAACCAAAAATGTCTATTTCTCAACCTCCTCCAAAAGTCAATGAGAAAAATGATTTGTCAAAAACAGTCACTCCACAGTCCCTGCCTATTAAAAAGAGAATTCTCAAAAGTTTTGAAAAAGGAAAAGCAGTTGCTGAAAAACCTAAAGTGATTACACCTGGCATTTCTAGGAATAGTACACGGAATGTGACCAAACATCCAGTTAAAGAATCTGTCGGTTCTAACGACATGGTCAACAATCACTATTTAGAAGAAGCTAGGAAAAAGGCACAGACTCGAAAAGACGGAATTTTAGGTGCAACATCTAGTGTGATGAATTCTACAAGATTTCAAGGCAATACTAGTAGTAGTAAACCTTTACCTAGGAATTCTCAACACAAGACTAGGGATTGGCTTGCATCGAAGAGTCGTTGCGCAAAAGAAAATGTTATGCCCTTAGAAAACAACACTAGGAATTCTAAGTCTTTTTCGAACAAGAATCAATTTCCAAAAGACTGTAATGACAAAGTTAAGGCTGCTGTTTTAAACAAGAATATTGAATTTGTCTGTACTACATGTAAAAAATGTGTCTTTTCAGCTAATCATGATGCATGTGTCTCACAATATCTTAAGAAAGATAATTCTCGTGCCAATGTTAAATCCACTAAGACACCAAACAGAAACAAACCCGTTGACAAAATGAACATGGAAAGGGAGACCTAATAGGTGGATCACTTCAGGATGTAGTTTTTCTAAAAATGAGTCTTCCGCTGCATCTGATAAGAAAACAACTCCTAGATCTTACCTTAGGTGGATTCCCACGGGCAAAGTTTTCAACAAAATAGGTCTTAGATGGATTCCTACAGGAAAGATTTTTGATACTTGCACCAACACAGATAATAGTGACAATCATTCGGATAAGGAAGTCAGATCCACTACAACCGTTGATAGTGATCACCCTCACCGTGAGGAATCATGTACTTCTAACACTGTTATTTGTGAAAATTATTCTTCTGTGGATGCAGGTACTTGTAAAAGTGTTGAAGGTTCATATACCCCGTGTGGTAAAGAAGAACTTTATGCCAAATTCGCATGTGAAAATCCTTTTCTAGTTCCACTCTTATCTCCACTTTTACTTGTCCCAACTTAATTTCTCTTTCTTCAAATTCTTCGCTGTAAATATTTTTGAAAAACAAAATACAAAATTTGAAAAACCATCAAAAGCAAAATACAAAAATAGAAAATTTTCAAAAATTAAAAAAAATATATAAAATCAAAAATCCAAAAAATATTCTTCTCACGACATGTCTCTCGTATAATCGATATTCTGTACGTTTCTAGAAATGTCATTCAACAATGATACGGGCATGTACAGATGCTTGAGCGAGAGTTCTTTAATGCTTTTTCAAAACATGTCGTTTCTCAAAATTTCTTAAAAACATAATGGCTTTCGTATACTTCAGTACGAAACCCGGACTTCAAAATAATGGCTTCTGGACACATCAGTTCAGGACCCGCGCTTCAAAGAAAGGAAAGTGCTTATCCAAATCAAAGGTTTTAAATATTTTTAAAGCACTTTTCCTAAAACAATGGCTTGCAGTTACTTCAGACTGTAACCCGATCTTTAAAGAAAGGAAAGTGCTACGCAAAATCGATTTTCATAAATATCGAGCACTTATCCTAAAACAAATGAAGATAATTTTTTCTCTAATATCTTCAAAAGATTTTCAAAATCTTCTCCACATCTTGCGTACCATTGATTCGAAATTTTTCAAAAAGATTTTTCAAAATCTCTCACATTTGGTACCAAGATAACTCCCTCTAAACCCTTAATTGATTCTAAATTTTCTGTATGAAAAATATGCTTTCGTTAAGGGGGAGTATAAAACAAAAAATTGTTCCAAAATTCATGCTAAATCAGTTTCTCTCCAAATGCTTTTCGAAAAACATATCTTTTAATCATTTTGTTTCAAAAACATCATGGATATGCTATTTTTGAGGGGGAGAAACGTGATTAAAATGTGATCAAAAAGTTTAATGA
This sequence comes from Chrysanthemum makinoi, assembly GCA_910596185.1. Classification (NCBI taxonomy): domain Eukaryota; kingdom Viridiplantae; phylum Streptophyta; class Magnoliopsida; order Asterales; family Asteraceae; genus Chrysanthemum; species Chrysanthemum makinoi. Next base: position 74,615,925 of record OU343217.1, read on the forward strand.
TTGTTGTTTGAATCTCAAAAGAGCTCGACTCAGACGGAACCAATGAATTGACGAGTAATCAACGTACCATTTCGAGAAACTTGTGATAGACATGAACTTACATGGGTCTAACCTTCTTTTCAAGAAGTGTTTACAACTTCAAGTTAGTTATTAGAGCTAGTTGTCACCTAAAAACTGACAATGGAACTCTTTAACTAGGCAACGTAACCGTGTCTCGTGGGGAATTGTCTATCATGAGCCGATCAATTCAAAAAGTGCGAACTCTACCCTCTATGTGCAGATTTATGTCAAAACTTATAAGCACATGTGAAGGGGGAGTGTTTATGAAAATATAAAACTCTCGATGTGTTTCAAACATGTTTTCAATCATAAACACTCTAAGAGATTTTCAAGAAAAATGGTTTTATGGCAACAATAGGACAGTCATGGAGTTATAAGGTGACTAAGGATAGGAAATCCGCCAGAGCCGGAGGGATCTACCCAAGGACAATACCAATAGTTAGTACCAGAAGTCCTTAGGTATGATTAAAAAAAAAATGAGTGATGTGAGAAAGGAGAAAGAAGGGGTTGAAGAATTAAAAAGAAATGTAATGAAAGGGTGAAAAGAAATAGCCCTCCATATTCAACCTTAGGGCAGAAACCGGGTTCAATACATATGCTACTGGTTGTCACTAGATGACACTGGTATTGAAGACAAAGACGTCATGGACCCAGTGACGCACTGCACTAAACCTTCTAGCCACTCAATTTCTCTCAAAAGGGATTTGTTTCATTCTCACTGGGAACCCTACATAATCTATCGACTTTCTCTTAGAGATCGTTGGTATTGAAGAAGGAGACCCTCTCCCTAGTCTCCGCTTAGGAAACCAAAATTCACTATTGAGTCTAGAGCCACGAGATTCATCAAAAGATCTCATAGGAACACATGACATGACATCGCTTTTTGTTCATCAATAAGGACACAAGTGATATATTCTAGAGTCCTACGCAGGTCTTAGCAATCTGCCAGAAGATTTATGAGAAGTTTCACATCTGTGATCTTCAGTGATTGAATGGAAATTCCTGCCAGGGTCAACATCAAACAGCCCTGACAGCAGGTCACTTCGGTAACTCCCCATGGATTACGCTTAGTGTGTCTCAAACGGTCTACAGTCGTGGGGTGATGCTTCGGTGTATCTCAGCGACTCATCTGAACTGTAGATGTACTTCGGTATATCGCGTTATCTCACTTGTGGGACTCCGGTTCAGGAACGGCCTTTGTAAGAATTAGAGACGTGTTTTCACACTATGCTGTTAACACCCTCAAAATTCAAACTTGTAAGTGCCGGAATCCGCTTATTACTAACCTGTTTTTATGTTTTCTTCTTATGGAAGCTCTGAAGCGGATTGATCGTGCAGACTCTCCACATGCTCATACCAACAACACATGAAAGTTCTCATCAAAATCAAAGGCAACTAAAAGTTAAAGATGATTCTTCGTCAATGTCAAAGAATCTGCAAAGTTTAAAGATTCGAGAACCACATCATTGGTAACCAAAAGACAAATTGAAGTGTGAGCATGGTGGAGAAAGACGTGGAGACACCTAACCAACGAAGTTGACAACGGCAGACAACCACATTATTTTATCACAAAGCATGAAGGAACAAAGATTCAAGACTATTCTATATCTACACACAAAGATCAAGCTCGAGAAAAGTAAAGACCTAATCAAGTGGAGCATCATTTGAATGACCACCCCTTAGGGGGAGATTGTTAGCCTTAATAGTTTTTATTAGAAGTGATGGTCATTCACATTTAGGAACTTTGTAACGTGTGTTAGATATCGTGATAGAATAGTCAACGGGCTCGTGGATTAGGCTAAGCTAAATGGCTAGGCGTTATGATAAGCTTGCCTTGTATAAGTCTAAGTAACCCAATCCAATCCAAGTCCATATCCACGGCCCATAGAAAGCCCATTTGGGCATCTTGTATTTAGAGTATAAATACCCCTCAAATGGTCATTTGAGGGGTGTGCTTGAGTGTGTGTGTGTGTGTTTTTTCATATGAAATATTGTTTTCATTTCTTTCCTTTATCTCTCTACATACACGATCCATATCATTCAATTCACCATCTTTCTCATCTTTTCTTTCTTCATCTTATACGCATAACGTGTGTTTGGTTTACGTGGTTATACTTGTGTTCGTGTTGGGTTTATGATAAGGTTGATAAAAGTAAGGTCCTACAATTATCATGGGATTGTCTCCCACGATTATCCTCCGGCGTGAGAGTAATTAATCGGTTTTAGGGTTAATAGGAGAGTTAGGGTTTTAGATCGTACCTTTAATGAGGGATGGGATTCCCCTTATATACACATGAAATCCTTGTTGGTTTCGTGTTCCCCAACCTTCGGCGCATCCCGCCTAAGTCGGTTGGTAAACAATTATCTCCAAAGTTAGGAGATATCCGATATCCTATTCCATAAATAACTTTGGGTTTGGGCCTTCGTGAGCCCAAACACTTATCAGCTTAGCCCAATTCGTCTTTGGGCTCACTAATAGCAGTCCTTTGTCTGGTTCATGACCCGAATGTAGACTATACGTCATCATGTCCCCCCAGTCTAGTATGCGCAGTGACGAACTGCGGATGCTAGACTAATAACTGCAGCGAATAAAAACTGTGAAGCGTAGCAAATAAGCCAAAAAAGGTTTCCCGTCTTGAAAGATACACGTTGTATCTAGACATAATATTTAAAATGGATGCCTCGTAAATCGGGGGAAAGTAACTGTAACCACGTCACATCAGAAAATCCTATCCACTCAATTAGAGATAGTGGGATCCACGTGGCGCTCATCGGGTGGAGGAAGAAACTTATATAACCGTCCACCTCCTTATTACTATGATTATCACAGTAAAAAAAATCATTTCCGCCATTAAAAAAGCTTCAAACTTTCCGGCAAGAAAACCGTAATATTCCAAAGGTAACCGCGCGTGCGCATATAAAAACGATACCATGGTCCGAGGTTTTTCTGATTTTACATCCGACATAACTGAGGACAAACTTCTAGAGTTCGCCTCGGATTATTAGATTCCCCTGGCGGTGCATCCGAAAGTTCCAGGTGCGAGGGCGTCAATTGCAGACTTCCCCGAAGGGAAAATAGGGGTATACACGCGTTTTTTCGAGTTCGCGAATCAACGTGTGCCAATATCTTTATTCTTGAGCGACGTGTTAAACTACTACTGTCTGCATATATCCCAGCTACACTGCATAGGTGCAGCTAAAATCACCAACTTCGAGGTTAATTGCCGCTTACTAGCAATTAACCCGACCATCCACCTTTTCCGAGCGTTTTACCACACAACGTGGTCACACGAGTGGGTATCATTTGCTAAGAGCGCTGGGCGGCTTCAGTGTTATACTGAAAAATTATATGCGCTTAGGAATTGGAGAGAAACATTTTTCTGGGTCGATGTTGCGTGCTTCCCATCGCGCTTCGAGTTCTACACCCAGGGTTCACTGCCAAAGCATGAGCGCCCCCTCCCTGGATCTTACAGTGCGGAGGATGCAGATACAATAAACACTGATCTGTGCTAAACCGTCAAGCTACCTCACACAAGCTAGCCACTTGTGAATGGCTAACCGTAAGAAGCTTAAAACTGCTTAAAACACAAATACAATGAAGTCACGGAGAATAGAATGAATTCCCTGGTCGTTAAGTCCCACGGAGACTCAATGGTGTGCCAAAACTAACTCAGATGATAGAGTGATCACTAAGGATAGTGATCAGTAAAGGTTTTGGATTGAAAATTACACTACTGATTGATTGGAATGGAATTGGAAACAGAATTGGAAAACACAACAATCAGATAAAAAAAAAGTAAAACGCACGTTTAAAAACTACGTATACGTACAAAATTAAAAGTGAGATTAAAGAAATAAAAGACCTAAAAATATGAAAATGACATTTTTGAAATCCTAAAAATAAAATAAAATTATTAGAAAAAGAAAATTATTTTTACCACTATTTAATTAATTATTATTAATGAAAAACTATTTTAACTATTCAAAAAAATAACCTAAAATAAAAGAAAATATGAAATAAGGCTAGAAAAATAAGATTATGATTCAGAAAAATCTAAAATATTATAAAACTAATTTTAAAACTAAAAATATATTTTTTACACTTTTTATATATTTATTACTAATTAATTATTATTTAAAATACACTTAAATACTAGAAAATATAAAATAAACTTGGAAAAATAAAATTATAACTCAAAAAAATCTAAAATATGATAAAACTAATTTTAAAACTGAAAAGATATTTTTTATGCTTTTTAATTATTTATTACTAATTATTTAATACTTTTAACTATTTAAAATTCTAATAAATACTAAAAAGATTAGGAAAATTATGAAACTTTTTATAAAAATAACTTAAGGTGACAGAAAACTAAGAAAAGTATAAAAACAAGATTTGCTTAATAATAAGCTGAAAAGAAAAATCAAAAAGCTAAAAACTATTAAATAAACACTATCACTGTTTTAAAAATGAAGTTTTTCTGGATTTTCTTTTTGAAAATTACTTAACTACTTAAAATATGAAACTTTAATGAACACAAAAATTTTACAAACTTAAAATAAGCAGTTTGAGTGACTTATTATCCCAACAGTGAGCTTAAGAGCTTATTTTGGTGAAATAAGCTCAAACAAGCTCACTAGCTGAAACAGAAGCTCAAACAAGATGCAAACAAGCTAGATAAACTGAAATGAAACTAAAAGGAACAATTACAAATACTGATAAGCTACTCAAAAGACAATAAGCACTTATGTCAAACTGATGAGCTAAACAGAAATGGGACAAAGTTAGAGCTTATTGCATACTAGCAAACAAGCTAGAAATTGAAAAAGTAAACTTGAAACCTCAAGATGGCTAGGTCAGCTATCCAAAGAACCAAGTATCACAAAATTTGAGCAACTAATAAGCTCTATGTGAGCTTATCAATTTAGACCACCCAACTGTGCACAGGGCACCCTTTTCAGGCAAGGTACCAAAAGAAACCAGAAAATAAGCACTTAAAAAGCTGATTAAAGGAAAGCTAATATTTTTCTAATTTTGTTTAGCAACTGAAATTTAATACCCCAAAAGATTTTAAGCTAAAACTCACTATTAAACTCACACTGAAATTATCTATTTTAATCAAAAACGACCAAAATGAGAAATTTGACTTTTATAAAAACTAGTTAAGTTGACTAAAATGAAATTTAAACTGATTCTATGCACTGCTTATGTTGTTTTAAGGTGAGCTAAGATTGATTTGAGCAATTTAAGCAACTTGTAAACACAAAACACTGATCATAGATCATGAAATTCCAACAGTGGACACACAAGAGGTGATCAAATGAGATTTTGACTTTTCCACAAATGACCACTGATTTTTATGACTTGCTTGAGTTATTATTGACCAATGAGACATAGAACCACACTAAACAATCAACACAAACAAGACTTGTTACAGTTTAAACAAGCAGATCCAAACACCCTTTATATGACTGTGTTGATGATTTTTCAAAACAAAACACAATTTAAAACCATGAAACTGATTATGTATTATCATATATTAGGACTAATGAAACATTAAACAACAACCATTGTAACATTAGACTAAGAAATGATGATGATTCAATTTTAACTGTTAAAACTAAATTTTTATAAACTTCAAATTAAAAAGAACAACCAACTGATTTTAATACTTAAATACACTTAACTAAGACTAATTAACACAAAAGAAACGAAATTTAAGCTAATGAACAACTACAACAGTGAAATGCAAAAATGAATAAAAAGGCTTACAAAAGCTTTCCAAGCTCAAAATTGAGAACAAGGAACCAAGAACACTCCTATAGGCTTACCACTAAGCCACTAACCCAAGGCCATCCAAAATTTACCCTGCTCCAGCTGTGAACACCATTTCCAATGGAATTTTTTATTTTCCAACTATTAAATTTGTATTTTTGGTGATTTTTGATTTTTGCTTCTAAACTGGATTTTAAGATATCTAATAGCTTTTATAAGCTATCTAGGAGCTTATGTGGCTTATTCAGTCCATAAGAACATCTACAAACAACATTTGATCATTCATGAGATTTTGAAAATAAGGAAAATTTGCATAATCTGAGATATAACTTGATACTTGAATTGAGGTTTCACAAAAGCTTTATTATAACATAAGAACTTGAAATACAGAGTTTTAAGACTAAAACATACACTGAAATTAAAAGTAAGCTAAAAACGACTTAAAATTTTAAAGATTACACTAGATACTTTGATACATTGCTTCCTCTTCCACTTTTATAGACTTTAGAGACTCTATGTTGACCTCTGAAGATATCCCACTCAATCTCAGCCATTGAAATCATCCAACTCCTCATATTTGACACATGGCAGTTTTGGCGCCAATTTCTTCTTGGAGCAGTTTGATCAATAAATGGAGTGGGTTTGAGTCAATTAAAGATTTTTTGTGTTAGTGGAGGTGGAGGGGACAAGGTAAGGGGGAAAGATGGAGTAAATCATGGAAAACCATTACTGGTTTTGGTTTGGCGCGTTATCTGTGAGGGAGACAAACGATGGCGGTTTTGACTTATTTGATGAGTGGTATTTATAATGGAGGTTCACAATTGTCGGGTCAAGTGGATATTGTCATGGGGCTCAAGGGGTCAAGGGTCAAGTTTGTTGGGCTTGGATAATGCATTTGGGCCAGCCGGTTGTGGATTGGATTTGGACTTTGATATTGGATCCGTTTGGTTTGTTAACTACACAAGGACCAATGTTGCAATTTGACCAAAGATAAAGGACTGAACATGCCACTTTTCCAAACTTTTCACAAGGACCAAACTTGACAAACTTTGATAGAACAAGGACCCTTTTTGCATAAAATTCCATTTTTATAAGTCCAAGGACTAATTTTGACATTTTTCAAAGTTTAGGGACCTTTTCTGCCATTTGACCAAAGAATCATTCAAGGATCATTTTTGACAATTTAGAATATTTCAGGGACCTTGAATAATAAAATTCCACATTTTAGAATTTCAGGGACTAGATTTGACAACTTTTAAAACTTGGGGGACTAAAACTGCCAATTTTGCAAACTTGAATCATTTTTCATCTGACTTTGATCTTTTTGCATTTAAAACACACAAAACACTGATTTGTGATATTTTCATCAATTTGATGCATTTTTGAGTGTTTCGGATGATTTTGCAGTTTAGATTGTACAAAAATGATGAGTATTTAGACACTCATCAATCCCCACACTAAGATATTGCTAGTCCCTAGCAATGATTTAGATCTTTAATGGATTTTAAAACTCTTTACCAAAAGCCATCACTTCTGGAGTAGCCAATTGTTTTGATTCAAGTAAGAACCTTGGTACAATGATAACCAAATGATTTTGAGCAAATCATAAGTCGTAAACGATTTGATTTGTCTTTACCGAAGCCGTTTGCTCGGACTAGCCAACTCTTAGATAAATTATCGAATTATCTTTGGTGAGCATAATACCAATTATGGATTTTCCACTGCCTTTACCACAAGCCATAAACTTGCGGGCTAGCCAACTCTTCACTTTTTAGGATATGGTGAGTTGAATACCATACAATTTTGGGCAAATTGCAAGCCATAAACGGATTTGAGAAATCTTTACCAAGAGCCGTTTGCTCTTGGATTAGCCAATCCTTTTGTTTTTTTAGACATGGCGGACTGATAACCATATGATGAATAAGTGAAAAACACTTATTCCAAAAAAATTTTGGCCAAAAACGGGAGAATTGGGCGGATAATACATGATAAAATTCGTGAGAATTCCCCCACACTTAGAAATGAATATTGCCCTCAATATTCAAAGTACCGGCGGTTATGCCGAAACGAAACGTAAAAGGGAAACACTACGCCTTTATTTGGAAAGTTTTTTATGGAAAATTATATACAACAAAGTGGGGGCAACTCCCCCCCCACACTAGGGTGGTAGAACAGAGAAAGAAGACAGAAATATGGGTGAAAACCCATATGTGTGTGCTATTTGTTTTTATTCGAGTCATTAGCTTGACTCGATCACCGTATTCATTGGTTCATGGGGAAAGTTTGTAGATCCGGGACAACCACAGGGGAATGTCCTCTCCAAAATAATGCTTCACTCGATGACCATTCACTTTAAAATTAGGACCATCGGGTTGAGATAACTCAATGGTGCCATAAGGATAAACCTTAGCAATGGTGAATGGACCACACCAACGGGACTTGAGCTTTCCCGAGAATATCTTCAATCTTGAATTGAAAAGAAGGACTCGATCACCAATGTTGAAAGCGCGGTTCTTGATTTTAGAGTCATGAATCTTCTTTGTCTTTTGCTTATAGATCAAAGAGTTCTCGTATGCTTGATCACGAAGTTCATTTAGTTCATTCATTTGAACTTTTCTGTGATCACCGGTTCAGATATCGAAGTTTGCGCTGCTTTAAGGCCCAGTAAGCCTTGTGCTCTAGTTCAATCGAAGATGACATGCCTTCCTACACTAGCTTGTATGGAGTACACCGATGGGTGTTTTGTAAGCTGCACGGAAGGCCCGTGAGGTCATCTAGCTTATCCACCGGGATGCACGATTTTCTACCGTCCTTTCTCAAGGATTCTTTTAATACCACGGTTTGAAACTTCCACCTGCCCACTTGTTTGGGGGTGGTATGCAATAGAGAGACGGTGGGTAACACCATACTTTTGCATGACACGATCAAATTGGTCATTGCAAAAATGGGTACCACGATCACTGATTATTGCTCTCGGAGTTCCAAACCTGGCTAAAAGAGATTTCAAAAATTTCACAACTACTCGGGCATCATTTGTAGGTAAAGTTTTCGCTTCAACCCATTTTGGCAAATAGTCAACAGCCACGAGTATGTACTTGTTTCCTCGAGAAGATGGAAATGGCCCCATAAAGTCAATACCCCAGATGTCAAATATCTCACAAACTTGAATGGCATTTTGTGGCATTTCATTTCTTTGAGATATATTTCCATGACGTTGACAAGCGCCACGTGCTTTGACAAATTCGTGGGCATCCTTGTAAATTGTGGGCCAATAAAATCCGGAATCAAACACCTTCTTGGCGGTTTAGTTGGCTATGATGTCCCCGTGGGTCCAGATGGCAAGTCTGGTGAATGTCAAGAGCTTCGTCCATAAACACACCGCCGGATGACTTGATCCGCATAGATTTTGAATAAGTAGGGGTCGTCCCAAAAGTAATGTTTAACATCCTTGAAGAATTTGTTCTTCTGTTGGGTCGACATCCCTTTCACTATGAAGTTACCCGCATGGTAATTTCGCGAAGTCAGAAACCACGGGTAGTAGAATTTCCACAAAGAAACGCATTGAGTGTCTCGAGAGGAAATGTTTCATTTATTTCCTTTTTCTCGAAAACATCTTGGTGATTCTAATCTGACAGATGATCGTGAGCTAGATTCTCACTCCTTTTTATCACGTATAATGATATCAAATTCTTGCAGGAGGAGAATCCAACGAAGCAATCTCGGCTTTGCATCTTGTTTTGCAAAGAGATATTTGAGAGCCGAGTGATCCGTATACACTACACATTTGGTCAAGATTAAGTACGGTCGAAACTTCTCAAATGCATACACCACGGCTAATAGCTCTTTTTCTGTGGTGGTATAATGAGTTTGAGCCAGTTTTACTCGTAGTGGATAGGCTGAAAACGCTTGTTTCTTCGTTGCCCTAAGACTGCACCGATAGCAAAATCACTTGCACGCATTGAGCTCAAAGGGTAAATCCCGGCGGGAGCAACGAGAATAGGTGCTTCCGAAGCTTTTTCTTCAATGTTTCAAAAGCTTCTGCACTCGGTGAGAAGATAAAAGGAGCATCCTTTTCAAGAAGATGGGTCATAGGCCGGCGATTTTAGAAAAATCTTGTATGAATCACGATAAAAACCGCATGACCTAGAAAACTCCTAATACCTTTGACGGTAGTAGGATGAGGCAGCTTAGCAATAACATCGACTTTTGCTCTATCCACCTCAATCCCATTTTTTGAAATTTTATGGCCAAGGACTATGCCTTCTTTGACCATAAAGTGACTCTTCTCCCAATTTAGACAAAGATTGGTGTCTTCACACCTTTGAAGCATTTTTTCTAAATGGGAGAGACATGTTTGAAAAGAACCCAATGACCGAAGTCATCCATAAATACTTCCATTGTTTCCCCGATCATGTCGTGGAAAATGGCCATCATACATCGTTGGAACGCCGGAGCATTACATAAGCCAAAAGGCATACGTTTGTAGGCAAAAGTTCCGTATGGGCGGTGAATGTTTCTCTTGATCCCGTGGATCAATGGGAATCTAAAAGTAACCCGAGAAACCATCAAGGAAACAATAGTATTCGTTCCCTGCTAATCTCTCAAGCATTTGGTCCATGAAGGGTGAGAAAAATGGTCTTTACGGGTAGCGTCATTCAACTTACGATAGTCAATGCAAACACGCCATCTCGTAACCAATCGAGTTGGAATTAACTCGTTATCTTCATTTGTGACAACAGTTATGCCACCCTTTTCGGAACACAATGAATTGGGCTGACCCAAGGACTATTCGAGATCGGGTAAATCAATCAACTGCATCAAGAAGTTTGATAACATCATGGATTTTGGATTCACTCGTCTCCGATGTTGAACTGGTTAAAGTCATCCTCCATTAAGATTTTGTGAGTACAAAACTCGGGGTTGATACCCTTAATGTCGGAGAGTTTCCAAGCAATTGCTTGCTTGTGTGACTTCAAGATTTTAATAAGAGCAGCTTTTTCATCTTTACTCAAATCTCGGCAATAATGACGGCAATTTATCATCACCCTCAAGAAATGCATACCGATGAGGAGGTAAGTCCTTAAGCTCAACCTCAAGAAATTCTTCAGTTTTCTCAACTGACTTGACTTCCTTGTTATGAAACTCGACGGGAGGGAGAGGAGGAGAAGTGTCATGATTTAACAACTTCTTTAGAAGAATATCTCCTCCATTAATCTCATTTTGTTTAATCTCAGTTGGAATTGAATCACTAGAGTGAGGGGTTAATGATGGATCATCATTAAGCAACTTCTCAATAAGAAGTATGTCCCCCTCAATGTCAATTGGAGCATGATCAATTTCCCATGGAACAGAATCACTAGCCAAGTATGCTTCAATCTCTTCCGAGATGGAGTCGCTTCCCTCAAAAGGAGTAATAGAAGGAGTAGAATTGGCTATGATAGGTTGAGAAGATGTGGTGGGATCCCACTCATAGAATTATGAGAATAACCAAGAATTCTTGAGAGTACTCTTCGAAGCAACATCAATGATATCTATTCGTTAACCGACTCGAATCATAATTTAGGAGTACCTCGAAGTTTGATCAAGGTTAAAAGTAACAACTTCATTACCAACACGTAATGTGATTTCCTGCTCAAATACATCTATGAGAGCACGGCCCGTTCTCAGGAATCCTCGACCAACAATGAGAGGAACCCGATGATCGCCATCAAAATCAACAACCACGGTCGTACTGGAAATGGAACTTTCCTACTTTCACAAATACGTCCCGGCAATGCCAAAAGGGACGGATATGGAACTATCTCAAGCTCGAGAGTCATGCATGTAGGAGTAAGTTCCGGAGAGAGAGTTTCTTCCACATCTGAATAAGGCATCGATTGATGCTTGCACCAAGATCTGCTAAGGCAAAGCATTCAACCATTCCCGGAAATACACAAGGTAAGAGAAATTTACAGATCTCCAAGCTTTTCAGAAGCTTCTTCAGAATAACTGCAGAGCGCTTCGTTAAGAGGAGTTTTTGCCATTTAACAAATTTTCCTTATTGCTTAACATGTTTGAGAGTGGATGCAAACTTGGGCATCAGCATGATAGCATCCGCAACGCTTATGTCAAAATGTAACTCTTGGAAAATTTGGAAAAATTTGTCCATTTGATGACCGCTTTCTCGCGAGCTTTTGCTCATTCAAACGTGATGGGTAAGGAATAGAAGATTTGGATTTTGGTTTTCAAACGGAGCTGCAGGAGGTTCAAAACAACTCCTGGATTTGTCTTGGTTTTCGGACAACTTGAGGATGGACTAAGAAGGTGGGACGTGCGTGCTTTGTGGGCTTGAAAAATGCACCTTGTCCGTTGTATCCTTGGTAACTTGACTCATTTCTCCTAGTGGAGGAGCATTGGAGTCGTAGGTCCATTGTGTGTCGGAGGTTCACTTTCCACTACCTTTGGGATAGAAGAAGAAGAAGAGGTAGTAGGAACAAAGAGGTCCAGTATATGAAACACCACTTCGGTTGTGATCGCCTTGCATCCCTGGTTAGCGATCGTTGCTCGAAAGTTTTCCCAGCCGAGGGTTGATCATTTAAATACTTCTTAAGATCAACAATCTGACTGACCAACAACCTGTTCATTTCATCTTGGGATTTCATGAATTGTTTCAAGAACTCATCGATGATGGTCCCGAGGAACAATGGCGGGAAGTGGATTAGGAAAATTCTGGCCTCTAATGTTAGGATTAGGGCCTTGGTTTTGAAAATTTCCTTGATTAGGATTCATATTCCCATGAAATTGATTCCCTCGATTGAAGTTGTTTTGATTAAGGTTCCCTTGATGTTGGAAACCTTGATTTGGTGTAGGATAGAAATTACCTTGGTTTTGATAACCTTGGTTCATTCTAGGTTGGTTCTCGATTCGGTTTTGCATGTTATGATTCTCGTTAAAACCGGTGGTGCTCGATTAGTGTTAGCGCGGTAGTGTGGTTCATTTTGAGGACGGTATTGATTACCTCCCTGATGTGAACTACCGGCTAGAGCATTGGCTTCAAATGGACTACCATCGTGGCGACAATGTAGTATGCATGAGGACCACCACAAGTAACACAACTCTCAACTTTCTTCACTTCACCATGTGTTGGTGTCTGAGTGAAGGTCACTTTTTTCTGGTTAGCAAGAACCAAAGCCTGAACAATATCTGTGAGTTTGTCAATCTTAGCATCGGTGCTAGATGTACTCACGGGAGATGAAGAAGAAGAAGGTCCAAAGATGAGACCGATATGTCTTTGCTCAGAAAGGGCGGACCTGAGATTTGTTCTCAATGATTTGCAAGGCTTCTTTGGTAGTCTTGCTCAGAAATTACCTCGCGGAGGCATTCAAAGTGTCTTGATTAGTCTGGTTGAGACCATTATAGAAAGTATCCATTTGCATTAACTCGGTAAAACCATGATGGACACTACGGCAAGCAACTCTTTGTAACGATCCCATGCCTCCCCGAATGATTCATCAAATCTCCGAGAAAATTTCATTATCTCATTCTTAAGACTTGTGGTTCGGGATGGAGGATAGAACTCGTTAACAAACTTGGTGACAAGATCTTCCCATGTCTCAATGGAACGAGGGGGTTGTTTTTCAAGCCAATTCGGGCTTGTCCTCTAGAGAAAATGGGATCAGAAGAAGCTTGATAGCTTCATGTGGGACATTCTTGTACTTGATGGTAGATGCAATCTTGTTAAACCATTGAATGTGTGCATGAGGATCATCCAGCTCAAAACCATAGAATTGGCTTTGGGTTACTAGATTAAGCAACCCGGTTTTGAGCTGGGTACCCACAATGGTTGGAACAACAATAGCATCTCCGTAACCCTCGATGGGTGCTTAGAGAAGCTCATTCATGGGTTTGTCTTCTGCCATTTCGACAGGAGGTGGTGGTGGTAGACGCCTCAGTCACGCTGAAGGAGCTGAACGCCTTTCTACGTCTACGAGGAATATTTCCAAGTTCAGAAAGTGGACTTGTAGAACTGGAAGAACGAGTGCATGCACTGTATAAAAATAAATTTTTCAAAACAAATGCGAGGCAAAACGACAAGTGAACTTAACCAATAATCACAAATGAAATGGCTTCTTGAAAAAGGTACACCAAATCACAAGGACACAAAGGCAAGTTTTAAATCGTGGTTCGGAACTTATTATGGTCACACCCCTTAGTAGGTAACGCCTTGATTTCGCGTGGTTGATTTTATGTATATATTAAGTACCACTGAAAAGACGTAGGTATAGATTTGTGCAAAGGGGTTTAAAAACTTTTGGACAATATTTTTGGATCGTCTCGTTTATCCAAATCGTATCTCTTTAAGAATCACCTCAAAGAAAATACAAGATAGAAAACGTTACGATTGTTTTGTTGTTTTATATTGTTTTTGGGTTGTTAACACTTTAGGAAAAGTGTTAATGAACTTTTTGATTTTCTTATAACTTTACAAAAACTTTTTACAAATGGTGGGATATGTGCAAGAATGGGTCTGAAAATGGCTTAACACACGCAAGTTTCCAAGCAGCCGGCGCCAAAATTTGATCTCGGCTAAACCGTCAAGCTCCCTCACACAAGCTAGCCACTTGTGAATGGCTAACCGTAAGAAGCTTAAACCTGCTTAAAACACAAATACAATGAAGTCCTGGAGAATAGAATGAATTCCGGGTCGTTAAGTCCCACGGAGACTCAATGGTGTGCCAAAACTAACTCAGATGATAGAGTGATCACTAAGGATAGTGATCAGTAAAGGTTTTGGATTAAAAATTACACTACTGATTGATTGGAATGGAATTGGAAACAGAATTGGAAAACACAACAATCGATAAAAAGTAAAACGACGTTTAAAACTACGATACGCACAAAATTAAAAGTGAGATTAAAGAAATAAAAGACCTAAAAATATGAAAATGACATTTTTAAAATCCTAAAAATAAAAGAAAATTATTAGAAAAAGAAAATTATTTTACCACTATTTAATTAATTATTATTAATGAAAAACTATTTTAACTATTCAAAAAAATAACCTAAAATAAAAGAAAATATGAAATAAGGCTAGAAAAATAAGATTATGATTCAGAAAAATCTAAAATATTATAAAACTAATTTTAAAACTAAAAATATATTTTTTACACTTTTTATATATTTATTACTAATTAATTATTATTTAAAATACACTTAAATACTAGAAAATATAAAATAAACCTGGAAAAATAAAATTATAACTCAGAAAAATCTAAAATATGATAAAACTAATTTTAAAACTGAAAAGATATTTTTTATACTTTTTAATTATTTATTACTAATTATTTAATACTTTTAACTATTTAAAATTCTAATAAATACTAAAAAGATTAGGAAAATTATGAAACTTTTTATAAAAATAACTTAAGGTGACAGAAAACTAAGAAAAGTATAAAAACAAGATTTGCTTAATAATAAGCTGAAAAGAAAAATCAAAAAGCTAAAAACTATTAAATAAACACTATCACTGTTTTAAAAATAAAGTTTTTCTAGATTTTCTTTTTGAAAAGTACTTAACTACTTAAAATATGAAACTTTAATGAACACAAAAATTTTACAAACTTAAAATAAGCAGTTTGAGTGACTTATTATCCAACACAGTGAGCTTAAGATTTATTTTGGTGAAATAAGCTCAAACAAGCTCATTAGTCAAAGCGAAGCTCAAACAAGATGCAAACAAGCTAGATAAACTGAAATGAAACTAAAAGGAACAATTACAAATACTGATAAGCTACTCAAAAGACAATAAGCACTTATGTCAAACTGATGAGCTAAACAGAAATGGGACAAAGTTAGAGCTTATTGCAGCCCTAGCAAACAAGCTAGAAATTGAAAAAGTAAACTTGAAACCTCAAGATGGCTAGGTCAGCTATCCAAAGAACCAAGTATCACAAAATTTGAGCAACTAATAAGCTCTATGTGAGCTTATCAATTTAGACCACCCAATCTGGCATGTGGCACCCTTTTCAGGCAAGGTACCAAAAGAAACCAGAAAATAAGCACTTAAAAAGCTGATTAAAGGAAAGCTAATATTTTTCTAATTTTGTTTAGCAACTGAACTTTAATACCCCAAAAGATTTTAAGCTAAAACTCACTATTAAACTCACACTGAAATTATCTATTTTAATCAAAAACGACCAAAATGAGAAATTTGACTTTTATAAAAACTAGTTAAGTTGACTAAAATGAAATTTAAACTGATTCTATGCACTGCTTATGTTGTTTTAAGGTGAGCTAAGATTGATTTGAGCAATTTACGCAACTTAAACACAAAACACCGATCATAGATCATGAAATTCCAACAGTGGACACACAAGAGGTGATCAAATGAGATTTTGACTTTTCCACAAATGACCACTGATTTTTATGACTTGCTTGAGTTATTATTGACCAATGAGACATAGAACCACACTAAACAATCAACACAAACAAGACTTGTTACAGTTTAAACAAGCAGATCCAAACACCCTTTATATGACTGTGTTGATGATTTTTCAAAACAAAACACAATTTAAAACCATGAAACTGATTATGTATTATCATATATTAGGACTAATGAAACATTAAACAACAACCATTGTAACATTAGACTAAGAAATGATGATGATTCAATTTTAACTGTTAAAACTAAATTTTTATAAACTTCAAATTAAAAAGAACAACCAACTGATTTTAATACTTAAATACACTTAACTAAGACTAATTAACACAAAGAAACATAAATTTAAGCTAATGAACAACTACAACAGTGAAATGCAAAAATGAATAAAAAGGCTTACAAAAGCTTTCCAAGCTCAAAATTGAGAACAAGGAACCAAGAACACTCCTATAGGCTTACCACTAAGCCACTAACCCAAGGCCATCCAAAATTTACCCTGCTCCAGCTGTGAACACCATTTCTAATGGAATTTTTTATTTTCCAACTATTAAATTTGTATTTTTGGTGATTTTTGATTTTTGCTTCTAAACTGGATTTTAAGATATCTAATAGCTTTTATAAGCTATCTAGGAGCTTATGTGGCTTATTCAGTCAATAAGAACATCTACAAACAACATTTGATCATTCATGAGATTTTGAAAATAAGGAAAATTTGCATAATCTGAGATATAACTTGATACTTGAATTGAGGTTTCACAAAAGCTTTATTATAACATAAGAACTTGAAATACAGAGTTTTAAGACTAAAACATACACTGAAATTAAAAGTAAGCTAAATACGACTTAAAATTTTAAAGATTACACTAGATGATTTTGATACATTGCTTCATCTTCCACTTTTATAGACTTTAGAGACTCTATGTTGACCTCTGAAGATATCCCACTCAATCTCAGCCATTGAAATCATCCAACTCCTCATATTTGACACATGGCAGTTTTGGCGCCAATTTCTTCTTGAGCTGGTTTGATCAATAAATGGAGTGGGTTTGAGTCAATTAAAGATTTTTTGTGTTAGTGGAGGTGGAGGGACAAGGTGGGGGAGATTGTAAATCATGGAAAACCATGACTGGTTTTGGTTTGGCGCGTTATCTGTGAGGGAGACAAACAGTAGCCCGGTTTTGACTTATTTGACTGAGTGGTATTAATAACAGAGGGGGTTCACAATTGGTTTTGACTGAGGTCAAGTGGATATTGGCCTGGGGCTCAAGGGGTCAAGGGTCAAGTTTGTTGGGCTTGGATAATGCATTTGGGCCAGCCGGTTGTGGATTGGATTTGGACTTTGATATTGGATCCGTTTGGTTTGTTAACTACACAAGGACCAATGTTGCAATTTGACCAAAGATAAAGGACTGAACATGCCACTTTTCCAAACTTTTCACAAGGACCAAACTTGACAAACTTTGATAGAACAAGGACCCTTTTTGCATAAAATTCCATTTTTATAAGTCCAAGGACTAATTTTGACATTTTTCAAAGTTTAGGGACCTTTTCTGCCATTTGACTAAAGAATCATTCAAGGACCATTTTTGACAATTTAGAATATTTCAGGGACCTTGAATGACAAAATTTCACATTTTTGAATTCCAGGGACTAGATTTGACAACTTTTAAAACTTGGGGGGACTAAAACTGCCAATTTTGCAAACTTGAATCATTTTTCATCTGATTTTGATCTTTTTGCATTTAAAACACATAAAACACTGATTTGTGATATTTTCATCAATTTGATGCATTTTGAGTGTTTTCAGATGATTTTGTAGTTTAGATTGTACAAAAATGATGAGTATTTAGACACTCATCAAACACCAATCGCATCCCCATCAATTCCTACCCCGAGGAATTTTTGGTGCACATGGGCATTAGCCGCAATTATTTTGGTAGACCTTAGGAGGTTCCAATCTTTTTAGGCGCGGATGGCCAGGGTGGGTGCTCGTCCTTTGCATTCCTTTACTTTATTAATGTAAGCCTTTCTTCTTCCATTGTACTTATAATAACTTGTTTGTTGTTGTCTTCTGTGGCACAGAGATAGATCTATTCAGAGTTGTGCAACTGGCGAAGCCGCACCAAGTGAATGTAGGGACGCGCCCGCTGAGAGAGGGGGAAGAGCCCATTCTTGATGCTACAGCAGGGCGTACCCTGGAAATGGAGCTGAGAGAAGCATGAGCTAGCTCATCTGTCGCACTGGAAGCGACCCCGCTGCAAAGCGTGCCGAACCCTGAGGCGCCTACCCCATTAGTGCAGCCATCACAAGTAGTAGTGGCGGAGCACATGGAAGAAGAGGAGGAGGAGGACCCGGGGTTGAAGCGCAAGAGATCCCTTGGAGGTGAAGGCGCGAGCTCATCGAAAGAAGCGCTCGTCATCTATGTGGTGGAATCGTCTTGGTGGACGCTGCATCGCCCCTACCGATACCGCTGGTCCACAGTAAGTAATATTATCCAAGTGTTGTACGCATCCCCTGTTTATGTGAGAAATAATTACTAATTCCTTTCCTTGTGTGCAGGTTTGAACACCATGGAGTCGTCAGAGATAGTCCCTGTCTCGCTTCCAAGTTTTCGAGCCAAACAATCAAGTGCTGAGCCATTGGTGACTGGGATGCGCCAATGGATCGCATTGTTGAAGAGTTGGTATAGGCGGGTCACGCATCAAGCTTCGGCTGGTGAAGAAGCTACGTGCCAAGCACCTGGGAAGGCAGCCTAGGTCAGCCAAAAGGATCAAAAAATTAAGGCCACCGGAGGCGCAATTGGCTAGTGCCAAGGTTGAAGCAGAGGGCATGAGTTCAGACTCAAAAGCTTGCTGAAGAAAAGATGGCGCTGATGAGTCAAATAAGTCCGAGCGCTGGCTGTCATCGGGTTATAAGGCTTCGTGGTCTCCGGGCTCAAGCATCTCTGAGAAGGGCAAGGAAGAGTTGGTCTCGCAGTTGGAAAATTTTGGAGCCACTGTGGGAAGTTCATTGGAAGCGCAGGAGATGAAGTTGCGCAAGCTCAGTCTGAAGTATGATGAGGAGTTATATCCCCAACTCCTGGCTACTATCGTTGAGCGCATGTGGCTTATTGGTCATGGTCTCATGACTTGCTGCCCTTAGCACCTTGGAGTCGCAGGAAGTAGTGAACGCTTTTGGGGGAGTAGTTCAGTGCACGTTGGCGTGGGGTAAGGCAGAGGCTGTTGAGGAGCTTCAAGAGGCTAATTTATTGAAGGTATTTGCTGATAAGGTGCCTGGTTACAATGCGCGTTCATATGATGATCTGGTGGCTGCTATGGAGAAGATGAAGTCATTGGAGCTTCCCATGATTTCTGAGTTAGAGAGCGACCATGACTATCCTATAGGGGTCATTATGGAGGGGCTGACCTTAGCTCGACATTGTGCTAAAAATGCGGAAGCGCAACCGGACCATTTTTTGAAACCCGATGAATCTCAACTCCAAGTGCCTGTGTTTTCTTGCCCCAAGGATATCTTGAATCCCTTCGCTCTGGAGAAGGAAGTGCCCTTAAAGCAAGTTTTGGAAGTGCATGCTACAAGACTTGCCAAAAAGGAAGGGATTAAAGGTAAAGCCATTTTGTGCGGTATCGGCGCAGTACCATCTCCCCGATTCTGACGGGATACCGTTAGCGCTTGCACGGTATCTCGCCAAGACTCCGACCTATTGAAGAAGCTGAACAAGATTGGGGATGCTGCAAGCTGTGTGGGGGCTTCATCTCTTAGACGTTCTAGGAGTATGTAGATAGGAACTTATTTGTAAGCATCATTTTTGTAAGAACGCATGGTATTTAATAAAATCCTCCTTTTGTTGAATGCGTGTTGGTATTATTGCAGCTTGTAATGTTTGTACTTAGTTATTCGTCTTTGCGTAAAAAACGTACTTGTTGTCTAAGAATCAAACTATTACATAAGCGCGAATAAAATAGGAAATTCATAGTCATGTATGAAAATCACGGTGTACTTAAAACATAGTTTCTAAGTAGTTGTATCATAGTCGTGTATGGTGTGATATGCAGCGTACTGTAAATATCATAGCAAGGATTCAAGTGTCTTGATTCCTAATTTGTTAAACGCGCACAGTATGCATAGTCGCTAATCTGCCGTGGATGCGACCGAACGTATTCCAACGTCTTGAGAATAAGGTGTTTAACAAGGATATGTGATCCACTGTTGATGGGTTTGCAACCCTCTTACTCAACGAGTTATTTAGTAGGTTTACTCATCCTTTTACCCTCGTGGGTTTATTAAATGCATGCACGCCATGTAGGCAAAAGATAAGAAATGTTAAGACATAAAGTATATAGAAATAACAAATTTGAATGTGTCACGGAATTATCTAGAAACCGCGACGTTTTATTAAGACTTGCAAGTTTTTGTGAAAGAAAATAAATAAGATACTGCCTAAGTAAAACAAGATAAATACACGAATAATTATTGGGCACTTTACTAAAGTGCGGGAATGTCCGTGTGTTGGGCCGTAGCCATTCCTAGAGATAACATCGCTTAAGATTGCAAATGTTCCATGTGCGTGGTAGTTCACGACCATCCATGTCTCGTAGCTTGCGCTGCCTTAATGCTTCAAGAACTCCCATAGGTCCTTCCCACTTCGGTCCAAGTTTGCATGTGTCTTCAAGGTAGCTCGCATCATTGGTGCGTATATGAAGTCACCTGGTCTGAATGAAACACTTCGCACTTTAGCATCGTAGTATCCTTTCATTTTTAACTTCGATCTTGATTCACATATAACTGCGCCGCTGCCTTTTCTTCCAAAGGTCTAAGTCGATACGCCTCCGTCGTCATTGGTTGCGACATTGATCGCAGCAGGCGTAATAGTTGGCATCCCAATTTGTATAACGCCCTCGCCCCGTAGACTAGAGAAAAGGGGTGTCTCCCGCTAGTTTTGATGGAAGTGCGGTGCGCTCACAGAACATGCGATAATTCCTCCACCCACCTTCCTTTGTGCCTGCCCGACGCGGCCTTAATTCTTCACCCAGACTTCGATTTGTACGCCTACTAAGCCGTTGGTTTGTGGATGTTTAACCGACAAGTCCTCGCGGATATTCAACTTCTCGCACTGCCCTTGAAGGGTTGTCACAAAATTGTTTCCCGTTGTCCGAGATGATTTCCCGTGTAGTCCAAGCGGCATACAATATTTTCCCAAACAAATCGCTGACCTGATTGCCAGTAATTGTTACAACTGCTTTTGCTTCGATCCATTTGGTGAAGTAGTCTATGGCCACTATGAGAAACTTCAATCCTCCTGCTGCAACGGGGAAGGGACCTGCAATGTCGATACCCCACTTGTAGAATGGCCATGGCGCCGTGATAGGCGTTAGCTCCTGCTGTGGTTGGCGCGGAATGGGTCTATGAACCTGGCATCGCCGCATTTTCTTATTAATTCCCGCATCACGGTGCATGGTGGGCCAATAGTATCCCCGGACCGCAGGCGCCGCCACCACGGATCGTGGTCTCAATGCATGCCGCATGAGCCAAAGCATGGATTTCGAGTACATAATTTGCTTGTAGGGGTCGACGAAGCGGAGCCATGGCTGCAGAAAGGAGCGTCGATATAGCACACCGTCTCGGAGTTCAAACCTCTGTGTTGTGCGCCGTATTCTTCGGGCTTCCTTCTGTTCCTGGGACAATACACCCTTGCTTAATGAATTCTATTATTGGTGTCATCCACGTAGGACCTTCCTCCTCTATTACCGTGGATATTTCCATCTCCGAGATGGATTTGCTCTTCAACGTTTCCACCAACACTTGTTTTGACAGGTGTGCAAAGCTTGTGGATGCAATCTTGCTTAGTGCATCCGCCTTTCGATTTTCCCCTCTAGAAACCTGCTTGATGGTAAACCTGTCAAAGCCTTGGATTAGTGACTTGGTCTTGTCGAGGTATTGGATCATGTTTTCCTTTAGCCACGCATTTCAACACATGGTTGGCTACTAGCCGAATCCACATTTGCTTCCAGGTTGCGCATACCACCAAGCCGCAATGCGTAGTCCGCCATTAGGGCTTCATACCGCTTCATTATTTGTCGCCAGGAATTCAAAACGCGCATGCATATGAATTCCATTCCTTCCGGATTGTGAGGATGAGGCCTCGCTTCTGACCCATCCACGCATGAAGATCCATCCGCGGAACAAGATCCATGGATCTTGTAGTTCCTTCTTGCTTGGTGCGGGTGCATCATCGTGTCTCGATTTTTCGATGAGGAAATCTCGCTAGTATCTCGCCTTTTATCGCAAAGGCGTGGTCCGTGAGGAAATGTTGTGCTCACCTAGCAACACGCTCCACTTCTGCAGTCGTCCTGACGCGTCAGGTTTGGAGATGATTTGCTTGATTGGTTGGTCTGTGATCACTGCTATTGGGTGCGCCTGGAAATACCGCTACAGGCCGCTGGCGGCGAACACTCTAAAGCCGTGACCAACTTCTCCATTGGCACGTAATTAATCTCCGCTTTGAGCGCTTTGCAAAACACACAGTGTGTTTGTACTGAATCCCTATCCGCCGCCACAGAAGACCGCTGCCATCGCTATATGCGGTGTCGATAAGTACATAATTAATTTTTCCCGGTCGGGTGCGACTAGTGTAGGGAGCTCCCGTGTGTTGTTTAAGCCGTGTAAAGCTTCTTCCGCCCGTAGTCCAAATGAAAATCTCCCTTTTTATACACTTCTTGAGTGTTTTGAAGAGAGGTAGTGACTTGTCTGCTGAATTGGACAAGAATCTATTTAGACCGCCACTTTCCATTGAGATTTGACTTCCTTCGCGGCGCTGTGAAGGAAGTTCGATGACGCTTTATTTTTCTTTGGACACGGTTTGATGCCATTAGGTTCTATCGTATCCAGAAACATGCCTTCAGAGCGCCAAAAGTGCATTTTTTAGGATTTAGCTTCATGTTGATCTCTTTGAGTGTCTTAAACGTTTCCTCAATGTCGCACCGCCATCCTTGGTATGGCTTTTATGACCAGTCATCAATGTAAACCTCTAGGTTGCGGCCCACCTGTTTTCGAATGCATTATCTACTAACCGCGATAGGTGGCGCCTGGTTCTTCAAGCCAAAAGGCATTTTGGTGTAGCGATGCCTTGGCTTGTATGAAAGGCCGCTTCCTCATCTCTTTAGCCATCCGATTTGGTGGTATCCTTTGTATGCGTCTAGGAAGCATTTAAGTGGGTATCTACACAAAGATTCTACCTTCCAATCTATCTCCGTAGTGGGTACAGTCTTGTGGACATGCCTTGTTAAGATTCAGGAAGTCCACGCACATCCGCCAGCCTACCACGCTTCTTCACCATTACCGGATTGGAAAGCCAATCATGGTAGTAGACTCTCGCATGATACCCGCCTCCACAAGTTTGGTACCTCACGATTGCTTGCGCGCGCTCTGGAGCTTGGTCGCTTCTTCTCGGCGTATTGGTGAGTATCCTTGTCGGATTTCTCGCCTTGTGTTCTCGGATCGAGCGCGGGTACTCGCCATGTGCTTTGGTTCCCATGCGAAGATATCCGTGTTCTTTGCAGAGGCGCATACCGCCGTTCTTGCCATTATCCCAACAATGATCTCCGATTGATACTTGTTCTGGGTAATCGGGTGAATTGCAACCTTCGTGTTTGGAACTTTGGTTGCGCTACCGTTTCCGAATGGGTGCCATCTCACATGTAATCGTTACATTCTATGTGGTAGCTGGCGTTGTAGAGAGTGACAATACCACCTTCCACTGAATTTAAGCATCCCATGTGGCAGACGGCACAACGCTGCATGGCTGATATCCTTGGTCTTCCGATAATGCCATTGTATGGCTTAAGGATTTGATCACCATAAAATTCATCCAAGCCGCTTGAAAGTGTTCTTTATTACCCACATTGACTAGTAGGCGATTTGCCCCATAGGCCATATCTTTTCTCCGTGAAACCGGGCCGCTTGGCGACGGCTTAACCGGATCAAGCAGATCTCGTGTCAGTCGCTGAAATGTGTTCGTGACATTATGTCTCGCAGATGCTCCTCCATCAACATACATGCGGATATCGTGACCCCAGATTAATTTCAATGGTAAGGGCTCCACCACGCTGTCCGCAGTTAAGGTGGGGAAAGAGATTTCACCCCACGGGAAAATTTCCGGGCTGACCTTCGCTCTAATTACGCTGCCATGATTGTATCATGTAGATGGTGTCACTTTATCTTTAGGTGCTTCTTTCTTGTTCCTACCCTATCTTTCCCTTCCTTGATGTTTTGACCAAATGGTCCAATCTGCCTCTTTCACTAGTTTATCAATGAGTTGGCGCAGTTGGACACATTCATTGGTGGTGTGCCCTTCCGTCCGCGGATAGTCACAAGATTCACTCCCTACGCCGATCCTCCTGGGCGCATTGGTGGGGTCTTGGGAAGTTCGCCTTCAGCCAAGTAATATCTCCTTTGAGTTTTGGTCACGGGGTATACCTGTCATTATCCCGCCCGCCCCCGATCCGCGTAGTTCTTGTTACGGTTGTTACTCCGTCATGGATTGTCTCCCTGTGTTGTTCCTGTGGACCGATAGTTCGAGTAACCTTTCTTGCTATCCGGCCAAGCAGCTCTTCCTTGGATAAAGGACCTTGTGCGTTTCATGTTCATCAAAGGTTTGGGGATCTTGTCGCTCAACCTTTTGATGAGTTTTGGGTTATTGATCCCATTCATGAACCCCGAGATTTTCAAAGACTGAGACATGCCTTAACCTCAGATATACATCATCTTTGAAGCGCCCACATAAGCACTTGTAGATTCCCCGGGCGCCGTTTGACCGGCGAGTTCGATAGGGTTTTAGCGCGACTTTTTCCGTTGAGTGAAGTTTAGGCGAACGCCTTTCTCAACTCTTCAAGCCATCAATGCTTCTCGCTGTGGAAGCCATCGATGAGTGCTAAATACTCATCATTTTTATACCGCCTAGATCGCAAAATCATCCGAAACACTCAAAAATGCTTCATAATGATAAAAATATCACAAATCAGTGTTTTATGTGTTTTAAATGCAAAAATATCAAAATCGGATGAAAAACGTATCAAGTTTGCAAAATTGGCGCTTTAGTCCTCAAGTTTCAAAAGTTTTCAAATCTAGTCCCTAAAATTTCAAAGATTGACAGAATTTACCCCTGACATTTTAAATTGAAAATGAACATTTTTAGTCCTTTGGTAATTCTAACTTGTCAAAATTGGTCTTTTGATAAATTTTGGAAAATTTATAGTTTAATCCTGAGTTTCAATTTGGCAAATACGGTTTTGTATTACTTGAGATTTACTGTGTTTGGTCCTTGGTTTATTTGGGAGTGACAAAATCAGCCCTGGATAATTTTTCGAAGTTACAGTTTGGTCCCTGGAATTATGGATTGGACACATTTAGTCCCTAAATTAACTACTAGGCCAAAGTTAATTACCCAAGCCCAATCCCATATTACCCGGGTCCAACCCGCTTACCCTAACCCTTTGACCCAGTTTTATAAACAAATCCCAAACCCACGTTTAAAATAAATAAAACCGCCCCTCTTTTTCCTCCTTCCTCTCAACCACTGTCTGCAAACACCAACCTCACTCACACACATAACCTCTCCTCCAGTCAACCTTCACCCCTCCATGTCTCCTCCACCTCAACACAAAACAAGAAACATTTAATGTTCCTTCCCATTCACTCAACCCCACCTGTTGATAATCCATTTTGGCGCCAAAATGATCAACGGCCAAAAATGGCTCTAGTAATTCAATGGCCTTGATTTCAAGTGGGATTTGATCAGAAAGGAGAGAGAAACATGTTTGGTGTATAAAAGAAGCAAGAAGAAGGAAGAGAAAGAGTAGTAGTGTAATTTAGTTTTAGCTTATGTCGTTTTTAAGTTTTTAAGTTTTCCAGTGCAAGTTTAAGTTTTAAAGTGTTTTATAATTGTATTTCAGTGTAATAAAAACATAATTTCAGCCAATTTCGCCACGCACTAACTTAGTTTATTTCAATTTCATGGTTAAAATCTCAAATTTGTCTTATGTTGTTTATGGTTGTTGTTTTGGGCTCATTAAGCTTACATAAGCTCCTAGCAGCTTGTTTAAGCTATTGAAAACATTTATAACTCAGTTTAGACTCAAACCTCAAAAATCACCAAAAATACTAAAAACTTAGCTAAAAATAAAAAATCATGGAGATGGTACAAGAGATGATGAAATGATTTTGATTGATGTTGGTTTAGAGCTTATTGGGAAGCAATAGGGTATGATCTCAGACTTTGGTTTTCTGTTTTAAGCTTGTACTCAATTTGTAAGCCATTTCCTTAAATTTTGTGTTTCTTAGTTCAAGTGTTTAAATAGAGTTAATTCCACCAACTGCTTATTATAGCTAATTTAAGATAATAAATAGATTACTTGGTTTACAAACTTGTTTTAGTATAAAAAGCTTCATAACAGTCTAATAAAGTGGTGTTTGGATTTGCTGTTTGATCTGATCCAGAGGTTAGTTCAGAGGTATAATTGCATTGTAGTAGTTCCTAGTAGGTCTGTTATAGTCCTTAAGTTCATCTGTTTGCACTTCTTATCAGCAAAGTCAAATCATAGTTAACCTGTCTTATTTAATCACGTTGTGATTTAGAAAAGCAATCTTTTTTTATGTTTAAATTCATAGATACCACTTGCAGTACTAATTTCATCACATTACTTCTATATTAGTCCTTAAATTAATCCCAAAGTTCATAAATAGTCAACTGCTTAGTGTAATAAAAAAAGTCAAACTTGTTCATCCATTTTGAATAACTTAGAATTTCATTGTAATCTTACTGTTAGGATCTAGGATTTGTGCTTTTGGGAAATTAAAATTTAGCTGCTCAAAAAAATTAGAAAAATACTATTTCACTTTTACTTAGCTTATAAAGTGCTTAATTATTAGCTTGTTTTGGACCCCTTGTCTGAGAAAGTGCCCTGTGCACAGAATTGGTAGCCTAGTTCATGAGCTCTTAGAAAGCTTATTAGTGATCATTAACTTGTGTAATTTGGCTTTTTGAGAAGCTCACCTAGCTAACTCAAGGTTCTAAGCTTAAAATTTCAATTCCTAGCTTATTTAGTTGGTCTGCTCTTTGCTTTCAGTTTTGTCTATTTTTACTCAGTGTACAAATAAGTCAGTGTTCACAAGTATTTCAAAAGCTTCTCAAGAGCTTATTAGTTTAATTCAATCTGAGTAAATTAGTTTTTTAGAGAGTTTAACTAGTGTATTTGTTAGTCCAAGTTTCTATTTTCATTTTGTAGCTTAATTCAGTGCTTAAAAATAAGATATAAAGTGCCTAGTAAACTAATAGTATACTGTGATAGTAACTAGTCAACTTGTGCTTATTTGAATCTTGTTCAGTGCTTATTACTTAGTCATTTTGCTTTTTCAGTTTTAACATTAGCTTATTACAAGATCTTTAGTTTATTTCCATTGTACTTGTGTTTACTTAACAGCTTATAGCTTTTAGAATAGCTTTTCTTTTTTTTTTAAAAAAAACTCTCTTTTCTTCACTTAAGCCAACTGTTAAGCTTTTCAAGCTCAAACAGCTTATTGGCTCAGTTTTAGAAAAAGTTGCAGTTTTAAAAAGTGCTTATCTCATTGTGTTTAATAAGTTGGTAAAAGAAAATTTAAAAAATAAATTTTAGCAAAAGGTGGGGAGGCAGGCTCGAACCTGAGACCTCCCACCTTTGAGAGTGTTAATGTGTACCTATATAGCCAAGCCTTGGGACTTGTCTTGGTTATCTTTTGCACAATTAAATACATAACCCCATTTTGTCTATTGCTTATAGAACTAATTAGCTTATTTGTAGCTTATTTAAGCTAGCTTTTTCCTCTTTTGCAATTTTCTTACCTTTGTATTATTAATAAGTATTTTATAAAAAAGTTTCAGATTTTTCTAAATAGTTTTAGTATTTTAAACATTTAATTAGTGTAAAATCTTATTTAATTCATAATAAAAAATATAACAAAAAATATAAATCTTTTTTCTAAAATTTTCTTTTGTCATATAGTACGTAAAAAAAATTGTTTTTACACTTGTAGGACTTTTATTTCATAAAATTTACGTTTTTGCTTGCGCACTCATTCGTAATTTTATAAATAACGTATGTTTTCATTTTAAGTTACGTTTTTAGATAATTTAAGTTTACGTTTTAGTTAAAATAGTTTATTTAAGTTATTTTATTTTATAAATCAAGAAAACATCATTGTAAAAATAGTGATAGCGTTTATTTAATATATTTTAGCTTTTTATTTTTTTTAATTTGCATTTAAGTCGCTGTAATTTATTAATTTTTTCTTTAGGTTTAATTATCCATTAAAACCTTTACTGATCACTATCCTTAGTGATCATTCTATCGTCTGATTAGTGTTTACACACCATTGAGTCTCCGTGGGACTTAACGACCCGGGAATTCATTATATTCTCCAGGACTTCATTGTATTTGTGTTTTAAGCAGTTTTAAGTCTATTACGGTTAGCCATTCACAAGTGGCTAGCTTGTGTGATTAGACTTGACTAGTTCAGCACAGATTACTTACTGAACCAGTTCCGCGCGTTTCCCACTAGTGTAGAATTGAACATGTGGCACCACACAGGCTGTGGCCAATTTTCAATGGTGGCGGCTGATTCAAAAATTTTAAGGTGATCATCAGTATCACCTGTTCCATCATAGGTTTTTACATTAGCGGGCATGCACCTTCTTTTGTCTTCTGAGAAGTTACTGATACGTCGAGTGAACGCATCCACCTTTTGGCGGCGCCACGGAAGAGACATGTCTTCCTCCTCCTGGTCACGATATTTCTTCCTGGACTTCCAGTGTCCTGTTTCGCTATCCTCGTTGTCCGAGGAATTACCAGAGGACGAATTTTCCCTTCTTCGGCATTTGCGCCGACTGTCCTCAGAATCTGCACTTGAAGGGCTTTCACTTGGGGAGTACCGTCGCCCAAGTCTGTCCTGGACCCTGCGGCTACCAAGTCTGGCGTAGACATTGGTACGCCGTTCATCCTCTTCGCTTTCTTCCAGATGCTGCGAGTTAGCTATCTCATCATTCTCAACTCTCCTCCCAATTCTGTTAAACACTGGGGGTCGGCGGCTATCCCTTCCTCGCTTCTCTTTCTGATGACGCGGCGGAGATGTCTCGTATTCCGTATCGAAATTAAGTCGGGCGTGCAGGCTCCGACTCGACCTCTTTTTTGCTTCCTCTTGCATGAGAGCGGCCAAGGTTTCGTAATTTTTAGATACGAAATCTCCCGGTGCTAGTTCCGGTGCGACCCCCTCTAAAGTAAGGGTGTCTGTTTCTACCACTGGGCCCGTGTTTCTGTCAGGTGCATCTGGTGCCTTCGAGAGGTCAGTTCCTAACACTGATTGGAGGGGAGTGGTAAAAAGGGTGCGCAGTGGATCTCCTGCGCTGGTGGTGGTTGTAGTGGCCTGGGTTGTCCCCGAGGGTTGTTCCACCGTAGGGAAGACCAGGTCTGGGCCTGATCCTTGGTTTTTAGCGACACTGGTTGTTCCAGAAGTCTGCTTAGAAGCTGATCCGCTTTGCAGCTTCTTTCCTGTAGGGTCTGCTTGCGATCGCTGATTTCCGTGCTTCGTCATTCTAGTTCTTAGTTCTTAGTGATGGTCCCACGGATGGCGCAACTTGTTGATATAAAAGTTGGGCGTTCCTTGTTTGAGCTCCGGTTCTCGTACCAATTGAATATTGCTGCTTGAGACCTGCGCACTAAGTAAACAGAAAACACCGTTAGGCTTATCGTGGGATTGTCTCCCACGATTATCCTCCGGAATGAGAGTAAGTAATCGGTTTTAGGGTTAATAGGAGAGTTAGGGTTTTAGATCGTACCTTTAATGAGGGATGAGATTCCCCTTATATACACACGAAATCCTTGTTGGTTTCGTGTTCCCCAACCTTCGGCGCATCCCGCCTAAGTCGGTTGGTAAACAATTATCTCCAAAGTTAGGAGATATCCGATATCCTATTCCATAAATAACTTTGGGTTTGGGCCTTTGTGAGCCCAAACACTTATCAGCTTAGCCCAATTCGTGCTGGGCTCACTAATAGCGGTCCTTTGTCTGGTTCGTGACCCGAATGTAGACTATACGTCATCACTTACAATTCGGTTGTCTGCACGCCCAAATCTTCATTTTTTTGGCCAAGGACGCGTCAAAAGTGGGTGAATGCATTAAGTTACGACAAGAACGAAGACCGAGTCTTCCTTGCCTTATTACGCGTGGTCTAAGGTCAAGATATTCAAGCCGACTTAGGTCAAATGGCATTGAAACAAAGTCCAGGGTCCTGTACAAAAAAAATAGCTCCATTATAAATACCAAAACCACTCTCCTCTTTATCTCTAAAACACATAACACAAATTGGGGAAAAAAACATCAATCTCTCTCAATTTTTGCCCTGATTTTAATCGATCAAATTCATCAAACCCTAACATCGATTCTTCAATCAGAAGCATGATTCAGATCCTCAATCATTCAAATTAAACATTCAGTTCGTTTAATCGAACGAATTCGTGTTTCGAACGAATTCTAGGGTTTATAATCCAGATCATGACAATATCAGATCTGTGAAACTCGAAGCAGATTCAAGCACCTGAAGACACCGGCGACAAGTACTCGTTCTCATCGGCGATTAATTTCCAAACCCTAATCAAGAGCGCGTGTGTTTTACGCGCCTGAAGAAGTGACTTATTGTTCGAGATTGAGCGCGTGAAGAAGACGCAAAGGAGTTGAGTGAAGTGATAAAAATCTGCAGATTAGCGGTTTGATTGTGGAAAAAATATAAAAAAAATTTAGAGATTTATTGGCTTTGATTATGTATTGTTGTTTTTTTGGTTTTTGATAAAGTTTAGTGAAAGTTTTTTTGATTTTTATTTGTGATTTAATTTTGATTTTTGAGAGAAAAGAATAAAATTAAATGGCAGTGTATTATAAGTTTAAAAGTGCAAAAGATTATGATTCGATTGCAATAGATGGACATTTTATAACAGTTTCTAATCTTAAAGAAAAAATCTATGAGAATAAGCAATTGGGCAGAGGTACTGATTACGATCTTGTCGTCACCAACGCCCAGACCAATGAAGGTATAATAACCATTAATAGAAATAATACTCTAGTAATGTTATGTTGTTCACTTTAGTTTGTTGTTTTTAAGGGTTTATTGGGATGTTTATAATGGAACTTAACTTAACGTTCGGGTTTCGAATAAACATAGCCCTTAGGGCTAATGTTTATCAAGTTAGAACATGCTTAAATGTTTGTACTTCAACCACTCCGCGGTGGTTGATGACAACCACGTCATCAAGGTGGTTAAAGTACAAATGTTTAAGTGTGTTCGAACTTGTTAAACATGGCCCTAAGAGCTATGTTTATTGGAACCCTAAACGTTGTTAGAATGAAAATGGTTTTTTGTCATAAATGGTCTGCTGCTGGGTTGCTTTAAATTTATCGCATACCTGTTTTTAAAGGGTTTTTTGGGATGTTTAAACTGAAATGTTTTGATTTGCATAGTGGGATGTTTATGGTTTCATAATAGACGTCTGGGTTTTGCTAAACATAGCTTTAAGAGCTATGTTTAAGTGGTAACGACATGCTTAAAACTTTATATTTTAACCATTATGAGTTGGTTGCTATCAACCACCTTGAGTGGTTACGGCTAAAGTATAACATTTGATGCATGGCTTAACCTCTTTAATATAGCCCTAAGGTCTATGTGTAACAAAACCCTAAATGTTTTTAGGGAAAAAGGGGTTTTATTGATAAAGATAATGTTTTATTAAGTATACTTATGTTATGAATGGTCTGCTGGTTTTCAGTAGTTTGGGGGTAGTAGATTATGTCTAGTCAGTTTACATTTTTCTGCATTGACCAAGACTATTTGGTGGTCAACTATTGCAGATCTGTATTTAAGGGGTGCTTGGGATTGTATATTTTATGTGCTTATTGCGTTATTTAAAATCAAAAGAAAGGACCTTAGAAGTCTTTGGATTATTGGATTTTATGCTTTATATATTGATGGAACAGGCCTTTTTAACTAAACAGACACGAGCATAAGCTGAAAGTATGCAATTCCTAACACACCCTTTAGTTGGATCTAGACATGAACACATGCAAACTAATGTTAAAATAGTTGGTAATAATGTTCTAAACTGGGCAGATAGGTTGTCCTTTTGGGGTACTATAAGGGTTTATATTGTAGTGAGTTGAAATGGATTGATCTATTTATAGTATTTCACAGAAATGTTCTATTGTGTAATTTCAGAATATATTGACGAAGACATGTTGATACCAAAAAATACTTCTGTTTTAATACGTCGAATTCCTGGACAGCCTCGCAAGCCTATTGTTACAGCACCCGTTACTGAACAAGCCGAGTACATTTTCAAAACCTTCAAATTTTAAATAATTTATATTTTGTTTTTAAAAGTTATCATATTTACTGAAGGCTTAGGCTTGACTGCTTAGGTTTGACCACCTCTTTTGATGGTCACATAAACCAGATAGTGGTTTGTTAAAACTTCAAAAGCTTTGTGCTTGTTGGATGGTCGATTATGAGAGTCAAGTTCTAGCCTCTAGGGCATTAGTTGAGTTGTTTTTTGTGATTTACATTGCAGACCGAATGTGGTTAACGAGCTGAATAGTGCACAAGAGGCAAAGAATAACTTTTCAGGAGCTGGTCTTTCTGTATCTAATAACTATGTAAGCTTTGTTTAGCATAATAATATTTTTAGGAACTTGATCATAGATCAAGATTATACATTTAACACTTAGACAATAACTTGATAACGTTTTTGTATTTTGTAGCTTGATGGGTCAGAATACGATGAATTTGGGAATGACTTGTATGAAATTCCTGATGCTGTTCCAGTTATGTCTAATAATCAACACCAGGACGTTACCGCTCCTAGTAAAGCTGATGAGGACAGCAAAATTCAGGCCTTAATTGATACACCAGCTTTGGACTGGCAACAGTGAGATTTCCATTCAAAATTCCTTCACTATTATTTTCAGTGATTATATAATTTCATAATGGTGGAGTAATGCTAGTTTTTGAACTTGCAGGCAAAGTTTTGATGGCTTTGGTGGTGGCAGAGGTTTTGGGCGTGGTATGGGTGGCAGAATGGGTGGACGTGGTGGTTTTGGTAATTATCTTTTTGTTTACCTTTTTTTTTTTGAATATAGCTGATTTTATTTACTTAATAAAGTATATATGACGAATGTTTCATTTTGAGGTCATATGCTCTGTTAATCTCAAACTTGGCACTGACACCTAATGACTAAATATTGTTGTTTTGTTGTAAAAAAGATACTCCATACGTCCCAAAATAATCGTCCTTTAGATAAAAACATAGTTTAAGGAAAGTATAAATGTATAATCATCACAAGTTATACTCTGTATTTAGCAGAATGATAGCTTTATCCCCTGACCAATTATCAAATTTTTTTTCTGAGTTTTGTGAGTTAGAGTGGAAAGTTAATCTGTTAAGACTTGCTTTATATATGTGGGCAATAATTTTGGGGATGAAGGGAGTAACACTATCGAACACTGCTAATTGTGAAAGCAAACAAACATTCCCTGCTACACTAAGGTGTATGTTGCATCTTCTATGTTCTTATTTATGTTCATATAAAACTGAGTCACATTTTTTTATTTGTTAGGTCGTGGCAATGGCGGGTTTGAGCGAAAAACACCACCTCCAGGCTACATATGTCACAGATGCAAAACCCCTGGTCATTTTATTCAGCATTGTCCCACAAATGGCGATCCAAATTTCGATATCAAGAGAGTAAAGCCTCCAACTGGTATTCCAAAATCTATGTTAATGGCTACCCCAGATGGTTCATATGCATTACCTAGTGGTGCCGTAGCGGTTTTGAAGCCGAATGAGTAGGTTTTGCTGTTTGTTTTCCTTAGATTTTTTTAAATCTTGTGTGCGTTATGGACCTAACTTTTGTATGCTTAATGTTTTCAACAGGGCTGCTTTTGAGAAGGAGATCGAAGGTATGCCTTCTACTCGTACTGTTGGTGATCTCCCTCCTGAGCTTCACTGCCCTTTGTGTAAAGAAGTTATGAAAGATGCTGTTCTCACTAGCAAGTGCTGTTTCAGAAGTTTCTGTGATAAATGTAAGTTCTTAAGCTTTCAAATTTGAACCCCCTCAACCCCTATTCTGTTATTTTGATTTCTTTATTTTGTGCATGTGTTTTTTTTTTCTATGGATATTTGATCCTGTTTATCTCAATTTTATTTACAGGTATACGAGATCACATTATAAATAAATCATTCTGTGTATGTGGTGCTACAAATGTGCTGGCAGATGATCTCTTGCCTAATAAAACAGTACGGGATACAATAAACCGAATTTTAGAATCAAATAACAGCAGTGCTGAAAATGGGGGCAGTGCTTATCATGTTCAAGATATGGAGTCTGCTAGATGTGCACCACCACAGCCTAAGATTCCATCCCCTTCACGGTCCGCAGCTTCCAAGGGGGAGCAACCTCCACTACAGAACGGGGAGACCACAAAGATGCAACCGGCTCCCAGTGAACATGAGGTGGCTCCTGTAGCTCAGCAGGCTGCCTCCGGGGCAAAAGTCACAAAAGCCCCTGATGTGTCTGAAGCTACATATGAATCAAGAAGTATGATGGAACCAGCATCGCACGGAAGTGCTCGACCTGCTGATGATGAAGTGCAGCAGAAGCAAGCTCCTACTGAAGCAGGTAAATTTCCCAAAATCCATGAGAATGTTATCAACTGCATACATATAGAAAACCAATTTGGCATATTTCAAAGAGCAAACTTAGTAGGTTTGGTGGACTAGTTCGAGATGGCCCGAGCACTTCTCACCCAAAAAAAGTTGCATTTTCATTTTGCAACTAGTGTTAAATATGATTACAGAAGTATACTTCAAAATGAATATCTGAATAAATTACTTTAGGAGGGTTTACGATATACTACTTATATTTTAATTGGCCATTTTCAACCTGTTTAACCACCCATTTGAGCTGTTCCAAATTTTTAGCTAATGTTTTTCTTTGTTGCCTGTATCAGTATGACCCATTAGCGATAGAACATACCTCAATGGAATGTTTATAAGTAAATGGGTCAACTTTTCCTCCTAATATCATTAGTGTATCTGCATGACTATAGTAGTTTACTGTTGGTCTATTGGATTAGGTATATTACCAGGCTTACATTTTGTTCTTACATCTGTTTTCTTTTCAGTGAAGAAGAAGAAAAAGAAGAAAGTTATGCCTATGAATGGTATAGTTCTAATCACCTTGAGACTTTTTGAAGTGTCAAAGTTTAAATTAAGATTGAATTGCTAACATGTTCTTGTATGTTAATTCTTGCAGCAGCAGAGATGCAATGGAGGGCCTCACAGGACTTTCCAGCCGAGAACTATATGATGCCTCCTGGTCCTAATCCTTATAATCCATATTGGAACGGTATGCAGCCTGGTATGGATCCATTTATGGGCCCCTATCCTGGTGGCATGCCATATATGAATGGTTACGGATTTGGGGGCCCAATGGATGTTCCTCCTTTTGGCATGTTTCCTCAAGATCCTTTTGGGGTTCCAGGGATGATGATGCCCCCTTTTATGCCACCTCAAAGGTATTATTCTTTTTGTTTATGCTAACGGCGTTTGTTTGCTTGAACATCAGCTTAAGTTCCATAATTTATGCTGACACAGGGATCTTGCGGAGTTGGGGATGGGCATGAATGGTGGTGGGCCTGGTGGGCCGCCTATGAGTCGGGAGGAATTTGAAGCACGGAGAGCTGAATTAAAGCGGAAGCGTGATTTTGAGAACCGTAATGGAACTGGAAGGTAATTCATGATAATTTTTATGTTCATCTTTTGCAAAAAATGTAGACCACATACCAAAATGTCCTTGAGATTGTGTAACTTATTAGCTCAACTTCTTACAGCAGCAGAGAGTTACCAAAAGAGCGGGATTTCAACCGAGAGGGACGCCACATTGACGATGCTCCTCCAATGAAGTCGAAAAGTGTATGTAGTGGTCAATATTATTTCTGTCGTAAATTACGCTGATTGTCCAAATGAAATCGTCTCTTTTCAATACTATCTGCATAAATTGTCTGACTGTACTGGTTGCTTTCACTTTTGGTCCTCGTCTGTTACCCTTCAGGGATAAAAATGAAACTAGTTATATACTTGAGGGACCAAAAGTTAAAGCAAACATTGCAGTTAGGGACCATTTATGCAAATACTATCGAGGTGTAACGAGTTATCTCAACTAACACGGGGATGATTTTTGTGATCTAATTTTATTATTGTTCACTCTCACTGCGTTGTAAGCTGATTTGTATATTCTGCTTTTTTGTTGGTTACCAGAGAGCTCCACCACCGAGCAGTGATGGTCACCGTCACAGATCCGAAAGGCCATCACCTGACGGTCGATATTCTCGTGACGACATCCGTGATGTTCCTTCACGTGCTTCCTCAAAAAGAAAATCTTCTAGTGATCGGTATGATTATGACGACTACGATGACACACACCACCACCACCGACACTCACAACAGCCCAAGAGTCACCGCCATTCAGAATCATCTACTAGAAAACCTCCCCAAGCACCAGCAACATCCGATTCCAAGACAGTTGCACCAGCAGCAGCAGCAACTGCAACAAGTGCAGCCAGTGATCGGAAACATAAGCCGAGTGTCTTCTCTCGCATCAGTTTCCCTGAGGAAGAAGCTTTAGCAGCTGCTGCAGCTTCCAAGAAACGCAAAACGTCTAGTTCCTCTGAAGCTGCATCTGTTGGCGGGTCTGCACCGGTCTCAAGAAAGAGCAGCAGCAAATCCGCTGCTGAAACCGTAGACTATGAATCTAGTGACGATGATAGGCATTTCAAGAGGAGACCTTCGAGATATGAGTCCTCTCCTGTTAGAGAGCGTGAACGTGATCGAGACCATGAGAGGGGACGTGATCGTGAGCATTATAGCAAGCACAGATAGTTAAGAATCAAGCAATCGTGCGATATGATCGCTCCTTTTCCCTTCTTTGAGAAGCTGAAGTCATGTGTTCTTTTTTTATGGGATGTAATTTGGTATTTAACTTCTTGATTAAATAAGTAAAATTATACTTTTGGCGTTTGCCATCTGTATTTCTGCTTTTTTTGGTAGAAGTATTTGCTTTTTGTTATATAGTAATGAAAAAAGGAGAAGAAAATTTATGCTTATAGTTTGAATATTTGCAATTGTGGATGCCTTTTTGAAATGGGATATTTTATTGTTTATGTTTCATGCTTCTAATCCGTTATTGTGACAAAATTATTCATTTGTAAAACAATGTGATTGCAGTTAATGATCAATTTGTAACAACAAATTTGTTGGATGTGAATACAATCAAAATATTGATGTTCTTAATTGTTATGCTATGATGATACATCTCAAGTTCTCAACTATAAAAAAAGTTAACAAAAACTTTTAAGTCAATGAGGCTGCATATACACGTGATTGGTTATTTGGTTATGGAGAGTTAAGATGTAAACAGTCGCACCTCTATCCCGAAGGTAATGGGACCGTTTCTAGAAAGGCCTCTGGCTGGTTGTCAACCCAACATTAATTTATAAAAGTACTATGTTGTCGGGTTACTGACATTTTAGTCACTGTAATCTTTATCTTAAACCTTTGCTCAACGTCTTAAACTTTAATTTGAACGCGCGGCAAAGTGGGAGAGACACGTAATATAGATTTGGAATCTGAACAGCTTGTTTCTTTCGACATCAAGAGTCAGATTGCACCATCACTTTTTATTTATTTTTCTAACATCTATAAATAACCAATGGCTTAAGGTACTACAGTAAATATGATCACAGTCATAAAAGGATTCAAGAATTAGAATAAACTATAAACTACTTTTGATCCGTTTTATCTTCAGCTAAGATTTGAACTTCTAACCATTTATCCAATTTGCGTAGAAATATAACTTACATTACTTTCTTTGTCTTCATTCCTTTCATTCTTAACTGGTTCTCAAAAGATTAGTTAATTTGTTGTCATCAAGAAAGAAAACAGAATCAAACCAATTGACATGAGCATCTTATAAGAAATCCAAGTTTTATGCCGGTTACAAAAAGTTGGTAGTGTATCCCACATCGCCCATAATGAGATAATTTCCTTGCTTTATAAGGTGGACAAAGGGCAGCTATTGGAACGATACAGAGAAGATTAGCATGGCCCTTGCGCAAGGATGATACGCACAAATCGAGAAATGGTCCAAATTTTTTTTCTCGACCATTTTTTTTTGCCGCCACAGTGGCCACACCCATCGTTAGTCACCATCTTGGCTGCCCCTGCAAAAAAACAAGGTCAAAAGTAAAACAGCTCACTCGTCACTCAATTAGAACCACCCTGAGTTCCCGAGGCATGAAGACCCATAACTTTTTCAATGAAGAAATGCATGCAGGATCCTTGACAGTTGTTAATTGTATGTCTGTATGGTATGGATGGCTTCTGCTAGGTATTCTTGTTAATACTAGTAGTAGTATGTGAATCATTAAGACGGCTGTATTTTTTTTTGCCGCCACAGTGGCCACACCCATCGTTAGTCACCATCTTGGCTGCCCCTGCAAAAAAACAAGGTCAAAAGTAAAACAGCTCACTCGTCACAAATCGAGAAATGGTCCAAATTTTTTTTCTCGACCATTTTTTTTTGCCGCCACAGTGGCCACACCCATCGTTAGTCACCATCTTGGCTGCCCTGCAAAAAACAAGGTCAAAAGTAAAACAGCTCACTCGTCACTCAATTAGAACCACCCTGAGTTCCCGAGGCATGAAGACCCATAACTTTTTCAATGAAGAAATGCATGCAGGATCCTTGACAGTTGTTAATTGTATGTCTGTATGGTATGGATGGCTTCTGCTAGGTATTCTTGTTAATACTAGTAGTAGTATGTGAATCATTAAGACGGCTGTATTTTTTTTTGCCGCCACAGTGGCCACACCCATCGTTAGTCACCATCTTGGCTGCCCCTGCAAAAAAACAAGGTCAAAAGTAAAACAGCTCACTCGTCACTCAATTAGAACCACCCTGAGTTCCCGAGGCATGAAGACCCATAACTTTTTCAATGAAGAAATGCATGCAGGATCCTTGACAGTTGTTAATTGTATGTCTGTATGGTATGGCTTCTGCTAGGTATTCTTGTTAATACTAGTAGTAGTATGTGAATCATTAAGATGGCTGTGTAAGGTCGTTTAGTAAACTAGGCGAGTACCCGCGCCTAACGGCAACGGTTTCTAGCTTCAGATAATTAATGATTTGTGATTTTGTGGTGAGTGTTTTGTGTAGCGTTTAAAATAGAACGTGAACCGATGAAAATGCAATTGCAAACGGTTGTACTATACGATACTAAAGTCTAGACAAAATTCTTAACATCATCAAACAACATATAAAAACATTTAATGAAAATGAAAGTAAACATTATATCGTTAATATGATAAGAACTAAAAACACACGTTACTTGTTGCGTAAAAACTAACAAGGATGGGATTAATGGTGACGTTGTTAAGAAGAACGCAAGTACCAAAATTAGTATGAATGTGATTAGCCCAAAATAAAAAAATGGACTAATTTTGGCTATTTTGTAAAAGATTTGGGCACATTTAGCCCCATCATTTTTTTAATGGGCGTATTTAGCCTATTGAAAAGTTAAATGTGCACTAACGGGCACATATTTTCTCTTAATTGTAAAAAATTATAATTGTTTTTGAAGAAAAACTTATATATATAATAGGGCAAATCATCTAGAAATGTATTTAACTTGCCACTTTTTCCCATTGTATGTAGCATTCTTTTTTTTTCTCATTCTGTCAATAAACTTCTATCGTTAGTCCTTTGTGTGTACCCGTTACCAAAAAAACCTGCATCGTTAGTCCTTTATGCTAACGACCGTTAATAAATAACTTAAAATTTGGTTATCTTACGCTAAACTTGCCTCGTTGGTCCTTTATACTAACGATCGTTAAAAAATAACTTAAAATTTGGTTTTCTTACGTTTCCGTTCGTTTTTTAACGTTTTTGTACGTTTTAACACGTTTTCGTTCGTTTTAACACGCTTTCGTTCGCTTTTTTCACGTTTTCATACGTTTTTACACGCTTTCATCCGCTTTTTCAAGTTTTCGTTCGTTTTTTCACGTTTTCATATGTTTTTACACGTTTTCATCCGTTTTTACACATTTTCGCCCGTTTTTGCACATTTTCATTCGCTTTTACACGCATTCGTCCGTTTTTACACGTTTTCTTCCGTTTTTTCACATTTTCATGCGTTTTTACACGTTTTCATCCGTTTTACCACATTTTCGTCCGTTTATGCACGCTTTCATCCCTTTTTACACGTTTTCGTCTATTTTTTCACTTTTCTTCTGTTTTTCCCCGTTTCATTCGTTTTTTCAAGTTTTCATCTGTTTTTACACGTTTTCGTCCGTTTTTCACGTTTTCGTTCGTCTTTACACGTTTTCATTCGTTTTTACACGTTTTCATCCGTTTTAACACGGTTTCGTCCGTTTTAACACGAGTTCATCTGTTTTTTCACGTTTTCATCTGTTTTACACGTTTTCATCCGTTTTAACATGGTTTCGTCTGTTTTTTTTCACGTTTTCATCTATTTTTACACGTTTTCATCCGTTTTTGCGTGTTTTCGTATGTTTGCAGGTTTTCGTATGTTTTTACACATTTTCGTATGTTTTAACACGTTTTCGTCCATTTTAACACGTTTTCGTCCGTTATTCACGTTTTCATCCATTTTTTCACGTTTTCATCCGTTTCTACATGTTTTCATCCGTTTTTGCACGTTTTCGTTCGTTGTTTCACGTTTTCGTCCGTCTCTACACGTTTTCATCCGTTGTTTCACGTTTTCATCCGTTTTTACACGTTTTCATCCGTTGTTTCATGTTTTCGTTCGTGTTTGCACATTTTGTGTAAAAACGGATGAAATCGTGAAAAAAAACAGACGAAAATGTGTAGAGACGGATGAAAACGTGTAAAAACGGAGGAAAACTAGAAAAACGGACGAAAACGTGTTAAAACAGAAAAAATTGTGTAAAAACATACGAAATCGTGCAAAAACGGATGTAAACGTGTAAAAACGGATGAAAACGTGAAAAAACTTACGAAAACGTGTTAAAATGGACCAAAACATGTAAAGACGGACGAAAACGTGAAAAACGGATGAAAACGTGTAAAAACGGATGAAAACGTGTTAAAACGGATGAAAACGTGAAAAAACGGATGAAAACGTGCAAAAACGGATGTAAATGTGTAAAACGGATGAAAACGAGAAAAAACGGATGAAAGCGTGTTAAAAAGGACCAAAACGTGTAAAGACGAACGAAAACGTTAAAAACGGACGAAAACGTGTAAAAACGGATGAAAACATGTAAAAACGGATGAAAACGTGAAAAAACGGACGAAAACGTGTTAGAACGGACGAAAACGTGTAAGAAGGGATGAAAGCGTGCATAAACGGACGAAAATGAGTTAAAACGGATGAAAACGTGTAAAAACGCATGAAAATGTGAAAAAACAGAAGAAAATGTGTAAAAACAGACGAATACGTGTAAAAGCGAATGAAAATGTGCAAAAACGGGCGAAAATGTGTAAAGACGGATGAAAACGTGTAAAAACATATGAAAACGTGAAAAAACGAACGAAAACTTGAAAAAGCGGATGAAAGCGTGTAAAAACGTATGAAAACGTTAAAAAACGGACAAAAACGTGTTAAAACGAACGAAAACGTGTAAAAACGGACGAAAACGTGAAAAAACGGACAGAAACGTAAGAAAACCAAATTTTAAGTTATTTTTTAACGATCGTTAGTATAAAGGACCAACGATGCAAGTTTAGCGTAAGATAACCAAATTTTAAGTTATTTATTAACGGTCGTTAGCATTAAGGACTAACGATGCAGGTTTTTTTGGTAACGGGTACACACAAAGGACTAACGATTGAAGTTTATTGACAGAATGAGAAAAAAAAAAGAATGCTACATACAATGGGAAAAAGTGGCAAATTAAATACATTTCTAGGTGATTTGCCCTATATAATATATATGTATAGTGACAGATCGTTTTGTGTTAAAAAAAGTTTATGGGATCTAATCGAAAAATAATAAAAGTTTGAAGATTTGGGGATTAAACATAATGTTTTGAAACACGGTTCGACCCGGGTGGTTCAACTGGTTGAACCGTTTCCGTCGAAAAATGGGTCGATTTAAACCGAGTCAACCTGACGGGTTGGGTCAAAACGGGTCAACCCACCGGGTTTGAAGCGTCCCGGGTCAACCCGGTTTTCGATATGTATTTATAGTTTCAACTTTTCACTTTTTACTTTTTGGTTTTTCCTTTATATATAGTATAGCAGGTTATCCGCGCGTTGCGGCGGTGGGTATCCTGTGACGATTAACTGGAGAAATAGATCTCGATGAGACTTGATTCACCAGTTTGTATTGGTTTCAACGGGTTCTCTCTAGTTCGTTTTCGGATGGCTGTTATTGGTTAGCCAAACCGGTGGCGACACCGGTTCCCGGTTGAACCCGTTGGTCCGGTCCGATTTTCAGAACTATATGTACCATCAACTTGTTATTTTAGGGTGTTTTAAAATAACATTAATTATGGTGTTTTAAAAATAACATTAATTAGTGTGTTTAATTATTTTATATTTGGGATTATGTTGTAGCTTGTTTAAATTGTACATTGTGAAATTTTTATTGTACTTTTTAGTAAGAGGTGTTTTAATTGGTTGTTTTTAATTTGGTAGATATGCTTTTAATTGGTTGTACAATGTGAATAAATTATTGTACTTTTAATTAATGAGGTGTTTTAATAAGAGTATTAATTACACAATACATTTCTCTCACATTTGACTTTCAATTTTTCACTTTTTAAGGTTTGACCGTTTTTCTATTATATGTAGTATAGATATGTTAATTCGTTGATGCTCTTAGGGGCTCTTGGCGAGGTGTTTAATGAGTACGGTGTACGAAGTTTAAACATAACTAGTGCAGTTCTGTACACATATGGACTACACAAAAAAGTTGCAGTTTCATTTTTGTATAATTGGTAAACCCAAATAAAGTTTGTTATTACTTAAAGTTATTCTGGTATAGAATTCTCGCTATCCATGATGTAACAAAAGCATTGCTCGTTGAAAACTTTGGTTACAGGGTATCCGCCTCAGTAACACGCGGGTACCCTTCTAGTTCTTAACAAAACATCAAAATTAGTTTACAAATTAATCGTTCAACCTAAACAATGGTTTAATTTTATACCATTAATGGGTATTATCACCTACACAAATTTAGGTCGCCGCAATGCGCGACTACAGCGATCGATCCCTGTTAACTTCCATTGTCCACTACCAAAAGACAGTTTCCTATCCATTTTACTATTTTA
The DNA here is from genome assembly GCA_910596185.1 of Chrysanthemum makinoi. Taxonomy (NCBI): domain Eukaryota; kingdom Viridiplantae; phylum Streptophyta; class Magnoliopsida; order Asterales; family Asteraceae; genus Chrysanthemum; species Chrysanthemum makinoi. Next base: position 74,659,621 of record OU343217.1, read on the forward strand.
GGTCACTTGCATTTCTTAATTGTTAACACACAATGATAACTTTAAATAGTCAAGATAAACAAATAAACAATGAATGCCTATTATTCCGTCACTAAAAACTTAAAAAGAAACCAACGATCGATACCACTCAAAGTTACGAGTGATTCTCAACCATAAATATTCTAGTGGCATCTGTTGGGATTTTAGAACCAGTTAACCTTTAACCTCTACGAGTACGCAGCGGATATTGGATCTAGTTAATGCAATTATGTTAAGCACGTAATTAATAAACAAATAATTAATACGATATTAATTAATTAAAAGGGATATAGAAAAGCTAACCTTGCTTGGCAATTGATCTCTAGTAACGGAACAAGAAACCAAAACGAAACCTTAAGTATCTAAAATAGATACCTCGAAGAGTATCACACACAAACCCGATTAACATATACGTTCGATTAAAACGCTAGTCGAGAACGTATTAATAAAACTAGTCAATCACTTTGACACCTTGAATAAACAACAAACAGAATACATAATTAATCTTGCTTCCTGCTTGTGAAACTTCCCTTACGAGAACATAACCAAACCAAAGAAGCTTATTGCTTCTTACCCGATATCGGACAACAAGTATCCGAGAACCTTTTCTGTCCGAGATATCAACCATGACCAGAAAACAATTCAATCTTCTTTGCTGCTTATGTCGACCAGGAGACAAGAAACAAAGTACCACCAATGAATTAAACACCTAAAACTTCTTGAATCAATACAAGCTTAGGAATCAAGAAAACAAGTTAAACCTTAATCGACTTGTATATCAGTCGACTTAGAGAGTTTAAGCTGAGAACAATATTGATCGGTTAGGGTATAGAATGTATAATCAGAAGCATCTGTTTGAGCTTGGGTATGTTTGTTTATATACACAAACAAAACCGACTCCAAGTTGGAGTCAAATTACTTGTTCGACAAGTCCAACCCAAGCAAAACCCATGCACCCTATTTTGCCTGATCAGTGGGTTATCAAGGCCCAATGCTAAACCCAAATCGCCCCATGTTAAGTCCAAGAACAGCCCATGGTTCGAATTCATGATCGGGTCAAATTACGGGTATGTATATTCAAGTATTATAAACGTTCTACACGTATACTCGTGTTTATCGCGTGTGCCCCCATCGGCTCACACACTTCTAGTCGTTTACGTGTGTTTATAACTCCCACAAACCAACAGCTCCCACTTGGGAGTTGGTGTGTCGAATGGCACACAAAACTAACGACGGAAACGCCTAGCAAACGCTCTCACTCGCTTTTTAACTAAAAGTGTCTAAGAGAATAGTTTCGTAAAAGTTTCTCAGTAGCATGGTCATTTAATGTCTTGCTCTAATCATCCTTTGTTATAGATACCGTTAAACCATGGATTATGGATCTCAAATCATTCCATATAGTTTAACCATTTAGAATCTCGTTATAGAATTTAATTAGATATACCAAATGTAATCAAGTATCATCTTGCATTACCCTTTGGGTTCGGCCGAACAATTATCTTATTAAATCTGAATAGGCGCCATGGTATCTTTCTGCACATTTCAAGTGGAGTAACAAATCCTTTATTGACTACAAGTATTGTGGATGCTGCTTCACATCACTCCGAAACATAACTTTTATAACTACCTTATTCAGATAGCGTTTTGCGTATACTTACAAAAAATGATATCCACACATAACAGAACTTGCTTGTATCTCAAGTCTAAGGATGAAGATAACAAACCATTTTCAATATTTTACTTATGACAAGGATCCAAAAGTAAATGTTTGAAAGTTGGGGAATCCAATATGCATCTCTAGTGAATACATATGAGTTTGGTGGGAACAATCCGAATTCTCGTTAGAATTATAACCAACACTCACATTTGCCTTATCATAACAATATTCCTATATTGTTAACCGACAATGGACATATTTAGAACAATAAAATCATTCAAGGATTAAACATGCAAATATAGGATAACAATTATTATATGAATGAATAACAAATACCAAGTATCTTTATTCATCATAAAGTAACAAATTGTCCATCAATCCCAATTATCCAAATACTAAAACAGATATGCATGAAACTCATTTAGTAAGTTGAAGTCTAATGTTTCCAACATTCTCAACCTTTCTTTTACAAGAAAAACTAAATAGTCATCTGAGTAAACTTTCCGAATACTTGTTTCAAATTTCACATATAGTGAGTGATTTGAAATATAAGATGAGTGTCATATCTCATATGCTCATACTATTGCAAGAATTATAGTATGGAGATGTTGTCTTACCTTGCATGAGGTAGTAAAAGTCAACAACATACTGACAGTCATCTTTACAGTTTCTAAAAGTGTAAAGTATTCTCATTCATTAATGTGTAATGCAACAATGCTCTATGTTGAACATAACTAGTTAGCAGATTTATCATAAAAGATGAAATCCTACTACAACTAGTATTAATAATCCTCTAGCATCATTTGTACTTATACAACATTATGCTTTAAAATTCGTAAACATTTATAAAACAATAATCTAAACTCTCTCAATTAGATATTGTTGTTGTCACCTCATTTTGTACTTGTACAAAAGCAACAACTAGTCTTATACACAATATAATATATACATGATAAACCCTTAGTTTAAAAACACAAGGTTTCCATCCATGTAATTTATTCCAAGTGAAATATATCATTTTAAGACTTGCTCAAATGATATATTGCATTTGTGTCAGACTTATTTTCCGCATTTGTTTATTCCAGATAAACATTTATTCCATGGTTGTTTGTTTTACTCCCTAAATTCCAAATGAAGTTTTCATTCCAAGCTTAAGGATCAATATCTAGCTTAAATAGAATGATATCTTCAACATGTAATTTTAAGGAAAAACACAATGCTCCCGCTCAATGTCAGATGTCTCAAGAGTTGTCTTAATTTAATCAGAATCATATTGTAATTAAATCCAAGATCTCAGCTCCTAGATGCACGATATAATCCAAACTTGGATTTCTTAAATTTGTATATTACATAAAGATTATGTAGATTCATAACCCTTTTGATTACACACCGTCCTCGCCAAAGGTAATCATAAAGAAAGAGTTATAAAATCTAATTGTCATATTCAACATACAAATCACATGTATGACAATTAAATATCTTTATATAATTAATGCATTTTTATATAAGAAAATTTAATCACAGTCAATTTGCTTAAGTATGCTTAAAAACTTCTTATAAAATGCCAAACATTAATATGTATACAATTTTGTCCTTGTGAGTCATTCTTCAAAAGAAACTCATTCCAACCTCATAGGTTAAATGTTAGGCGAAATAACAATCAAGCTCAAAACTTGATTTGCCTTTTAAGGACTGCATCTTATCATTCATAGTTCTAAAACATTTATCAGATTCAAGATGTGATAATGTTCTAGTAGTTAGCTGATTTACAACAATCTTCTAACTTACATCCCTCAACATTGATATAAAATATCGCTCAAGTGATGAGGCATCCTTTCAGATTTATGAATGAAAGTAATCATTATACTTCGGTCAACATTTTCATGTTTAACCTTAGTATGACATTAATAAGTAGATTTTAGAAGGTTAAGTATTTTGTTCTCAAAAACTTTGAGATATGTATATACTCCCACTTACTTTTGTAAGTAGAGACAATTCTCTAAATACTAAGTATTTAAGCAACAATAAATTGTTCTTTATGGAGAACCACAAAATACATTTTAAGTTCTCATCTCAAGATTTGTTAATAAAATGCTTCATAAGATTTTAACAAATTCAGAACTTAAATCAAGACATAATAGAATTCCTTCCAACAACTCAAATTAGGGTTTATAGAAAAACTCTAATTTAGTATCACTCTTTAACCAAAAGTTCTAGCAATAGTTTTGTATTTCGTCAAGCTAGGAAGAACATCAAAACTACAATCTTCAAGCTAGGAAGTGTAGAAAAATCAAAAATCCAAAAGGGTTTATGATTCAATTGGTTTGAGTGGTAAAACCTCAAATCCCTAATGAATTAGGGTTTTCAGTTATGGATTGTCTTGAATACCTTCTAGGTTTGAACTCTATTGAGTGTATCCATGACACACGCAATTTTCTAACCTTGATATGTTTTGGAGGTAGAGCAATTAAAGCTATCAGAAACCAAACAATATGAATAAAGTTTGATCCAACACATTAGACATACCATAATGAAGTGGTATCCTATGAGTTATTAGAATTGTGAAACTCTATCAGAATTCTATGGATAACTTAATTCTCTTAGGACCAAATACTTGTCAATTGGGTCGAGCCAAATTGCATATAAAGTATTTACGAACCAAGTGCATGCAATAATGTATATTCATTTAACAATACAAGAACTTTATGTTCACGTGTTCACAAGAAGACATAACTGTTCAAGGATTATATGTTCATGTGTTAACAAGAAAACAGAACATTTCAATAATACATTATCAATCTTTGAATAATTCAAAGCCTCATGTTTATGTGTTAACGAGAAGACATAACACATTTACTATATATATTTTATGTTATAAGTCATTGATTAATTCAAGGACTTTATAATTATGTCTTAACGTGTAAGCATAATTATACTAACAAAAGTAATCATGAACGCAAACTATTGAGTTCTATAGTAATTTCAAGTTAATTTTATACTTCAGAATTATGATCATTATCATATAACCATAATTATGTTGACTAAAACATGTAGTCAAATGTTGAAGTATCTTAACACTATATCATGACATTTGAATGTAGTAGGGCAACAAACATCTAGCGTGTTCAAGTCCTAGTAGAATCATTATTAGAATGTAGTAGGGCAATAAACATCTCATGTGTTTAAGTCCTAGTAGAATTCTTATTTACATGTAGTAGGGCATTAAACATCTAATGTGTTTAAGTCCTAGTAGAATTATTAGTTTCCTTTACCTTGCGGTCAAGAGATACCAATAATATTGTTGTTCCTTGCACACACTTTGAGATTTCTCCCACTTGTGTAAGGTACAACATCATATTATGAAAAAAAAACAACACGTGATTGATTATTCAAACAATATGATAATGTCATAGAGATCATAAGTAGTTGTAGAACCATAACCTTTAATAAAGAATTGTGGATTATTATTCTATAGATAACACTTCAGGAAGAGACAGCAGGAAGGCAACGTGTTATCTTATAAAATAAAATGCAATTTTTCTTTAAGCAATGGTTGTTCATATTCGGAAAGTAATGAATTATTTCAAAGCTAGTTTGAAATGATATGTGTGACTAACAGGAAATAAATCCCGTAGCTCCTACTGAAATTGACAACATTACATGAATGATATTTCAGTAATAAAATGAAATTGCTCCCACTGGATATGTCAACATTAATAGTGTTACATTTCCAGTAGAAAGCATATAGCAGTTCTATATACTTTCCTATTCTCTTCAATGGCCTACTAGTAGCATGTACTTAGGTATTGAGCAGAGTATATGAAGTTTTACTTATGTAGACAATGGACTAGCCATTCTTTTATTCAATTAACTTGAATCTTAAGTATGCAATTCCTCCTTTATCGTCTACAAAGCTCCAAGGGTATTTAGCACTTTAGGAATAAACAGAGTCCAAGAAAATTACCTAGCGAATATCCTAGTAATTCTTTACTCTTTGCAGTTTAAACTCATACATCGTGACAAGTGCATGATGTTATTTATTTTGGTATCTCTAAACACAATGTTTCCAGTTACACAAAATATTCTATCTTTCAATTAACTCTAGACCATGAAAGGGTAATGAAAGATCATAAATGAGTTTATCAATTTTGGAATCCTATCTTAGTTAGTCAACTTAGGAGAAAAGATAGGAATAAGTCTCACTCTTCTTACTAGTCAACTTAGGAGAAAAGATAGGAATAAGTCTCACTCTTCTTACTAGGAAAAGAGACTAAGTTTGTCTTTCGAAGAAAACAACTTTGTTTACGAATTATGTTGCAATAACACAATTAATCAGAACATAAAAAGTTCAATTCTAGTATTTTCGATAATTACATTCTTAAAAGAATTAACTACCCAATTAATTACTAATAAGACTAAGATCTATCTTGCAACCCCATTTAATTACCATAGGTCTGACCAGTGTATAAAAAAATAGGACAAGAGATAAGCGACGAGCGTTAATTGCATAATGCAACTCTTAGATTTATGAGACTGTTTAAGGCATTAGTATCAAGTAATAATGTCAAAAGCATGTTTAGTTCTCATCATATGCCTCGGGTTCGAGGTCTGACCAAGTTACCTCGAGATAAGTCGACCAAGTATGAACGTGTAAAAATAACCAGAGGTCTGACCAGTGAGAAATAATTACCATGGGTTGGAAAGGCCCTTAGGTCTGACCAGAGAAGTCAATCCAAGTGCACGTGTTCATAGTTGGATGGCATAGACTTAAAATTAAAAATAGGTATGCACATATAAATGTGGTAAAAGTCGTGTACAAAGAAGCATGCAAAACAACTTTGTAACACTAATTTTAAAAACTTTGGTAATGACACTGTAGTGATCATCATGGTTCACGGTAGCTCCAATCGAACGCACAGGGAGGCAGAGGACCAGGTAAGCGCTGAAGCATAACCTTAGACATCCTTTCGGTGCGACTGTGCGCACCTCTTTGAACCCCCTTTTGAGTTTGTTCTAGTGGGTGAGCCGTACATCCCAAGTGTCCATAGCGTCTAGTTTTTAAATTCTTGAAAACGTGTTTCATATATTAGGTCACTTTATTTTACAAAAACGATTTTCCACGAATCAAATAGCAGGTCACAATGAGCATGTTATTTAGGCGTGTAAATAAAGACCAATATTAATGTTATGGTTACGATATGTATTATTCCATATTGCATACAATTAGGTGTCAAAGCAAGTAATAATGCACATATAGGAATCACAAACATATTAAACATAAACATCAATATATAACCACATATTGTTCCGAGTTCTCTTGCGAGTCTTCCCCAAACGGAGAACCATAAGACCGTCACTAGGATACAATACCTAGATCGCCCCATACATCGCAAAAGCAATTGAGTGGGTCTTGTGGCGGGAAAACACATAAAACGCATGTCAATCTCAATTAACAAGTAATTACGCAATATTATGTATTTAATAAACAATATGTAATTCTAATTATCATAATAATTCTAATTAACAATTAATAAATTCAAATTAACTTTTAATTCTAATTAGCAAGTAATTTTAATTAACATGCAATTCTTAATTAACAATTTAATTTCAATTAACAAGTAAATTAAATTCTAATTAACAAATTAATTTCAATTAACAATTAATTCTAATTATCAAATTAATTTTAATTTGTGTGTGACTGGTTATTATTTATTAAAAATTTACAAGTATTGCATGTAATTATCAAAATTAAAATAAAACAAATAACTAAACTAGGTTTCATGCAGCCTTTTAAAACATGTTTATTAATTAAGAAACGTGTAACCCATAATCGCAAAAACGAGTTGACTCGTGATGCCACTGTTGGGATTTTAGAACCAGTTAACCATTAACCTCTACGAGTACGCAACGTATATTGGATCTAGTTAATGCAATTACGTTAAGCACGTAATTAATTTACAAATAATTAATACGATATTAATTAATTAAAAGGGATATAGAAAAGCTAACCTTGCTTGGCAATTGATCTCTGGTAACGGAACAAGAAACCAAAACGAAACCTTAAGTATCTAAAATAGATACCTCGAAGAGTATACACACAAACCCGATTAACATATACGTTCGATTAAAACGCTAGTCGAGAACGTATTAATAAAATCAGTCAACCACTTTGACACCTTGAATAAACAACAAACAGAATACCACCCAAGAATTAATCTTGCTTCCTGCTTGTGAAACTTCCCTTACGAGAACATAACCAAACCAAAGAAGCTTATTGCTTCTTACCCGATATTGGACAACAAGTATCCGAGAACCTTTTCTGTCCGAGATATCAACCATGACCAGAAAACAATTCAATCTTCTTTGCTGCTTATGTCGACCAAGAGACAAGAAACAAAGTACCACCAATGAATTAAACACCTAAAACTTCTTGAATCAATACAAGCTTAGGAATCAAGAAAACAAGTTAAACCTTAATCGACTTGTATGTCAGTTGACTTAGAGAGTTTAAGCTGAGAACAATATTGATCGGTTAGGGTATAGAATGGATAATCAGAAGCATCTGTTTGAGCTTGGGTATGTTTGTTTATATACACAAACAAAACCGACTCCAAGTTGGAGTCAAATTACTTGTTCGACAAGTCCAACCCAAGCAAAACCCATGCACCCTATTCTGCCCGATCAGTGGGTTATCAAGGCCCAAGGCTAAACCCAAATCACCCCATGTTAAGTCCAAGAACAACCCATGGTTCGAATTCATGATTGGGTCAAATTACGGGTATGTATATTCAAGTATTATAAACGTTCTACACGTATACTCGTGTTTATTGCGTGTGCCCCCAACGGCTCACACACTTCTAGTCGTTTATGTGTGTTTATAACTCCCACAAACCAACAACATCACAGTGAAAAAACATCTAACATCAATTAAGTTCCAGTAATAAGCTCTTGTTGTCATATGCTTCTTGATAATCCAGAAGAGTGATGTTCATCACCCGTCTCCTCTAAAATGCATACACACAGTTCAAAAGTGCAAAAGAGTGAATATTATACATAGACTAAAAAGTGTACACCTTTAACGCTGTGAAGGAATCATCCCATAAGGTATACTGAACCTTGTCTAGTTTCCTTGTCTTAGAAAGATCATCCACATATGCCTTTACTTGGATAGCCTAACAGAAATGAAAAGATAAAAAAGTGATTATATATCCTAAGTGAACAGAAGACAGTAAACTTACATTATGAGATAGAAAATTACTTGTGGATTATCTGCACCTCGTGCGTTAATTGGTAATCCAACTATAACGCCCGCTACAGATAGGTCTCTTATCTGTACAAGGAAAAAGAGAAAGAAAATTCGTTCACTATCACATGCTTCCTAATCATCGAAAAAGAAGTTGTCTTGTTGATCAGCTTTTATGATGCCAAAACTTTACAATTGAATTTGAGTAACTAGAAAAACTAGAAACTGGCAAACTAACCAGCTGTTGAAATTTAAAAGACATGATATCGCTTTCCTCCCTTTCCATAATACTGCAGAAAATAAAAAGGGCATAATTATGTCATGCATATTGCAATCAATTCTCGTATAAAACAAAAATCAAAATTTAAGAGTGACATAGAGAATCAGAAAGGGACAATAATTCAGATACTTGTATCTCAAAACAATCCACTAACAAACATAGATCTAAAGTAGAAATAAATCAATAGCTGCAATGTGTTTTCGTTTCCATCACAAATATACGAGTAAAGAACTTTGAGTTTATAGTAATATCATATGCTATACTGATAAGATAATTGTGAAGTTGCAACCAGTTCATACCAACAAGTTTTAGCAGAGCCACTTTCAACATCTGAAACTATGACACCGACTTGCTTGGGTCCAAAATACAGACCAAGCAATCGCAATGGGTACCATGTATCATTTTGTTGCTTTAACATGTTCCTGAATAAGGTAAATGATTCCACGTGCTTCATCTATCGAATTCATAGTTCAAAATTTAGTACTTCACATTTCACATAAAAAGTTGAATCTTTAGTATATACCAGATCATCAATGTGATCACAACAATCTATACTGATTTGAACTCAACAACAGTAACAAGAACAACCCACAGATTACTCTAAGTCTCAAACCACAACAAATCAAAATACACTACACAATACGTACTAAATACACAAAAGGTACACTAATACGCACTAAATACACAAAAGGTACACTAAATGGGAGGGAAAACCCACCCACTGGCGGCCTTGCACCGACTAGTCCCCTACGGTCAACGTGTGAGGAAAATTATGTAACAACAAGACTAGGCTACCATCACAGGACAACAAGATTAAATACACACTACTTATAATTAATAGGGCTAACTGTCTAAAAATGTACTCCATATTATACTTGTCACCGTTTTTAGTTGTGTATACCATTGTTCGAATCCGATTGTTTCGTGCACATCTTTTCAAATTTTGATTATTCTGTGTATCGATTCCTAAAAATACTTGATTCGATTCCCAAAAATATGTGATTCAATACCAAAAGTACGACAATCGATGCATAGAATAATCAAAATTTCAAAAGATGTGTACGAAATAATCTGATTCGAACAATCGTAAACACAACTACAAAAAATGACAAGTATGATATATTTTTAACCAATTAGCCCTAATTAATAACTAGCACAGAGAATTAGAAACCCTAATATTAAAAAACCGAACACTAAATGAAGTGAAACATCCTTTTTTTCCACGTAATGTTTGTACAAAACAAGAAAAAAATATATTGCGTTCAAATCAAAAGTTTCTTATCAAATTATCTGAATTTGCATTTCTTATTTTAACAAAAGAAATTACAAAACACATTTTTTTCATATGTATTCTCGAGTATCACTTAAGGAAGGTAAGTAAAGAAAATGAAGTGAAAGAGAAAAAGTTATGTTCTTGAGCATCACTTAAAGACGGAAAAAAATGAAAATAAAAAAATTATGATTTAGTTGATTTTGAAGTAAAATGTTTACCCCCGAAATTAGGTTGAAAATATTTGCTCCCAAAATTTGTTTCTTCTAAAGTAGAAAACAATGTCAAATAAACGTTTTTTATATGTATCGTGGAAAATTAAACACCCTTTTATTTTATTTTATTTTTACGAAACTGAAAATAGAAAACCAACCCCATGCACCCTAATTAGTGGACCCAAAAAAAGAGAACCAAGTAAGGGTCTGTTTGGTTCGGCGGAATCCTAAGGATTCTGGTGGAATTGGAATTCAATTCCATTTCATAACGTGTTTGGTTGAAAAATTTAAAGAATTTGGAATCTGAATTCCATTCCTTACTGTGTTTGGTTGGCAAACGGAATGGAATGAAATTCCTTCAAAATCCCATATATATGGAATTCAACATTCCATGGCACTATGAGAGGGATTGTTTACAATTCCATAGAATTCATATTATCTTTATCATTGTCATTGTCATTATTATTATTATTATTATTATAAAGCGATGGTTTATAATAAAATAAAATAAAATAAATAATAATAATAATAATAAAAATAATAATAATAATAATAATAATAATAATAATTATTATTATTATTAATTTATTTTTATTATTACTATTTTTATTATAAAAGATCATTTTATTATTATTATTATTATTATTATTATTATTTATATTTTATTTTTATTATTATTATTTTTATTATAAAAGATCATATAATTATTATTGTTATTATTATTATTATTTTTTATAAACAACCACATTATTAAGATTTAAAAATTACTATTTATTTCAAATTGAATATAAATTATTATTTATTTAAAATTTTTTATTATTATTATATTTATAAATTATTATTTATTTAAAATTAAATATAATTTATTTATAGCTTACTTTATTAATTTATACTTTAAAAAATACAATTGTATTTTATATAAAAAAAATATTTATTTTATATATTAGTTTATTTAATATTATTTAAAAATTTATTATTATAATTTGATAAGTAATTTATTTATAAAATATTATTTAGTTTATTAATCTTAAACTAAAATTAAGTTTTAAATATTTTAATATAATTGTTTTTTCTCATTTCATTCTTCCAACCAAACATGCGCTAGTATTTGCAAATTTCAATTCCGTCAGATTTTAAATCATAAGGATTTTAATTTCTAACATTCCATTCATTCACATTCCAATTCCTTAAACAAATTCCAATTCCGTAAAAAACATTCTGCGAACCAAACGAGCCCAGGTTTTGTTTGAGCATTCTATGGAAACTTTCCTAGTCAAAGAAAAACGATCAAACTTGTTTTATGTTCACAATAAGGTCGAATCATTTTAGAAAGAATCAAAAAATTGATGTATTAACAAGTTTTATAAGGAAAAAAAAAAAAAAACGTTTGTTTGAATAATATTGGTGTTCGAATATTTGGTGAAGAAACCTAAAATTAAGACATCAATACTATGAATAAGATGGTGCTAAAGCAATATTACATACCTGTTTGTAGAAGTCGAAAAGGAATCAAAACATGATTGATTGCCAATAAAGTCGAAAAATTTAATTACACGGGTATCCGCCACCGCAACGCGTTGGTTCCTGGTAAATAATGTTCTTTATCCTTGACCGCATTACAAAAGATTTGTTAAATGCTATGTCAAACTAATTGTGATGAACGTGTTATAATTGATTTTCACTTTAAGCAAATTGCTAATGCATCCCACATCGACCAAAGTGAAATTATTTACTTGCTTTATAAGGTGGAATAGCCAACAAGTGACCACTGGATCTTATTGTTGTTAATGTGGAATGTCGTAACAATTGGCTTAAAGTCAATTTGGATCACTTACGCATGTTCAGATTAGCAACATAAAGGTCCAGTTTTACGGCTGTGCAAGGCCGTTTAATTGTACGTATATGTTAGTTCTTTGATGCACTTAGTGCTCTTGGTGACTGTTTGATAAATAAGGTGTAGAAAGTTGTACATATATGTTGTTGTTAATGTGGAATGTTTGGTGACTGTTTGATAAATAAGGTGTAGAAAGTTGTACATATATGTTGTTGTTAATGTGGAATGTCGTAACAATTGGCTTAAAGTCAATTTGGATCACTTACGCATGTTCAGATTAGCAACATAAAGGTCCAGTTTTACGGCTGTGCAAGGCCGTTTAATTGTACGTATATGTTAGTTCTTTGATGGACTTAGTGCTCTTGGTGACTGTTTGATAAATAAGGTGTAGAAAGTTGAACATATATGAAATAGTATCTTGATTCAATATTTAAATAGTATTTTATAAAATGTGGTAGGATTGCATGTTTATCAAATTTTTGTGCTTTTCTCCATCTGGTAGGAATCTTGGACGTACAACTATACGCTCAGTTGGTTTGGTTATAATTACTTTTTTTTTGTGCAGGTTCTGTGATTTACATATGGTGCAAGACAATATGACGATCGGATGGAGTTTAGTTGGAATGATAGCAACAACCTTAATTTACGGGATGACAGAGTCTAAAGTATTATAATCAGGGTCTATTTTTTTCTTCGTTTTCATGTCTTTCATCTTAACTGGTTTACAAGGATTAGGTAAACTAATTGATATATGTTGAATGATGAATAAACCCCGAAGGTATTATCATATATTCATCATCTATTTATAATGCAAATATATTAATAACCTAAATCGCTACTGGACCCAAACCAACAAACCGGGAGGCTGCTAAAAAAGACCAGAAATGATGATACAAGTTGGACTTGAGTGCAGATACATGTCTCTAGTGGCTAAACTGATAAAAATATAGTTAACGGTGGAAGATTGGGCATGTTAAGATGGTCTCGATTAGGGAACATCGGTTTCCATTTCTAGTTAAGGTAACTTTTATATAAATACATAGTAACCTTTTTCTTCTTGTCCTCGTTTTTTTCTATTATGATCACTGTCCTTGATAACTTGCGTCTTTCTATAGATGGACAACTGGAACAGAATTAATAGGAACAGCGGAGGTACATTGGTTGAAAAATGCTGCCATTTTTTCGATCTGATGAGCTTGTTTGTAGGCACTAATCCAGTTCGTGTAATGGCTTCTGGAGCCATTGATATTAATCACAAAGATGAAGTCTATGATGCAAGGTATTGTGCTCTTTATCTGCTGTTGAAAGATGACCATTCAAAAGTAGCACATTTTGACTTTTATGGTCAAAGTCACTGAACCTTAATCCTAAATTACTTTTTATATTCTTAATACTTTGGAGATGTTAAGCTATTAAATGGAACCTGCAATAATCTGTACAAAGGAAAACGTGTTAAATGTTAATTTTGTAGTTAAAGTCCATGTCAATGTTTAACTTAAGGAATGGTATGTTTGACCTAAAAAATCAACATTTAACAGAATATTATGCTCTTTGTGCCAACTTATTGTCATTCAGGTGCCTGATATTATTTTGAGAATACATATGTTATCATTGAATTTGACTGCGGGGCAAGAGGCATGCTTGATCTTTTCATTTTTGCTGAAGGAAGTATGAGCAAGAAATTTCTGTTATTGGTGAAAACGGAAAGGTATAGTACATATACAACAAATTTTCATTCTTCCAACTGGACATGTTCAGAAACTAGTGTTTTTACAATTTCATTACTTAAAGTCAAAGTCAAACCAGAAATTGCAGCCTTTCTGTACGGGTTGATATGTGATATTAGTCATATTACCAAGCACCATTTTGGTCATGTTGTTATCGTAGTTCAAACCTTTTGGGTTGTTGATTTTCAGGTTGAGGCCTTTGCTCCTGAGAATATTGTCTCTTATGGTCTGCGCATTGAAAAGAGAGACGGTGGTAGAACCATGAGAGATTGAGAGCTAATGATCATGGAATAAAGTGTGTTTCCCGATAAGAAAAACACAAGTTAGAGGTGGAAGATGGACATGTCACGGGTAAAAGCAGGGGCTGGGTTGACACGAAAAAACTGTGTTTAAAAAATCTGTAACGTTTTTTAAATCATACATGGGCCTACTTTGGGTGACTTTCGACATTCAACCTGTTTGCTTTCAAGTATTTGTTTTATGTATACCTATTTTACCCGTTAATCTAAACAATATATCCAAAGTTTACCCATCATAAGTAAAAGGGTCGAAATTTCAACCTCTATATCAATTCCGTTTTAGTTTAATTAGCGGTAAACTGCCATATGGGTAGGTTACGAATCACTGTTTTGATATGTTAGACATGACGGGCTGCACCACGTTTCAAACTACTTGGAACACCTGAACTTTTTGGCAGCAGTCAAGGTTTGCAGAAATAAAACTCCTGTTGTTGATTTGAAAGACGGCTTTACTGCAGTGGGTATCGATGTTGCGACCCAACTTTCAATTGAGAAGGGCAGATTTGTCAGCAATTAGGAAGTCTTTTTAAATAAAAAAAAAAAAAAAGCAAATTGTTACAAAAATCTTTCCCTGTTTGAACAGCAGTGTTATATACTCCGTAGTATATACCATCATGTGCATGAATGAGGTCATATGCTTTTTTGACCATTAAATTTATAAAGGGTTGTTGGTTATTGTCCTTCAAATATCAGTTTTTGAGCTTCTAAGAGCGCTAGGTGTCAAAACGAAGGGGTGGTTCGTCGTCGTGCCAACTCAGCGCCACATCAGCATCCCATTTTTTCACAACTAACCACAACAAACCCCTCCTTACTCATAACAAACCTCAACCTCTTCATTTGGGGCCCACCACTACCACTTTATTTTTTTTATTCAATTTTCATTTCCAAATAAACTAAATAAATTCATTTCATTCAAATTAAAAATACAATAGATAATACAATAATAAAAAATAACACTTACTAATAAAAACGATACGAAAAAAAAAACGACCCGGGTAAAAAAAAATACAACACATACTACTCGTCGAGGATTTGATGATATTTCTTGACTAGACGTTCCTGCCTCTTGCGGATGATTTCTGCTTTTACCGGGTCAGGATTGGTACTCGGATCTATCATGAGAAAATCCATCTCGATCTTCTCTTGCCACGTTTTTTCCTTCTCCCGCCTCGCCTCGTAACAAGCCCTTTGAGCATCGGCTTTTTGAGCATATATTTCGGATATATGTCCCGAAAAACTACTCGTTTGACTTCCACCGGAGCTTGCAGCGCTTGACGTTGAAGTCGACTTCTGTTTCTTTGCGGCTCGTTTGCATCCATCTCTTTCAGGCCGAGGTCGTCTGTCGGGCCCGAATATATCCTCGAGATATGTAATGTCAATAGGATCTTCGGCATCCCACTTGAGATAATTTTTCAAAGCAGCCCAACATTTTTCATACCCAAACTCCCTCCCACCAAAACGATGCGTAAAGTTAACTTTGGCATTCTCGACATGATCATGCTCATTTTCACCACTTCGACGCTGAAGATGTTTGTAAACAGCGTTGAACTTCTGGCAATCACCGTTAATCCTTGTCCATTTACCAGTTATCATATTCTTGCCACGCTGGTTATCAATGGTCTTAGAATTGAACATTTCGAGAATGTCGTTCCAAAAGAACTCCTCAGGACGGTCATTTCCCATATCTCTATCTTGGGAAATTTCTATCCAACACTGCGCAAGTAACATTTCTTCAGCCTTGCTCCACTTCCTCTTGTCTGCTTGTGCTACGACTTCAACATCTTCGTCGTCTTCTGCGTCCAAATCTACAGCAACTTTTTTTGTCTTCGTCTTTTTGCCCCTGCCTTTCGCCGGTTCACGTGCTTTTGGAAATTTGAATAGTGAACCGGACGGTTGTGATTCCATTTGGGCCAACTGTGGAGGCTGTGACCGGCTAAAAAACTGTGGAGGTTGTGACGGGTTAAAAAACTGAGGTGATGAAAATCGGCCGGGGTAATTTGCGAAACCTTGTTGAAACTGATATTGTTGGTTAAGCATTATTTCTTGTGGAGACAGGTTGGAGTTGGTCGAGGAGGGGGTAGACGGGTTTGAAGAACCCCCGTATTGTGGTGGGTTTGAGTTAAGTAGGTTTGTGAAGTATCCTCCGTCATTTGGGTTTTGAGACATTGTGAACTAATTTTTCTTTAGGTTAAGTAAGAATGGAAGATTTTGGGTTTGAAGATGTGTAAAAATGGTGAAGATGAAGATGGTTTATATAGAGGTGGTGGGTTTTAAAAAAAAAATATATTTACGTTAAATATATCCGTTTAATAATGGATATATATACGTTATTCTGCTTTTGTGTCAGGTGAGCCTCTCGTCGTCTCCACGATTTGGAACGCAACAACGAAGCTCGGCGAGCTTCCCCGGTGTCACAACGAAGGACGGCGAGGCGATGAGGTGGACGGCGAAGGCGAAGACGAACCCCACACCGGGTGCTCTAATTATATTTTATACAGTTGAGAATACTAATATGAATAATTAATATACCAAAAATACGTATGAGTTGTATTCTAATCTAATTTAGATTTTATGTCCTGTTATGAATAACGTATCAACGTGTCTCAATATATTAATCCAAAGAAGCAAGCTCCTACAAGAATACTAATACTCCAAACCTTTGCATCAAATTCTGATAGACACCAATAGGGATCAATGAAGATCCGTTAAAGGATTCTAATTGGTTTGATCAGTCTAGAAATAAGAAAAGATTTAATTGCAATTAGTTATCAAAGGCGGGAAAAATTGTTGTATTGATACTTTGAGTGATTACAGAAGAGAGAAAGAGAAAATTCACATTAACAAGCTAAACTGAAATGAAAGACTTTAACAATTATTTAAAGAACTAGTTTCCCGCCAAAGTTAGTTATTGGTTTCTGGAGTGTGTCACGTGCACCTCACACGCCTGGTTAACAACCATTTGTGTGCTCCTCATGTGCCAAGAAACTTAGCTAACTTGTTGACTGATTGACCACTGATTAGTAGCTTATCAGTCCACCTCCCTTAAAGAAACAACTTGTCCTCAAGTTGTGCAATCAAATTCAGGGAATCTTTGTTGTAACTCAGTGATTGACTCCCAAGTAGCATCCTCTATTGTACCATTTGCCCATTGCACCAGGACATAAACTTCTGCCACATTGGCTTTCATGGCTAATCTCCTATCCAAAATGGCTAAGGGCTCCACCATAAACTTACCAACACTGTCACAAGGTGGTAAGCTGCCACTTGTTTGGTTTGGACTAGGATGTCTGCATTTCTTGAGCTGAGAAAGGTGAAAAACATTGTGTATCTGAGACTCATTTGGCAGCTCCAGTTTATATGCTACTTGTCCCACTCTTTGCACTATTTTGAAAGGCCCAAAGTACTTAGGTGAAAACTTATTCTGCTTTCCCTTCCTTACTGTCAATTTCCTGTAGGGTTGTAATTTGAGATACACCAAATCACCACATTCAAACTCCTTGTCTGTTCTATGCTTGTCATGGTGAGACTTCATCCTATCTTGAGCCCTTTTGATGTGAAATTTCAAGGTTTCCACAGTTGTCTCCCTTTCTCATAAAGTCTTATCCACGAATTCCACCCTACTTTCTCCCCTAATATATGAAATGTGGACAGGTGGTGGCTTTCCATACACAGCTTCATAAGGAGTAGTATGAATTGCTATGTGATAGCTGGTATTGTACCACCATTCAGCCAAAGATAACCATTTGCACCACTGAGTAGGTTGTTCGCCAGTCATACACCTTAAGTAGCATTCTAGGCATCTATTCACCACTTCAGTTTGGCCATCTGATTGTGGATGATATGTAGTAGACATACTCAATTCCACCTTCAACAACTTGAACAACTCTTTCCAAAACAGGCTAAGAAAGACCTTATCTCTATATGACACAATGTTCTCAGGCAATCCATGGAGTTTATGAATGTTGTCTAAGAATACTTGTGCCACTTGTGCAGCAGTTAAAGGGTGAGAGAGAGAGCTATGAAATGGGCATACTTACTCAACCTATCAACCACCACAAATACGACCTCTTTACCTTGTGACTTTGGCAACCCTTCAATAAAGTCCATTGAAATACTTGTCCAAGTGCTGTTTGGAATGGGTAAAGGTTGTAGGAGTCCTGGATATGCTTCTAAGTTTGGCTTACACCTCTGACATACATCACAATTTCTGACCCAATTCTTGACATCTTTCCTCATTTTGTTCCAATAGAACAGTGAACACAACTTTTAAGTTGTCACTTTGACCCCTGAATGACCTCCCAATGAACCATTATGGATTGCAGCTAACAACTCTTGTCTCAAAGTCTCATCATTACCAACCATTAGCTTGTTTTTCCTCTTCAATTGATTGTTTGACCAAGTATAATGACCCTTCACGTTTGCATTGACCTGCAACTTAGTCATCAAATCTTTCAAAGTCTGGTCTTGCTCCCAACTAGCCACTATCTTGTCATAGAGTTCTGTGGTAATGCTTGAAGTACTAATAATGCTCAACAACTCAGCAGGATTCTGCATTCTTGACAAAGCATTATCAGTCACATTGTCTACTCCTTTCTTGTATACTATCTCATAGTCAAACCCCATAAGTTTTGGCAACCATTTCAACTGAGCAAGTGTTGATATCCTTTGATCTAACAAGTATTTCAAGCTGATATGATCTGTTTTAATCTTGAAATGCCTGTCCAAAAGATAAACCCTCCATTTCTCTAAAGCTTGTATCACAGCTAGAAATTCTTTCTCATAAGTAGACATTAATTGGTGTTTGGTAGATAAGGTTTTACTTAAGAAAGCTATAGGATGACCTTCTTGAAGTAACACTGCACCTATGCCTACACCAGATGCATCTGTTTCTATAGTGAATAGTTTTGCAAAGTCAGGCAATCTCAACACTGGTGCACTAATCATAGCTTGTTTTAAGGCTGCAAAGGTTGTTTCTGCTTCACTGTTCCACATAAATCCTCCTTTTTTTCAAAAGTTGGGTCAATGGTTTGCATATCAAAGCATACCCTTTAATAAATCTCCTATAATATCTTGTCAAGCCCAGAAAACCCCTTAACTGTTTAATGTTCTCTGGAACAGGCCAGTCTGCCATAGCTTGTACTTTAGATGGATCTGTGGACACCCCCTCTTGAGATATAACATGACCTAAGTATTCCACATGAGTTGTACCAAACACACACTTACTCAACTTTGCAAAAAACTTATGTGATCTCATGGTTTCTAAAATGAGTCGCAAGTGTTTTAAGCGATCTTCCAAACACTAGCTGTAGACAAGTATATCATCAAAAAAGACTAAGACAAACTTCCTGAGAAAAGGTTTGAATACCTCATTCATTAATGATTGGAATGTAGAAGAAGCATTTGTCAATCCAAATGGCATGACCAAAAATTCATAGTGCCCCTCATATGTTCTGAATGCTGTCTTTGGTACATCTTCTGTATGCATCCTGATCTGGTGGTACCCCGATCTTAGATCCAGTTTAGTGAACAATTTAGCTCCATGTAACTCATCAATCAGCTCTTCAATGATGGGTATAGGGAACTTGTCTTTTATGGTTTGCTTGTTTAGTTGCCTGAAATCCACACACATCCTCCAAGTATTATCCTTCTTCCTAACCATAACAATTGGTGAAGCAAAAGGACTTTGGCTTTTCCTAATCACTCCAGCTTCCAACAACTCCTATACCATGCTTTCAATAGCATCCTTCTAATTTGGTGGATGTCTATAAGGTCTAATGTTCACAGGAACTGCACCTTCAACCAATGAAATCCTATGATCATGTGACCTATTTGGTGGTAGTTCAACAGGAACCTCAAACACATCTTCATAAGTGTCTAAAAGTGACTGAATCTTACTATCCACTTCAGCTGACACACCATTCAATTTCATACAAGCAACTTCATAATCAGGAACTACACAAAGTGACATGGATTTCAATTTTGCTTGTGCTAGTTGCTTAACAACTTTCTTAGTACCCTTGTTGCTCAACCATTCAACATTTGACTTATTAGTACCTCTTAATAACACCTTCTTGCCTTTGTTCTTGAATTACATCTTCAAATTCTTAAAATCATACTTAATGACCCCCAAGGTGGACAACCACTGAATACCCAACACTATTTCACAACCACCCAATGGTAACAACATCACATCATTATTGAACATAGTATTACCAAACTGCCATTGAAAATTTTTACACTCAGAGGTTGTCAACAATTTATTCCCATTAGCGACTGTAACTGCAAAAGGTCCTGTTGGTCTAATTGAACATCCCAACCTTTGAGTCACTTGTTTGTCCAAAAAATTATGAGTTGACCGACAATCTATCAAAATGTGTATCATATGCTTACCTACAGTTCCCACCACTCTCATAGTTTGAAAATTAATAGTACCAGCCAAAGCATGCAAAGAGATTTGAGGTTGTACATCATCCTCCATACTCTCAACTGTGGTTTCCTCTGTTTCTTCCCATTCTCCTTGATCAGAACCATCCTCATCAGGCAACACTTCTAATGAAAACAAATGCCCCTCACATTTATGACCAGGCACATACTCCTTATTACAATAGAAACACTGGTTTAATGCCCTTTTTTTTGCATATTTCTTCTGAGTCAATTGCTTTCTTCCTTGTGGAGTGTTTGGTTTTGCTTGCGGCCCTCCAAATCCAGTGTTTGATAAAGCCAAATTAGTGTTTGGTTTATCATTCACAGCACCATTTCTAAAACCATAAGTAGACTTATCATTAAATCTAGAGGTAGGAGTAGATAACACAGGACTATACCTTGATTTTAATGCAATAAGGGTCTGTTCTTGCATCTTGGCCATGTAAAGCACATCAGTCAAGGTATGCAAGGTAAACATTCTGATCTGCATGCTGATTTCATCTTTCAACCCACCCAAGAACAGACTTATTGAGTGTTTTTCTTCCAAATCCACCATATTCAACAATGACTCAAACTTTTCTTGGTAATCTTTCACAGACCCAACTTGTTTCAATTTCTCCAACTCCATTAATGGATCTTCAAGAACTGTGTTGAATCGTTTCAAGACCTCTTTCTCATAAACTTCCCAAGGACAATCTTCACCAAACCTCCTACAAAACTGTTGATGCCATATTAATGCCTTATCATAAACATGCATAGAAGCCAACTCAATCTTATCTCCTTCTTCCACACCCTCAATCTTAAAGAATTTTCTGCATCTGTAAACCCAACCTTTCACATCATCACCATTGAATTTGGGAAATTTAATCTTTGACATTTTGCCATACCCTCTACCAACATTCCTCCCATTTTGACTACTACCACCATTAGTATGCTGACTATTCCCAGTACTGGTTCTTTCTCCATTCTTTAACCGATTGATTTCTTGATTAATAACATTTTGACTAACCAAGAAACCTTGCATTCCATCTTTAATTTCAAGCATTGCATTCTTTAATTCATTGACTGCTTCTTGTAAAGAATCCAAAGTTGGAGCAGCAATCATTGCATTACTTCTTGTGCCCACCATTGTAATTGGCATCAACTATTACACATTAACTTAATGCTGTTCTTGATCACTCAAATCAAATGCGACAGATCAGCTTGTTCAAGACTAGAGGATTTAACCACTTACGGGTTAGTCTTGTGATCGTGCAAATATTTGATGCTACTCTTATGTAAAAAGAACAGTGGAGATCAGTGGTGGCTGATCTCGCCGGAAAAGTAACTGAATCGTGCAGGAAATTGACCGGAGAAGATGATCAGAACTGAAATTCAAGAGCCAAGAAAGAGCTCTGATACCACTTGATAGACACCAATAGGGATCAATGAAGATCCGTTAAAGG
Source organism: Chrysanthemum makinoi (assembly GCA_910596185.1). Taxonomy (NCBI): domain Eukaryota; kingdom Viridiplantae; phylum Streptophyta; class Magnoliopsida; order Asterales; family Asteraceae; genus Chrysanthemum; species Chrysanthemum makinoi. The sequence goes on from OU343217.1 coordinate 74,682,032, forward strand.
ATTCTAATTAGTTTGATAAATCCAGAAATAAGAAAATATTAATGAAATTGCAATTAGTTATCAAAGGTAGGAAAAACTGTTGTATTGATACTTTGAGTAATTACAGAAGAAAGAAAGAGAAAATTCACATTAACAAGCTAAACTGAAATGAAAGACTTTAACAACTATTTAAAGAACTAGTTTCCCGCCAAAGTTAGTTATTGGTTCTTTGGAGTGTGTCACGTGCACCTCACACGCCTGGTTAACAACCATTTGTGTGCTCCTCACGTGCCAAGAAACTTAGCTAACTTGTTGACTAATTGACCACTGATTAGTAGCTTATCAAATTCCTCCACCAACACAACACAACCAACAATGTTCGCGATCGCTTTTTCTGCAAACACCACATCATTTTCCTCCACCATAACCCCACGTCACAGCCGCCACCAACCACCCGCTTCAATCGCCTTCTCCAACACCCCAAACAACCCTGTAATTGAAGCTGGTGGGATTTTCGCGTATGTGCGAAAATCTGGGATGATTCCTGCCTAATTGCTTAGACAATCGAGGTGAAAATTTTGGTCCTTTGTTTAAGTATATACGCTAATAGGCCTAACCAAATCAAATTGAACATTCATGTTCGTGTTTCGACTTCAAAATATACATTTCATTTGTTTGATCAATTTTGTATGCTAAGAGCATCCACAATGCTTCAAACTACAAAAGACTTTTTATATTTAATATATTAATTATTGCATTCATTTCCTTATACAAAAAGCTTTTATCCAAATCTTTTTCAATGCTAAAAAGTCATAAACAACTTTTTTGTTGGGTCATTTAATGCTTCATTAATGTAAATAGCTTGTTAATTTTATGTCAAACGACTTGGTAGATGTCAAGTTGTTGTTACTAGTAGTCTTTCACTCCAATAGCAAAAGTTATTTGAATGACTTTTTGAAATAGTGAAAAGTATTTGGTAAAGCTACCATTGTGGTTGCTCTAACAAAGTACTCACGATTCTAAAAGTACGGAGCAATTTAATTTTTAGTTAGATGCGAGCCAATAAAGTCCGAATAGTCAAATGATCTTATCAACCAGTTTAAAAAACACCGCACGCTGAGAAA